>OX439442.1:1422289-2627079 GCA_949320045.1 Scotopteryx bipunctaria
TACAAATTGTAGCTACCGTTACCATGATTATCCTATAGTATCCTCTCCAACATGATGGACCATCTATATGGGCGATGGGCTGATTACCTGTCACCACGTTTCACCATATCCATCTTGGGACTTTGAATCAGGGGTGGCTGCAAGTTTTCTTGTGACTGCTTGTGGCTCTGCCCATCCCATTGGGGATGCGAGCGTGGTGGTATGGTTACCATGATTGAGTTGATAAAGACACGCACAAATTGCTCTTGGTAAGTTTCAGCCGAATCGTACAGCCTCAGATCCGAGGTCCGATTGCCTAACCACATGTCCTGACCAGTTCTGACAACTTGTCATTTGAGCGCTAAAACCCAGTATTACGGCTCATAAATTTAGTCTTTACATATTCAATGTCCACCTTTAAAAGAGTCGTTATGATAGTTGCAATTTTCTTCTCTAATATCGGAAAATTCCAAGTTTTGGCCACGAATTATGGTCGTATGCGAGGAGTTTGATCGTGTGTATCATGGTCGTGAAGCAGCCTGCAGCATTAATGACGAGAATGTTCGCAATGTTTGAACAATCGCAACGTGTTTGTGGCAAGAAATATTTTGTTCTTATCATCATTATCATTTTCCTACCCTTATCCCTCTAGGTAGGGTCGGCACAACATGTTTCCCTCTTCCATCTTCTCCTATCACTCGTCATCTCAGTACTCACTCCTTTCACACGCATTGTCCTCTTTCACACAATCCGTCCAACTTTTCTAAGGCCTTTCTCTGCCCGTGTATCCATCCACATCCATCTTATAGGCCCTGAAAAAAAAAACATTTGAGTAACGGAGTAAGATTTCATTGAATAATGGAAAAATATGAAATGCTGCAGTGACTACAATATTATTTTCGGAATCAATGATTCAAATCTAGAAAATCATAATTGAGGAAACTGATAAGTTTTGGTCAACAAACGATTCACATGTTTATTTTTAGTAGACTACACTTATGTACCAATCATTTAAGTCAGACGGCATCCCCGCGATTTTCACAACCGCGCACGGTGATAATTTCGGTCTGAATTCGAAACTTGCAAAATACTTCTTCCGAGAATACTGTGGCTGGTGGACAAATGCAAAAAGATGATACTAAAACAAACGATAATTGATTTAATACTTTCTCATTAACAGATGATGGTTGTACTTAGTTATTGTAAAGTGTAAATAAAACCTTACAATAAAATCTACAGTAAAATTTACTTAGGTATCATTCCTAGATTACAATTCATAATCAAGACATCATTCTACTCGATCATATATCATCTTTATGAATAAGAAGTAATGAAATTTTGATTATGTTGATTTTGATAAAGAGAACAATAGCTAGGTACATAGTATCAGCTTGCAGAGCTTCAAAACATTGCTAGAACAATGTCATCTTGACTTCGACGTAAACCTCTATCTGAACTGGTGCAACGTCTAGCAACTTTGCCCGCAGTGTGAATTTGACTCTAGGAATTGAATTTTGGGAATTCCTTTCTCAGTGCTTCCCTACACCATAAGAGGAACCTTCAAGTTTCACCCTTCTCGGGCTTTTGGCTTAGGCTGTGTTTTGATTGTCAGTCAGTCAGTAAGGCTTTTATTTGTCTACTAGCGACCCGCCCCGGCTTCGCACGGGTGCAATGCTTATACTAAATATACTACAGAATAATGTAAGCGCAAAAAAATGAAAAATTATCAGTGTTTCTCTACTATAATTATGCATGTATTATACATATAAACCTTCCTCTTGAATCACTCTATCTATTAAAAAAAACCGCATCAAAATCCGTTGCGTAGTTTTAAAGATCTAAGCATACATAAGGACAGAGCGGGAAGCGACTTTGTTTTATACTATGTGGTTAGTGATAGTGAAGTGATTAGATTTCAATTTGAATCTCTGTATACCAGTCATTATTTATCTCGATAGATAAAATATGACACACCTTATTTACACCCACAATATAACTGAAACCTAAATATTTATAAGCGTTATTGAATCTAGTATATCCAAAGTAGGTACATTATTACATTTGGTAGTAAAATGAACGCCTGGAATTATTTACTACGCAAATAATTGTATCCGACTTCATCACTTTATACTTCAATAAGTCATTTTTTATGACTCGTTCGTCAGCTGACACTGAAAATTTCGTTCGTCCCACACGGTATTAGTTGACGAAACGAGAAAATAATATTATTTTCGTTCCCGTTTCGTACCATTTCTAAAGCTGAGTGTTTTAAAGAGCACTGGTGGTCTATTGGTAACGGCCCCGCTTTATCCTTAGGTCGTGGGTTGAAATCCAGTCCTGCACCAATGAGGTTTTCAGTTCGAAAAAATTATGTGCGATAATACCAGTAGGAACTCTCAGACGGTGAAGTAAAAAGTAGTGAGGAAAATATTATGTTGTAGAACTTTAAAAGTTCGATAACAATGATCCTCTGCTAGCTCATCCATACGGTCCACGATCTTAACTCTGTCCGGTTCCTATATAAAAGCGCCATACATTTTTTGACAAAACCAACGTTGCTTAATCTTCCATCCATCGCCTGTTAGTTAAATATGGAATCGGGCGTTTATCGTCTGTCGATCTCGCTGCTGGACGTCCCATACTGCCACAGCGTGAAAAGAGCCTTCGAGGAACATTTTAAATCCTTTCACTACACTGGTTAGGCCCGGCGCACACTATCGGCACGCCTCGGCATGCCTAAGGGTGCCTAAAGAACCCTTGACATGCGGCGGGCCTTAGAAAAAACTAGTGACAAGTACAGCTCGGCTACCATCGGATATGGAGAAAATCTTACTTTTACTCGAAAATTGTGAACGATAAGAACTAACAATCACTTTCGCAACTTTCATACGCAATGTGTTTGTGAAAATACTAAGTGGCTTTGATAATGCAAACTAACATGTTTATATCACGTTGTAAACCCATGATTTTATTGATTAACTTTGAATTTGAATACGCTGATAATTTGTAGGAAAATCCCATCGAAGTAGGTATGCGAATTAATTCTGTAACTAAGTGAAAAGTCTTACTCTAAATTGTCAATGAGATAAGGCCGTCACATGCGTAGCTATAATAATATAATTATAGCAAGACATATTACGATAGGTATATTACGGTATATTTTCTATAGTAATTTTAATCTTCGAGCGACCACAGACGCAGCTATACCTATGAAATATATATTTTAGCACACCATACTAAAGCACATTATATTGTGTATTATAACTACATCTGTGATGGCCTTTCAGCAAGCCTTCTTATTCATAAAAAACTTGTATGAAATGAATAAAACTGTAATATCGATCCAACAAGAAACAAAAGCCTTTTCCAAGATAAGCTGTAATCTTTCCCTGACAGAAAACGAGATGATCTATCTGGTTTTTATCCAATGAAAAGCGCAACGAAATGATGACTCTGACGTAGAAATAGATAATCTCAAATAGATAAGGTGTGTTGTTTGTCTCTCTACTGCAATCTGTTTGTAATCTGGCCTGCAATGAACATTGAAATCTACCAACCACCTTCCAACCGAGGTGTTTGAACATCCTTGTGACGTGAATTCGACCTGAATTTCCACTGCGTCATTTGTGTACAGAGGAAAAGTTACCGCTTGAAAATTGTGGATGGCGGCTTGATGAACGAAAGACTAACGAAAGAAAATAAATTAAGGAAGTAAGACTACGCAATATGGTTTAAAATATATTATCGCCTGCTCGGAAGAGTAGGTAAATTAGACAACAACATTGACAAAAGTTAAAAAAAGAAGAAAAAAGTTGTCGATGCGGCTTATTTGACATAAGTTTGACACAGGTAGGATTCACAAAGTAATTTCAATACCGGTTTTGAGTATCGGTAATGGCGGTTCCAATATCAATACGATACTTTATTGACGATATTGTATAAAAATATCTACCAAAAGTTCGTTGCCAAAATGAGGATAAGCTTTTATACATAAGACCTTCAAAGTTCAGTACGTGTATCGTGGTATATACAAGACCCCACAACTTTGTCCGCGTTAGTATCTTCACCTTGCGTCCATTAGGAGTTGAATTCCGAGAATTCCTTTCTTAGTGCACCCCTATACCATAAAGAAAGAAAGAAAGAAAAACATTTTATTTGTAACAACACACAGGGACAAAAAAAAACAATAAAAATAAACTCAACACAAATACAAAGAAAAGCAGAAATAAATCTACTTAGAAATGGAGTGTCTCGTAAACAAATGGGGTCCGACTCAGCATTGATATCTCAACTATACTCAACATAAGATGAATATACCCTCTAAGTGTCATGCTTCCAGCTTCTAGGCTCTTCTAGGCTTTATGGCTCACTCTGTGCGTTGCGTTTAAAATCAGTGGGAACTTGCACAAGTGGGATGCAATGCAATCAAACGAGCTGACCGCATCTATGAGTGGTAGTCAACGAGATTGACTAATGAGGTATTCCTATTTACCTGAGCAAGATCATCTATAATCACTCTCTTCTAAGAAAATAAGAATGGTTTAACCGCAGACTCATTCCAAGATATCAGAACTTCCCCGCAGCGACCTTTACCATATTTACGACAGTTTTATGCTCCAATCGGATGTTTTGACTACCAATAAAATGTTTTGGCAACCCATTGTGATCCTTGTAAGATTTCAAACACTAGAGAACAAAAATGAGGAGTTTAATCTGGAAACCCAGAACAGAGTTGTTTTCAAAAATAATATTATTTCTGCATCACACACCAGGACTATATATGTGACTGTTGGGTGTTATTAAAAAAAAAAACTTGTCAAACTTTTTTGTACCGACTGTCCGTCCGGTCCGTTTATTGAACGGGATATAAGCAGAGATCCTAAAAATTCTTACACAGCCGCTAAATTACCTGACGCAAACCTGATTGAATACGTGCCTCGCGAATTTCTCCCATTAGATGGTCATAATTCCATTAAGAACGGCACGATCAAATGACAAACAACCGAAGGGATCAAGCGGGAAGACACCTATTTGCAAATGTGAAACCTTTACAACAAAACAGCCTTACCACAATCTTAGCTCATTGCAAAACCGTTTTACTGTCAAAGTGATAAGACGCGTTTTGGCTTATCAAGTCATGGTGAGTTGTAAGGGAGAAGTTAATTTGATTATTTGCAATGGGTGCAACAACCTAGGCACGTAGGCAAGGCGCACTAAGTATTATTCAGTTTAGGCGCTGAGTATTTTGATAGTAGTTCTTAGAAAAGTATTGTTTTTATTAGTATTTCAGAGTGAGGAAACTGGACAATTTTGTGATTCTATTAATAAATACAAGTAACGTGCAAGATGGCTGATACTTATAAACACATTTTTTTTGTTGTAGATTAACTTTGTAATACATTACAACACCGAACCCGGAAGAACTATTTGGAGAGCATGCAAACATTTCTCCCGCAGCGGGAATTGAACCCGCACCTCTTGCATCTCAGCCGAGCACTCGCTCGCCACGCCACAGATGTCGTCGTAAACATAATGGAGTTCATTAATTCATTATCATTTTATTAAAATATCACCACAGTTCACCATATCCATCTTGGGACTATTGGATCAGGAGTGGCTGCATGTTTTCTTATGAATACTTGTGGCTCTGCCCACCCCATTAGAGATACGGTAGCAATAATTTGTATATGTATGTATTAAATTAATTAACATTCGAGGTTGAAGTGTCAAGGTAGAATAGAATTTCCTTTTGTCAATCCATCACGAGGAAATAGGAAATTCTAATCTACCTTGATTAGAATTTCTTTTTGTCAATCTATCATACCTACACGCCAACCTTCAGCGTATGTTTTCAAAGGAGTTTTATAACAGAAAGTTTATGAACTCGGATCACGTGAGACCACCACATGACGGTCATCGTACTAACTGCTATTAATCTGTACACACAATGAATAACAGGAGTGGTCAGGTGAACTGAGCATGTGATACCATTTCAAAATAGATCACTCACTTCAATGGGAATCCAGATTTCGCATTAATAATATCAGTAGGATAATACTACGCAGACTATGTTTGACTATGAGTGACTGGTGGTCTAGTTGGTAGTGACCCCACCTTCCGATCCTAAGGACGTGGGTTCAATCCGGTCGTGTACCAATGGATTTTTCTGTGTGAAAAATTTATGTGCGCTATACCAGTACTCTCAAACGGTGAAGGAAACCCGCGGCTTAGTCAGCTCCGCACGTATTGACAATGTCTTTTCTGTGGACAAGGCCGACTAAGCTGAGAGGATGGAATAGGTGCTGGGCAAGTCTACTCCATCTTAATTCGTCCCGGGCACTGCAGCGTACATACACGTAACACCCGTTTTTGAAGGTAAAAAGTTGCCTCCTGACGCTGTATAATATAAATCATCTACTATAGATGGTTAAAGGCCTTACTATGTTTGACGACCTCGGTGCTTGCATCTCAGCCGAGCACTCGCCTACCACGTCAAGCGGGAACGCCACGCGGGAATCGAAGCCGCGCCTCTTGAAGCTCACACTTTTCGATCAGAGAAATCCATTAGTGACGGGACCGCTACCTCAGTGCTCTCTGACTTACTAAAATTAAAAATAGTAAATAAGTAACTAATACAAAGAAATTAAAAATCAATCATTACAATAGAAAATAAAGCTAATTTACGTTCATTCAGATTACAATACGAGTACAAACCTTAATTACATTGCGATTTACGTCACTTTTACAACATCTGCAAACGAGTGATATGTCAGATCAACTGTACTGTTTATAATATTCCGCAAATAGAAAACAAATTGCGTCAACTGTACTTAAAAATAATCTTATTTATTTTGTTACCGACTCAACGTCATTCTCTCGGACACGCCTTGTGATAATGACTACGACATTAGGATAAGACCTATTAATATTTATAGATCCGAAAGTTTATGAGAATTTTTGTGTAAAGAAATGAAATCTTACCAAAAACATTCCCTGTAAAGCTGGTTTCCAAGACTCACAAGTTTATAATGCTTTCGCTGTTAAAAGTTATGAGATCTCTACTAGCAAAGCCAAACCCTTAGAAATAACTCTACCTATAAACCCTTACTCTGCCAACATCTTGGCAAAAAAGTATATGTAATGCTACCTAAATTCTTTGCAATCGGGTTTTTTGTTCTTTTAAATAAATACTTGTTTTTAAATTATATTTGTATTAGTAGTAAGTTTCTCTTCTGTTCATAAATGTATAGGTATACTTACTATCATTTATTATAGATATCTTATTATTATAATCGTCGGACACGACAGTCTAGACAAGCAACACTGTTGCAATTCCCCACAATTAGCTTTTGTTTGCGCTAAATTGAGACCAGTGCCATTTCTAGATTGGAATGTAGTTCACATCTAGAAGCTTCTTCTTAGACGTTATCTCCGCTACGTCACGTAGGCTTATGTAGCACGTAGTGACGTGTCGGCCATGACGATTGATGGAGTCATTTAATGGGAATTGATGGGGGCAAATAGTAAGGATGTTTGCAACTATAAATACCTACTTGTAACAAGTCTAATGTTTTCTTAATAAAATATAATGTTTTTAAAGCTAAAAATGTTATTACAACAAACTTTTAGTATTGTTAATAAAATTAATTAAATATTCGGCTAGTCGCAGTTATTAACAGTTTGTGAAGGTCAAGGATAGAAAAATCGAAGAGTGGAGAAGAGAATCATCATTTTCCTGCCCTTATCCCATTAGGTGGGGTCGGCAAAACATGTTTCCCACTTCCATCTTCTATCACTCGTCACTCCTTTCACCCGCATATCCTCTTTCACCATCAATCCATCCATATTTTCTTTGGCCTTCCTCTAGCAGTGTATCCATCCACATTCATCACTTGCCTTGTAACATGACTAAGTTTCCTCCTCATACGATACCAAGTTAACTTATTACTCCTCATCTTCTCTGTCACTAGCGCTACTTTTAAAGTGGAGAATGTCATAAGAAACTTTTGGAAATTTGGGACAAAAAAAATCGGATAATAATTGTAACAAACAACCCTCTCGTCATCTCTAAAGCTAAGAAGAAGAACTAAATAAGTAAAAATTCAACTAAAATTATAATTGCAAAACTGTGTTTGTACATTTGTTTATTTGTCTCTCTTCCACGCATCAACGAAGCAACGGAAACGTATGTTTTTTTACATAAATATAGTATAGGGATCGGAGAGTGACTAAGCTACTTTTTATCTTTGTAAAGTGCGAATGAAGCCGCGGAAGGAAGTTAGTCAAAAGCCGCATTTATATTAAAGGTGAGGAATCTAGCACCAGCCGACCCTGTTTCTAGCATTTATAATCTCACCAGTCTTGACACTGCCTACGTGCTCAGAAGAGTGTAGGTACCTACTGGCAACGGGATTGAAAACACACGAGCTATTTTTACTACTTCCAAGCTTTCCTTTTATTTATTTTTACTATTTTTTTACCTGAAATAGGTTTGCATTGACACTATCCTGATGTTAAGTAAAAGTGGAAATGGAGCACGTTTACCTAAAAGAAAAAACTAGAAGAAACCTATTGATTCTCGATTTGAAGACACTGATATTGTACTTTTCAGGAAATACCGACCCCGGCAGGGAGTTCCACATTTTTGCAGTAATATGCCCGTTATATTCTACTAACTGACAACAATTCTTTGCTTTTCTGTCAAAAAATGTATGGTGCTTTGCGGCAGATGACAATCTTGCTATGGTAGTGTACGATCTGTCGTTCTTTAGAAGATTAGAACCGGGCAAGAGACAAATATGGAAACAGGTAATGATTTAAAATAACACATGATTCATTGATAAACCTCAACAGAAGGATCACGTTCGAATGTTGTCATACATGGTATCTTAATTCGGTCATGGAGTATTTTAGAATTCCTCGAATGCGCCGCGTTAGATGGCCGTGGCTCTGTATCACAGAACACTATTATTACTCCTAGCGCTCTGTATCACAGAACACTATTACTCCTAGCCTTTGTTCTGAACTCCTAGCTGTATCACAGAACACTATTACTCCTATGGAATGTCATTCATGCGCAGTGTCAATGACATGATGTTACGAATAACGTTACATACATTTTCGAAACCTACTTTTTATCGTAAATATATTCGTCTACCTTAACATAGGTCTTCTAATTCTTATTCTAATTAATGGCAGGGGAACAAAGATCTGCACTGACGCTGACGTCCTGCTGTAAATAAACTTCGCAGCATAAGTTTTCACACCTTAATTTACCTATTAATACTACTTAAAACTTTCATAAACATAAATAATGAAAAAGTAAGTTTTAGGTTAAGTATGGGCGATTTGTTTACATAAATTGTACTTTTCTCCAGTTTGGCTGAAGTATAGATACTTAATTTGAAAAAATAAAACAACCTTATTACAAAATCTGATTACTTATTTAGAAGACAAGAAAGCTTGGGACTGAATAATGCTCCAACTCGTTTTATAAAATATTGTAAAGGGATCATTTCCCAATAAAATAACCAAGCGTGGTTTTTTCCTGTATCTTCGACGTCACGAACAGGCGTAAATTCAACGTAGATTTAAGGCTTGTCCAAGTGATCATAGAGGCTTTATTCCTCAATGATCATTTGGACAAGTAATTTTACAGTTTGAACTGCATAGGTAAAGGTTAGCCACAGGTTTATTGTAGTATAAGTACGCGTTTACGACGCTTTTTCCTCGTGCTCTCATGCTTTATGTCCTTAGAGATTATAAAACGTAATATGCTCCAGTTTAACTGCCGCAAGAATAGCTTACAAAAACATTTGTGTATCTTTAGAAAGAGAGGAAAATATAGCAGACTAGCTGTGCTCCGCGGTTTCACCCGCGTTTTTCGCACAGGCGGCCAGCAAGCGCGGCTTCCTCGTCTCGCCCGCCGCCGCCGCGCCGCCAGCGTCTCGTCTTGCTTGCATCAAGCGCGCGTGGATTTCCTTAGCAGAGTTATTTTAGAAATGTATTTATTATACCCTTCAAAGATCTTATACTTACAATCATCAACAAATATATTTCAAAAAGATTATTACAGGATTTTATGTTGATAAAAAACTCTATGGCCCATAACTCATTAATAGGTACCAACTCCTAACATCTTACACACGTGATAACTTTTAAACGAAATATCCGATTGAGATGAAACAAAAAGTATTTTACTTCTACATAAATACTCTTGATAACATAATGCTTAATTTCGATAAAGATTAATATTACGATACATATTTAACGTAGTTTTTTTTCTTCAGACGATTTAATAATTATTTTGAACACAAAATCGGTTATTGTGATTAAACCATGATAGCTAGATATACACACATCAACATTGTCTAGGGATATTCAACATTTTGTTGATTTTTACAAAAACTGAAAATAATTTCTTCAGAGAACTAGGTATGGCAAGAATCTTTATTTTGTGTTGTTTTTAATAATATTAAAATACAACTGTTTGATAATATTTTTTAATGAAAATTAGAGTAGGAATAAAAAATCGAAAAATCAGAAAATTTACAAGGTTCGATAAATTGTGTTAAAACTATTTTTACGTTGCCATGACTTTATAAAATTACATTTTTACAATTTAATAATCGGTGTTGCCTTCTCTAACGTTGATAACACATCTGCACCGGTTATTCAAACTCAAAATTAGGGTGTTAAAGTCTCGTTGGGGTATGCGATCCCATGTTCGTTTTAAATGGCAAAAAAGTTGGTCTTCTGTGGTCAAATTTGCTGAAAGCCATTCGCTGCAACATGTCCCAAACGTGTTCAATTGGGTTTAAGTCTGGTGACTGTGCAGGCCAGTCCAAAACCGCGACATCATGTTCTTGAAGGGCAGCTGATACCAATCTCGCTGTGTGTGGAGGGGCATTATCATGCATGAGCTGAAATTCCTGGCCAATTTGGACTTTGTGAGGGTTGATCACAGGCTCTACGACCTCGTTCTGGTATTTTAGTGCAGTCATGCTGCCTCTTATCCAAACGAGCTCGGTTCGCGCGCCAATACGAATCCCCGCCCAAACCATGATTGTCCCACCTTGGTACGAATGGACCTCTTGTGGATGCTGGAATCGACTTTCTCTGCCTGGAACTCTCCAAACACGTGTTCTTCGTGAATCGGGGTGGAATCCAAACCGAGACTCATCAGTAAAGAGAACCATTGTCCATTGGCCGTTGTTCCATAACAAATGTTCTTGAGCCCAAAGAAGTCGCCTTCCGCGATTGCCCCGTCGTAGAGCTGGAACACGAAGCGGTCTACGAGAATGAAGATCGACTTCATGTAGCCTTCTTCTGACGGTTTGGTCGCTAACTGACAGCTGATGGTCTAACTGAAGCCTTTGCACTAGCTGCTTTGCTGTGAGATTGGGTTCCCTCCTGGCGGAATTTTGGAGAAAACGATCCTGTCTAGGGGTGGTAACTCGTTTTTTTCCAGTGTGGCGCTCTCTTACATCTCCAGTAATACGAAAACGTGACCATAATCGAGAAATAACGTTTTGATTAGTGTTTAGGGTATTGGCAACCATGCGTTGGATAGCACTGGCTTGTAACATGCCTATCGCTCTTATCATTTCTTCTCTGCTTAAATATCGCCGTTCCATGACATTACGAATATCACAAGATCCGTTAAAATTAAAAATGACATAGAAAACACTTATTGATAATTAAATAAAAGTTAATTAATCTAAGGCAAAATAACCGTTGTTAAATTTAAATCGGAGTTCCCATTCTATCTATGGTTTATTGCGTTCTATTTTTTTACTTTTTACGAATTTTGAAAATGGAACAAAAGAGGTTTAATTCCATATATAAACTTTTTCTAAAAAGCAAATAGTTTATAAGCAAATCATTTCGAAATGGAATATCCCTAGGCAATGTTGATGTGTGTATGTTCTCGCGGACTTTTTTGTAGGTCTTAATGGGATCTACAAACCCGTAGTACATCATTTTGTTCTATCTATAATATAAAAATGAATCGCAAAATGTGTTGGTAAGCGCATAACTCAACAACGCCTGGACCAATTTGGCCAAATCTTTTTTTAAAATGTTCGTTGAAGTTCAAGGATGGTTTTTACGGCGAGAAAAATTAGAATTATTGCTGGAAAAACCTATATGTTTATCCCCGAGCGAAGCCGGGGCGAGTCGCTAGTTGTCAATAGTTTTTGCAGCGCACGCAAAAATAGGTTTTAGATTTTACACCTTGTGTTACAAAATAGCAATTTTATTACGGATCCCTAATTTAAAAAAAATAAAACATAGCCTATAGCCTTCCTCGATAAATGGACTACCCAACACTGAAAGAATCATTCAAATTGGACCAGTAGTTCCAGAGATTAGCGCGTTCAAACAAACAAACAAACAAACTCTGCAGCTTTATAATATTAGTATAGATTATATTTTCCTAAGAAGTTTGTCAATTATGGCTCCTGAAACAGTAGTTCAAATACTAGTTCAGGAGCCTATGAATTCAAAATGACTCTGTTTAGGTGAATTAATTATGTCAATAAATCCATTTTTTACTTTAATTTATTACCCCGCCTTTCGTTCCTAAGGTCGTGAAGAACTCTCAAACGGTGAAGGAAAAGATCGTGAGGAAACCCGCGGCTTAGTCAGCTCCGCACGTATTGACCATGTATTTCCTGTGAACAAGGCCGACTAAGCCGAGAGGATGAAATAGGTGCTGGGCAAGCCTACTTTTTACTTTACTTTACTTTACTTTAATTCGTCCCGGGCACTATAGCGTCCCGTTTGTGAAGGTAAAAAGTTGCCTCCTGACGCTGTATTAATCATCTAATATAGATGGTAAAAGGCCTTATAATAAGTAGTTAGGTATATAAATAATTCTAGTTTCCGGTTCCTAATGTTCTGAAATTCTTTATTTAACAATATTGCTATGGTCCATGTCTATGGACTACTAAAAATGTCAACGTCAACGGTCTGGTAATAGAACGTGATCGTAAGCAACATAGTTCTATCTGACAACTTTTGAACAATCCATGAATAAGAGTTTGTTCAAAATAGATGACCCTATGTTTTCATATAAAGTATTTCGACATTTATTTTATAACTAACTTGTGCAAGATACTCATTTGAAGTACCATAAATAGTACCGACTAACCTAATTAGACCTTGTAAAATTGTATAATGTATATACTTGCCTGTATATTTATAAGACTACGGGGTAGGTACCTATAGAGGTAGGGGCCTCGTCATGGATGAAATTCTGGTCGTGTACCAATTTATTTTTCATCATTTTTATGTACGTTAGACCACTCTCGAACGGCGAAGGAAAACTTCGTGGGAAAACCGCTTGAAATCCGAACTAAAAAGCTTCCAACCTCGGAAGCTACTGATCTAATAAATCTCGCAATATGCTTAGTTCATAACTTGGACTTATAGGCTACTTTTTTGTCTAGTTTTCACGTGAGCAAAGTCACGTACGAATGCTAGTTCAATGACGTCCTTGCTGGTGAAAGGTGCATGGATTAGGTTCTTCCCAAAGCACAAGCGGACTTTAAAGACGTCAGCACAATTCTTTTTTTATTTATACTTAACGCTCTTTCTAAGGAAAATTGTGTGCAAGTATTGATTGGTCTTGTCCCCTGTGACCCCCCCCCCCCCCCCCCCATCGGACCACACCCTGTCAGGATAGATACAGGCGTGATAATAATTATGTATGTAATTAGTAGGGCTGTACTTTACTGTAGGCAGTAGGTATGTCTTTCCCAAGAACTATCAGAATAACGTTATAGGTCAGTTTTAAAGTCAAATTGTTTCCATCATGATGATGATCGATCCATCGTTGTCGACCTCGGTGGCGTGGCGGGCGATTACCTGGTTGAAACGCAAGAGGCGCGGGTTCGATTTCCGCTGCGGAGAAATGTTTGCATCTTCTGCAAATATTTCTTCCGGGTCTGGGTGTTGTCACAAAAAAATTACATAAGTATCGTATTAGCTATCTGGTTCCCATAGTAGCTTTGCTTAGTTTGGGGCTAGGTGGCGCCGTGTGAAACGTTCAATCTTATTATATTTACTATATTAGGTACATATTATTATATATCGTCGTGAACCCGGTCACGTGACATTGTTTAGTAAACAAAAAACATACCTAATCACTTATTTGCATAAATCACTGATAAAACCTAATTAGGGGAAGCCGGGTACAATACGCTTGGCAGTAAAATTCTAACTAATACATCTTTAAAAAGCATCTATTTTTACATCAGCATCAACAAAAATCTCACTTTCATTCAAAGAAACCTACGACGACGAACAAATATCTCGAATACCTAATATTTATGAGCAAATTAAAACTTGTCAAGAGTAAGTAGGCATAAGTAACTTGAACAATTTTTTAATTTTATTCACGCTTCCACCGTCTGATGATTTGGATCACGTGAGCTATCTATAGACCGATAACCCGACTGTCTCTTTTGTATTTTGATTATTATACTTGAATTAGTTGCAAGTTTATTTTTTGTTAATAAATGTCTTAAATGAATAAATAAATATTCATGGACATTTTACACAGCACCATCTAGCCCCAAACTAAGCAAAGCTATGGGAACCAGATGGCTGATAGAATACTTATATATTTTTTTTGTTTAACGCAGCGGGAATGGAACCGGTGCCTGTTGCGTCTCAGCCGAGCACTCGCCCGCCACGCCACCAAGGTCGTCTTTTATTATAACTTATTGGTTCACTGCAATAGAATAGACTCTTTAATAAACAAAGCGCGTTTCTATCATTGTCACTTTTGTGCCCAGTCTCCCCTATCTATTAACATGTAAACGCAAAGGTAGCAGGAAAATATTATTCCAATATCATGTAGACAGGTACCTAATACCTATTAAATAAGACACCGGCGCTAAGCTAGGCGCCTCGTTGACTCATGTTCAATCTATTTGTAGAATAATTCGCACACTTGTGTGGTTGACATTGCGGACAAACAATAAAATAACAGTTTTTAATTGTTGTAACCATTTAAATTACTGGCTGCCATCCGCGGCTTCGCTCGCTTGTTATCCGGATGAAAAATAGCCTAAATGTTATTCCAACACATGTACAATGTTATTCAAAGTTTTATTCAAATCCGTTCAGTCGTTTAGGCGTGGTTGAGGCACATACATACAAAAATCCTCACAAACTTTCACATATTATAATATAGTAGGATTAAAAATCATGATCCATCAAATGAGGGCATCTATTCTTAGTTTTTACTGCTAATTATTATGACCTAAAACTCCTAACTGACCCACATCCCGAAGCTTCCGATAAAAAATGATTTCCAAGAAACATAATTATTGTTTACTAATTAATAACCCGCAATAATGAATTGATATTTCACGGGGATTATTATATTTACCGTTGTTTACATTCTACGAAAATATTTTGTTTTGCAGTGATGTTTTAAACATTGAGTAGGTACTGAGTATCTGTTTACGGAGTAAATCTGTGATCAAAGGCTGAAAGAGTTCGGAAACTGGTTCAAAAAGAAGTACCTAAGTTTTGGAGGTATTATATAATCTGTGGTACGTTATCAACGAACACCGGCGCGGCGCGTGGGGGGGATACGATTTGCTCAACTTATATTCACAATCGTCAACCCACTCGCTCATACGTGATTCAACCGCGGAACGTGAAAGATGTGCAATATGTGTACCAGAGACGAAACTATCGAGGCGCCGTCGCCTCCTAAAGTCTCCAGGCTGCTGGAGAAGATGAAGAAGAAGCACAACATTGTCACAGACCCCTCCTCCGATGAGAAGCAACGGGAGGTGGAGTACCAGCCAGATTTACTGGCGGTTTCCACTCAGTACTCCAAAGTTGTGTACGATGTGTTTAAGCGAGGGCTGGTGCGTCTGCAGGAGTCGAAGGCTTACGTGTAAGTACCTTTATTGTGACGTGTTTCTCAAGTGTTTTCATTGGCGTGTATGATTGCGAAACTCTTTACTGAGGTGCAGTATGCTCGCGTAGGATCTGATTCAATTAGCGGCACTGAAGCCTTTTCTTTGTATCACATTTACAGCCCTACTTAACCTTGGTTTATTTTGTATGACATCTGAAGGCAATACGCATAAACGGTTACCGTTGAAAAAATCACTGAAATATCTCACGCGCATCTTCAAGGTCTCTCCTCGTTTGTGACATTTATCACTCTAAAACCACCCCTTAAGGTGTACGATCTTGTTACGGTCTGCCTCTTTGATCTGGTACCCACTGGACCTTCAAGGTTCGACCCAAAAGCAAAAAGTTCCTATAGGACCTCATTTACACGGCCCATTCGGCCTTCTTAAAAAATGTATTCAATGCGCCTATTGGACCTCATTTTTTAATTCGCCTGGTACCTACTGGACCTTCAAGATTTGACCCTACTGCAACTGTACCCACTGGACCTTATCAGTGTACCCCATTCGGCCTTCCTAAAAGATTATATTGGAAGTGCCCATTGGATTAAGAACAGTACAATCATATAGAAAATTGCAGACTAAAATGAAATTAAAAGTAGGTGTAATAGAGCTACTAAGTAATGCTGTACTTATTTTATTGATTAACACCCCGCAACTTTGTCCCTGTTAATTTTTTTCATACAAACTTCAACTTTCCAGTGTCGCGTGGGAGCTGAATTTCGGGAATTTTCTTACTTCCCCCTAACGCCATAACAAGAATATGCCCTGCAGGTTTCATGCTTCTCTCATCCGATAATAAATTATTTACCTGCTTGATTAATCGGATAAAGTTAATACTTTGATTATAGAATTAAATGAATTTTCATAACCCGATGCTGTTTGCATAATTATTGAATCCTAACGGTTCGATATGTACCCGATGTCTGTGTACCTAATTACTTTATTGAATCCTAACGGGTTGAGAATTGCGATATGACTTTTTTACTATTCGAAAGCAATTAATGTCCTAGTATCGACTAAGTGCCAGGTATTCACGATGTTCGCGATTATAAACCTTATATCGAAGGAGCAAGTCTGTGTTTCCTATCTCACGTTATTCAACATCTCTGCTTTTCATTTATCTTGACATATAAACATGAATGTTGTTGCAAAGGCATATCGGGCAAATAATTGAAAGCCTCACGTGTATTAACATGAGGTACTTTCGAATACTATCATCATCATAAAAAGTAAGTTCGTTATGAGCCAGTGGCCGCTCTTGTGACGGAGTTTTTAGGCCGTCTAAAGGCCTCCGTCATGGCTTAACGACTTAAAAGCCGGGACCGACAATTTAACGTGCCCTTCAAAGCACAGAAGCGCTCAGCTCGTGATGCCACTTGCGGTCACCCATCCCAAGTGTGACCGCGCACAGGGTTGCTTAACTTCAACAATCAATGAAGATCGTCTAAGCAAGCTTCGCCACGAGCGCTTCGTATCATCATCATAATCTACAATACTATCGTACTTTATCATAATGAGCATTTTATAAGATTTTTTTCCGTCTCAGCCGTTACCAGCTGATGTACCTAGGCCTCCTTCAAACTATTCCTTTTTTGAACAGTTAGAATCCAGTTGTCAATTGGTTGTCAACCCAGCTTTAGAAAAAGTAATTCTGAATCTGCGAGGGCCTTTATCTGTGTCATCCATAATGTGCTAGCTTTAAAAAAGCCCGGTCAAGTGCGAGTCGAATTCACACACGAAGTGTTCCGTACCATCATACATTAATACATGTTTCTTGTACGCCCAACTTTTTATTGCTTGTGGTTATAGCGGTAATAGAAAATACACTGAAAATTTCGACTCTACCTATTACGGTTCATTAGATACAACCCGATAACAGACGGACGGACGGACAGCAAAGGCTTAGTTATAGGGTCCTGCTGGTCCCCACGAATACGGAACCCTAAAAAATATTACGTCCGTCAATTTTATTTTAAATATTTTCAAACAGTTTGTCTTTGTAAATAAATACTTCTTCTAAACATATTAATTTAAGTTTAGAAAAATGCACAACAGAATCGACCTGATTATTATTAGTTTTAAGTTGATTTCTGTTAATAAATTTAATTTTTAAACTAAATACAATAACTCCGATTAGTAAACTGATAACATTGTGTCGGTAACTTTTTTATGGAATCTTCCATTTAACTAATCCTACGTCTTTTGTATGTACTTATCTTAAAAGATTAAAAATATCTTACCTATGATTGACAATGCTCCTTATCTAAGCAGATTATTGTACCTTCACAACGGCCAAAGTTATCTATATATGTATAAAACTCGAACGTTATTTACTGACTGACTGACTGACTGTACAACAAGTCCTAGAAGTATAAAACTTGTTACTTGTTGAACAAAAAATAAATAAAAGGGGGACCCATACAAGAAACAATTATGTACATGTACGATGGTACGGAACCCTTCGTGTGCGAATTAGACTCGCACTTGACCGGTTTTTTTTTATTATTTGTGACTTCCTGTCATCAGTCTTTACGGCCGTGATAAAGGTAACCCAACTGTGTAAAGATATTTAGGTGACATGGCCAGACGCATTTAGAATGAGCTTTGGTTCAAAATACTCTTTTAAGATTCTCTTCTTTGATTGAAATGAAAATATTTTAGGGTTAATTGCGTAGTTAATGAACCAAGTGTTTTAAGCATAGGTATATTTTAATCTATGAAATGCATATTTATAATTTTATACAGTATATGCAAATTAATAAAGTAAAACTTAAACGTAAGTACGATATACGACTATTTTGTACAAAAATAATAATTAAAAATATTCGTAGAAGAGACGTGTATCATATTGCATTTTTGGAACACACTGCCATCTTTGATGGGTGGTATACAAAAAGTATTTATGTACATGTACGATGGTACGAAACCCTTCGTGTGCAAATACACTGTTACCGGTACAAACTGGTAACAGTTTGGTTACGTTAACGTAACGATGTATGTCCGGTTCCTTTATGCCACTAACTGACGACGGATCGTTCATTAGATACCACAGAAACGTTTTTATCCCGTCGAATAGCGCCACTATTTTTTTACCAAAAAACAACATTGCTTTGATAATGATCGATCCGTCGTCCGTTACTAGATTATAGGCACGAGGCAATAGTGAGATTACAGGTAGAGTCTAAGTAGTGCAGCCAACTGTAAAAGCAAAGAGTTGGAATTAGTTCCGAATATAGCCGCACTCTTTAGCCGAGTGACGAGGTCGTTGTGTCACGGATTAGCAAATAACCTCGACAATCACGCGAAACAGACAATGAGTACAAAACTCGTATTGTTTCAGTACCTAACAACTTTCTTAAATAACCAATTTGAAAATAAAGACTCAAAGTTATTTAGTACAAACGCATATTGTGTCAAAGACACCCACTGACATCTGACATCTGATATCTGACAGATAAACAGTTTTTAGCATTAAAAACAAAAAACCTCGGCCTGCGTTCCATCGAACGTAAGGCCCTGGGCCCGGCGCACACGACGCGACGCCTCGGCATGCCTAAGGACGCCTATGCATGATCAAGGACGCCTCGGCATGCCTAAAAACGCCTAATCCATAGCACGATTTGAGCAACGCTACTTCTCCGTCTATGTATTTGTCTATTATAAAATATTACAACAATATAAATTCGTTATCGAATAAAATCAACAATATACATTCAAATAAAATGTGGGAAAATGGAAATCCGTTGTCTTGTTATGGTTTGAATGAACTAGTGACACGACTAGATAGATAGATTACATTGATGAGCCAATACATTATCTTAACGCATCAGTCTCACGGTCTCACCGCCCTTGTCAGGTGACATGCGGTGTTAATGACCTCACGCATTGGTCTCCGTCCAATTCAGGCTTCAGATCAGTTTAAAACTTTCGATTCTTGTCATCCGAACCTTGATTTTACTACTCTGATTTCCACGGCCTTCAGAATCGCTATTTCACTTTTGTTTTCTTGAAATACCTAGCTGATATTGTTTTGGTTTATTCAGTTATTTTATCCTACATACAACTTTTGTTTTCTCTCTCTCTATTAAATAGAGTACTTTTTAATTCACATCTTTAGTATCACGGTATTTTTTCTTCCATGGTATCACACATCTCTGGTTGACAGTGACAGAAGTGACAAAAAAGAGAAAAAAATGGTGGCCCTGTGAATGAAAACCTTTACAAAATTTGAAAACTTTTACGAAAGGTTATATAAACCCTACACGAAAAAGGAAAAAAATAACAATCGATTTAAGAACTCTACTTATCCGATCAGGATAAAATCTGTCATGTCACTTACTGTATAATCTAATTTCATTGTTGAATGTTTTAAGTATCGATATGAGCCATTCGTTACATAATAATAAAACACGGTATTGCCCTTGGCGGGTGTCATGACCGAACATCGCATTTGTCCCCATCCAAATTATAACTTCCTGCAGTTAGCGGCTTTTCGGCACGACAAGATTTTCCTGGTTAGATTAGGAAGTACCTAAATATAGCTGAATAACACTTTAGGAAATGTTCGTTGAAATGATTTTTTTGTTCCATGAATACCTATTTGTTTAATAAAATTTTGCTTTAGACCACTCAGTAGACCTGTTTCAGTAGACCACTTAAAAAAAAATTTTTTTTTTTTGATGCTACCTATTTTATTCATTATTTTCCCATTACTTTAAATATTATATAAGGAATGCACTTGTGTGAATTACCTAACAAAACCTGCTAGTAAAATTAGGTAGCTATTCTTTTTGTAATGTTGTTTCTACATTAATTTTAACGTAGGTCACTTCATCTGAAGGCATAATACAGTGAGTTACCATAATGATTTCTTACCCGGTAAAGCAATAACTTTAATATCTAATTAATACATTACTATAATAAGTGGATGTCGTCCATGTTAACACAAACAAGGTCATCCCAGAATATATGCCTTATTATAATATAGAACTTACTAACTTCCGCTAAATAAAGTTGTCATCTAAAATCATAAAATATATTGTTTTTATGAATTACATACGGAACGTGCTTTTAAGCCGATAGCAAAATGAGGAAGAGTTTGAGCGTAGATAAATTGAAACACAATCCAAACAAATCCAAATATAAATAAAAGGATTGCATTATGTTGTACCATTTTAGTCTATCCATTTTCAAGTCTCTAGGCCAACTGCTACGAAGCATATCAATAAACATCTTGACTCATCGGACCGTTGGAGGAATGAGGCCATTCTTCTACGGTCATCTACTCATGTAACAACATGAGCCTATCCATAACATCATCAAAGCTATCTCCCACCCCAACCATTCCTTTTTCGTCATACAAAACAGGCTCCTTAGATGAGCTACCGAAGCAGTACGTGTTTTCAGGCACGTAGTAACCACCCATGAATGCTGTTTATACAACTCCTGATGATGTTATGCCAATCTTGAGACTCCAATTGACTTTTTTTAAAAGGAAATTGAACCTAATTGCCCTCGTTATAAGAACGATGCCATTGTTTTCATTTGGTTGCCGTGTGGACGGCTCGTGCTCGTTCACACGGCAAATCAACGCAGGAAGTCAGATTTTATAATTGTTTATTCCATGTTGGTAGGTGACGTGACGTGATTGGATAGAATGTGTTTTGACAACAAAATATCAATCAACTGACATAACCATCAACACAAACAAGATGAAAATTATTGTCTACAACGCTCGTGGCGTAGCTTGCTTAGACGTTCTTGATTGATCGTTGAAGTTAAGCAGCGATTGTGCGCGTTCACAATTGGGATGGGTGATCGCAAGTGGCATTACCAGCTGAGCGCTTCCGTGCTTCGGAGGGCACGTTAAATTGTCGGTCCCGGCTTTTAAGTCGTTAAGCCATGACGAAGGCCTTTAGGCGGCCTAAAAACTCCGTTACAAGAGTTGGCCACTAGCTCATACGAACTTATTGTCTACATTACTGTCTGTCATTATGTCTATATTACTTATTGTCTACACCTTATCTTTAGCACCTTCAATGTTAAAATTTTGTATTTTAGACAAGTCGATAGCTGTATTTGATGGGGTGGAAGGACAAATACGCCCACAAGTATCCTGTTTCACCATTTTGGTCGAAACCCTAAAAAAAGCATTTAACTCACAGCACCTCAACATATCAATGTATATCGTGATAAAGTCGCTGCATTGTCTAACAGAAAACTGTAATCAATCATTGTTATCTGAAACTAGCTGACGTTGCAGATACCTATTGCAACTGTACAAAAGGAAAACCCAAAAGCAGACGTTTGAAATTCTCGAGTCACTCAATTTATTCATTATCAAACAAATGTTTTTTAAAAATGTTGTGAAATAACTTTTTAATTAGTTGCAAGTCAGCTTTTGGATGATTCTATAAATAAATAAATATAAATAATATTTTCAATGAGGTTTTTTAAATGCTCGATGGTATCACCAGACCGAAAGAAGAAGATTCCTTATGAATGAAGATTTACTAATACGACCTTGAATTATGAAAGTTAGATACAATTATACTACATTTTCTTACTCATGATTTTCTAATGAATATTTTCTCAATCAAGTACTTTTTGACTTCAAGGTTTCCTCTGGATGTTTTCCCTCACCGCGCACGTAAATTTTTCGAACAGAAAAACCCATTGGTGCATGACTGGATTTCAACCCACGACCTTAGGATCGGAAAGCGTGGGCGATACCACTAAACCTCCAGTGCTCTCCAGAGACTGCAAACTTGAAAAGTTACTTCTTAATTTAAACCTATTAGCAGTTCACGGCTGGATCATTATGGACTATCCACCCATAATGAGCGCTATCGCACCCTACCTTAACTAGTCTCAAGTTAATGAATTTCCAAACTACATAATATTTTATATACACTTCCTTGGGAGAAACTAGAATGTTCGTATCTTACAAATAGAGTAGTTTCAATGACGTCATTCATTTTGGATTGACATGACGAGGGCGCCTTCTGATAAGATTTAAAAAGATCAAAGTAGATTTGTGGCGTGCTTTGTACAATGTAACGGTAGGTAAGTATCATAAATATGTCTTTTCATGATTGATGAAACTGAACTATTTACAACAACGTAGTATTATCAATAGTAAAAACTGCTTAAAAAGGTAAACCTACTATAAAAATTCACATGATTTGTAATTTTATCGTGTTTTGTTTTTATTATTTTGATCTGCGTCACGATTACGCAAAATGTTTTTCATTTGTTAACAGATAAACCTAACAAGTGTTTGAAAAAACATGCAAAATCAAATACCTAAAAGAATCCTTTATTTTGAATATTCTAAACCTACCAATTAATTGTTTTAAAACACTTTTCACTTCGACTTTCATAGTGCACTAACTGATAATAACATTTTAAAATTTGCATATCTATAGTGCCAAGTTGCATTTTATCAAACTAGGAATTTCTAGGAAAAAGTTAAGTATGACGCTATCTCGGTAAATCATACTACCGTGATAATACAGAATTTCCCTGACTTGATCTTTTGCATTAATATCTATATATTAAGTGGGTAATAATGCAAAAGATCTAGTCTGGGAAATTCTATATCATTCTGTATTGAATGCAAATTTATTCAAGAGGGTAGGTTAGGTACTTCATGAGAAGTTTCTTGGAATTAACCATGTCCTTAACGTTAGGAAATACGATATCAGGAAAGTTATTAAATTGAAATTGAATTGATTTTTACCATACATACGGCTAGACTAAGTGCCTCTTTAATCGATTTATTTATTAGTAAATTTTCCGAAGAATATAGTATAGTAACGAAAATAGAGAGTGAAAATCACAATTCACTTAGATAGGTTCACATAGGTAAGACTAAGTTGTTAATTATTTTTTAAATACTGCGTTGACATTTTTTTTCTCATTAAATATTTTCTCAAACAAAGGCGACACGGCAGACAAACACGGAGATGGTGGGACTAACTAGGCAAATTTCTAGCTAACTGGGAAAGCACAGCACTAGATCGTAACATCTAGAAATAATAGGGCAAGCCTTTGTCCAACAGTGGGACCCAAATGGCAAAAAAATATAAAAATATTTCTGAATCTTATATGCACGCTCTGTTTTAAATTATGACTCCATCTTGATTATATTTTTATCAGGAACTCATTTTCCCCTCTTACCTTATAAGAGAGTGGTATGGCGCCGGGTTTCTTCAAGATTTATGTACAAGTTGTATGATAAGTCTTGTCCTACATAGTATTGAATGTCCAATTCAGTTTTTACCGTGGCATTTAAACAAATTGTTCGGGGATTTACAATTATTTATTGATCGTAATGAACAGGTGCAATCATTTTATTTCGCAATCTTGATATTGTGAATTTAAATGCCTTGTCTGAGCTTCAGAATGTCTCATTAGGCACACGGGTATCTTTATAATAAACAAGGAGAAGGCTTAAATTATGGCCTAGAGTGCGATGGACAAACCACATGGCATTGAGATGTAACCGTAGGTGGACATTCTCAATATGAAGAGCATTCTGAAAGTTCAAATCAAATCAAAATCAAATCAAATCAAATACATTTATTTGGAAACATGATGATCAAAGGTTCATATAAACTAATTGCAAACGATGGTAGCTGCAGTAGTTTTAGAAAAACTGTGTCGCAGCTACCAACGCCCACCTCCTTAACCAATAGTTTTTCCTGCAGTTGCAGGCAGAATACAATTTATTTCAGTTAGGTAATTTATTTTTAACAATATTTATAGTGCCAATTAATTTAAGACGTCACATTCTGAATGCACACGCTTATCTGAAGTAGATATTCAGATTTTTTTGTATTTTTTGATTAGGCAAACTCCCTGATAGTGTATTTATTTATTGTTTGATTTTTATTGCACATTGATACTTGTAAAACGTCACTGCACTTTATGAAAACATAAGTTGTTTAGCAAATATTTAATTTTCCGAATTAAATTAACTAGAATGTATTATCTTAGGTAGGTAGGTAGGTCCTTAGTTGTCATTTTTACTAAGGTAATTATTTAGATTTCTGTGCTAGTAACGCAAAGCTGTGTAATAAAATGTATGACGTCAAACAAAAATGACTGTAACTTTTTTGTCTCTGCTTTCTTGCCAAAAATCATTAAACAAATCACTGAATGAAAAATAATGCAACAAGTAATTTCAAAATAACATCACGTAGGAAGATGGTCTCCACATACCAAAAAGATATCAGCCATTAGAATTGCGGTCGTAATAATAATGGATGCAGAACGCACAAAGTCAAAAAAACATGGTCTTTTACATTCAGACTAGTGTGGTAGGTAACTGGATAAAAAGTAGACTAACCCCCAAATACTCAAATGCATCTCAAAGTTGAGCACGTCTCAACTCACGGTTTTTTTCGGGCTTTTAAATGCAGCTGTTCCAATAGATACGGTTATTCTTTTTCCTCTGAAATAAAAATAAAATAGATTTAAATTTAATAAAAACTACGGCAAAGGACAGAAAAGCGCTGGAAAAAAAGAAGCGTGGCCTCTTGCCTTGCAGTGGGATAACACAGGCTAAAAATAAATTTTGTTTAGTCAGAAGACCATATTTGCCTACATTTATATGACGCAATATACAAGGTATGCAAAGGTCTCTCCCCGAGCATGTCGTAAAAGTACGGGATAGTATCCTCCAACATGATGAGATACAATAAGCAAGTATTCCCAAGGAGGGTTGACGTCAGGCAGGCGGCCGGTCATAAAACACCTTAGCCAAAACTGCCGACCCCACATAGGGTGGGATAAGGGCAGGAAGATGATGATTTATACAAGGTATGCAAGTCTTTGCGTAGGTATATAATTTTACCGCTCAGGAAGCGTGGTATACACAAACGTCACAGCACGTCATCACAAGGCCACAGCTGCTGGCTGATGACCTGGGATCGCGTGTTGATCACATAGTGATAATGTGTACTTATCGAATATGTACTTTGAACGTCCATCGATGTCATAACCACATTATTATTTCTATTGCCGCTATAATATACGTTAATCCAGCACACGTACTATGTATATTCCAAATTTCATTCAGCATCAACAAATATCCATACATCCATACTTACAAACTTTCGCGTATATAATTTAAAGTAGGATTGCTAGCAAAATCCTAATACCCTGCCTAGTTCAAAAGGAACTGAGTTATTGTATGCGTAATAAATAGTTTCCTTAGCCAGTATCAACATTTCACAACCACGAGTGTGAAGAGTTAAGTCAATTACAATCTATGGAGTGGCTAATATCTACAAGTGGAATTGATTTCCTTGTAATAGGGGCCAACTAACGGATTAAACTTGTGAAATAAATAAGTGTTTGACCCAATTTTATTAAATTGTAGATACCTACATTTGACTGCTTGGTGGATATGGAAATATTATAATGTAGTCTCCTCCTATGCAATTCAATTTAATAATTTTTATTCAGTAGCAGTTCATTTCATACCAAAACAAAAATATTCAAATACCAACCAAAATCAATACAGTCGTAATTAAAGTTTATAAAGTATAGTACTCTGTATAAAAAGCTATTGTCCTGCCATTTAAAATCCTCTTTCCTTTTATAAGTTCAAGTTCAATGGTGAATTCGTAATCGGTTTTTGGCGAAACCTGGGAAATATTTATAATATTCCATACCAACAGGTTGAATTATTCGTGATGTTTTGTTGCGGTATGGTTTTTGGGCAAAGTTGAATGGACGAGAGTGATTTAAATTTTGTTTCTTTGCCCGGGGACGGTCATAATGGCGTCCGTTATAGAGGTAGGTAATTGGTAATGCAGAAATACAAATTGAGGCAAACCAAGATCATTATAAATATTATTGTTGTAGGGATTTGTTTCCGATTATAAAACATGTTTTTTGGAAGCAAAAATAAAAAACAACTGATAGTCTCAGTAAAGTAAACCACGGGTCTAAAATTTTAAGGAAAAACGGTGCTTCAAGTAATCATAAGAAAACTTGCAGCCACTCCTGATTCATAGTCCCAAAATGGATATGGTGAACCATGATGACACCAGCCCATCGTCCATATAGATGGTCTATCAGTTGTTTACATGTCGAAAAATAATTAAAATTCAGACATCTTCATACATGCTAGCGGGTTGCGGGGCGGGATGCGAATGGGTCGCGATTGATCGGCAAGGAGGATTTTTTTTTAATTGTTGACATTTCACACTGCGCCATCTAGCCCCAAACTAAGCTAAGCTTCTACTATGGGAACCAGATGGCTGATAGAATACTTATATACTTTTTTTTGTAAACACATAATACACACACCCAGACCCGGAAGAAATATTTGCTGAACATACAAATATTTCTCCCGTAGCGAGAATCGAAACCGCGCCTCTTGCGTCTCAGCCGAGCACTCGCCCGCCACGCCGCCGAGGTCGTCTTTGTAATCATTGTCTGACTTACGAGTATATGATTTACCTAGTACCTACCTACCTAGTGTGGGCGTTGGCTCAGCCAAACCATAAAACAGAATCAGCTGATTGACCGCAATATTTATTTAGCTTTAGTTGGCAATGTCCCGTCTATGCGTTCCTCCGCGTCTGGGCCACTTGCATTGCCTCTAATCCTTCACGTTGGCAACTCCAAGGCACGTTGGCAACTCCAAGGCACGTTGGCAACTCCAAGGCACTTTGGCAACTCCAAGGCGTCATAGAAACTCGACGTGTGCCTTGGCACGTAAGGCACAGCTGATAACAAAAACAACATTCGCAATCGTGCTGATATGAAAATTAGTAGTTAAAAAAACCCGCTATGAACTGCAGCGCAATCGCACTATTTTTCAACGTATTTGGTTTTGTTTTGGCAGATGACCCTCTACCTACGTACTAACCAAAGTTTTTCGTTTTTTAGACGTTTTTACGAGCGAATTTTATCTTTAGTGAAGACGTTTAAATAAGCGCGATTGCCCCAGGATCCCTTTATCATTATGTAAAAGGTTCTTGATGACTCAAACAGACAATCAACTCAAAAGTAACGCAAAATAAATATTACTAGCTGTTGCCCGCAACTTCGTACGCGTGTAGTACATAGTTTTCGCAGCGCACGCCAAAAACTATTTTGAGTTTTCTACCTTGGGTTACAATATTGCAATTTTCTTAAGGATCCCTAATTTTTTTGAAAATATATTATTGCCTATACTGGTCCCTGATAATGTAGCTTTTTATTGGTGAAATAATTTTTAAAATCGGTCCAGTAGTTTCGGAGCCTATTTGTTACAAACAAACAAAAAAATATATCCTCTTTATAATATTAGTATGATAAAACACAATTTGATGTAGGTAGAGATAGAATGAAGTAGAGACTATGTGATAATGTAGAATGAGTAATGAAAATAATAAATAAGGAACCTTAAAAACATCCTACTGAACTAATCGTATGAGCTAGTGACCAACTCTTGTGACGGAGTTGTGAGCCCAGGCAAAAATTTGATAGAGATTGTCGAATTGTAGAATTCAGGATTCAAAATAACTGCTACTATATAAGAGCAAGAGACATTACAAATGACGTGCAAATAAGTTATCAGTAGATTGAGCACTTGTTAAAAATAGTTAAGAGTCACGCGCTTGGTAGCGAGCCAAGCAAAGCTTTCGCCAAATGCATTTACTTTTCGGGGATACTTTGCAAAATATTTGCACAGAGACCTAGTTATTATAATAAGCAAATGATATGAGTATATCAAAGAGAATTTTGAGTAAGTACCTTACTTACTACGAAATTAATATTGTGCGAAAAATATGTTAGGTAGGTATCTACTTATTTGGAAAGAAAATAGGAAATCACGTGTGCTTTTCATAATAACAGAAAATTATTGATGACTGATTCTAATGTTCTGCTAACAGACTACGAATCGTTTATTACAGCAACCATAGTAAATGTATTACATCTATTGTTTGTGGAAAAAGCGTTTCTGTGCTTTGAAGGGCATGTTAAATTATCGGTCCCGGCTTTTATGTCGTTAAGCCATGACGGAGGCCTTTAAGCGGCCTAAAAACTGCGTCACAAGAGTTGGCCACTAGCTCATACGAACTTACTTACTTTTGTGGAAAAGCCACATATTTAGATTATTTTGTAAGTTTTAAGTTTGATATTAAGTTAATGTGTTCATCTTTTTCAATCAACATTATTTTATTCATTTATATTCTAAACAAAACACTCACTTTATTTTCATTTACGCAAAAAAATGTAGATCAATAACCTATTTCCGTTATCTTTTCAAATATAAACAAAAATAAATTAACTGTCTTAATTATTGATAGGTAATTAATTAAACGAATCATGACGACGTAGATAATTATCTAGATGTTCAGACAGACACATGACGTAGTGACACACCCAACTTAACACCTATGTAATATGCAAATCATGTCGGTAGCTATGTATAACGTAGGTATAGTTGTAGGTATATGTGTTACGGATCGCCTATTAATCACGTGCGTCTTGAAATGGGGGGACAGGGTTCAGAAAAAGTCAGGAGATATCACTAGTGGAGGGGGGGGAGAGTTAGGGATATAATAAAGGACTTTTACCATCTAGAAGATGATTTATACAGCGTCAGGAGGCAATTTTTACCTTCACAAACGGGACGCTGTAGTGCCCGGGACGAATTAAGATGGAGTAGGCTTGCCCAGCACCTATTCCATCCTCTCAGCTTAGTCGGCCTTGTCCACAGGAAAGACATGGTCAATACGTGCGGAGCTGACTAAGCCGCGGGTTTCTTCACGATGTTTTCCTTCACCGTTTGAGAGTACTGGTATAGCGTACATAAACTTTCGCACAGAAAAATCCATTGGTACACGACCGGAATTGAACCCCGCCACCTTAGGATCGGAAGGCGGGGTCACTACCAACTAGACCACCAGTGCTCTCAGAGGTATCTCAGAGTCAGAATACGTATATCATAATCTCAGAGTTAGGGATATGATACCTCCACAATATTTAAAAGAGCTTTCGTTTGTCCACAGCATCGCCACCCGCACCTCGCAGCCGTTCCACGTAGCGCTGGCCGTCATGGTACTTCTGGCGTGGCTGACGCGGCCCGGCTCGGCCAGCAACCTGCGCTGCTGGCGGGCGCTGTACGTCGGCGCCGTCGCCACACACCTCGGCGCGCAAGTCTGGATGACACTCGTCTCCGGTAAGCTCTCTTTGATCTAAAGCTGGGCACTCACTTAGCCGTGTAGCATGTAATGTATCTGCTCAGGGCGTGCAAGTCTGGATGACACTCGTCTCCGGTAATTTCTCATTGTTTCTAAAGCTGGGCACTCACCTAGCCGTGTAGCATCTCAGACCAAATGAAAAGAAAAGACCCCGCGCCGCGAACAACAAAAGTGAAGCCACCTTTTTATCTATGTGTGTGTCGAAGGTTTTAAGGTTGCGTGTTCCAAGTAACCTAAATTCATAGTATAATAATTAAGAAACGATGCTATTTGAAGTACTTACAAGTGAAAAGTGATTCCGTGAGAGTTTTTATGTGATTTGCTGCTGTTTTTACAAGTTTTCACTACACAGGAAGGCATAATTCTATTTTTAAGACTCGTGACGTACTAAGAGCGATGAGCATGGTTTTAGTGTAGGTGTGTGCGTGAGCGTGTATGTTTACTTGCTCGAGCACGGTTTTGTGTGACTTCACTTTCGTTGTTCGCGGCGCGGCGTCTTCTCTTTTTATTTGGTCTGAGTGTAGCATGTAATGTATCTGATACTGTATCAACCTGCAAGTGTGCACGGCTCGTCCTTGGTCACCACGTAGCTACGAGCACACTGCGAGCCGCCTTTGTGTTCGCAGCGGGCTCGTGCCTACGTACTCACTTGATACAGTATCAGATACATTACATGCTACACGGCCAGGTGAATACCCAGCTTAAGTGGCGGCAAGTTCTCTTTGTTTCTAAAAATATTTTGAATGAAAAATGATATTATATGAACCAAGTTGTCAGAAATTAACAGTTTAAAATTATTGTTTTGCTAAACGGATTTAAAAAGCATTGCCGTAGTGATCCGTAGCCAGTTAGTAGAATCAAACAACGACAGTAAAGCGTTCAGCATTTGACATAATTTAACTTTACTTTACTTTTTACTTAAGTAGGTACTTAGTTTATCGTTATTTAAAAAGTATTTAAGTGTGTTATGTGGCTCTGTAAAAAGTGACCACACATCAACAAATTACGCAATCGCATCCTGCAACGTTTTTTCTGTAAGCCCAAACCGGTCGTTCCCCATTGATAAGGCGGTAGCTGCGATTGCATTTCGGGTTCAAACGCGTCGCAATGCGGAATTGCGGATGCGATCTTTAACTGGAATCGTTCGATTCACTTATTAACTGAAATAAATTACCTTATATTCATTTTGCTGTCTTATTTATCGCAAAGAAATTAACAACTCGAATAAAATAAATTAGCTGGGAAATATTTACCCAGCCGTGAAAAGCCGACTTTGTGACGAGGTCAGACTAATATGAAATTAAAGAATTATATTGAATTTTGTAAAGTTTTAAATACAATTTATTAACATTAAGAAACTTACAACTAATCTTACTTATATTATAAATTTGAAAAGTCTTAGTTTGCTTGAAATTACCGGCGTAAAGCTCAAAACGCAACGATAGCGCGTACTAATTTTACCTGTGCTGCCATCTAGTACGAAAGTTTGTAACGATGTTTGGATGTTTGGATGTTTGTGGCTCAATCACACCTAAACGGCTGAACGGATCTGAACGAAACTTGGAATATACATGGTACATGTACTGGATTAACATATAGGCTATTTTTTATCCGGGTACCACGCGAGCGAAGCCGCGGGCGGCAGCTAGTACAAATATAATTTACAAAATACAAAAGAAGCAGTCAACCTTTATTTTATGTGAATCCATCGCTATAATTCAACGTCATATAATAAAAACATAATACCGGTACCTTTTGCCTAATTTCAGCATGTACATAATATTTTAGCAGCGCTCTTGTTATTCTTTTCGCAAAATTATGATATTTACTTATACCTAATAATTTGTAATCGATTCTTGTTAGCACAACATTAGCAAAAACTCTTTCGCCCCTGCAATTTTCTGCATAAAGATGGTGCAATTCTTCGTAATTTTAGTAAAGAATCGGTCGCAAATGGCCGCCATGGTCTCCCATTACATTTACAAGAACTCAAGACTCGTTATCCGGAATGCATTGTGCAAATTGGTTAAAAAGCTCTGTACACAATAATGTCGTGTTCGCTTTGTGCAGTGGCATGACTTTAAAAGCATTGTCATAACGACACTGATGATTATCTTTGTCGGTGTATTTTATCTGTTCAACAGCTTTCGTTTCACATGTTAATTTTAAAATTGTAGTATTTTCACTTTAAAAATAATTTAAATGGTCGTTATGATGTATGAACTCGTGGCCAACTCTTGTGACGGAGTTTTTATGCCGCCTAAATGCCTTCGTCATGGCTTAACGACTTTAAAGTCAGGACTGACTGTTTAACGTGCCCTCTGAAGCACGAAAGCGCTCAGCTCGTAATGCCACTTGCGGTCACCCATCCCAATTGTGTCCGCGCACATCGTTGCTTAACTTTAACGATCAATCAAGAACGCCTAAGTAAGCTAGGTACGCCACGAGCGCAAATGGTCGTTGTATGAGTACCGTGTGTCTTGCTTTTAAACAGTGCCATACACAATTGAAGGGCTTGAAGTACCTACTGACAAAAATGCTAGAGTTGATTATAATTATCAGATCGTTTAGTCGGCTTTTTGTTTGATGAACATGTTTCATGACGTACAGTAGTAACACAAATTTTGTGCGCCTCGGCAAACTTCGTGCATTGTATGAAATCTGAATTTGTCCTAATCTAAAATTAAAATAAAAACTAAACCAGCTCTTTAAAAAAATAAGTATCTAAGTACATAATTATTGTAACATCTCTATATTACGTATAATCATCGTATTTTAGAAGTAGACAACAACTTTCGTTGTTGAGGCGCACAATGTTTGTGGTACTACTTTACTATTTTGTTCGTCTTTTTTAGTCTTATCTTGTCTATTATTTCCTAACAAAACTACCGCAACAATTTGAGTTATTGTTTATCAAGATTTCTCCGTTACTTCCTTATTCGTCGAAAACGTTTCAGGAAACGTTGTGTTTCCTGAGTGGACCCTTCGTGGATTATTTTTGACGCGACGTATTTTATTGATATGGACACATTAATTTCCTGGGTTTGTTTTTTGACCTCTACTTACAAAGTCTCCTTGTAGCATTACCTCTTGCTGAGTACTTACTAAACATACGTACCTATACCTGAGTACCTAACATGTACTTAGGTACCTAACATACCCACAGAATAAAATGGTAACTTTAATTTATTCTAGGTTCCGATTTCCAATACCCGCTTTCACTACGTTTCCAATAAAAAATCACAGATCATTTTGTGACTCATATAGATTTTATAGCCAAGTAGACCTGCTAGATCTGTTGAAACTGTCAACTATTAACATATAAGTTATATTACAAAACTGTGTTCATTTAGGATCTTTGCCTGCTACGTTCTATAATCGGATCGTTATCGTCACCGTCCCAGCACTAACAAAAAACGGTCAAGTACTACATAGGTAAATGTATCTTGTATTTGGCCCCCTTCTATTTTATTTTTATTATTTGTTGTTATAGCAGCAATAGAAATACATATTAAAAATTTTAACTCTCTACCTATTACGGTTCATGAGATACAGCCCGCTGACAGACGGACGGACGGATGAACGGACAGTGGCTTAGTAATAGGGTTCCTTTGGCGCCCTTCGGGTACGGAACACTAGAAACGAAAAAGACAAAAATATTTTCTTTCTCTACCTTGCATTTTGCGTCGGGATGGTATGGTCCGGCTGTTATTACGGGTCTTTAATCAAGTAGACTTAACAGTAGTGACTTAACAGAAAGAAACTTACAACTAATCCTATCCTACTAATATTATAAATGCGAAAGTTTGTGAGGATGTAAGGATGTGTGGATGTGACGATGTATGTTTGTGCCTCAATGACGCCCAAATGGCTGAACGGATTTGAATGAAACTTGGTATATACATAACACGTGCACTAGAATAACATATAGGCTACTTTTTATCCGGGTACAACGCGAGCGAAGCCGCAGGCGGCAGCTAGTACAAATATAATTTACAAAATACAAAAGAAACATTCGGGCAATTGCCCGCTGCAAACGGTATAATTATCATGACATTGTAATAAATAAAGGTCTCCTCTCCTCTCCCCAGGCATCGTGCTATACTTCTCCCTGCCGCGGCACGAGTTCGGGCGCGTGCAGACCGTGCTGTTCCCCGTGTACTACGCATTCAACGCGAGCATGAGCCTCGTGGCCGTGCTCGCCTACGTGCGCACTCAGAGCCTCACCAAGTTCGACAACAACTCCTGGATACAGGTAAATAAATAACATCTTTCCCACTTCCCAGGCATCGCTTACTATCTCTCTCGTCAGGCATCGCTTAGATACTATCTCTCTCGGCAGGCATCGCTTACTATCTCTCTCTCGGCAGGCATATACGTCACCCTGCCGATGCCGCGACACGAGTTCGAGCGAGTGACGGTATACGCCTAGTGTAACTATTACGAAGGCCTTTTATCATCTATAGTAGATGATTTATACAGCGTCAGGAGGCAACTTTTACCTTCACAAACGGGACGCTGTAGTGCCCGGGACGAATTAAGATGGAGTAGACTTGCCCAGCACCTATTCCATCCTCTCAGCTTAGTCGGCCTTGTCCACAGGAAAGACATGGTCAATACGTGCGGAGCTGACTAAGCCGCGGGTTTTCGGGTTTTCTCACTATGTTTTCCTTCACAGTTTGAGAGTACCTACCTACTGGTATAGCGCACATGAATTTTTCGCACAGAAACATTCATTGGTACCCGACCAAATTTGAACCCGCGACCTTTGGATCGAAAGGCGGGGTCACTACCAGCTTGAACACCAGTGCTCTTTTAATATACTTAGTAACTAGATATTAGTTAGTCAAACCACGCGTACAATAGGTACCTAGTAAGTTTACAGACAGAATGAAAACTCCTGACAATGAGGGATTGCGCTCACGGATATATTTACCTATGGAAAACTCACCAACATAGTTGTCATATAGCTCGCTAGTTAAATGTGAAGAAATATTGTAGGGTTGTAGATTTGAAATCTTTGGATTTAAGGTAATAAAATAAAGCTCTTAAAATGTGTGAAAAGTTCATGGTTGCATAATGCATAAAGTTAAACCCAAGATAAACCACTTAATATCAATAAAATTAAATGGCGCCAGCACTTAAGTACCTATACCTACTTTTTACATTTTAAGCACATTGTAAGTTGACACCTCGCCTTACGCAAATAACTTCAAAGTAGGTGGCGCAAATTAAATGTTTTGGTTCACTTCTAAATATCTACATTTCAAATTTGGATTTCATTCATACATTCTTACCTAATGGTCGAAAGATTTCGAGATGTTTAACAATTTCGGAGTCAGAATATTCTTTTATATTTGTATTTTGTACATTTCGTCTTAAATATTATTAAGCTATTGCTTAAGAAAGTACCTATATAAACTGCAATAACTCAAAGTCTTACTAGGTAATATTTAAACTGACATTTTAATTCGCAACATCAATTGCTTTGCTAATTGCGTTATGATTAGCCATCCATTGTGTTTAAGTTCATCCTTGGCTCTTTTATAATGATACATAGAGTATTTTATTTCCATCAATTATTGACCTTCAATTTCTTATTTTATTTTGGCATGATTACCACACTAGGATTAAAACCGATCGTTAATCATGTAAAGTAAATGTGAGGTTAAGTATTTTAAGGTCAGAATACAACCAATGTTGAATTTAAAGTTACAATATTATAGTCATTCATTAGTGATGTAGCCAACCGGATGTCCGGCAGAATGGATTGATAAAATTACTTAACTGGATTTGCTAAATTACTATTGGATTTGCCACTAAAAAGTCTTAAAAACCTTGAGAAATTTCCAATGAATACCTAATTTTATTATTATCATCCATCATCCAACACACAACAGTCACCATACCTACATAGTTCTAACTCCACACACTAGGATTCTAAGTACCGTACCTAACGTAAATATCAGAAACTACGAGTACCTACCATTGTTCCAGAACACCCAGACCCGGAAGAAATATTTGCAACATGCAAACATTTCTTCAGAAGCGGGATCGAACCCACATTGCATCGACATGAACCAGCATAATAATAACGGGAGTGTCTGTCTCTTTCCATGTAAATAAATAAATATTTGTGGACATTTGACACAGCGCCATCTAGCCTCAAACTAAGCAAAGCTTGTACTATGGGCACCAGATGGATGATAGAATACTTTTACACTTTTTCTTTGTAAATACATACAATAAACTACTACAACACCCAGACCCGGAAGAAATATTTGCAGAACGTACAAACATTTCTCCCGTAGCGGGAATCGAAACCGCGCCTCTTGCGTCTCAGCCGAGCACTCGCCCGCCACGCCACCGAGGTCGTCAAATGCTGACTGACATAGCTGATGAGTTGTCTGTTGTTACAGCTAGCGCTCCTGCTAGCCGTGTTCAGCATTGAGATCTACGTGCGCCTTCGTCTCGTGAAGCCTATGCTGCGCGCCAAGCACGCCAAAACGCAGATGGAGGACGCAGCTGGAGGTGGCCAAGAGGTAACTAGTCGCTAGTTTCGTAATATGCGAAATTTCACGTTTTGAGTCTAATGAATCCTCAGACCAAATAAAAAAAGACGCCGCGCCGCGAACAACAAAAGTGAAGCCACCTTTTTATCTGTGTCGTGAGGTTTTGTGTTCCAAGCGATGGTCCAAGTAACCTAAAATTCATAGTGTAGTGTAATAATAGTAGAACGTTCGCCTATCTTTGACTTTGCAAATCAGAAGATAGATTTAGTAGCGTAAAACTTGAACAGATTATGTAGGTATTTTACTCTTGACTAGATAAACATATAAATTGAACATGGATTTATAGGAGATAGTAAATCAGTAGATTCCAAAATATTCGCCCCGTGACTGATTTTAACGAATGGACTAATAAAATTTATGACCATGTTTATTTTGCTTGTGGAATAAAGTCATAAAATGTTTATCAGAATCATAATAGTAATAAAACCAGTCAAGTGCGAGTCGAATTCGAACACAAAGCGTTCCCTACTATCGTAGGTATATTTTATAAATGTTTCTTGCGTGCCACCCTATAGGTACGTTCCCTATTAAAATCAAGCAAAAAATGCAAAACGAAACACGTCTCTTATACTGAGGACCCCTCTAATTTATAATTTGAAATAATATCTAACAACTAGTCGAACGCCCGCGACTTTCTTCGCGTTATTTTTTTCACACTTTCTTCTTCCTGCTGCGTCCTCTTGGAGTTGAATTTCGACAATTATTTTCTTAGTGAACCCCAGAACCATAAGAAGACACCCTGCACCCCACCGCAGGACGGACATCCCACTGCGGGACGTAGGTACACCCCATCGCGGGACGTCAGTGCAGATCTGTGTTCCCCTAACATTAATTAGAATTAGAATTAGACCCTGCAAGTTTAATGTTTCTAAAACGTAGGTGTAAGTACAAACATAATTATGGTTTATGTTATGCTGTGATCCAGGCGCAATTTGATTGTGACTACTGGTTTTCGATAGTAAAAAGTTTCGCGAACAATATTTACTTACTTTTTACACTAGGCAACATAAATCAGTCGTTGGTATGTGAATAAAGCCACTTTAATAAATCAAATCTGTTTTATACACGATAAAAAATCTGTCCGTGAACTTTTTAAAATTATTTTTTTTTGCCAGTGTTACCTAGCAAAGTTTAGTCGGTACCTATTTAGATAATGGTATAGCAACAGAGAACTATTTAATAAACTCTTTATATATAATAGTCAACTTGATAACTCGCAGTTGTAGGGCCTACAGTGCGAATTATCAGGTACCTACCTACTTAGTTCAGTAGTAGGAAGAGACTATCTACCTGAAGATAAATGCCTCTCTATGTACCAAAAGTCATCGAAGCAGCCGATTATTATTTTTAAGTTTTCCCTTTCGGGCAGGCGGATAGACTGGGACCTCGTTGCCAAGGCTTTCTTGAATTAATATAATTAATAACTAAACTCAGCGTAACAATACCAACTGATGTAACAACTTGAAAGTGTTACATCAGCGGATCAGCGCCCTTTGGACTGACACACCTTTCTTCAAGTCAGCCAATTTCTCCACGTGCGAGTTCTAATGAGTCATGGGCATAGTGTATTGAAGGCCAGACTACACGGTGTCAGGTGACGATCGTTGCGTAATCGTCATTGTAGGTACCTAAAGATTATGTAATTATAATAAACCAGCGAAATAACAACAAACAAAAAATGAAAATATAGAGTTGGGCTAGGATATTAATTTTTATTTAATTGCTCATTGCGTCGTGTACACAGAGTACTAATTCTATTGGTCGTGTAATCAAATACTGTCAATTTTTCCCCCTCAAAATTGAATTTGACATCTTTTAACCAGAGACAATTTTTTAATATTATAAAAAAACAGATTAGATAGAATGTAGGTACCTAGATACCTAGTATTGACATCCATAGGTACCTACTAATAAAACGTTTCCTTTGTCCACAGATAGGCAAACTCGTGCTGGGCGAGTTGGCCCACTGCCCGCGCTACCTCCGCATCTTACGGACCTTCCGCACTTACCACTCGACCATCGCCATGGGCACCATGATCACCCTCGGCTGCTCAGTCTACTCCACCATGATAATTGTAGATTCTATGTGCCGTTAAACATTACAGGACCTGAGGCCTACCAAGTTATTTTTGCGTTCAGCGAAGTCGTAAAACGATACTGCAAAAATCATGGGATTGAGATAGCGATCGCAATGTCACCACGGACCTTGAATCGCATACATCAATCCCATTTCAGACTTAGATTTGTAGAAGACTTCGTTAGACGCAAAGATTCGGCTATATTGGCTCTTAGAGTACCTATGTTAAGCCTAGCGTGTACACATAAACGTCCGCTAGATATCGTGTAACCGCGTGTTTCTACGCGGAGAGCAAAACGCAGACCCGTCTGATAAGCTGTGTAAAATCCCAAGAGCGCCTAGCTTGTGGCATTATGAAAATAATCCAAACATTTTTAGTAATCCTCCCATGAGTTGCTTTATATTTGATTGGGACTTTGAAACTTACCAAGTCACGGTTTTTTGACAGTTTTTGATGAAAATCTGTCAAAAACTCGCCACTTGAGACGTGCTCAACTCTGAGATGCGTTTGAGTATTCGGGGGTTAATATTTAATGCAGTAATTTCTTTATCTGGCTATATAGTCATCCTGTAAGTTAGAAATAAGTGCATAGAATTATTCTGAATCGTATTAACAATGTTCAAGTATACGTGGTATAGCGCTGGTCGCTTGTATTCTAGTTTATAAATACAGCATGTGTCAATTAGACACGGATATCGCGGTTTATACGAGTAGTTTAAGTCACTGGAGTAATCGAATTTGATGTTAACTTCGGGTAGTAAGTGCTTGCCAATAACGTAGGATTAAGTTAGCTCGTAAAGTGCCTCGGAGGCTGCAGCTAGCCTGTTTTAAAGCTGATTGGAATTAAATGAAACTCATGTTGTCCGCTCTCTAATTTCCTGCAATACTGCCATAGTTAAAACATACGATAAGTAGTTCTAGAGCTCTGGGTCTGCAAAAATTTAACGGATATATATAATACATAATACAGGCTCTGGCCATCATAATATATCGTCGGACAATGATCGCAAAGATGCACAACGCAGGAAGTTAAAGAGACTCAACCGTTAGGTGGGTATCATAATGGACGATACATATTTTTATTAGGTACCCTTTAGTAGCGCGATTTTTCTGAAAGTTCGGCAAATACGATCGCATCACAATATTTCTTCATTTGTCATTTCAGCTGATGTGTCACAGTTTCTAAAAAAAAATTGAGAGCGTATTTAGCCGAACTGAGCAAATGTGCCGCGACACATGAAGGTTTTTATTCGTAAGTAGGTAACAAACTACTACAATGGCAGCGTGATATTGTACCTTGTGATCGTAGCCTGTAATATAAAATGATTTAATTCAATGTGTTATTGTATTGGACCTACGGATTTCGTTGTTGATGCCCGCTGTAAATGCATTATGATAGCTTTGTGTCCCCCCAGCGGGATTCATGTTGCAACTAGATAACTAAATATTAAGATCGACGAATAATTATGAATACTTTTGAAATAATGTTGTGCCTCCTTTTGGCCTAGTCAAGAACTCAACTAATGTGTCAACAGTCAACTTGATTATACCTAAACTCGAAATGTCAATTATAAGATGATTGTCGTACGTGAGATCGGGCCTAAAAATTCATCAGTCAGCTTATAACATACTTCGTGGGATAAGATGGCTTGATAAAGTTTTAGGTGACTTGATAAAATTATTCCTGAATGCCAGAGATAAATAAACCTTTTATCGAACCTAAATAGTTTTTAAAAATAAGTTTAAAACAGTGTAATCATGTTAGGTAATTATAATTTATGTTAGTGATATTTTGTAAACGATCTGAGTGTTTCTGCGCTATTATTTATTTGTGACTGAAAGAATGGAGCAAAAATAGGAATAAATAAATATTATATAACCATAATAACCTGTGGTATTTGTTTTATTCAAAAGTTCATAACGGTAAGAATTATCTAAAATGTAAAAATATTTTTCTTATTGCCTACATACATCTTAAATATACATATTATCAGGCCCGCATCCCTAATAGGGTGGGCAGAGAGCCACAAGTAAACATAAGAAAACTTGCAGCCACTTCTGAAGTCCTAAGATGGATAATTATGGTGGACCATGGTGACAGGGGATCAGCCCATCGCCCATAATAGGTGGTACATCATTTTGGAGAGGATACTATCCCTTAGTCGACTTTTACGACATGCTCAAGGAGAGAAGCAGCTATGATTTTCCTTTGCTCCCAGTCCGTTAAAGAAGTTTTTCTTATTCGTTGAATAAAAAAAACTTATAAGTGCCTGGGTAACTTAATAAATACCTCTCCTAATTCCCAAATTATTATCAGTAAAGTTTTTTTTTAGAATGATTTGAATAATAATAAAAAATATCCTACGTCCTTTCTTCCGTCCTCTCCCTCTCGGAGGAAATGATCGCACTCAGTAAACTAAGATTAGTTTGTTCAATATTTCAATTAATGGCGCCCTTAGTTATTCTGTATCATTTTTACCAAAATGTCAAAGTCAATATGTCAGGTGTCAATCAGCTGATGCAATGCAAAGCAATGCAAATGTCAAAACAAAAATGGACTTACGTGGTTATTTGCTATTAGAGTTTAGAAATATTATTGCAATAAATAATGCAATTTGAGTCGTGTTCAGTGACCAACGCAGAGATTTTATCGTTAAGCATATGTTTCAGTTATCGCAGTGACCATGTTGATTATAGGTAGGCTGAAAGAAGCCGAAACGATGACGAGTGGCAATAAGTCGCATTTATTCACAAAAATGATATGGGATAGGTGTAAAACCGTGTTGATATTGTCCAGTTTAGTGTGTACGGTCGCCGTGGTGATATCTCTTCATAAATTATTGAGTTACGATGCGAGATTTTCGAAGCCTTTCTCACCCATCCCAGCTGGGCTTTATGGAAACTACATCGAACCCGTGTCGGAGAGTGCGTCATCTCGGACACCGAGCATTCACAACGCAGCTCGCGACGCAGAAGCCGTCGTCTCTCTGAACGCTGCTCTCGAAATGAAAAGGAATGGTAAGGCCGACAAGGCACTTAAACTCTTCCAACATGCTTTCGCACTCTCCCCTAAACACGCAGACATTCTCAACCACTACGGAGAGTTCTTAGAGGACACCAAAAACGATGTGGTCAAAGCTGATCAACTGTACACACTGGCATTGACAAATTACCCTGAACATACAGGAGCATTGATGAATAGGCAGCGTACCGCAAGCATAGTTGAGAATCTTGACAGAGAAATGCTCAGAAAGATTGACGACAAGAGAGATGCACTACAATCTATACCGGAAAACAACTCGGCGCTCCGTAGAGCAAAGAAAGAAGCTTACTTTCAGCATATTTACCACACTGTTGGTATTGAAGGAAACACAATGACTTTATCACAGACTAGAAGCATTCTAGAAACTAGAATTGCAGTTTCAGGAAAGAGTATAGATGAGCACAATGAGATTCTAGGCCTAGATGCTGCAATGAAGTACATAAACTCTACCTTACTGTACAGATTACGGGACATTACTATGGGAGATATTCTTGAGATACATAAAAGAGTGCTTGGCCATGTGGACCCGGTAGAAGGGGGTCATTTCAGGAGGACTCAGGTGTATGTTGGCGGCCACATCCCGCCTGGTCCATCGGAAATTCAGCATCTGATGAGGCAGTTTCTGGACTGGCTCAATTCTGAAGATGCTTTGGACTTACACCCAGTTAGGTAAGATATTTACAGTTATGCTTTGATGAAGTTCTTGCCACTTTGTCATGTACATAATTAGCCATTTATCTTGGAGATCTATATCTGTTGATACATCCTGTATTACTTCAGATTGTCTGATTAACCTTTAACAAAAATCATCTTTTTATGTGTTTGCTCTGCTGTATCATTCGGTCCCATTGTACTCGGGATAAAAAATAGCCTATATGTTATTCCAGTACACATACTATGTATATTAACAGTTTTATTAAAATCCTTTCAGCTGTCATGGTGTAATTAAGACAAAAACACACATTGTCACATCCTTACAAACCTTTCTAAAACTAGATTAGATTGGTTCCAGATCTATAGTTGATATCCTAATTTGAACAAAAGGTTATTATATGTTCCAGATATGCAGCCCTAGCGCACTACAAGTTAGTTCACATCCACCCATTCATAGATGGCAACGGCCGAACCTCCCGGCTCCTTATGAACCTGGTTCTGATGCAGGCCGGCTACCCGCCGGTCATCATTGCCAAGCAGCATCGCCACCTGTACTATCAACATCTGCAGACGGCTAATGAGGGGGATGTCAGGCCTTTTGTCAGGTGAGGACCTATCCTAGTTCTTATGTGCAACTACTTTGCAACTTAGAACCCCGATAGAGAAAATGAAGTTTTACTAAAAGGTGTTAAAAACTATTAAAATGAATAAGAGTATGTATGTCTTATTAATTTTTATAGTTTAGACTCTGGAGACTTCAAAACAGAAGTTTTATTTTTATATTGTGTCGTAAAAATCGAGTTCTAGCAAAGTTTCTCATTCCTATTACTAAAATATTACATTTTTCTGACAACTTTAATTAAATATAAATTCTGTACTCCTTCATGGAGTCTTCATGCAGCATAAGAAAATATTCATTTCGGTTTCTGAAGTACCTACCTACCCTATGTGGTTTTGAATGGTGATCCTAAAAGACTTTGTGTAATTCCAGATTCATAGCGCAGTGCACAGAGCGAACGCTAAACTTGTACCTATGGGCGACAAGCGAATTCTCCCATATGGTGCCAGCTATAGGCCAGCCGCACATACTAACCGGTGAGCCAATGGAAGATGAAGACAACCTACTATGACCCTTACCTATTGGACTTTAGGCACAAATTTGTATGAAAATATAGAGCGTGTTGTGTAGTTTTAAGTTAGAAACAAAATATTGGCATACCCACCCAGCGATTCTCGCTGACATGTCCATTAGCACTAGTATAATTCTAAAATGAGATAAATAACGACATAAAAATTGGGATGGGTGACCGCAAGTGGCATTACGAGCTGGTCTCTTCCGTGCTTCGGAGGGCACGTTAAATTGTTTACGTCGTTAAGCCATGACGGAGGCTTTCAGGCGGTCTAAAAACTCCGTCAAAAGAGTTGTTCACTAGCTCATACGAAATTACTTACGACATCTAGATTTTATTTTCATTGTTATTCACATGTTTATCTCTAACTTTTATGCTGGGGCCACATTATCGGGATTCGGGGAACTTGTCGCATAGAGTGGCTAATTCAGCCATATGATTTGTCACAGATTAGAAAAGAACACAAATGTTGTGTCCGCCTGTAATTGGCTTATCATATCAGATAGTAACCTTTTTTCTAAAACCAACTTGTAACAGCAGATTATGTGAGCCGCTGGCGAAACTTTTTGTAATAGATAAATAAACGCGAAGCTTTTCAGTATCGCGATAATGTAGCCACAACATTAGAGAGGAAATAATTGTATCTGTTGTGTGGCGAAGCCATCACTCGCGTTTTTCTATTCCCATTGTAAATGCTTCATCACAAAATAAGTCCACTGCTCATAACATCTCAGCACATCAATCAAGACGTAGAAACTAAACATACCATCTGTTGTATTCTATTACAATTAGATGCACTCTGTTTCATTAAAACTAGCGTAGCTATTTTGTCAGTACAGTAACAGTTCGTAATTGTCTACTTTTATAAAACACGGGCAAAGTAGATCATACGCCTAAAGTACTACTAAAATAAATCCTCCTATATTATAAATGTGAGTTTGTGAGGATGTCTACTGTCTGTACGCCTAAACGGCTGAATGGATTTAAATGAAACTTGGAATAACATATAGGCTACTTTTTATCCGGGTACAACGCGGGAGAAGGCGCGGGCGGCTGCTAATAAATTATATTTCAGGGACTTATTTTGTGAAAAGAACAAAGCAGTTTTCTGTGGTTTATGATGTATAAAACGTGTAAATATCTAAGTTAACTTTACCCTATTATTAGGACTTCCATTGGCTACAACGCCTGCGGGCAGGCTTTAGTAGCATTTATTTAAATCTAGTTTGTTTAGGGCAATCGTTAAGGTATGTACCAACCGACTCGACGAAGGGACGGCGAATATGTCTTATGCCAGATTCCTATATTCAAATAACGGACAACGGATGCTTAATTTAATTACCATAGTAGATTGCGTTGTTATCTGCGAAGTTATTTTTTGAAAAATAAACATTGCTATGATCTTCCATCCGTCACCCGCCGGTTAGTAGGATATAGGAAGCTGACATTAGCCCCTATGAACAGTGGGCGGGGCGTTCGTTTTGCATATGCGTTACGCTTTGCAGTCGCCTTTGTTGCGTCAGTTTGGCCCTTGTCTCCGCCTTTGTATTTCCATGAGTTCTTGAGAAAAGACATAAACTTCCATTTTCACAATTCTGTTTCTTAAGTACCTACGTAGTTTAATAGGGTGTTCTGGCGAAACTTTTGATATAAATTATTTTAATTAATTACTTACCTACTAAAAAGTAACCAAAGACATGTTTCTACATCAATTTCTTTTTCCAACGAGATTTTCATTTAATTCCTGTTTGGATGCTTGTATAATTTCATTATTATTGTATGCTGTGATAATCAAAATATTAGTTAAAGAGTTGGTAAACTTAAACGCACAATAGCGTCGGGGGCACTCAAGACCCTTATTCTCTATGACCAAACAAAACTTGACAGCTCGTAACGCGCCGCGTCGCGTTTCTGCAATACAAAATTGTCATAGAATGCGATAACACGGTGATTCCACAGACGTGCCTGTGTTTGCCCGCGTTGTGTATTGTTTGGTCATAGTGAATAATTTCCTTGTGCTGAACGCGTTAAGATATAACGCGTCATGAGCCAGGGACGCGTTAATCCGAGATTGTGTCAGTGATCCAGCTTGGCAATCTTCTACCCTTCAAATACTCTAGTAAAACATGGCTGGATTAGTTTATAATCAAAATTAATTTCACTACTGTGTGGAATGATAAATGATCGAAGTATTATTTATTGTATTGTCCTCCAAAACAATGAGGTATTAATTGTGCTTATTTATTTGCATTTCCATGATAGCAGTACAAACTGTTACTTTAATAAATTGTATTAAAAGCTACTACAGTGTTTGCTATTTCCTAGTCATCATCATCTTCCTGCCCTTATCCCACTCTATGTGAAGTCGGTACAGCATGTTTCTAGGATCATGCTGTAAGAGTTTTGGCTAAGGTGTTTTATGACCGGCCGCCTGCCTGACGTCAACCCTCCTTGGGAATACTTGCTTATTGTATCTCATCATGTTGCAGGATACTATCCCTTAGTCGACTTATACGACATGCTCGGGGAGAGAAGCAGCTGGTCGCATTCTGTTATTTCTTTACTCATTTCAGCAGAGAAGTTGATATTTCCTAGTATGCCCCTTAAATTTGATCCTCAGTTTGACCTGCCTAGAACCTACCTACCTACTTCAATAGGCTGAAACAAATAACAACTCAAGAGCTCAATTTCGATTAATTTATTATAATGTGCGATGTTAAAATATGTTTATATAAAGCATTTCAACTAGACAACTAGAGCGGTCCGCCCGCGGGCAACGCGCGCGTCCAGTTACCGCATAGGCGACACAAGAGTTCATTTTCGGAAATAAATCAGTTACATTATGAATATTACAATTATAAAAAAAAATTACAATATTAAGAGAGATTTCGTTCAGTACAATCAAACATCGGCGCACACATTCACTCTGATACAGAGTACCGATCTAGTTTAATTTTAATTAATTTATTAATAAGCGCTATCTATTTTTATGCTAGTATACATAGTTTTACTCACTTTAGGATCGTGTCCCAGCCGAGGCGTGGAATCTTACGAAACAAAACCATACCTACATAGAAATAAAGTTTAGATTCGCATGCTACTACGACTGAAAGCAAAGAAGCGAGTAGACCTAGCACCAGAACAATAACACCACAATGTTTGTTATTCATCTTTATTCAAAACAATATGATTACATACAAACTGGCAATTTTGAATAAGGTGTTCCATTCCAGATTTATATCTACAATGTCGTACAGCGAGTTAAATGCTAGCCGAATTATTTTCGAAGCTAATTTCAGAATAAAATGTGAAACGGAGAACCTGTAACAAAATTCCCGCCAGTAAGCGCACAACGCACTACGACACAAACCATGAAAATTACATTGTCACAATAAATAAGTCGCGTTACAAGGAAACATTACATAGTCATTTAATTAGTTTTACTATTTTTATTAATTAATTATAAAATAAACACGTTTTACGATTTTTAATGAGGATGACAAGTTTTAATGATAGTTTCAGTTCGATATGAAGATCTGTGTATATAAATTTATTTTTTCACCGTCTCATGTTTTTCGCCTCACGTTCGTGAAGGCAAGCCAAGCCACATGCAGAGCTTAGCTCTCGCGTTCATTCGCCTACTCCTTGATTATTCGTGATTTCACTGCCATTTCATGGCACCACCTCAAGTTATAACGGCCTTATTAAATCCAGGTTTAAAATAATACCCGACGAAACCATCTCATGAAATTAGTAACAAAGTAGGAACAGCACACCCCACCGATAAGAAACAGCTTAGATTCCTTTGAGATTACTGTTTCTGAACATGTTTTGTATAGCATACCAGTTCAAATGCAATTAATCTCAGTAAGCATAATGTAATCACCAATGTACAATTCACTGGAACATTTTGGTGATAGCCTTTTGAAGTATCACTTTTTATCTATGTAATACATAACATTTAAAAGGCAAAATATATACGAATCACAACATAGTGTAAGTACCTGCACTCTAAATTTTAGCTTAGTAGAAAAACAAAGAAATTAGTATAGAATATAGGAATTATTTTATTTACAATAGCAAATTTCGATTTATAGAAGAAAGGGAATCGAATTGAAGATTATATTGATTATTAAAAATGATTATTTCGCGCAGCATATTTTGCTCCATAAATATCGAATCTAGATAGTAAACTAATTAATCAACTAATAGGCATTAATCTCGATTTGTATTGTCATGCAAAAATATACGGATAATTTGTAAAATTGTCCTTCCTGAAAATCTGTGTTCTCGTTTAAAAATATAATTAGTTTGATAACTTCTAAGATTTAAATTTCGGATAAAGGCTTCGTTACATTATATGACATTATACAAGCAATGTTTTATTATCCTTTTGTACTTCGGAATCTCCCGTTCAAAATATTTACAATAATTTTACGTTATAGGCCATTAGTGTATTAAATGCATTTCAGGAAACGCGCACTTAAATGTTAGATGGGGAAATAAAATAAAAACATAATGAATGATAACCGCACCTAAATTTTGAAATAAATCTGTATAAGTATCATCAAACCATCGACATCATCCTTATACTACACTTCGGTCGCGCAAACGTTTGACCAATTTGGCATTACTGTCCAACTCAACTGGCATATTTATACTTTTGCAGGAATATGTGAATCGGTAATTTGGAATACAGAAACGGGTTTTTATCGCGTTTATTTTAAAACAAGGTATTTTCATAAAACCCCGTTTCTATAATCCAAATTGTGAATTTTGATCGCGAGAGTTTAAAAGAGGCTATGTGATATCGGATTTTGTAAATTTTATTGTTTAAACAATTTCACTAAGGCCGTCCAAGCTGAGAGGATGGTATAGGTGCTGGGCAAGCCCAATCCATCTAAAACGATCCCAGACACTACAGCGCCCCATTAGTATAGGCAAAGTTGCCTCCTGATGCTGTATAAATCATCTAGTAAGATAGCTAAAGCCTTAGTTTTATCAACTTTAAATTGTTTACAAACAAACAATTCACTAACTGTTTAAAATTCGCCCTATCACGCTTTGTCAATAACAAAGAGGGCACTACTTTCAACATTGTTTGCCTTTAGACAGATATTTGAATGGGGAACACCAGTTGGGTTAGACAAGAAGGCCGTTTCTACTCCCATATATATATTAATAGCACAATATAATAGAAAACTACTCGACTGGACATGAATCATTGTGCAAAACACTCTTAGATTATCAGTCTCTCATTTCTGACGGCACAACATTGCAGTAGCTTTAAAACATCCAACATAAACAACCCGATTAACCCCCGAATACTCAAACGCGACTCAGAGTTGAACACGTCTCAAATCACGGTTTTTTGATAGTTTTTGATGAAAATCTGTCAAAAACTCGTCACTTGAGACGTGCTCAACTCTGAGATGCGTTTGAGTATTCGGGGGTTAGGTACACTTTCGAGACAAGCGTCAGTGAAGCCGCGACAAAGCTATTACGCAACGCAATGTAACGTCATTGATACTGCACCATAGAATAATATAATAGTACTCTCCTGAACACACACTTTTTACTAGTTCAAGAGTCTAAGGATTCATTTATTTTGTAACATATTTATTATGTCATTTGGGGAAGGACTTACTTCCTGTAACACAGTGCAAACTAACACAGGAAGAAGTGCATCACTAAGTTTGTAGGCATAGGCTTTTGGAAAATAAAATATTTGTATTTGTATATTTGTATTTGTATGTCAATAAATTCATTTGTATTTTTATTTGTATAGAAGGCTGACTTTCCGAAAACACATTTGTATAATCGTGACTCTTACTACGACGCAACAAAAAGCAATTCAGCTCGCACGAGCCCTAAACTTGCCTTATATCTTTCTAACTCGTAACTCTGTCTCTCCCCCGAATACTCAAATGCGACTCAGAGTTGAGCACGTCTCAACTCACGGGTTTTTGTCAGTTTTTGATGAAAATCTGTCAAAAACTCGTTACTTGAGACGTGCTGAACTCTGAGATGCGTTTGAGTATTCGGGGGTTAGGGTTGTTTCTTGAGACAGAATAATTATCTTTGAATAGAATTGATCTACATTTTTGCTTGTTTTGATTGATCTATTTAGGTGAAATAAAATAATGTCAGTGATAATCATAATGCACGTAAGTAGCGGGCTCATTTCTGGCGACGCGGGTCAACTAACTATACAGACCGCTTGAGTGTTTAGAAGCTTTACACCTAAACAGTGAGAGCACCAGGCCTCAATGACGTTCCATACATGTTCGTACGATCTTTGTCGTGGCCTCTTCAAAAGCCTGCCTTAAGACACATAGAGCAACATAATCAGAAGCAGAATTCAGTAGGCCAGCTATACAAATTCTAGACAAACACTCTATAGCAGGTTTAAATCATCACACAAAGAGAATTTACATATTCTTCCAAATGAGAATATTTATTTCCAAATGAGAGCAGGAAAGTTATACTTCCGAACAGCATACATTAAACGATTTTTAGTATGGGACCATAACAGACCTCAGCCTAATAATAGCAAAAAGCTTAAATACTGACTGGTTTCGATAATTTCAGAGCGCCATTTACCAATGTTTAATTATACAACATAACTTAATTTTTTACATTTGTGAGTTTGCTATTGACACAAACAATTGTGGGGAATACAGACGCATTTCTTCGCACAGTTCAGAATAAAATACAGTAGTTATATATCAAGATGAAGATGACTTTTAGAGACTAAATTATATTTTGTTCAATGTACCATAAAATAAAAATATTTTAAAGTACAACATAGACTAAACTACTACAACTAGTTGTGTCACTAGTTCTGTTAAACCAGTGTGGTGAAAGGATTTAAAGTGCACCTCAATGTCTCCTTTTGTTTTTTTTATTGAACTAATAATGAACGTATTGCATCACTCAAATTGTATGAACGAATCTACGTTGATTCTTCTTGTTATTTTAGTTTGTAACGTTAACTGGAGGTAGTTAGAAAGTCACTTGAAATATGACTATCGCCTACCCCATTTTAAAACCTCAAAATCTCTAAAAGCAATCTTCAACTCAAATATAATGTGAAAGTCGCTTCATCGAGCCGACGATACCGCGGCCATACAGTCGCCCGCAATAAAATGTTCAACTTTCAATATGTTGTAACAATACAAATAAACTAAACAAAACTCAAAAAATATAACCATTGCCTCTATTCGTGATATTTTGTTGAAATACCTATTTTTTTACCACTATTTTGACACGTCTTATTGCAGGCGACTACAAAGGCCTACATACCAGACTGCCTTATTCAAGTTACCTCTAGAGTGTTCTGTACATCGTCCACCTTGTAACCCTATCTTAGTCAGCCCTAAACAGCGGAGGATCCCTGTGGCTACATTATCGGGCTTCGGCGAATTATTCACAGAGTGACAAGTGCAGCCATATGATATGTCATAGGATAGCAAAACGTTATGCAATATGATAGACACAGGGTAAATGTTTCGAAGCAAGTTTCGAAAGTATCTTAAGTAGGGTTGCCAGATGCCCCGTATTTTAAAGATTACCCCGTTTTTCAGGTTATAAAAATCGAAGAACCCGTAATTAGCAAAACAAAATACGGGGTAAATGTAACTCGCTTATTTATTACAATTAAGGCCAGGTTTTTGATTAGTTTTCATAGCGGCGAAAAGCTTGCAACCTTCACGTATGATAATTACTTGCTGACTGTGGGCATGTACCAAATATAATTTATGGACGTACCTCTGATTACCCCCCTTAGACACCATCAACGATCTCGAGAGCCTGGAGATTTGAGAGGATGTCTACCATGCATGGGGATACGGTCGTAAAGCTGTTTTTTTTTTGTCTCCCGTAAAATAATCGAAAACTTTTATTTTCATGCTGGTAACCCTTAAATCAAGTAGCAGATGGCAACCCCAACATTAAGGGAACAGGGCTAACGTACCGAGGAAGTACTAGGGCTCTCTTAGTATAACAATGTCCATGTCAATATCAAGAGGTGACACTGGTTAGTGAATTCCACATATTAGGTTCAACTTTAGGTACTCAAATTGGATCTTTCAAGCATACATTTTTTCACACTATCCGATGAAATGAGGAGCAATCTTAAAAAAATAGTTCTGTAAAGCTTCCTAGACGGCGTACGATCACAACGGAAAACCCAACGAAACCAAAACGAATTATGAATGAACTACTTAGCAAAATTTTCATTAATGAAATTCATCATGAATCACACTACTTGTAATGTTACAATTCTATTCGGTGCGACACGCCACCATCTAGTAAGCTATTAACTTTATCAGATCTGACGCTGAATTTAATTGCGTACGATTTACAAAAATTCCGACCATTTTACGGTCAAATATGAATCCGCTGCTGAATCGAATTGCGCACAATTCACCTACAATTCGGACCATCTTACGAAAATTACAGGAATCGATTAGGATTTGCTATAAAATCGAAAAATCAATTGCTCAAAGTGGCCTTTTTAGCTCCACTGTTATTTTTTGAGAATGTTCCTCATTGCTGTGGATTCTGTTGTGCATTATCCTAAACAAATCTGAGTTAGTCAGCCCTAAAGTAACAAGTCCATGTTGTCTCGTTTTATAAGAAAAGGGCACAACATTTATAGAACTATCAAATTAGGTTCAGTTCAGAAAAGTACACGACAGAATCACAAACTGCAAATCCGAGTGATTCACGCTTGAGCATTGTACTGGCTGTCCTCAAATGTCGGCGGGGATTCCCCGGCTAGCGGCGGGGGAGTCCCCGGCTAGTGGTGCCGCGGCTGCATGCGGCGCGAAATGTGCTCTTCCTGCTGCATCTTAGAGCGGAACTCGACGACCTGGTCGCGCGACTGGGCGAGCACCGCCAGCTGCTCATTAAGTAGCTCCTCCCATTGCGTCGCGTACGCTGTGAGACAAAATATAGATTAGATTCTGAGAGTCTTAGTAAAATGAACAAATGTAGAGTAGGTATTGTTTGAGTAGCAACCGCAAATAGTCGCTAACTATTATTGGCCCTTATACAAAAGTCGCGCAGGGATTTCCTACATAGCTTAAAAAAGTTGAAGAGCAGAAAATCGTTCATCCTGCAAATGTATTGAGAAGGCCAGCAGATTACTTTTACAGGCTGTTAATGATTTATGAAGCTGAAAAAGTTTAATAAAATAGATTACAGGAGTTATTTATGTAGGCAGGTATTTGTTAGATAACTGAAAATAAGGTTCTTAATGGTAGATAAATTTGGGATAAGCGTTTATACAAAGCACGTGTTGCATTTTCTTTTTTTAAAAAGCTAAGGCGTCCATTAAAATGATTGCAGTTATGTATGTACCTATTTAAGTACCTACTGGCCTGCAAAGTAATTATTATTTTCCACCCACCCATGAGCGACAGCATTGGCAATTAACGTCTCAAGCGATGAATAACGCGTTTCATTACACCTCGAAAATGTTACTTCAGCGAATGTTCCGAGAATGTTACTTTAGCGTATATTCCGAGCAGTTCACTTAAACAAATGTTCCGCAAACAGAATAGAATAGAACACGAAAATAGAAAAGAATTAATTGAGAAATGTTACTTTAGCAAATGTTCCACGAAATTTACTCCAATGAATGTTCCGCAAATGTTACTTCAGCGAATGTTCCGAGAATGTTACTTCAGCGTATATTCCGAGCAGTTCACTTCAACAAATGTTCCGCAAACAGAATAGAATAGAACACGAAAATAGAAAAGAATTAATTGAGAAATGTTACTTTAGCAAATGTTCCACGAAATTTACTCCAATGAATGTTCCGCAAATGTTACTTCAGCGAATGTTCCGCGAATGTTACTCGAGCGAATGCTCGCTGTACCTATCATCCTGTAACGTCGCGTGCCAGTGCCGTGGCTCGAGAGGAAGCGCACTCGCTTGCTCGGCGAGCGCCACATGCCTGCAACACCGTGCTCACTACACTACACTACACTACACTATACACTCATGCACGCACACACACACACACACACACACACATAAAGCCGCGACTCCACTGCGTTGGCTTCACCTTGTATAATAAAGCCGGTCAAGTGCGAGTCGAATTCGCACACGAAGGGTTCCGTATCATCGTACATGTACATAAACGTTTCTATTATAGGAGGCAGCACGGTTCCTAATAAAAGCAGAAAATACAAAATGAATGAGAATCCCCTTACTTTAAAATTTTATTATTATTTTTGTACAAATCAGTAAATTTTAAGATCGTTTGAAAAAGAAATAAACAAAAATACTACAAAGAAAATGTGCAAGTCACTCGACCCATCCAATTACTGACCGCGCCCAGTGTTGCTTAACTTCTATGACAGATTACGAACGTTATTTGTTTTTTTCTTGCATGGGGCCGTATAAACATACGCTAATATAGGAGACGCAAGTAACGTGCATAGCTTCAGAGCGGAGTCGCGGCTTAACACAGAATCGACAGCATCAATACGTTATGGGGCAACGGACATCCAATACAGCGGTCTACAAAAAGCTAGCTGAGCTTAGCCAAGCCATCGCCGAATCGTCACGTCACAGAACACAAATTTGTACTACAGAATGGCGTAGTCACAATGGTGTCGTGTCGATGTCCTGGTGTGACGTCACTCACCCTCCTGGTCGTAGTCGACGTCGCGCGTGAGCGCCAGCAGCTGCGCGGTGCGCTGCAACGCGTGCTGCATGTAGTCGGAGATGGCCTTGTGGTTGTCGAGGACCTCCTCCTCCGCGCGCTGCATCTCGTCGATGGCCTCGTGGAAGTTGTACATCTCGGCGGACATGTCTCCCTCCTGGAACGAACAAAACGGCGGCCTCAACTGACGGCCCTAGAAGTAAATAATATAAATATTTGTGGACATTTCACACCACGCCATCTAGCCCCAAACTAAGCAAAGCTTGTACTATGGACACCAGATGACTGATAGAATACTTACATACTTTTTTTTTATAAACACATACTTATAATACATAATACTACAACACCCAGACCCGGAAGAAATATTCGCAGAACATACAAACATATCTCCCGTAGCGGGAATCGAACCCACGCCTCTTGCGTCTCAGCCGAGCACTCGCCCGCCAAGCCAACGAGGTCGTCAAGTGACGATTGATAAAATACCGATCAGATATATCGCCAGTAGAAAAGTCCAAGTCCAACGATGCAGTTTCCTCCATTATCCCCTCTCCAAAGCAGTCTTTTACTTCCGTAAACATAACAGCGTTTCTCTACCTCGCTTTCCTTTGAAAAAGAAGTTGTTAAGAGTGTGCTTACATTGAGCGATCGCAGTTGCGCCAGGTCGTCGTGTCCGGCCTCCATGTCCACGTCCCTGTCGGAGGGCGACTCGGCGCGCGCGCCCCGCGGCTCTGATGTCCCCAGCTCCTTCACCCTGGAACAAGCGACCAACCTTAATACCCAATTTGTAGCAGCGCATTATGACGATTGCGAGACGTTTTTAAAGCACGTTTTTTTAACATTTCTTCGACTACACCAAAGGCCCAATTCATACCGGGATGGCAACGGTTGACAAACCATTTTCAACTTTGTCTGTAAACTTAAAAGGATCGTGCATTAATCACGTGAGACTCGAAAGGGTGGGGATATCTCGAGATTTTTTCTGAACCCCCTGTTCAGATAAAATCTTGAGATATCACGTGTATTGATTCTGATTTTATGGGGGGGTGTCTAAGCCTCACAATAATATGATCTTTGGGTTAAATAGCTACAACGAATCATGAAAAGTTTCTGATGCCTTCCAGGGTGTATAGTAGGTGGTTTTATTTGTATGAGGACATGCCTGTGCTCGCATGGGTACATACCTGTCGGCATATCTGAGCGTGTTAAGACTGTGCTCGCACGAGGACATGGCTGGTGAGATCATGGCTATCATGCAGGTCCGCGACTTGTCTCCGATGAAGGAGTCGCGCAGAACTTGCGTCAGCTTCGACACGCGGAACGGGAGGTGGTTGTTTCCTTTCATTCCCAGCGCGCGAATGCACTCTTTGAGCGCGAGAAGGGATTTGTTGATCTCGGCACTCTCCATTCCTGAAACATGTATTATGAAATAAAACTATCTATCTAGTTGTGTCACTAATTCTTTCTAACCAGTGTGGTAGAAGGATTTAAAGTCATTATGATAATGACTCGCGTGTCTGTCGGGGAAAGTCAGATTCGCCCTCACCACTGTTCACCATATCTATCGTGGGACCTTGAATCGGGAGTGGCTGCAAGTTTCGCCCACTCCATAAGGGACAAAAAAATAAACAAAATAAAATTGGCCCTTATTCTATTACATTTTGAATTGAAAATTTATTATTAAAATATTTATCATGCATTTAATATAGCTAGATATATTAATTTGAAATAATTTTATAAAGTAATTTTTCAATGTCAGTTATGTAAAAGTCGGTTCTGGAGCGAAGGTCTCCCCCATGTCTCTTCAAAGCTCTCTGTCTCCATAAGGGATAGGGGCGTGATAATATATATGTGTATAGCTCACGTGTCTGTCTGTTGGCGGAGGAGGTGTCGGCGCCGCGCTCGTTGCCGGCGAGGTCGATGAGCGAGAACTTGCCGTGCACGCGGTGCATGCCGGGCGACCGCACTATGATCTGGAACACGGCGTGAGACCGCGACGAATTCGAATTCGCACTCGTCTGCAACAAACATTACTATTATTATCCATTTTTATTTTACAAGCTCAGGAATAATATATAGAATTTTCGACTCAACCCCTGGGGCGGGAATTGAACTCGCAGTGGTCACTCTAATCAAGTGAAGTAATAGGGAAGGGTAGATTTCTAAGAATCTCAATTTTAGTCACGCAAAATTCAACCTTATTTCACTAGACACAAGTTGCACTCTCACCTGTACCGATGTCCGTGCAGCGTTGCCAGACTTTCAAGCAGTTACAAATTTGAATTTTAGGCACGCAAATTTCAATCTTACTCCATTAGACACAAGGTCTCACGTGTCCCAAGGTCCATGCGACGTTGCCGGACTTAGAGCAGTCATCATCCTCATTTTCAGTCAAGCAAAATACACCCTTATGCCAGCAGTAACAAGTTACACTTTCACCTTACCAGAGGTCCGTTGCCAGACTGCCAAGCGAAATTCATCCTTAATGAACTAGGCACAAGGTTTCACCTGTCCCGAGATCTGTGCGGCGTTGCCAGACTGCCAAGCGAAATTCACCCTCAATGAACTAGGCATAAGGTCTCACCTGTCCCGAGGTCCGTGCGGCGTTGCCGTGGTGGATGAGCTTGAGCACCTCGTCGACGTTGTCGACCACCTTCTCCGTGAGCCCCACGATCTGCACCTGCTGCTTGCCGTCCTCCAGGACGCGCAGCTTCGCCTTGTCCGCTAGTAGGTCGAACACCTGGAATATAACAAGTAACGTCACATTGCGAGGCAAAGAAACGAGTCTTTTTTTATAAATATTTGTGGTCATTTCACAGCGCCATCTAGCCCCAAACTAAGCTTCTCTTGTACTATGGGAACCAGATGGCTGATAAACCCTACTAATCCTACCAATATTAAAGAATGTGAGGATGTAAAGGTGTGTGGATGTGACGATGTTTGTGTATGCCTCAAGCACGCCGTAACAGCAGAACAGATTTGAATGAAACTTGGAGTATACATAGTATGTGTGCCAGAATAACATATAGGCTACTTTTTGTTCGACTATTACGCGAGCGAAGCCGCGGGCGAAAGCTAGTACCTACTTATATACTTTTTTGAATCTGCGATTAACACTTCTCTGATTATGAACGAACGGACATGGCGATATAATGACTTAAGAACACTAAAAGGTAAGTTGTATGTGTCATAGTCAAAGTCAAAAGTAAAAAAATATTAAAAAAAATATTCCATAAAATCACGGGGCTCACATGGACACGTCTTAAATCTACGTTGCATTTACACCTGTTCGTAACGCGACCAAGCGTGGAAGATACAGGCAAGAAACCACGGTTGGCTATTTTTTTGGAAAATGATCCCTTTACAATCATGTTAAAAGGAGTTTGAGCATTGTTCATGAATTAATAACATAAAAGATGAGGTAGTATACCTTTCCTGAGTATATTTCGAAGAAGGACGCGGACACTATAAGGTTTAGCGGCTTGTACTTGGGAGACTTGAGGTACGCGAACACATCTCGCGCCGCCATCGCGTAAATGCCCTTCTTGCAGTCCTGTGTTTTACCCTGGACAAACAAAAATACATAAATTTTACTATTTGCTTCAGAACAAAGAGAGACGAGGGAGAGAGACAAATTAGTATTAGAATGTTGAATCGTTATGGAAAAAAGGCCAGGTCAAGAGTATTTTAAGACGAGCATACATAGAGTAAAAGAATTGTGAGGAATATTTCGGAACCGTCGGACGGAAATACATAAAAAATTCAAACAAGCGTGAATATATGCATGTATATCCTAGGCCTTTAGAATCTATATATTTAATGAAGATGGTAGATGTCAAATTGTTGAGAAAATGTTGTTCTTGAAAACTTGCCAGCGGGGCAAAAAATTAAATTTTGTTTATGTAATTAGTTACAACAGACTTATTTCCAAGGCGATGTTGTACATAAAAACAAGGCATGTTTTACCTGAAAGTCTCCACCCATGGTGTGCGTCTTCCCGGAGCCGGTCTGTCCGTACGCGAAGCACGTCGCCATGCCGCCTTCGAATATTGTCGCCACCAGGGGCTTTGCTGTGTATCTGAAGCAAAGAAAAACCTTTTCTAACCACATTTTGGTGTTCTTTTTTCATATTTTTTATATACTTTAAATAATTATGTATACCAATGACTAGGGCGGCTTTAAAAAGACTTCGACAAACAATTATTATCATCTTCCTGCCCTTATCCCACTCTATGTGGGGTCGGCACAGCATGATCTTTGGATTATGGTGTAAGAGTTTTGGCTAAGGTGTTTTATGACCGGCCGCCTGCCTGACGTCAACCCTCCTTGGGAATACTTGCTTATTATATCTCATCATGTTGGAGGATACTATCCCTCAGTCGACTTTTACGACATGCTCGGGGAGAGAAGCAGCTGGACGCATTCTATGTTTTTTCTTTACTCCCAGTCCAGCGAAGAAGCGTACAATAATGCCATTAATTTTATTAATCCGAAAGATTTACTTCCCGGCTGGTCTGGGTGTAAAAAAATACACAGAATGCGTCCAGCTGCTTCTTTCCCCGAGCATGTCGTAAAAGTCGATTAAGGGATAGTATCCTCCCAACATAATGGACCCCTTTACATGATTAATGTCCAAATTACGAAATGTCCAACTAGGATTTAGTCAATGATATTTACTTGGAAGAGAAAATGCACACTTACTTATAAACTATCTCGTTGGTGCACGAGTCGTCGAAGGCGTAGTCGAAGCGGAATTTCTGGTTCTCTAAATACTTCGTCAGATCCACCTTGTTCTTAGGCTCGTGCACTATCATTGTGTCTTTTGTGGGCACGCTGATTACGTCTACCTGGAATCATACCAAACATTAAATAGTTACAAACAGAATGGAAAAGAAATCACTATTACTACTTCATCATCATCATCATCATCAACGGCCTCGGTGGCGTGGCGGGCGGTTGCTCGGCAGAGACGCAAGAGGCGCGGGTTCGATTCCCGCTGCGGAAGAAATGTTTGCATGTTCTGTAAATATTTCTTTCGGGTCTGGGTGTTGTGGTACCATGGTACTCGTAGTTTCTGATACCCACGACACAGGGAATCCTAGTGTGGTGTCGGGACTATGTATGTGACTGTTGGGTGTTATTATTATTATCATCATCATCACCCTGCCCTTACCCCACTTAAGTGGGGTCGGCACAACATGTTTTCTTCTTCCATTCCCCTCTATCAGCCATTATTTCTGCATTCACTCCTTTCTTACTCATATCATCATTCACGCAATCCATCCATCTCTACTTTTGTCTACTTCTACCTTTGTATCCATCCGCTTTCATTTCTAACATTCTTCTCTTCACATGACATTCATCCCTCCTCATAACATGCCCATGCTAATCTATTTCTCCTCATCTTTTCCTTATCAGGCGCTACTTTCAAACTTCCTCTAACATATTCATTCCGTATCTTATCCATTCTCGTCACTACTACATGTGTGAATAAAACACATAATGAATCTTCAAAGTATTGAAACTTTATGTCATTTTTACATCTACTTAGGGTAGGGTTAGGGTTAACTTCGAAACAGGCAAGACAAAGAAATCGATCAGTGCATTCTGGTGGCAACAACTTTAACATTTTGACCTCGTCGAGTTTGACGACCTCGATGGCGTGGCGGGCGAGTGCTCAGCTGAGACGCATGATGCACGGGTTCGATTCCCGCTGCGGGATAAATGTTTGCCTGTTCTGCAAATATTTCTTCCAGGTCTGGGTGTTGTGATATAATGTATTATAAGTATGTATTCACAAAAAAAAAGTAAATAAATATTCTATCAGCCATCTGGTTCCCATAGTAAAAGCTTTGCTTAGTTTGGGGCTAGATGGTGCAGTGTGAAATGTCCACAAATATAAAAAAAAATGTAGAGTTACCTCCTTCTTATTAATCTCCTTCTTGTTGAGCGGACGTTTCCTGACGCAGACTGTGATCTGATGGTCCTCCACCTGCTCGTGTCCGGTGAGGGGGCGGAAGTCCAGGGTGTTGGTGTACTCGCGGATCATCGCCAGGAACTCCCAGTTCGGGTTCCCGGGGTCCATGTTCATTAGGGCCTCCTGGAAGGTCAGTAAAGCATTGTCAATGGCTGTTCCAAATTATTAATAAAATATTTATTTTGTTAACAAAACCTATGTATGCACGATAATATGCACGAAATAAGGTAAGATTCACGAAACAAAAGCTCTTTGCTGTGCGGGTCATTCTATTAGACCCGAGCATTTTGGCTATCAGAGAAGAAGGCCACTCATCTTCAACATCATAACTGACCATACCAACTTGAGCTCAGATTGGATTACGTCCAAAGTGTCCCGAGACGAACGAACCAGCTAATCTTCGTTATTTCTTACCTACCCATTGATTAATGCCTTTGAACCGTCCACCTTCTTTGACGACGTTGAATCTCCTTTACTGTCTTCTCTTACCTTCTCCTCCTTGAGTTCCGCTTGTCGCTGCCGCCTCTTCTCCCTATTCTCCTTGAGTCGTTCCACTTCCTTGACGACGTTGGATCTCCTGACGGCGCCCGAGGCGACGGCGTGCGGCACAGACACCGTGGAGGAAACGCCCGCCGCCCGCGCAGACGACCCGCCCACACTCGCCCCGCTGAACTGTAATTATAACACAAATTTACCTTCATCTTTTGTATAAGTGTATTTAATTTGTCACTGAAGCTGTTGGTTTTCCTATAAATAAATATTTGAGGAAAGACTGTTACAAAATTAGCTTGATAATTGGGAAAGGGGTGAGGACCTCAAAATCTTAAAGTATTAGAAAAGTAGCACCCGCGGGTTCACTCACGTACCGGATAAAAAGTAAAGTTGTCACTCTTTATGCCATAAACTAAAAATCTGCCAAAACATATCTATTGTAGCTCTGTTAAAGAAAGACATACCAACAAAGGTACAAACGCACTGTCGTATTTATAATCATTTAGTAGGGATTCACAGAAAAAAATTATGTTCTTTCAATACTGGTTCTTGAAGCGACTATGTTTTGCACAGATCACGGGACTAGTGATCCTAGGAATGTAGCATAGAAATAAAGGTGACATCAATAAAGCCCGTGAGTAGGAAGTTTAATAAGATTAATTTGCCTTTAATACTCCAGCAAAATGGAACAGTGACATCGTTCTTCTTTTCCTTTCTTCTTGCAACTTTAAAAAGTCTACCCTCATAATAATAATAACCTCCTTGACATATGCGCGTCTTGGGAAATGCGGCATATTGTGCATCCCTTGCTGTACTGACGCAGCACTGGGCGTGCTGCCGGCACGAGACCGCCCACCGGACGCCGGGGCCTGGAAGGAAGGGGGAGTGAGGGAAGGGGGGAGTAAGGGAGAGGGTAAAAGGAAAGCTGAAAGGTTCTGGTGTTCTAGAGGAATGAGATAGGTACTTATTTCCTAGTTTACAACGGTCATTTTACCCACAGATGATTTTGATCGTGGGCGAAAATGGCGATGCTATTGCTTTTTGTAGAGCACGTCTTAAACGGCCACGGCCCCCTTTAGTCAATAGACAATTATGTCTTTAAAGAATCTTCATGCTAAATTATGTGCTTACTAATAATAAAAGCACCAAACCTTGGAAATTATGGCTTATGAATGGACAGTGAAGTGTCATACTCCATTCTCAGAGACGTTTTAAGTTCACATCGATGACTGGCATAGACCGGCCAGAATACTGTCGTGTTTGTGAACTAGCTCATTACGACTCCATACATCTCTACCGAAATAAAGGGTAGTGTTAAAAACTATAGTTTATGTGTGAACGAGGTGGGGGTCAGGAAGTTTATGTGTGAACGAGGTGGGGGTCAGGACTCAGAGAGTTACCTGCTGCGTCATCCTAGAGTTGGGAGTCGGCTGCGGTGGTGGCTGTGGCTGCGGCTGTGGCTGTGGAGGTGGAACGTTCTCAGCGCCGCGTCGGCCCGTCGTGTCACCTCCATGTCCGTTCGTGTAGTTAGTCGCGCCCACGCCAGGTGCGTTCGACAGACGCATCTGGTTGTTGCGCGTCACTCTTGAAGGTGCTGGAATATATGTCGAAGCTGGTGAACCATTGACGTGTCAGAAGATATGAAAAACGGAATTAATGCAATCAGAACTGGCAACATTAACGCACTAGATGATGATACGAAAAGTGCACTTGTATGTACAGAAACGCGAATATTCGCACAATGTGGCCATAGTCAGAAATCTTTAAGGTAGGGATGAATGAGCCATGCGAACCAAAAGAATAAGGGGAAGATCTCAACTAACCACAGCGGAATGAAAACAGCGGAATTTGGGGACATCATCTACTGATGATTCTCTGTTCGCAAAATAAAAGGTTGAGAAACAATCGATATGGATACACAGAATAAAAGGATAACACGTCCATGAATCAAACAACTGGCGCTGGAAAATAATTGGAACAGACAAAATAAAATCTAAAAACGTTCTAGCGGCAACTCAAAAGGTGCAGAAGCGAGAACAAATGACTATCGAAACATGGTGCGGTTCTTACGTGACTTGGCATCGTGGTCCTCTTCATCTGCCGCTGCAGACAAGGCCGGTTTCTCGAACGCCTCGTACGGATCGTTCTGTTCTGAGTCCGCGACGCGATGCCGCCATCGCAACCATGAGCAACACATTTTTGGGATTTATCAGTCCGTCGATATTAATTGTTACATTACTAGCCGAATACGGTGAAACCGAAAGGATAGTGTATGTTTGTGAGGTGTTTTTTGTTCACTGGTTTCACCGTGGATCTCACAAACGTCTGCACCTATTTCAACCAATTATATCAGGCGATGTGTCGTTCAGTTTGTCCTATCGTCGCAAAGGAAGACTGCAGTAGTTTTTTGCAAGTTTCAGGAATGGGGTTTAGTTTGTGTAGAACACAGATCAAAATAGTCTGTGGTTTTGAACGTGACATGTGCTTGCTAGACTGATTCGGAATGAGAGCGTACTGCGTTGGCGCAAGGCGATCTTGCGACCGCCATATTTGGACCTCTTTCCGCACTCAAGGCAATGAACCATGACGCATGTGCCGCGCGACATGCATTATGAATTTTGTTAATCACTGCAAACAATATATTAACACACAATTTGGAAATACGAACGACCGGTGTTTATAAGGAAAGGTAAAGATAGAGATTCACTGACTGAATTGGTCGTAAAGCTTTTCAAACTCTATGATTGGCTCAAACGCACAATCAATGTATCTAGAAGAACACAATTTTTACCCGACTGCGAAGGTTAATAATGTTAATAAGGTAAACAGTTTCTAAGTCTTTGTCAACCTACGACATGAGACCGACTGAGTTCAATTACGGAAAATGCTTGGACAATCAACTAAAATAGGAAAATAATGGCCGTTCATTTATAACATCAAGCGTGGTCCCTTTGTCCTGCACGCTAATGAAAAATGTATGTACGACGTCACAAGATACGAATCCATGTCTGAAATCGATAGAGCGAAACGGTTCAACAATCAAACATTCATTACAAACTTGGCAGTGAACCACGTTTTTAGGTAGTTCGTAATAGAAATAACAAAAATGCGAAATTACTGTAATTTAAGCAGATATCAAATAAGAAAGCTTGCAAAATAAAAGTTATCTATATAATCTGACGTCCAATGGGCAGACTGTAAAGATAGCGAATAAGTTCGCAATTTGAAATAATTTCATTCCAAATACTTAAGCTTTATAAGATTAACTGATAACAAAATCACGTCAAGCTTTAGTGAAAACAAATAGAAGCCATACGAATTCCAGCCTTATGAACAGGAAAGTTCATGACCTGACTCAATAGGGCTCACAAAACGATATGCAATTTTAGACATCACAACGAACATCGATTTAACATAATATTGTTTTAGAACCACTGATAATATACATTTTAAGAGCTATGAACTAGCGTTAGCTAGGAAAGTGGGCAAAGGTAAAGCTTAAAGACACCATGGCACCAGGCAAACAAGATACGGAAAGAAATGGAAAGGAGACTGGCGCATAGCAACGGTTCACCTGACAACGGTTGATATGCCACTGATCAATAGGTCTTCATCCAGGTCACGAAGTTTACGTTCGATAGAGTATCAATCAATTAGAAACCGTTACACAAACAGCAAGGTCTAACTTCGATTATCTGGATAATTATAATTATAATTTATGACGCACGAACTTTATTAAGTTTCTCTGACACCTTTCCAAAATATAACAAAGTGAGATTGTCCAAATTCAGTTTGCAATTACTAACTCTCGTAATCTCGTTGTTATTTGGAAAGGTGTCAGAGACTTGATTTGAAACAACAAAAGGTCCAACGCCGAAGAGGTTGAACGTAAACGTGAACCGATTTGCAAGCCGAGGATACAATGGCAAAGATTTATAGCCCTGACCTCTCCTGACCTGCAAACCCTGCAGTGCCAGGCGAGCTTATCGCGAGATCGCGAGCATTATCCAATGAAGCACACTAGCTTACGTTACTAAAAGAGATCCCTCTTAGATCCCTGGAGCCATACGGTTTCGAAGAGGTGTTTTTTTCACTTCAGCATTCAAGCTTACGATTTAAGTTCTCCGTCATCAATTCCATCACAATCAAAAAAGCGCTCGCCAAAATTTTACAAACAATCGCGTGTATATCATCATTATCCAGTCTAAAGCTCAAAGAATTGTTATTTCCTTGTACAAGAAGTTTCCATGTGTTGCCAGCGATTACCAGACACGAGTTTATTAGACCTGCTTCGCCTGTGTTCCAATTAGATAAAACGGAAGATATTTGTGAACTACTTGACTTCAAGGAATTAAAAATGACTACAGCGAATTTGATGATAGACCGTGCAGAATTTAATTGACTTTGGCAGAGGATCTCACGACCTTTTTTATTCTGTTCATCTTCCCAGCATCGTATGTTCATGAATTTGAATAAAACACTAGTCATTGTTGGCTTTTCTTTACTGATACCCATGTCAAGCCATCGCCATGGCTTACAGGATTTTAAATAAAACAGTTCGGACTTAATTTGCATACGGATGGACCACTGAGATATTGGAAATAGTATCTAAGGCCATGCAAAATATTTTGCTTGTTTTCAATAGATACTGATATAATTTTGTCTATCAGGGGTCACGGGCTTGCGGGTCGTTAGCCAGCGCCCACGTGTCAGGTTGACTGATTCACACGGTGCGATATCCTCAACTTGGAGCATATCAACTAAAACTGTATGCGGTTTGAAACATGTGGGCAGACCCCGTCATCGTCCACGAGGCATGGTAATGACTTGTCTTTGTTTCAAAAACAAATCACGAAGCTAGAGAGTTATATCAATAAAGCATTAAAACTTGGGGTCCGCAGAAGTGAAACCACTTCGAAACTTCAGTCACAAAGTTCTATCAAACAAAATAGTTAATTATACTTCGAAATTCACATAAAGAGAGCATGAATAATGGCGTAAGAATTAAAATGAACAAATTAAATTAATTATCTTCTTCATTATTTATTTAAATAAATAGTCCTGGAAACGGCTTTGCAGTGCATTCAATTGTGACTTTACCTTAAACATCCTCGAGAAGGTCATGCAGCGACCGAAATAGGTAACGTCAACAACTTCCCTTTAGCATAATACCTTGACGGCTTGCCGAATCGGGAAACTTTCCCGTCTGCCATCAGTATGCGACACTCGTGCACGGAAATGAATTCCCTGGAGCAATCCACTGAGCACAAAGGAACTTGAGCAAAAAAGATAAGAGCGAGATTCGAACGAACACACAGAGGGTTGCAAAACTTACGGCCTACGGTTGCCCTCCGCGTCTGCACATTTTGGCGAGCGCATCTCTCGTACAACACTGGCATAGTGACGCAAATAGAAAAATAATATTACAAAGGTCAGGTTCACAGCACTATCGTTTGTAATCCATTAGTAACATTGGTTTAGAATTTTGGTGGAGCTGGTGCCAGCCATTGGTGTACACGGCCGGCCGCGCACTGTCCGCGCGTACCTCCAACCCACACTTATAGCGGGCGATGGAACTAACGGAGTCAGCCTGCCCACCCCATGTAAAATTCAAAGAACCCCAAAATAAATTGTTATCGTGACACGCCATCACCGTGTGCATTAATGATAATGTGAAAAAATATGGGCATAAGTACGTTATGTAGGAAGGCGTATATCAGCCGAAAGGAAGGAACTGAAAACTCAGTGGTAACATACCCTAGCTGGGTAAAGGTCAGTATTTGAATAAGAAGCCGTTATAAATTCTAGTTGACCTCTTTTTGATGGCCCCTCATGCCCCTATCTTGAAGAATCCAGACATTGATAGCATTTTAAGAGTTCTTCAAGTGCGGATGCCGAGTAAACGCTGAAGATAATAAACGACCGATGATAATACTGCCCCACTAGGGTCGTTTTGATAGCTTTGCCAAAAAAAGGAAAACAAGTTAATATTTATCTATAAATAATTTATCAAAAATGTTTCCTTCGTCAACATTAGTTCATTTACTGTATGTAACTCATTAGTGTTGTAAAAAGTGGCAAATTGGCGAGAACATCATTAACCGTTGGATTATTTAGTTTTTAACCTAGGTGCAACGTACTTGGCACTGACGGGTAGTTTCCCACCTAGGCAAGTTATGACGCTACGTTATTGTGTGAACAGGCCAGTTGTGTGTGTGCCATTATGTCAACTCCTTATTTATTATTAGATTGTATTTAAATGAAATGGATCTTACTCTTTAACTGATAATGTTACGCTAAACCAAAGTACTACAAAGGTGCAAACCAATGTACGCAGTTGTGTTAGAAGGTAGTGTTATGGGGTTGGTTCTACCCCTTGTACTCTCGCAAAGGGTAGAACCAACCCCATTACACAATCACTCCTCACACTAATGAAGGGTGAAGGTATCACTCACAAACGCTAACCTTCAAAGGAGTGCTTTGTCAAGACAGCGTTGTTGGCCGTGACCGTGACCTTGTGTTGTGGACGTTGGCATTTTGGCACTAATTCGTATGTCAGCTGTCATATCAGTTGAGGCGAAGAAGAATAATTGATTTTGTTACTTAAATTCAACCTACCTACGACAAATATTGAAAAAGAATGTAGTCCTACTACTGCATACACAATAGATATAGAAAACAAAATGTTTCAAGGAATAAATCTGCAAATCGAATAATGATTTTTGCATAACGAATACAAAATTTCTAGTTTAGACTGAAGCAATCTAAACTGCGGCTTAGCAAAACAAATTAGTCCCAACTCAGAAAGTGGAGCACGCAGTGAGGTTGGGACACTGAATCGTGGCGTAGTGACCGGAGTCCCAATCGTTGCCAAATTGCGCAACATTGATTGACGCAATTGCCCTCCTGGGAATTTCAGGCACGCCACCACATCATTAGCTTTATTTACATAAGTTACTGTTGTACCTCAAAAATGAACCCTCTTAATTCAGACTATCTATGCAACGTAGATTTAAGACGTATCCAAGTGATCCCAGTGATTTTAAGGAATAAAAAAAAATTACTTTGACTTTGGCTCTAGTCCCACAAGATTACCTCTGAAGTTTCGCAGTGGGGTCAATGCAAAGGAACAATGAAAACTTGATGAGTTTAGATGAAAAGGTTTGCCAATTTTTTTTTTTTTATTTGAATAACGAAGAAATAATGTTGAAACGCACATCTTTTTATAAATGCAAAGTCTCTGTTCAATATAACACAACGACGCTTGCAAGTCATTACAATAAAAGTAACATCCAATTACAGCATTAACTTCAGCAATTGCTTTATTAACGCTTATTGGATTTGAATTGACCAAAGAACAGCTCAATGTGAAGTGATTTTAACAGGGATTTAGTTTATCAAAGCTTTTCATACTCGGAGTAATTTCTAGCTTTTTAAGTCTTAGAGAACATGACCTTACGCACGAGTTCGGAATAAGTTTCTGGAAGTATAGAAAGTAGAGCTAAAATAAAATCCATACTTCCATACTATCCATACTAAGATTATAAATGCGAAAGTAACTCTGTCTGTGTTACCTTTTCACGCCTAAACCGCTAAGCGGATTTCGTTAATATTTCGCATGGAGATAGGTTACATCTTGGGAAGGAACATAAGCTACCTTTTATCTCAAAAATAATCCTGAAGGGGGTGAATTAGGGATGAAAGTTTGTATGGGGAACCCGAATGTTAAGCATCGTCGGGCGTGGCCAGTACTTGGATGGGTGACAGCCTGGGAACACCGCGTGATGTTGACTTTTTGCACTCAGATTTTTTTTACTAAGAATTCCACGCTGACGAAGTCACGAGCAACAGCTAGTAATCCATTAAAGTAGGATGCGTGCCGTTGCTGTCATGACTGTTTTATGACCACGAAAGGTATAATGTGAAGGGCGACGACACCAACAGTGAATGTTGCAAACAGAAGCTTTTAGTTTTTGTCACGAATCACGATAAAACTATAGTTATTCACATGACTAATAAATACCTTTTTGTGTATAGATAAATTGTGAGACAAGATAAAATAAGATTTTCAACAAGAAAACGTGATGTGTATGAGTTCTTATAATAGTTCCTCTATTATAATTAGTACAGTTGGTATTTTATGAGATTTCGTGATACCTTCTTCAACAGGTACTAACGATATATAAACAAACTAAGAGCTACCATTCATATTTCGCGTGACCGTCAACACCTGTTTTGGTTAAGAAATGGTCCAAGACCGTTGACCCCGCGACAACCGCGCAAAACTAACCTTCCATTATGTTTATCTCTTTCTAATCAGATGCGGCAGAGAGAGGCAGAAACTGGGTTAACGTGATGGGTGTCGGTGAATCATAGCGTGATGGCGACTGGTTCCGAGACTTCCGAGCGACTGTCAATATCATTATGGACTCATGTATTCGATTATTGACTGAGTAAATTGTAATGCATTTTCAACCAAATTCACCAGAGGCTTTTGAAACTCGAAAGTGAAAAGGACTGATGAAGTAAGCTCAAATAAATGACATCAAAGGTTGAGGCAACAGGTAAATCAAAATTAAATTGTTGCCAAATTGAAACAGAAATAAGAAAGTTCTGAACAAATGTGGTAAAAAGGCAACATGTGACGGTATACAAATCACAAAGACGGTGAAAAAAATTACAAATACAAATCATATTGCAAAAATATAATCCTGAAAGCGTGAACAAAGGCGCCCCAAGCGAAATATTGCAATTAAGATAGTGCCTACAACCATCAACTACCGGTTCACGAAAGTGGGACTATTTGGATCACAGCTGTGGCTTAGATTTATCCATCTTCACAAGATGGATAAATCTAGACTGTAAATGACGCAGCTTTTATCGACATCACTTCTACCTACCGGCCCGGATGATTTAAGTTGTGTAGTGTAGTGTATCATTTATTTGTATTTTGTGATTCGATAGACCAACCTACTGTCTAACTTGTATGTAATACAACCTAATGTTACAAAACATCTACTGTGCAGTTTGGGAATGTCGTGATTTCGGCACTAAACCGATTTCGACTTATAAGTCGAATTTATAAATTAGCAATTTATATTTTTACTACAAAGAATAATAAAGATTTCAGCTTGTATGATTCATGGACTGACAAAGTCGTAGTTATTAAGTTATCCGCAAGAACTAGAATACACGATTTTGACAAAGATTTAAATCTAGTTTTAAAATATAAAAACACTCACCTTTCGTGGCTACTGGAATCGATTGTCGCGTCATATCCTAAAACAGAAAAAATAAATTAGAAAAACGTAAGCACAAAATATTTTTGAGTAATACAATAAATAATGCAATAAGAAGCCACGGGAGAAGAATAAAAAGGAAACGTTACAAAACCTAAAAAATATCTATGAAACCTAAATTCTAGCTCCTGATTCTGAACCATTCCTTATCCAATGTATAATGTGAGTTTGTGGGTGTATTTTTTGCCGATTTGCGCAAAAGTATGTGTGTTATATGAAGATTAATGATAAATATTTATATTACAGAAGTTTTCTTAGACTGGGAATTACAGAAAAGCTTGTGCTCTTGCTACAAGTCCGGGTTTTTCCAACGGAAAGCGGAACACAACACGGAAGCGCTCAGCTCGTAACGCCACTTGCTGTCACCCATCCACATTGTGACCGCGCACAACGTTGCTTAACTTCAACGATCAATCGTGAACGTCTAAGCAAGCTACGCCACGAGCGCTTCATTTTTTAAGTGATTTTACTGTATGTATGCTATAGAAAAATATCGCAACTCATGAAACTCTATTAAAACTTCAGGGCAGAACTAGGTCAGCTCTATGTGAGGTTATATTCTTATTTATGGCAAGACTCGGCAGTTACCTCCAGGATGCATTTGCACTTCGATGAGATGTTTCCTGCGCCGCACTTTAATCAGATTTAGACGTTGGTTGCGAACTTCTCTCGGTTACAAATTGATAAACTGTTTAAATGCTCTGAGGATATTATATATTTTCGTTAGTTTACATTATCGTATGTATCTACGAGTATAGACGACTAATTATCCAGCATATTAAACAAAAATACCAAATTAATGAGTTTATGAAGAATATTAACTGTTGTAAACAGCATCCAAAAATCTTCAATTGAATCACTAATTGGTTTCCAGTTTTATTTTCTCGTTAATTTAAATGTCTGCCGCCTTTCATCGACCCAGACTCACCGCTCGTCTGAATTTATGAATAGACGCGAAACAATACAACGACTATCGGGTTTCATTCACACCATTGTTCACAAAACGATGATCTTCATCGTCACAAACCGCAGAGCATTTGAAATATATTGAAAAATATATTTCGGAGTAAGTTGAGTTGACTCAATTGAAGCATAAACTTTTTCTACATTTAAAGGAGAGTACCATATCTTACACATCTCTTCTATTTGTCCAAAACTTTCAATACTAATGATTAATCTTCAGTCCTTTCAGTCCATTAAATTTAGCAGAGAACCCTTCGAATTGGCGCCTGCAATACAGCCAGCAACTAGGGCAATTAACGAGCATCGTTAATCACAGACAGTGTCGACAGGAACCTTGGGTTCCATCCTATTTCTTCCACTAAACTGGTTCCTGTGTAATTTACCCCGACGATGTTCGAGCGAGTAAATCGGGAAAGACTTGCTGTAAATTTATGAAAAAAGGTGATATAATAAGGAGACTTATTTCGAAACCTTTGTGTAAAAAAGTTAGAACTTTGCATTCAATTTCCCGAAAGTCTTTACAAAACTAAATAGCTTTCACTGAAATTTCACTATAATCTAGTTTTCCTTACAAAAAAAGTAGTTTATTTAAGCTTGTGCGCGCCATCTATTACAGAATTACACAACTCCCGTGAAATAAATGTCTCGAGTCGTTGATAGAGGTCACTAGTAACACCTAGGCGCTTTGGTTTTATATTTTTTCATAACCCAATTTAGTTGTCGGCAAGTGAATTGATTCGCGACTAAATTAGCTCTTTCTCTGATTGTTCACAAAATACTTCAAATTTACAAAGTAGCCGTTTAATTTTCTAGCTCCAACAAATCGTACAAAGTTTATAATTTTTGTGGCGTCTTAAATACAGAAAACCTACCAAAATCATTGTTGGATTCACTGTTTTCAGTATTGTTTCGAGCAAACAGTTTATGATCGCATTAGTTTTTGCCATGAACCTAGCTCAGCTCAGTGGATGCTGTCAACTACTGAGTAAGCCATTCATCCATTGAAGCTGGATGAATAGCGAGTTGAATACACAGCATGGTTTGCGATGATTCATACGCGTGCACTTGCCAGCTTCAATGGGTGTATTGTGACGATATGCTCATAACGGTAACATAGCACTTTTCATACCAAAAGTACTCTTTTGGATCTAGTTTTTCTGTCGCTGAGTTTTTTAAAAGACTTAGTATGCAGATGGTCAGATTCATACTTAAATGGTATTTCATAACATGATTTTTTTTGTATTAAACATTACTTATAACAGAGGCCAACTGGCTTTAGTGTGTCCAAATGGTGCGACCATTAACTTTACCCCATAAGCCGGAGGTGATTCAATTGTTCCCAAATAGGAGAGTGCAATTGGCTATTTAATTTTACATCATGCGCGAAAATTTCCGTTAAAAGTGACATTCGAGAGCCGGGCGTGGGAAGGTGAATCATTGGAAGGTGATGTCACTGATGATGCCCAAACTTAATTGTAAACAAGAAGTAATAACAAACCACAGTATATTTTATACAAGTATGTATGTACAATCGATCGTAAGAAGGAAAAGAGTCGTAATTAAAATACAATATTTACACAACTACGAACACTAGACTGTGTTTTTGTCACGGCTACAACAAAGCAAATCTAAAGCATTCAATCTGACGCATAGACGTGACGAAAGCACAGTCCACACAACCAACAAAACACCATAACAAGCCGTTCGTGTGCAAATCATAGATCGTGGAACGTGGAGCAACGGAATCTAAAGTGATAGAACAAAACATGGTGACAGCGGAGCGGAGCGTGGCCCCGTGTGTTTTATGCATAGCGTGGACTGTACCGATCGTGAGTTGCGCACGGGCAGCGTGTGTCCGGAGTCGCCAGCTCCGGCGGCCTCGGTTTCGCCGGCCGCGAACCCGCCGTCGTCAGACGAAGACCCGGAGTCATCCTTGCCGCAAACAATCACGTGCCAATCAAGAACATAACACAGTGCTAAACTTACTGAATATCCCACAGCTTGCTCTGCCGCTGTCATAATAAAATAACGGAAAAATGTCGCGAAAGTGCGTCCCTAATGGTCTACGAGTCGAAAGTGAAACTTGGCGAGCAATGTCTGGTGTGAAAAATCGATGAGACCGCCGCTGTCCGACGCGCATCGGACGTAGGAAGTAGGAAGGTCGCGTCCTGACCATCATTCATCGTCAAATCACCGGCACTACGGGGCACACGCAAAAATCGGAAACTACCAGCCGGTAGGTGCTATTCACCGGCAAACTACTCGTTTACGTGATCTCCTAGGTGTTTAGCGTGCTCTAACAAACGGTTGCCTTGGTAACGGTGCAATTAACAAAATAATAAGTATTCTTCAAGCGATGATCGCTACTGTGAATGTAATGATCACCTGCCAGCTGATGATGTATGAGAACATTTTCTACATTTTCTCCTCGCGCTAACCGTGCGACCGGATCTTGAGGGGTTCCTTCGTTTATTTCACTGCACAGTAGGGATGTTGCTAGTTGAAGTTGAAACACCGGTATGTCGACTGTGACGTCATTGTTTTCAACGTTACCAAGGGAGTGCAGGGCGTCATTAGCGAAGCACATTCGCCTATCTCGGGTATGCGAGTATAACTGTGGCGATGTCGATTAGCAACTAGTTCTTCGAGAGCCAAACAATGAGAGTGGTCGCGGGTTGGTACGCGGACGCCCTCGATATAATCAATAGTACTTGAGTTTCTGTTATTTTTTTTATCGCAAAGCTAATGGTAGGGTATATCCTGCATTATCTACCAAAACGATCTTTTGTTTTTGTTTTTGGAAGCGAGCAAGCGGAGACTGCAGCAGGGTTTCTATCTTCATCCATTTTCATAAAGTAAAGCTACTAACACAATGAATTTAATGTAACAAATATGCAAAGACGTGTTTAACGAAAGCAGAGATCGCTTACCTACTTAAATGTTTATTCATACGCTATTAATATAAACAAAACACACGATGTAACGATACAATAAAAAGGATTAGTTGGACACGCATTGTTGTTAACACGTAGACGTAGATGGAATTGTTAAACTCAATCATAGCAAAATTGCGATTACGACCTCGCGAGTGAAACGTACGAGGTTTAGATTGGAAAATTGTTTTACTACAAGAGCTGGTTATTGACCCGAAGCAATGCCTACCTACATAGTTGCTCATTCTTTTCAAAGCCTCGAACAATTACTTGCGAATTGTTTATTTCCAAATGGAATCGGATAATAAAATCGTCTTCATTTCGTCCTTCGTTTAATACGAAATAAAATTGCCATCATCGAACTCGAGTAAATGGCTGTTTCCAGCAATTAGATTTCCCTGCAGAGCGATCTAAACGCTGAGGCAATTTCGCTGTGGGGAAGGAGAACCAAAAGATCTTCAAATAGGTATAGCACCTATCAAACCTTCACTACTCTACGACATTTCGTAAGACAAGACAAGATATAAAAGTGAGAGACGTCTTAGCATACGAATTCATTTGAAAACTAACAATAACAGCCCTTAGCGTTAATTTACAATACGAGTAGACTTACCCTGGCCAGTTTGTTGGGCATGGACTGTAGGTGCGGCGTGTGGTTCCTAGGTCCTGCGTTCAGTTCCGGGTTCAGAGCCAGGATGGCGTCTATCTCCACCTCTTTGCCCTTGGTCTCGCCGCGTTCATACCATTCCACGGTGACTGATCGCGTCTCCAGGTTGACCCCGGACACGATCGCTGAGTGGATACGGCCTGGAATGGACAATAAAGGAATTAATAAATAGAAAATTCCCATGAGCTGGTTGCACAAACTTATAATTCAGTATTATCCTTCACAAAAGCTATAATAATTCACAAAATAAACACGATGCAGTAGAATGTGCTTCAGCTGTTTGAACAGTTGATTCGACTCCACATCAAACAATTATGACACAGAATAAGGATTCAGAAAACGTGTTTTCATTAGAATTAAAGCAGTATATAAGTATCTTTTAATCAGTAACTAAGAACACGATCCGCATATTTTGTTCGGTGTCACGTATCCTAAGCTAACAAAATCCAAAACGACAAAGTTAAGGTAGCTTACTAAAAATAATCTCCAGTTATATAACAAAGAATCTGTTCAGTAAACGCTACTTAGTACCCAAGAACAGTAGAAAAGTCTGTTCACCGTTAAAGAAGATATAACTAAATTTCTTTAAAGATTCCCATTTGAAGTTCGTTCTGTGGCAATGACCTTTAAGGGACCGGGAAGCAGTCTGGGACTAAACGGGGGTGACTAGACGCATAAAGCACCTGTAATGTACGCAGCACTCCACTATGCGGAACTAGTAGACTTTTATTGTCCCGAGCGATGCTCAAAATAAACCTAAAATAACGGAGATAGACAATGAGGGCGCACATGGACCCTTATGTTCTGAATAAAATATTTTTCTATCTTTGTTTCTTTTTATGTTGCATACAATCCGGTCTTTAGTTATAACTATAATACAAACATTTTCAGAATCACAAATAACAATGACAAATGTCGTTTCTGATACCGAAAACACAGGTAAATCCTAGAGTGAGATCAAAACTATATATTATGTATATATGCGACTGCTAGATGTATTAATAATAGTTCCTTTATTCCTTCAATTTCTACCTATAACATTACTTTCCCTTTTTCATCTCTATTGTGTTGAACGCGCATATAGTTTAAACAAAGAACTAATTATAGTGCCAGGACAATGTCATCGACCTTTCCCATTCTGAGCAGTGTAAGGCGCGTTTATTGATGCGAGTCTAAACAGTCTGACAAAAGGATCAGCCAACATATGAAGCCAATGAGCTTTTGACGTCATGTACAATACTTCACAACATTGTGTTCTAAGAAAAGAAAGTTTTATATTGATCGGTACACGCCATGCCGTCTGGTAACTTCTTATCGGACAATAACTCAGCATTTCGAATAAATGAAATATGGTGTGTCATAAAGTGATAATCATCGAATTACGTTTTACAGATAAGCGCCAAATGACTAAAACAATCTATAAGGAACAATAACAAAGAGTTCAAACAGGTAGATATGCACCCATACAATATAAACTTAAGATAACACGACAACAATTTCTTTAAATTTTATTCAGCGCGGATTCATAGCTTGTAGGAATATATAAATTATCAAATTCCGTTATACGGTGTTAAAAGTTGTATAAAAACAAAACGTAATTCCAATTTTGTAGAGCTTATAAACTCAGGTAAAGACTACGCATGAATGGACTTAGCATAAACAAATCTAACACGAACAATGTTCGAAGTAAAACATCTATGACATCTAGATAATTTCACACTTTCACAACAGATATGAAACTATGCCACACCGTTTACGAGTTGGGTGGAACATTGTCATAATTCGTTGTGGTGGTTCAATACCTGCAATACTTTAGAAGTCTATTTTTAGAAAGTTCGATAGCAAGTATCAATGTTTATTTTTTATGTCAAGAAGAGTCCACAAACAAAGTTTTTTGAATTCCTAGTCTGAGAAAATTGTCTACGAGTAATTAACCTTTCTTCAAAAGAAAGGTTAATCACTCGTAGTCAATTTTCGCAAGGAATCTTATCCACCTACAGCGCCTAGCAAAAACAAAAAGGAAGCTTTGTTATTGAACACACGATAGTCGCTATGGTTACATACCGTAGCCGCACCAACAGAAGAAATAAAAGTATACCAAACCACAGACTACAATGACAGAACATTGCATTGAGCCAACGAAAGTGGAACGAAATGCTGAAATAAACACCGCAAAACAGTTAAGTAGGCATTGGATAATGCTTCAAAATGGGCGTGATATAAAAACCAACCTTGATCGATTTAGCCACGTCCGCAATAATTGGACCGATCCCATTTAAATTAAGAATTGAAATAAATTTATATTAACAAACAACTTTTTCAGACATAAAAGCAAAAAGACTATTGGACAACTTTGTTTATCCGATCTATTATATCATGGTAGGGAAGGAAAACAAGTTCAGTGCATGCAACCTTCACAAAGCCATTTTTGATGCGTGATAAATTATCCATGCCTATGGACCATTACGGTTTAGATCGATACTAAAATAGAAACAAGATGAGCTGAATATTATCTCATTGAAATACCTGTTACCATTTTGGATGTGTAAGTAATCATAGAAACAATATAAATTTACTAAGTCACCTGTTTACAAAATCATAAAATCAGTTCAAATAAGGTAGGCGTAGTCGTAGGTCCTTCCTTGGCAAAACATTTGGCAACTTTTGCTCATAAAGCCGAATTGGCAAAGTTTCAAAACGACTAAGCAATTTGGGTATCCTTGTGTAAGTTACCTTAACTTTATACAATTTTATGATTCACAAGCGCTCTCTGAAGATAATAGCATTTTGGTTACTGCTCCGAGTAAGCGAAACGTCATAAATGAGTTTATAATTGTTATATTTTAACTTCAGAAGCTACAGAAAGTTAAATTTCAATGTATTTTATTTACAGTGTTATTCTATGAATATCCAGTATAGAACCATAAAATTATGATTTCTAGGCAATTATAGAAACAGAAAATAAACAACCATGCGCCCCGTCTTGATACATCTGCACGATTTATAAGAAAAGATCAGATTTACGCAAACACAGACAACCATCACATACTATGTATGTTAAGCCATGACGGAGGCCTTTAGGCGGCCTAAAAACTCCGTCACTAGAGTTGGCCACTAGCTCATACGAACATACATACATACCATCACACACTAGTACTTACTACCAGTTAGAATGATAGTCTTAATGATAGCTAAGCTGGTAATTATTGACAAGTGAATAGTGATGAATGGAGAGAGTAAAATGAACTGGCACATTGACACCGATATAATATATCATCAATAATACCTAAAACTTTCAAATACATACAATTAAGAGAGAAGTAAAACGACGAGTGGTTAATTTTTTTGATATATGAATGACAAAATAAATTAATTTACAACATAATAATATACTGGAGTAAATAACAGACATCCAAAAGCATAGAATTAACGCACTACGTGCAGATATCCTAGCTACGGTAATAGGAATAACCAAGGAATATGTGGCTCGCTGCCAAATTTTGCACCTGCGTCTCCAACAACCCGAGAGCCGCAACTACATAGAGACAATGAAGAGAAGAGAGCTCTAATTACAATGGGACAGAGGTGCTGGGGCATTTTTATTCGGTCGCGGTGTGATCGTGTCATTGACCCCTTAACGCATCGGCTCTGAGCTAATTATAATATATTTCCTCGCAAGCCCGTTCAAATTCGCCAGTCAACAAACAGACAAACCAATCGACATTTCCTCAATTAGTGAGCATGAAAAAACAAGTCTGCAATTGAATAATTTTAAATTGTCGACGCAAATAGAAACAGAAGCTAGGAATAGGAAATCTAATAGGAGCCAAAGCCAAGTAAACCATGAAATGACCGTATAAGGAATGAGGTGAACGCGTGAGTTGTTTATCAAGAAACCTAGAATAATGAATCGCTAGGAGATCGGACCAAAATAATCTCTTAAAATATAAAGACGAGACGCTGTAGTGCCCGGGACGAAATAAGATGGAGTAGGCTTGCCCAGCACCTATCCCATCCTCTCAGCTTAGTCGGCCTTGTCCACAGGAAAGACATGGTCAAAATGTGCAGAGCTGACTAAGCCGCGGGTTTCCTCACGATGTTTTCCTTCACCGTTTGAAAATATACAAAGGTGAAAATTACACAAGTTACTTAGTCGTCATAGATCTTTATACGTAGGAATCAAGGGGATAATTTGTAAACGTCCATAATCTGCGTGGAATTTACGCCAGTTTATAACGCAACCAAGCGTAGAAGATACTTAGGTAGTTATTAAAATAATTTAAGTTATAATCGGTTCATCGTAAAGTAGTTAAAACTAAAGGGAGAAACTTTTCCCACGGTAAACTGAACAAAATGGAGAGAAAGAGATGTTACAAACTCACGCACAATTATTCACAGTTAAAGAAAGGTTCACAGTTCAATTTCAAGTTAGAATTTATACTCTAGATTTAATTTGCCAAATGCCAATGTCTCGGCTAAGGAAACTAGTCTGGTTTCGCATTCCAAAAAAGGAAATCACGTGTCATTATCGCAAGTGAATCATAACGTAAACTAACTTTGGCAAAGCCTGATAGCGTCCTAATCTAATTCTCAAAAGAAAATAATCTACATCATAATTTGAAACTTAAGTCTATATACGTAAACAAGGAATGATCCATCGAAAAATATCATTTCGTTTATGGGGTCACTTTGTCAAACTGAGCGTCAGCGTTTTAGAATATAAATTAGGAACGAATTAAAAAAAGATGCATGACATAAATTAAAGATCATCAAAGTAAAGTAAGGTAAGTAACAAGCATGATTTCTAACTTGGCAACATTATGAGCTTTAAATTTGCAAACAAATAAGACAACAACAAGTTTAGCCAGGTCAAAAATCTAAACTCTAGTCTTAAATACAGAAGTCTCTTGTATTCCGTGCCTCCGATCGATCAACAAATCTAAATAACTTCCCCACAGCAACAATGGCAGAGTTCAAAGATCTCAGCGCAGGCAATCCTACGTGTCTGTATAAGGTCAAACTCGTGAAATGACGGCTAAGGCCACTGTCGGCTTTCCCCACAAAGCGTAACGAGACGAGTTCTTACTCCGGCAAAGACTGAATTTACGTATAATGCTGGTAGCCAGTTTGCCACTTAGGCACATAAGAACAAACCTAAGAGAATTTTAGAAATAAAGTAAAGATAATAAAGGTATTTGAAAATGAACTTATATTTTACAAAGAAGCCATTTTAACAAAACAAAATAGAATACAGAGGATAGATAACTGTTTTACGCGTGAGTTAGGGTAACCCAAGTAACATACAATTCGAACAGATCTGTCGTGATGTAAGCTGACAGACAGCATAGTTTTATCACGAGTGCACGAGTAGAGTGGTGAACGGTTATGGTAAATGTAAATTGGTACATAAGGGCTCACGACACACGCCGATTTAAACATTTGTTCTTTAAACTGCAGTTCATAGCTACCGCCTATAAAGATTTGACTATTGGACATATTAAGTGCAAACGGAATTAACTACCTGCTATTTTTCTCGAAATTATCACAGTAAGAAGCAGATTTGACTTTGACTTTGACTATCATTAATAGAGGGAAGGTTTTAGATTACAATTCAGTAGGGGGAATAAAATAAGCAATCCACTGGAACTCCACCTTGCAGACAAAGTAAAAGTAGCCGGTAATGAGCCGGTTACGCGTATAGTAATTTCGCAAAACGACCGTGGCCCACATCGTCAACAATTGCCGTTTCAATATTAACATTATTTATAGACTTGTGTTCCGGAGGTTTTGTGCACTTCTCTGGCCTTCTGTTTGAGCTTCGAAATTTTTATCTCATAATAAAAATACTACTACCAGTCGAGTCACTACTTTTTTTCGAAACCATGTGGTGAAAGGCTTTAAAGTGCGCCTTAAAGGCTTCTTATTATACTGAAATGTATGTTATAAATATGGGTTTATAGAATTTTTTAATACTACGTTGTCAATGAACTTTTGTAAGTAACTTATATTGTGACTGTTCAGTTTAATATAACACTCTTTTACACACACGTTTATGTAAATTAGTTAAAAGTTCATAGTATGAAGTATTTGACTGGATTTTAGATTTAAGACAATCACGAACTCATTATCTAATTACAAATTATGTTGTGTAACAAAATGTCAAACAACATTCATACATACATAACACTATCACATTATAATATCACGCCCGTATTCCTAATGGGGTGGGCAGAGCTACAAGTAATCATAAAAAAAACTCCTGATTAAAAGTCCCAAGATATGGTGAACCATGGTGACAAGTGATCAGCCCATCGCCCATTATAGAAAATCCATCATGTTGGAGAGGATACTATCCCTTAGTCGACTTTTACGACATGCTCGGGGAAAGACGCAGCTGGACGCATTTTATGATGTTTCTCTATTCCTAATCTAACGAAGACATATTCATATTTTCATTTCTAAAATGTCATACAAGATTCATACATTTGTAACGTAAACAGGCTGACAGTTTCTTGATCTAAAATAAGATTTGGCAGGCTTTTTATACGTAAGCCTCACGAGCAAAGATCGGGGCTAGTTGTAATCTAAAAGTTGGCCCAATATTGGCCAAACCAAGTTGCATTGCATTATAAAGCTGTTCCATGAGTCAGCGATGAGATCCAGACGGGGAGCGCCCGCGCAAGTGAGAGCAAAAATTCAATAACAAATTCTTGTAATGTAATTGTTACTTATATATTATTATAAAATTGAAAAGCTTTAGTTGCTTGAAATTACCGGCGTAAAGCTCAAAACGCAACGATAGCGCGTGCTAATTTTACCTGTGCTGCCATCTAGTTCGAAAGTTTGTGAGGATGTTTGGATGTTTGTGTCTCAATCACGCCTAAATGGCTGAATGGATCTGAACGAAACTTGGAATATACATAGTACATGTACTGGATTAACATATAGGCAATTTTTTATCCGGGTACCACGCGAGCGAAGCCGCGGGTGGCTGCTAGTGTTACATAAAGCTTTGTTTTGTACTGTGCACTATACAACAACCATCTTTCTAGTTCATGGGAACCAGTGTGGTGAAAGGATTTAAAATGCCTCTCAAAGGCTCCTTTTGTGCAACACAAATAGTACCACAAATCGACAATTGAGTTTAAGAAGTCTTTTCTGTATAGTAATAATACCACAAGTTGACCATCGAGTTTTGGAAGTCTTTTCTTTCTTTATAAACCTGCTTCTGAATGTTTTATTCTGTGCGTGAAATATGATAATGACTTCCGTAGGTAATGTGGTGTTGTTATAATTTAATAGGAAGGTGGGTAAATATTGCAATAAACCTACATTAGTCAAGGTCACTAAAGTAGGTCACGATCTGATTGCGAAACTGAAGAGATAACGAAGTAATTTATGCTATCTACCTAATGCGATCATGCAATTTTAAATTAAAATGTGAACTCATTGGCCAAAGTGCTCCAGTTGAGGTATGATATGACGTGAATTGAAAGTCCGTTTTTCACTTCACCAAGCCTCTAAAGCTAGTAAAGCTTCTAAATATAGCTTTCATGAATATCAGTTTGGTATGCGACGCGTCGCAAAGACCGCTACACAAACTAAACATCGCTCAGTGTCGTGATGAAAGCAAATCACTAGCTAAACCAAATAAAATAAACATGATTAAAATACATTCCGATGAACTGTACTTAGCTTTACTTAAGGCGTATGTTCGTTTGAGTGGTTTAAAACTGTTCCCGTTATTCGATTGTGGTGAAAATTAGCGGCCTGTCAGCAAAGGCCTATGGTTAATAACTGGCGTACATAAAATAAAGCTAATAAGCCCACGAACAAAAACAACTACTAGCTTAACATTATGTATGACATAATAAAAACACAAAAGGGCACAGGTTTGAGCGCCAAATGCCAATAAAATAAAATATGACATGGATTTATAGGCGCATAGTCAAACAATAGCCACCTACCAAATACAGCAGCTATCATAGAACTGTAACAACAGTTCCACAGTGTCATGCCGGTCGATAAGCCGGATTCAAATAAAAAACAGGTTCCCAATACTTTATTATTATTAACTCATTTATTTCAGATTATACATCCATATCATTAAAAATTACAAAAATATTCACACTTAAATTAAAACTAAAATTTATGACTACCAATTATCGGAAAGTACCATATCATAGAGCAAAAAAAGTGTGTTCGATTTAGAAAGAAATCTCAGAAGCCGCTTTCTCGTTACCAGTATCCTATGTCAGTGTGGCCATGGGTACAGTTTGCTGACGTCAGAGACAACAATAAAAACGAAATGGAAATTGATACCGCTGTATGCCCTCTACGGTGAAAAGCTAAAGCTATGAATATTTCATCAGGCTTTGTCAGATTGTGTTCGTCGAACGCGATCATTTTGTGCTCCATATCAATTCTTCTTTGAGTGCTGCGAAAATAGACTATTTGGAGTCTATGAATAAATCATGAACAAAGTCGAACATCGACCAGTCTTCCGATATAAATTTCAAAGTCAACTCATTCAAGAATCATTAATTTTTCAAGTAGGTACTAGGTACTACTAATACCGGGACAAAAGCTGAGTACCGGTAGCGCTTCAATTCAATTACTCCAACTAAAGCACGTAGCTTGAGGCTAAGAGCTATGAAGAATGACATCAGAAGACGGAACCACTAGTCACCCACGCGCCGCCTACAACCGCTAGCCTTGCAAAACCCTGTCAGATGGGCGCTTGGTACGAAGTGTTTGCGAAATATGACTGTTACAACCTCAAATTCGCTAATTGTTACCAGCTTTTTTAAGAACAACAAAAATGCCTAAATCTCCTAAATAAACGAAAACACAATAGAGGACCAAGTTTCCGTATTCGGTGACGACGCTAAAGCTAACAAGATGAAACCCGTTGATCCAAGTCCAATAATACCTAATGAAAGATACGATAATTGGTCCTGCAAACGTCTCCAGCCAATTGGGGATAACGACTTCGTGTCGATGAACTGGAGTCGTCAGATGTCTCGACTGAGGCATATTGCGTATATTGAAAGAAAACGCCTTAATGTTTTATGAATTTCAGGATTTCTCAAAGGTAGACTTTAATAAGTGCTTTTTACTGGACAAAGCAGTATATTTTAAGAAGTTGCGAAACAAAAGTTTACAGGCCTAATAAAGAAATGACAAAAAGTCTCACCGAATAGTGTCCATATTGGCGCCAAAAACCTTCGGAAAACCCAGCCAAGCAATTTTTTGAGACGACCAAAACAACGCAACATGTTCTTGGGCTGTTGTTGAAGATGGACTGCATTTTTAATCAATCAACAAGGCTACTGGTCCTGTGGGCGTTGAAGGTTCCTGCTTCTTAAACAATTGGATGTGATTTGAGATAAAACTAATCGACTTCTCTGTTCAATGGTTTCCGAATTTGGGCTGAATTAAATGTTCATTCCTAATAAATGTTTAGGTGAATAATTTATTCAAACACACCTGAATCGATGGCTAAGAGTAGGTAGTAGCAGGAAGAAAGATGATTATTTACCTGGATTACATATTCAATTATTAAAATAAGAAACAGTAGCAAGTGAAAACGGTATATTTATAAACAAAAAATCTCTGCAGAGATATAGCAAGTCAATGTGATGTGATGTCACACTTGATTAGCTAACAAAGGAGATGATGTGACAAGACTTCCTCAATTCGCACAAGCTCATTTCCTTAGCTATTTGTAGAATGTTTTCTTATGTTATCCAATCACCTTCTAAGAATATTGAAACCTACAAAAAAGTATTAAACAGACTGTTATAAAATAAGTTGTAATTACAGAGTTTCAGTATTGCAATAGTAAAATAACTCATTTCGCTCAGATTAATTATATTGATTCAAACAATGAAAGTTAATTATTATATCGAAACCTTTACCGTGCGTACTAATAACTTAGATCAAAAATAAATAATCCCTTTCACTTGATTTTCATTAGTCCAAATAAAAAATAATGGTTTTCCAAATGTAGAATCCTCTATCAAGCTAATGGAACATAATTATCTGTCTATTTATAAAGCTAGTAATGCCTACTACTGGGTAAAAGCTTTTTCTCTATCACGCCACTCCAGCGGTTTTGTGCCAGATGGATCCAGTCCAGTACTCTCCTACTTTCCTCGCAATGTCGTTTGACCATCTGAAATGTCAATATTTTACCAGCTTATAAGGAAAACGGAGCACGTATCGGATACGACCTAGTCCAATCGGTGTTCGATTTAGTCAATATTTGTCGTAACTACTTCGCCCACTAACCTAAAAGCCTCTGTACTGTTTCTAGACCATCAATTTTACTAAATATAACAAAAGCCTGACTTACTTCATTGATTACCACCCTTAACATCGACGAAACTATAGTATGTGCTAGTGGCACATTTGGATGACCCTAATGACATGAAATTATTGTAAAGTGACAAAATAACAAAACTGTTCGATAATACGTATTACAAAACTTAAAATGGACTTCAATGACAAATGCTAAAAACTGTATAGGCCATCCTTTCTAGCCTGGTAGTTGACTTTTCTACGCATACACACATCATTATTATTTAAAATAATAGGTATTTAGTCACGTCATATTGATATTATTACACTCATTTGTTCTTGAAGTAAAAGCATCCACGAGAAATGTAAGCAAAAGATTACGACGGGAAAAATATCAATCCCTTTTGAATAAAACTTACATAGTACCATCTCGGGATCATTCTCTATACACCAGCGAAAGAATAGGCGGAGATGTACAATAAAATATACTTATTACCGCCAGAACCTCCTTCATACATATTTTTAAGTCGATTATTGTGACACAATTCTATGGTCGTAAATTTTACGTGACCAGTATTAATTGGTATTTAAACCACAAACCATAACAAAGCAATCCCACACACAAATTATGACATCATACTAAAATCGAAAGCTACTCCTGTCTATTTTTGTATGACATTGCATACTGCAGTCTTCAAATGCAACGTGTTATGTAACGCAATTTATGCTAAACAGGACTTGTTTCTGATTCATTGAAGAAAATTATTCAAAGTAGATTTGATGTTTTGTGGAAAACACGACGAAACACGACAAAACTAGTTTATTACTGTTTTACATATTTAAGCATTTTGTTGGCAACTAAAGCTCCAAAAATTGTTACCGAAAAACAAGTTAAATTATTCAGTTAAATTGATTTATGATTGCTCCTAAATGTTTCCAAGGGCTTGATTCTATCTTTCAAACTGAATGGCGCTAACTCTAAACTAAGTTAAAAAATTGCATGAAAACTGTTTCTCTTGAATTCAGATTTAGACGCTAAACGCTCCGTTCAGTTTGAATGGAGAAATCGACTCTTAGTAACTGTTTGCAAATTCGAATTCGTAACCATATTCACGAACCAGCCAGAATATATGTTTCTAATCAGAGAGAGAATCAGCGATTTTGCTATAGAAGTGCAAACCGTATGGGATTGACATTGACATAAGCTAACGAAATGTCACGTGGACAGTAACAAACTGCTGCCGAACAAAGTTACTAAACTAGCTTTACATTTCATGTGACAGTCCCAATATCTCCTGGACTATGATTGTGTGTAAACGATTGTAGAAATGGAATTGCTTCAAAGCGATACTGTACGTTTAGTCTAGAGGTTCTGGCAACAATTAAACACGTTAGCCTGAGGACACTCGCCCACGTGGCGCTGACGCAAGCTAAGGTCACTAGACCGGCCTGTTACAGCCTTGTTTACTTAGCTAGAGCTTGTTACAACTTAGGATGGTATTAGAACAACGATTGTATAAGAACTTAGGATTGTATTAGAAACAACGGTAACTCGATAGGTGTGATGTGTAATATGCTGATCGACCACTGGTGGTCTAATGGTAGAGAACCTTTCGATCCTAAGATCGTTGGTTCAAACCCAGTTATGCCAATGGATTTTTCTGTTCGATAAATTTATGTGCGCTATACCAGTATTTACAAACGGTGAAGGAAAACATCGTGAATAAACCGGCATGTCTTAGAACCTTAAAGTTCGAAAACATGTGTCAAGCTTTGAAGGTGCACTTTAAATTCTTTCACCAGACAACTAGATAAAGATGCTACCTCCAGAACGTGCTTTTAAAAATGTGTACGGCACGTATTGGCACGAATGTTTAGTGCTCGACGAAGGAGTAAGGGAGAGGTCAGCGCTCAAAATTTATACCGATATCTGTAACTGGATAGTGTTAAAATTCAGAGAAACATTCTAGAATCAGTTGTCAGTTGCTTCAAGTTCTAAAAGTACATCAAGTGGGCGTGGAACTATTTAAATGTACATTCACTTTACTGAACATTATCTAAGACGTACAGACGACACATGCATTAAATATCGATGAAGTAAGCCGTAGACGAGAATTATTAGATAAGTGGACATCGCAAGGAAAGAAAACCTGTTTTACAAGATATTGGATAATTCAAGCACTCGTTTAGGTATAGAGAACTAAATAAATACCTCAGAACGTAGTACCAACATCTTCAATATTACAGTCCTATTCCACAAAACTCAGTTCGTTTGGTTTCTAACATACAAATAAAGATCGACAAAAAATGTCGGGACGGGCATATTGAAATAGGAAACGAATGCGTAAGGTTAGTTGTGCGATTCAGCAATCGACTTATAAATAGTATGAGCTCAGCAACTGCGCTATATGAATATGTATTTTTATGTACGAGTATTCGTCAAGATGACTACAGAAAAACTATTTATTAGATCTATCTGAAAGGCGCCATCTGTACTTAGTGATATTCCCAGTTTTAGTACTAAGCGATTCGAGTCCATATTTTTCATACGCATTGCAAAAATGTGGAACTCCCTGCTGGGGTCTGTATTTCCTGAAAGTATACGAGTGTCTTCAAATCGAGAATCAATAGGTTTCTTCTAGACAAGCGTGCTCCATCCTAGACCACACTGTTACTTAACATCAGGTAGAGTGTGCTCGAACGCAAACCAAAACAAAAAAACTATAGGCAGATATATTGTGCCGCTGATTTGTTTAAGATTTATCCAAGAGTTGTAGCTTTATAATTCAACCACGCAGGTACGCTATCAACATATTTTGGACGAATTCGGGCATGTAGGCATCATAGGAAAACAGCAAAACACGCGGGTAAAAACTTGTACTTTACTTGTAGTGTTTCGGATGTTGGTCGGCGTTCGCCGCCGGCCGCGTCATTGCTCGAGGGAAACCGCTCTCCTATGACTCACGATCCGCTCGGTTCTCAATTGCCACGCGTGCCCGCCTTCACTCGTTTGCCTTTGCAGTTTCGTCAAGTTTCGCTTTGAATTATAATCATTTCGTCGATACCATATTTTTAAACTTCAATGCCACACGTCCTCCTACATTTTCAGTAATTTCATGAACAAAGTTGCTGATCTCGATGCTTAGTTAAAAAAACTTGATCCCGCTTCTGATAATTTGCAAACGACCCTTCAACACTAAGACCATACAATACCACGCGCGATAGCGCAGACGCAAAGTACCTAATCAATTTTGTATTTTTTTGACCTAAGCCAATTGAAGTTACTTGCAAAAGTTATATCAGCTAGTCTAAGTAAGTACTCACCAAGCATAATTGGTTACCTCAAAACCACGGTCACATCGATAATAATAAAGCTAAGCATCGACGTTATAAGACTTTCTCCCGTGTTGTCATAGCAATTAGCTACTCATTGAGCAGCAAAGCACGGCTATTGTGGATTCGCTGCGGTGATGCTTTGGCTAATGGCAGAGGCCCTCGGATCGATAGCTGAGTACTGACTGATCGAGCAGTTCGCTTAGTCAGGACGTGCCGCGCCCGCGTCCTGACATTCGTCCGAGCAAATGCCTCGCGAGGCTGCTCGATCAATCAGTATGCAGCTAATGGCAGAGGCCCTCGGATCGATAGCTGGGTAGTGGGTACTGACTGATCGAGCAGTTCGCTTAGTCAGGACGTGCCGCGCCCGCGTCCTGACATTCGTCCGAGCAAATGCCTCGCGAGGCTGCTCGATCAGTCAGTATGCAGCAAATGGCAGAGACCCTCGGATCGATGACGCAGCCTTGGCGAGCGAGCTTTGTGGGCGGCGCGCCACGCCATGTGCCGGCATCAGGAAGTGCTCTCGTAACACCATAATCACGCGCAATGCTACCAATTTAATACTCACTGGTTTAAACAGTTTACGACGTTCGTACTAAGCTGCTTTTAGGGTTTGGTAATAGAGTTATGTCTAATAGTTTAAAGGAGATAGTATCAGTCCTTCTGTTTGTGCGCTTAATATTTAAAGCATTTTGATAACGGTTGTGGAAAACTATATAAGCAATTAAATCGTCAAATGTCATACTTGCAAAGCCGTCGCGGGGTCGCTACTTATAAGCTGCAATATGAATAACTGAGTATTTTTGAAAAATCTTTATTTTTTGTTGTTATAGCGGCAATAGAAAAACACACAGAGAAAATTTCAACTCTCTATCTATTACGGTTCATGAGATACAGCCCGCTGACAGACGGACGGAAGGACAGACAGTGGAGGGAGGCTTAGTATTGGTAGTAGCCTATTGGTCCCGTTGGCACCCTTCAATGAGATTTAGAGATTAACATTAATATAGAAGCAAGATAACATTTTAATCCTATTGGCAAAACCTGTCGAGACCTTAGTACTAAAGCAGTTAGTAATATTATAAATCAGAAAGTTTGTGACTGTACCTACATAGTTCGTGACCTGGAAACACAGGCTGATACTACTTTTTATTCTGATGTCACACGAGCAAAGCCGCGGTCTGAAGCTAGTGATCCATTTAAAACGGTACGAGTACGCGAAGCACGTGTCTTACGCTTATGTACTATCTTATTGGTTTAAAACTCTTTATCTATGATGAATTAAAACTATACTTTGAGAGATGAGACGATTTCCCTTGAACTAGATGGTTGTTTGACCTTGTCTAACAATACCATGCGAGGCGCACCGGCCGTATTGATGGCTTCCTGTCAGTTCTCAACCATTTTAATGGCTAACTAGGATAATATTTAAGCCCAGCTGGTGTTCTTTGATCCCAATATTTAACGCTCAACGAAAGGATGCTCTGTGTGAAGAAACTCAGCACTATATTGATATTTAATTCAGACTAGCTTAAACACGCGTGGTTTAAATTATGACACAACATTTAACCTCTTTTCGAGTGTTATTTTGAAAAACCTTGAAACACGAGTCCATTTGTTTATTATTTATAGTATCCAAACAGAGTTTCAAGGAAATCGCACCGCCCGTTAAAAATTCCCATACAAATATTGACACCGCATTTTACCCCCTTATTAGAGTTGTTTTGAAAAATATAGAATCACGTGTCCAATTATTTTGCATTTATAATATCCAGACCGAGTTTCAGGCAAATCATACTACGCATTAAAAAGTTCCATACAAACGTTTTCACCTCATTTCACCCCTTTAGGGGTTGAATTTGAAAAATCCCGCCTTGGTGAGTAGTTTTACTACCTTCCAAATTTCAACTTTCTAGCTTCAGTAGTTTGACCAGTGCGTTGATTGCAAATATATGTTTACTATTTTGTATATTCAGACTAGCTGCCGCCCGCGGCTTCAATCGCATGGTACCAGGATAAAAAATAGCCTATATGTTAATCCAGCACATGTACTATGTATATTCCAAGTTTCATTCAAATCCTTTCAGCCGTTTAGGCGTGATTGAGGCACAAACATACAAACATCCTCACAAACCTTCACATTTATAATATAGTATGATTATATACGATGAATTTAAATTAAACAGAATGGTTCAGACTATACAAGTTACCTAACACACGGGCGGAGCCGCAAGAGGAAGCTAGTTATACAAAAATATAAATTATGGTAAATCTGTGTCGTGGCGGACAAGCGCTTGGCTGAGACGCGCCAGGTGTGGGTTCGATTTCCGCAGGGAAAAAATATTTCTTGACAATAAATATTTCTTTCGGTTCTGGGATGTGGTCCTCGTAGTTTCTGATACCCACTACACAGGGAATCTTAGTATGCGACTGTTGGGTGTTATCAGTATACTAGCTCATCTGAGCAAACTGTGCCCAGCAACTTGTGTGTGCAAACTTGCTTCACGACGAGTTTGAGGCAAGCGTCGCGTTCTGCACCGTATAAGGTAGCGCAGAGCGCAAGGCCGCCGACCACGCCACGGCGAGATAAACCGCAATATTAACATGAGGATAACTCAATCCCACTAATATTATAAATGGGAAAGTTTTTGACTATGTGAAGATATTTATGCCTCAATTGCACCATAGCTAATGAACGGACTTGAATGAAACTAAGAAAATACACTGTATGTGTTTTGGAATAACAAATCTTCATTTTCTCGAGTATTAAGAGATTGAAGCCACGGGCGAAAGCTAGTGTTAATAATGAAACGGTAGCATTATCGCTCAAACTCCTTTTATAAACATGATTGTAAGTAAAGAGATTTTCCAAAAAAATAGCCAAGCCACAAATATTTATTGATTTATTTATTACAGCACATTATATCTTATTCCGTTTATCTTTCTATTCTGTCAAACTATTATCACCTTTCATACAATCCATCCATCTCTTCTTTGTATGATATGCAAATTTCTGCCAGAAAAAATAAAATAAAAAAAAAGATATCAATATTAGGAGAAAATTACAAAAGGGTCAAGTCAGGGATACTGAAGAATGTCATGACAAAGAAGTTAAGAAGTATGTCAGGATCAATTGTAGCAATGTCAGCGGCCTTAGCCTTTAGCTCAGAAACTGTAAAAAAATGTTGCAAGCAAAGAAATTATAATAATGAAGCATTTAAATGTTTTCCTCTTGAGAGGAAAATTCAATTTCATTGTAGGTTGTACTTTGCATCTACTGAGAGTAGGTAATTCCAATCCCACCACAAGATTTCATATACGAAAGTTGGTTTTTGTTTTTTAATGATATCTAAACAGTTAAAACGCATTCGGATCTGCAAGCCATTACACGGTGATTGAGGTACAAACTTACATTAATAGCAGTAGGATCTTACTTATTGTCATATTATAAGGTTATCAAGGATGTCAGACTTAATATATCCAGTATTTTTATTTTTATTGTGTGAGTTTTATTTGCAATCAGTTTTACAACTATGAGCAAATGTTTTCTGGGTTTGGTGTCGGGTAGAGCACACTCCTGCTGCGTATTTTAATTAAATGTGATATTTGACTAAACTGCATGCATCTAACATTATAACCACAAACTTTTACAAAATACTAGGAACATTACTGTATTAAATTCACTGTATCTGCTAATGTTTACAGCAGATTGTATTAGTGAAATAAAATTACTCAATGATAACATATGATGAATAATAATAGTTAGATTAGGGGTAAACAAGGCAAACATTTAAAATGTGAATCAAACAATTATTCTGTTTATACATCTTTTCTATCTGGTATCTGTTCTGGGTCTGGGTGTTGTAAAATTTATCATAATAAGTATGTATTTACAAAAAAAAGTATATAAGTATTCTATCAGCCATCTGGTTCCCATACAAGCCTTGCTTAGTTGGGGCTAGATGCTGCTGTGTGATATGTCCTCAAATATTTATATTTATCTTTTCTATCTTCGATGAGCACCACACACTCTCCAAGAACATGCTACATTCTACCCTGAGATTAAAATATTTCAACTATGATCTCACTTTAGAATGTTCTAATCATATTCTCGGAAATACCTAAAATAACTAATATGCAAATTATCAAGTGAGAGTCACAATGCGAATCGTCACGACTATGGTGAATCGTATCGTCAGTTCAATAGTCAACTCGCTAAACTGAAAATTCGGTATTTTTCAGGAGAGCGAAAACAAAGTTCAATTTGTTGCTGTAATTCATAGGTATTTCAATCATGACCATATATTTGCCTTAGGTAAATTTATTTAAAGTAGTGTTTATCAAATTGCTATAATATTAATAATATCCAAGTTATCGCTAATTGGAGAGTTTACTGTGGTAAGTTTTAATAGGTAGGTATTTAGATGTACTTAGGTAAAATAGTTAATGCAGTAATTAGGAGAGTATACTCTTGTGTGATACATCAAGGAAATGCATTAATGAATAGTAAACTAGTCATAATGCAGAAGGTGCAAACAAATTACTGTCGTATTTTGCAAAGGTAGGTTATAGGGTTTTATTAATGAGGATGAGATTATTATATATAAAGCAATTTAAATGTATTAACTTCACTAAAATTTTGTTCTTGTACATACTTTTGAAAACATAAAATTTTATGATAACATCAACAGCAGGTAACTATCATCTTAGTTATTTTTAATAAAACTACAACACCTTCAATCTGAATTAGTTTAAGTTATAAAATTCGGGTTTTTACCAACTTTAGGCGTTCTTAGGCATAAAGATGTAAATCTACTTATTTGCTACTAGTAACTTCATATTAGGTAATCCTCTATCATATTAATATCTGTGTCACGAAAGACCGGGATCAATGTAAGCTCTTGGGGAGGCCTTTGCCCAGCAGTGGGACAGAAAAGGTTAATTAAAACAATTCTAAAGGTTGATTGATACATTATTACTATAAAATTCACTTTTCAATCAGCCTATTATTATTGCTTGTTATGTTTTAACTTTATGTTATTATTTATTTACTCAGTTTACATCAGTTCTTTCTCTTTCATTCAGTGAGCTTATAATAAATATTGTCATCTCAATTCATTCCTCATCAATTAATTCCTATACGCAGGTACTGACATTAGCAAAAGATGACAGTAATTTGTTTGCACCTTCTACATTATGGCTAGTTTACTATTAATAAATAACTTAGATGACAGTTACCTGCTGTTGATATTTTATATTTTTGTAATTTTATGTATTATAAGTACCCATAAGGAAAGCATTTCATTTTTAGAGTTTTTATTTTTATTAAAATAGGTAGTACATTCTCCATGAATTCCTATAGGTAGGTTGACCATGTAGGCTTGTAGGCCATGGTAGATCATGATAAACTAGCCAAAATACTACTTTGGATAATATAAAGCATAAAACTACACCAAGGTAGATTAGCCAAACTGCCACATTAGCTAATTGACATAAAGTGGGTATGTTTTCATAGTATTCTACCATGGAAGGTGATAGCTTCGTCATTTTTAATGCAACAAATATGATACTTTGTCACACTGTGCTTTAGACCTAACGATTACTATTCCCATCAAAAAGTGAAAAACACCAAATTGTCAGTTTAGCGAGTTTACCACTGGACCGACGATATGGGATCCTCGTGTCATCGACCGGCGCACAATCTAACTGCGACAAATGCACTCCAAGAGGGAAAATTGAATGAGATTCAGATAGATTCATTTCTGGTTGTCGTACTCACCATCTGTTCTTTTTATGTTGATGTTGATTCCAGACTGGATCAGAGTACCGTCATCCATTTTTGCACTGATTTAGACACCACATACACTATAGAACATTATCTTGCTATGAACCCTTGTTCAAAAATAGTCTAACACATTGGGAAATTACACATGAGAACCGGTGAAAATTACAAAATAAATTTCTACACCCAGATTGACAGTTATATCGAGCTAACTACACACTTCAGACTGGAACGTTTGAAATTTGTTTCACTACAAGAGTCAAATCAATCACTTTCAATTATTCGAAATAATAAAAAATGCGATTGGTTTGAAATTTGTAAAAGCATAAATGAATTAAAAAGCCAAAGAAACAAAACTATTAAAATTATTTCGTTTGAAATCAAGAAATTATAAAATATCGTTCTGCGAATGCAACGAAATATTTTTTGATAGTATTTTTAGCGGCTTGGATGGAAGGCTTTTGGCTTTTTCTGGAATTGCCATAATAAAATAACGTAATCAAACAGTGATTATATTTACACAATTTTCTCAGCTCTTTACTGTGTCCTGTGGTTGTTTGAAACTTTGATGGAATAATGGTGAAAAATGTAGGTAGAGGGTTTTTCTTGGGGGCTAAGCTATAAGCTTATTCATCATATTATGTCATTGATTTTTCATCTAAGCTCACTGAGATTTACGGTCGGCCGGCGCGCGGCGGTGCCGGCGCGGCGGGGCGGTACTATACTACAACCATAGACAACTCGAACAGCTGCCGAATCAAACAAATCAAGTAGGTAATCTCGTTTGTGTTGTTACTCCTGTCACTTTGATATTAAGTAATTTAACCGTTCTGTCACGTCACGTTCTCGGTCGTCTTCGTCTGTCAGTTTGTAAGTTTTACATGGTGATTTGACCATCGGTTTATAGGACTTTGCTATCATTTATTGTTAATTTAGCACACAACGTTAGAACTACTCCTTTTATCACCAGAATAGAATGGATGGTGAGCCCAAACTATCACACAAAACCAAAAAGCGTATCAAAGAAGTTAAAAGGAAAGCTCGTCCGGGTGAGTAATTCATCGATTGTAACCAATAAGTTCAAATTATCATACTTTTGACTTCATGCCTTCTTCCTGTGTTATTATAACTTGGTCAAAATAAAAATCTATTATGATTATGTGCACACTGAAATACTCAGATGCGTGTTAATGATGCACTTTATTATAGTCTAGAAAAGTCCAACATATTAATTTGTGGGTTATAGAACGGCCTTCACCCGTGGATGATAGTCTAGAATTTGGCCTGGTTCTCTATATTAATTTAATAAAATTAGATAGTTGACAGATGAAAAGTAGGACACATACATGACTTCGTCCCAAAATTATGTACATAGTCTATCTAGTTTTGTCACTAGCTCAAACCAATGTGGTGAAAGGATTTAAAGTGTGCTTCAGTACAGAGTGAATGAATTCATGAATCAAGTACCTGTATAATAAATAGTCTCTGTATTATTCCGGGTCAAAACTATTATATTCCAAGTATCATACTAATCGATTCAGCCGTTATGAAGTTAGTGGCTACAAACTGTTGCTTTTATAATGTTACTAGCTTTCGTCTGCAGCTTCGCTCGTGTGATATTCGGACATAAAGTAGCCTATATGTTTTTCTGGAACACATACTCTGACAACCTCTGTGGCGTGGTGGGCGAGTGCTCGGTTGAGACGCAAGAGGCGCGGGTTCAATCCCTGCTACTTGAGAAATGTTTGTATGTACTGCAAATATTTCTTCCGGTTGTGTTATAAGTATATATTTACAAAAAAAAGTATATAAGTATTCTATCAGCCATCTGGTTCCCATAATACAAGCTTTGCTTAATTTGGGGCTAGATGGCGCTGTGTGAAATGTCCACAAATATCTATTTATTTATTATACTATGTATATTCCAAATTTGTTCAGCCATGATTGATGCACAAACATACATAGTCACATCCACACATCCTTCCATCCTCACAAACTTTGCATTTAAAATATTAGTAGGATTATGTTAATATAGGTGTCTTCTGTTTTTGTAATGGGTTTAGTTTCTTTTATTTCAGAGTTAGCTGACAAACACCAGTGGACTGCGTTGATGTATGCGAGCAACTTTGAAGAATTCCTCAAATGTAATGACAATGTTGACAGGATCAACAAAAATGATGTGTCACCTCAGGAGTTCATTGAAAAGTATGAAAAAATTTACAAACCAGTTGTCATCACCAACGTCCAGACAAACTGGAAGGCAAATTACAAATGGACGTCCGACAGACTTGCCAAAAAATATCGAAACCAAAAATTTAAGTGTGGCGAAGACAATGAGGGCTATAGTGTTAAGATGAAAATGAAATATTATGTAGAGTACAGCAGGACAACGACTGATGATGGTCCTCTTTATATTTTTGATAGTAGCTTTGGTGAACATTTGAGAAAGAAGAAACTTCTGGAAGATTATGAGGTCCCTCTGTACTTCAGGGATGACTTGTTCAAGTATTGTGGAGAGGAGAGGAGGCCCCCATATCGCTGGTTTGTCATGGGCCCACAGAGGTCTGGTACTGGGATCCATATTGATCCTTTGGGCACTAGCGCTTGGAACGCTTTAGTGTTTGGTCATAAGAGATGGTGCTTGTTCCCCACTCAAACTCCGAGAGAGCTTATCAAGGTGACGGGAGCTATGGGGGGGAAGCAAAGAGATGAAGCAATCACTTGGTTTAAACTTATCTATCCAAAGACTCAGCTGGATTCGTGGCCCAAAGAATATAAACCGGTATGTCTGATTTTGATTCCAATAGCATTTAAAATGTTTTCTTTTTTTATTTTTTCTTTTTTATTTACAGGTTGAAATACTCCAAAAACCAGGAGAAACTGTGTTTGTACCTGGTGGCTGGTGGCATGTGGTCCTGAACCTTGATGACACGGTGGCGGTGACACAGAACTTCTGCAGCCGAACTAATTTCCCGGTTGTCTGGCACAAGACTGTGCGTGGGCGCCCTAAGTTGTCTAAAAAGTGGCTTAAAGCCCTAGAGGCTAATGAGCCTGAGTTATACAAAGTTGCCAGCAGCATGGACTTGAGCCAGGGTACTGGTGTCGCTTCTGACAGCTCATCTAACAGCAGCTCATCCAGCAGTGACAGTGACAGCAGCTCTGACAGTTCTGCAGAGGACAGTGGCCAAGAAAGCATCACAGCACACAAAAAGAAGCGCAGAAAGAAATTATGAGTGGACCATCTAGCCTTATATATACATAGAAAACTTAATTTACAAAAATAACATATATAGTAATGTTGTAAGTGTAAACTCGTTTTGTACTAGTTGGATATATACTTAATTACTTGTTGTCAGTATGTAAACAGTAACACAGTATCATAATTTTGTTGTCCTGTCATCAGACCACATTATTTTATTTGTAAGTAAATACAGTATTACATTATTATCAGATTTTTTATCCATTTTACCTGTCAATAGCGATACCTACTTAATAAAAATACAATTGTCAGCAGTACTTTCCAAGAGTTTCTAAGTATCCAGTACCCTTGCTAAGAATAAAGACTACTTTTAGGTAATAGGTAATCCATCAGCCACGGTTGAACGGATTTTAGTGAATCTTTGAATATGCAATATGAATAATATTTATTTTCGGGTACAGTGCGAGCGAAGCTACCATAATATTTCTTCATTCCTTCCAATTATTTTAGGTAATCTTAGGTATAAATAGATTAGGAATCTAATCTGCGAATGAACGATCGAGTGTCGTTACGCTTACGATCGATTGTAATGTCGTTACGCGATTGCTTCGTTTACATCGCTAGCAATTTTGAACTGGCAACATTTATATCAATTTTGTTTTGTTTGATAGAGTTTCGTTAGTCTATGGTCTATTTCTACAGCCATTTGTTATCCCTGTCAAAGATTTTCTGAAATTTCTCCAAAATGCTGAAATCAGCTTCTTGTGCCCTTTTCATGGTGCTGAAGAAGTCAGCAGCACCTGTGACAAGAATCAGCGCTGTCTCTGTGCGCCGGGCTCATGGCGGCCCCGTCGAATCTGATGAAGAATTCGACTGCAGGTGAGCCCACCCCTGTTGGGACTTTGACGTTATGTAACTTACTGAAAATGGTTCTATCCAGCCGGTTATTGATCACTGTCAATACCTAGTGAATAGTTTCGAAAATCTCTTAAGAATCCTTGATGATCCATTAACCATTTCCTGTATTTTATGATACAAATTGTCATAGGTGCAAGAACTTCCATGAAGTGACATCAACCTTATCATAAGAACCTCCAAAAGGTTTATACCTAGTTGTTTTTTGTGCAATAAAATTATGTACAAAGCGGGGTATTGATTTCGCAGCTGAGAATGTATCTCTAGAAACTTGGATGATTTGACTTTTACAAAACATTCTCCTATGTTTACAAAGACTAGTCGACTAGTTTTTCAATTGAATATTTTTTCATTTCAGGTATGAGAGTTTCTTCAACAGAAAAGACATTGATGGCTGGGAAATCCGCAAGGGGATGAATGACCTGTGTGGTATGGACTTGATCCCGGACCCAAAGATCATCAAGGCTGCCATGCATGCTTGCAGAAGGGTGAATGACTATGCCCTCGCTGTCAGGTTTATCGAAGCATGCAAAGACAAGTGTGGACCCAAGGTCAATGAAATTTACCCCTACATCATCCAAGAAATCAAACCCACACTAGTGGAGCTGGGCATCGACACGCCGGAGGAACTTGGCTATGACAAACCAGAATTAGCTTTAGAGAATATTTACGAGATGTAAAAACGCAAGTTACTATCAAACTAAGCTGTAGAAAAATTATATAAATAGTTTTGTTGTTCACTTTTTGTTTTACAATAAAATTGCAAGACACTGCTTCAACTAATTGTGTTATTCTTGGTCCACCAAATAAAATCGACAAGCTGTTGTCTGTGTATGAAATAAATAGATACATACCAAATTCAGTGGTTTATAATTCATAATCATCTTGTCTCATTAATCATATCCCAGGATAGGAAAATAAATGTTTATTTTTTATAAACTGATATTTTTTGTGAAGTATGCTCTGCAAGTGAGAGCACTGGTGGTCTAGTTGGTAGTGACCCCACCTTCCGATCCTAAGGACGTGGGTTCAAATCTGGTCGTGTACCAATGGATTTTTCTGTGCGCTATACCAGTTCTCTCAAACGGTGAAGGAAAACATCCTGAGGAAACCCGCGGCTTAGTCAGCTCCGCACATATTGACCATGTCTTTCCTGTGGACAAGGCCGACTAAGCTGAGAGGATGGAATAAGTGCTGGGCAAACCTACTCCATCTTAATTTGTCTCGGGCAATACAGCGTCCCGTTTGTGAAGGTAAAAGTTGCCTCCTGACACTATTAATCTACTATAGATGGTAAAAGACTACAAGTCTACAGCATATCTCTAAACGCGAGGTTGACAAACTCCTATAAGTACTTGGTAATAAACTACTGACTACCTCTTGTGTAATCAGATTTTCACTATCTCGTTTCGTTTTGGAGATCCACATATTAATATCTCGGGCAAACGTCGGTTTTCTACAGTTTTTTTGTGACCCAGCTGGTATTAGCCACACAAGATTTTGTAGTCCTTCGAGTCCGATAGGGTTCCCTATCCTATTCTATCAAGATGGAAAATACTAGCGATGAAATAAAATAATGACTTTTGTTGAATTACTTTAATGATTGTAAACACACATTTATACCATTTATTTACAACAATGTACTTAACAAACAATTGTGCTTTAATCACCTAAAGTATTCAAGGGCCACATATCAAAAACATACTCAAATATAAAATTAAAAACAAAAATAAAATATGAACGAAAGTAATAAAACAAAAAAGTTAGGTAAGTACCTACCTACCAAAAATAAACAAAAAAACTGTCGGTAAAGAAAACAAGACTTAATACATTTTAGCTGTTTTACTCAATCTAATGTCTAGTTATGAACTTTAAACATTATGGCTGATTTACAGCGGACTGGGTATTATCATAGTTAATGACTATTACTACCTATGACAAATACCTACGTAATGTAATAAAATGTAGTCTCTGCTAGCATGCAGCACGGGCTTTCAGCTACAATAATTTTGAAAATATCTAAAAAAATATTTTGACTAAGTCCGGCTGTAACGATACGTGGGCACATTTACAGATTTCCCGACAGCCCTAAACGTAGAAAAATTTAGTTCCCTGTGAATGATCGCCTATAGCAGTGCTGCATGCAGAGATTCAAATTCTAAATAGGTACAATTCAATTATTACTAAAATTGTAACATCTATTGGTTATACGATACAAACTATTACGATAAATTCCCACTTCACCCTGAAATCAAAATTACAAGTAGCTGTAGACAGGAACCATTAATATTTTATTTTCAGGTTGAACTAGGAATAAGGTTACTCCTATTTTCCCAATAGTTTACCAGTTAAAATGGCAAATGATAAAGTAATGGGAAAAATATTAATATTCTCATAGAACGACAGACACTAAAAGTTGCAACTGCACTTATTTTTAATCTTGACTAGGAAAAAATATTTATTTTTTAACGAATATTATATAACATGGACTAGGTATTTAAATTACAAAAAAAAAATATTTTGCTAGGTATAATTATTTTACAAAACTATAGAAATACAAAAGTATTTGGTTCTTACTAACGCGAATATTCCAAATATAATAATAATTATGTTTTTAAACTAAGACTAGAATTATTTTGTTCATGACTCGAGAAGACTAGAATAAAAATAAATAGGCAAGTGTATACATACCATAACACTAAAATTATTTTTAAATAAATAGGTAAAATAATAAATTAAACAATCAACAACGCAAACAACAAAGTCTCTTAAATAAAATAAAATTAGAGGAATGTATAATGTTAAATAATAAATTAAGTCATATTGTACATTATGTGAGGGAATATTATTTACTCTTAAGTATGTTGGTAGAGTACCAGCGACATTATGTTGACTAACAATATTTTTAAATTTTAATTACTAGGTATAGCTACTTATACATTATAATTATGTAGGTATAGATTACAATGGGGTCAATAACAGTAATGTTTAGTAACCAAGTAAACCCAGGGTAAGACGTTTAGTACCTAATTTAAAATATTTATCAACTTTATGCCACCACATACCTACCCACACACCATCAAAACAAACACATCCTCAAGTAATGAATGAGATACCACAGATACAAAGCTGGTAACTTATCGATGTAATCAAGGATAATCCAAGTCAGGATTATATTGCACAAAACCTGCTCCCGCAACTTATTCCTGCATTTGTCCGACCACTATGTTTAATGAAACTTTCCTGGTAGGTATCCGCCACCCTACAAAAAAACTAATAAAAAAAACCAGTCGACGTTCATCATTGACATTACCATTTACTCGTACAAATGCAGTCTAAAATATTAATTAAAGTCTTATAATTTCAATAAATAAAACATGAGTTTAATATAACTTACACCCATTATATGGCATTAGATACTATTCCGCGGATATTATCTTTAAAACTCACTCGAAATCGCGAATAGAAAAACAACTAAATAATTCTCACTTGCTTGCGCTGAACACCGCCATCGTGAGCTCTCTAGATAAATTATGGACTGACTAGTAAAATCAAGTTCGTATGAGCTAGTGGCCAACTCTTGTGACTGAGTTTTTAGGCCGCCTGAAGGTCTCCGTCATGGCTTAACGACTTAAAAGCTGGGACCGACAATTTAACGTGCCCTCCGTAGCATGGAAGCGCTCAACTCGCAATGCCTCTTGCGGTCACGGATTAAAATATTCGAATTCACCTAATGCATTACCTAACAACTTTAGTTAGACAACTTCTTGTCAGATTACAACCAATATATATTAAATCGGTTTACAAATTGATCACTTCTCATCATCATTTCCCTGCCCTTATCCCACTTTGTGTGGGGTCGGCACAACATGTATTCCTCTTCCATTTCCCCCTGTCAGAGATCATCTCAACGCTCACTCCTTTCTTACTAATGTCATCTTTCACACAGTCCATCCATCTTTTCTTTGGCCTACCTCTACCCTTGTATCCTTCCAGATTCATATCATATCTAACACTCTTCTCGTCACATGGCATTCTTCCCTTCTCATGACATGTCCATACCATGCTAACCTATTGCTCCTCAACTTATCCGTCACTGGCGCTACCTTCAGGCTTCCTTACCTTTTCAATTCTTGTTACCCCACACATCCATCTCAACATTCGCATCTCTGCTGCACTCGCCTTTCATCCACCTCTTTGGTTGCCCAACGAGTCCTGCACAAAAATACAACTAACACGGTAAAATTTACACAACTAAATGACAGATTTCCATTAAAACTGCCACGAAAAGTTACGAAATGCGTAGTCGGTTAATACAGTGAAAACTAGATGGAAAAGAGGATATAACCGTCACAAATAGTCGTCACTAAGGTCGCCCTAATCCACGACGATCTAGTCAGAAAAATAAATTGATCAGTATTCTTGGGGAACATGAAGCTGGCGCATTCACTATCAAATAGCATAGTATCCTACAACTACTGGGAAGAAATAAAAGCTCCGCAAAACACTCGCTTTGTTGCCAAATTCTCAGGCAAGTTGTACAGCCGTGATTTGTTGATTTTTGACAAGATTGACAAGGGCGAAAGTTAATGTAGCCTTTGGTTAATGAATTTATATGATTGCGAGTTCTGGCTGGTGGCTGTGAGGCGGCCTAGGGCCGGCGGGCGAGCGGCGCGGCGGGAGGCAGCTAAGAATCCGTCACCACGGTCTCGCGCTCCGATTTCACGTTCTGAAGTTCATAATTCACATTATGATGGGTGCGCTAGAATAAATTCAGGTTCCATTATCAGTGCAGCGCAGGCGATGCTCCTATCTGTTGGTATATATAAATCTAATCTACCGAGGTGTGCTGGAAGATAGTGACCCAAACTAATAAATAAATAATCAACTTGGTTAAAGATTTATTCTGATAATACTATTTCTTTCTAATTTTAAATTCATTGCTATAATTTTTAGAAAAAGGTCAAGAATGTATCTAACCAGGTAAGCGTGTAAAAATAATGTGATGAGTGAATAAAGCGGAACTGCATGAAGACAATATCAAATAAACATCCGTCAGCTTACCCCTGTTGGAAACAAGCGCGATTTGATGTGTATTACAATGTTAAAAACATTATGCTTAGGTATTTTCTAGAATATCATGAGACACAAGCTGTCTTTGATCATTTGATCAACTTATAAATGAAATTTTACAACTAAATTATTTTGGATCACAAATCTACCAACCCACAACCAAGAAGCAAGTGATCAAGCAAGCGAAATACCCGGGAGGCAACATACCATAGCCTTGCTGAGAACAGTGGCGTCCTTCAGGCTGAGCACTTGCAGCACTTGCGTATCAGAGCTCATCATCATCTGTGCCACTCCGCCGCCCATCGAAATGGTCTCTATAGTGTCCCCGTTTTGATCCACCTGGGGGAAAACACATTTTGAACCAGACGATAAACTTGTGTCACTGGTTCTAAAGAACTATTGGATTAAAGTGGAAATCAAAGACTCCTTTCGTGTATTTGTCTTCGAACTTTTAAGTTCTACTTCATGCTGGTTTCGTCACGATATTTTTCTCCAACGGTTGAAAGTGCTGGCACGTAGATTTGTCGAATAGAAATACATTGGTACGCGACTGAATTCGAACTCACGACTATAGGATCGGAAAGCAGGGTCACTACCATTAGACCAAAAAAACTTAAAATTTGTAAGAATTATTTTAAACTGAAATGGATGCAATGATTATTTAGGCTCAAGGGATGTAACGGTTACAACCTACGATTTGAATATGTACATTTAGACAAAATATTATAAGCTAAGACTGAAGTTCACCAATACACCTTAGGCTTCTAGCTGTAACCATTGATTACTTAAAAATATAAATAACTTGTCACAACAATTTTGTAAACAGCGCAGCATGTTGGTGAACTTTGCAAAATACTATAAAACATAGCAAAATACACACCTGTCATGCAGAAACACAGTGCAAATCTGAAACACGTGCAACTACAAATAAATAAAACAAAACATACACATCACATTTTATTAATAGCACTACTGATTCACAAACTGTCCGAAGCTAGTTTGCGAAAAGCTTTCATACCAAACAAATATAAACAAACAAAATGTCAACATGAAATAAACTATTCTACAGGTAAATAAACAGAAATAAAAATATAAAAGCTGTTTATTAAGCAATCAAGGATTTTTTCAGAGTTTTTTGAACAATCTATAACAATTTATAATACTAGCTGCCGCCCGCGGCTTCGCTTGTGTGGTACCCGGATAAAATATAATAGGTATATCCCAAGTTTCATTCAACTTTCGCATTTATAATATTAGTAGGATTAAAACTCTGAATTTTTAAAATTTACAGTACAAAATAAATAAACAGCTCTGAATACTGTGGCAGTTTAACTTTAGCATAACAAATTCAGACACTTTACATAGTTGGTGGTTCTTTAACCACATGTTTATGTGAAGGTGAACTTAGGAACTCAATTATCATCTAATGAAAACTTTGGTAACTAGATGTACTCAATATTATGAATTTGACTGCAAACAATGCAACATAATTACTTTTAACTAACGGATGTCCGTACGTAGGTATAGATAACCATAAAACGATCCGACGACCTCGGTGGCGTGGCGGACGAGTGCTCGACTGAGACGCAAAAGGCGCAGGTTCGATTCCCGCTGCGGGAGAAATGTTTGCATGTTCTGCAAATATTTCTTCCGGGTCGTTTCAATACTACGTATTAAAGTATGTACTTACAATATATAAAAAAGTACATAAGAATTCTATCAGTCATCTGATTCCCATAGTACAAGCTTAGCTTTGTTTGGGGCTAGATGGTGGTGTGTGTAATAAATAAATATTTATTTATAAAAACATTGTTAATTATCATAATTCGAAAAAAAAAATCTACGGCCACCCGCTAGTTGTCTATAGGGACAGAACATAAAAGACGAACTAAAATATTTGAACAGCAACAAAAATAAACTATTATGTACACAGCATGCATATAACACATTTTTTATATATCACCAATACTTTATGCAATGTTGACTCAATCACAATAAAAACTAAAAATTGACATAAAATGGACACAATGTACAAGACTGCATGCAGTCATTTATAAATTGCACAAACGGTTATAACTTAAAACATAAAAACATAAGCTGTTTCCAGCTAAGACTCAAACCACGTGCGTAATATACGCAATGCAATATGACATCTGTAGGGTTATTTTAAAACCATCGGATGTTGGAATCGAAAACTTTCGAAAGTGAATCAGACAAACGGCCTACGTTGACATCTAACACAGCTTATCAAACCTCCAGTTTTGGAAGTCAATATTCCATCGAATTTTCAATTCCGACTCAGGATAGTTTTAAAATGACCCCACTGAATTCTCGAATTTGTGTAAAAACAGATGAAACATATATTTTGTGTGTGTACACAAACATATGTTTGTTTCAACATGGCATGGCTTTACAGAACACAGGCTATAATTCTAGTCAATTGTAATGTAGAAATGAAACAACAACATGCATGGCACTAACTTAGCAAATAAGTGGTTTTGGTATAAGCAGAAATCTATCCTAGAATAAAAAAATAATAATTTATTTATTTTCATTCGAATTAAGTTTATAATACTTAGAAACGTGACCCGCTAAGCTAAAAATAGGTCTCATAAATCATTTTTAGCCTAGTCAAATTAGATTAAAATTTAGTCCATAATTAAAACGATTTGGTACCTAAATAGTGTAATATTTATTAATACTAACTTAATCACATTTTGAAACATTGGTTTTTGGCATCCTGAGCATAAATAAACATCTGCTTAAGCATTATTGTAAAATTCTTTCTTTGTTCATACTATTTTGGCATTTAATTCTCTACCTAAACACAACTGTACTTAAGTTTTAGGCACTCAAAGAGATCTTTTAACTAAAGTAAATAATAATATCACAAAAATTCCCACTGGCACTATATTTGACTATCAAATGGCACAGTACTCTAAATAAATTAAATATAAATTATAATTGTACTATAATCTTCGAAAGATTATTTTGTGATTGTACGTGATGTAATGTGATATCATAGAGGCAGCACTTCAACGAAGAATTAACCAATACTTATGCGTGCATACAGTCGAGTACATACTCAATGTACATAACAGTTAATCAGCCTTTTGCATATAGAATCAGCCTCATATTATAATTTAGAGTTTAGTAGTATAATTTAGTTTATAAAAGGAACTACATTTTGGTAAACATTTGTGATGACTCCTAGCCCTTACTTTAAATTTGTCTACTTAAAATTTTTAATACTTAAACTTTTTAGATTTTACTATTAGAAGCAAAAGAATAAAATATTAGAACGGTAACAGTAACGTTTTACTATTAATTAGCTTCCAATCTGTTGGCAAAGGATTTGGTATATCAGGTAATTGTAAGAATCTCATATGAAAAAAGCATAACAACCAAAAGCATAAATTTGGCAATTGTAGCATTTTTTTTATGGCCGTAGATATGATTACAATATTAAATTACGGTACAGTCGAAATTGCGAGTACATGTAGTGTAATTTTGGAAGTAATTCTGTCCAGGCCAGCCGGAATTTTCTTGAGTAATTTGACATTGTAATCAATCTGACAACGGACGATAATAGATAGCAAGCTAGCAACTTCGGCTTCGTGTAAACCGAACTAGCTTTATTTCTAAGCTAGTAAAGTAACTTCGTGTGAGCTAGTGGCCAACTCTCGTGACGGAGTTTTTAGGCCACCAAAAGGCCTCTGTCATGGCTTAACGACTTGAAAAGCCGGGACCAACAACCGGGAAGGCCTTTGCCAAGCAGAGGAATGATACAGACTTACAACATCAATCTGACAAGCAGTCAAAGGATTCAAGCGGTACAGTAAAAACGATGAGTAGTGGTGTTTCTGTCCCGTTTCGGCTGGAACTTTCAGGAGTAAACTAATATTGTAATCAATTTGACAAGCAGTCAAATACACCGAACTGCACTGCCACAAATGAAATAAGACAACTCAGGACAGTCATCGACAATAGCCTCTACACCATCGAGGATACTAGAACACTGCTGTCAACATCTTAAAGTCCTTCTCCGGTACTTCAAGGAGTTGGGGGATAATGCACAGAACATCCCATCGCGGGACGTCAGTCCGCAATCGCTGCAACGCGTTCGAAACGTCGGGAAAATAAACACTAGACGGAGATGGTGAACGAGGCGCTTAGAATTAGAAGCAGAGAATCGGTATGAGGGCGGGTTATATGTAATGGTCAGTGATGAAGGAGTAGTCGTGTTCCTCCTGCTTGATCCTGCGCGGGCGCACCTGCACGAGCGGCGTGACGCAGACGCCGTCGCCGTTCGCCATCTGCGCCACCATCTGCTGGTACATCGGCAGCGTCACCACCTGCGACAGCGGGCGACCTGCAACACAAAAAGTATCGCTTATAAATCGCCTCTTCAAAATTCTTTCTGATCTGGTCGAAGCGATGCGCGATCCAAGAGCTGGTTCTTATTTAGCTCAATTAATTTGTGCTATTTATTTTTTTATTAACCTATATCGTCCCAGTGCTGGGCAAAGGTCTCCCCTAAACTCCGCCAACCATTTCTGTCCTTCAAGGTCTCCCACCATTCTCTCTCGAAGGAGTCGAGATCGTGTTATTAATTTAGGTTAGTAAATTAATTTAAGCTATTATTAATTTATGTTATTCCAGATCCTAAACTATTTACATTCTTCATTAAAATCGGTTTAGTGGTTATGGGGACAGGTGATAACAAACAACACTACACACAAACTTTCAATATTTACTCAAGCGTGACGTCATGCGCTTTGGTTGGTGTTGCCATACATTATATACAGTCATGTGCTGTCGTACATATTCGGACAGTGAGCATTTTATATCACAAGTTCAGTTCGTATTAATCCAGCATCCCACTCTAATCGCACACGATTTCGGCGTTCAGGCTAATAGTGATGGAGAAAAATATTTGAGAACTTACACTCTCCGTCCTCCCCTGTGATAATAATCTGGTTATCGCCCAGTGCCTCCACCGAATTGATGTCAAGTGCGACGGCGTTTCCGTCAGCGTCCAGCGTCTGCACCACGCTGCCCGCGCCCACGTCGCCCGTGTGGATCTGGAACGTTCAACGGAACAGATTATAACACGATTCTGACTTGCTTCTGGAGTTTTGTAACATTTTTGGATTTTTTTATAGTTAAACAGGGTGAGTGGAGTAAATAAATCTCATTTTACAATCGCGAGGATTGTCCAAAGTATAATCCATATAAGAACAACCAGTAATTCGTTCTAGACTGTTTAATTAAAGAGATTGTAGGGCACTCATCAAATCTAATTTTTTTTATTGTTCGAATCAAATTGACCATTGGGACAACAAACGGTTTTCATTGAAAATATTACTTACTTCAAAAATCTCTAAAGGTTTATTAAAATTTCGATGCAAGGGTTATTGAAGATTGCTTTACAACATTTAAAATTAAGGATTGGTAGCCAAAACACAACAATTAGGCTTTTTAAACCACACAAACACAGCGTGCATTTTAAGTTATTTAATGACATACAATTCACACCCATTTATGGCACAAAGATATTAGAAAGGAATCTCTTAAGATCAATAAATTGACAACTTACCTTAGTAACATTGCCCGTACTCACAGTATAGAGTAGTTAAGTTACCCATCAGAAAACTCCATTTACTTCTAATATACTTTCATGATGAACGATTCTATGCTGCCTCCACCAATCGCGACCTTTAAACTGACATCATTCTGGTGGTGGGCCGTTCTACACTATGCCATCATTCCATTATGCGGAGAACCTTCCTACTATGACATCAGTCCATTGGGTCTTACATTAGAGTGATTCATATAAAAGAGACTTACACATTGAAGAACCGACCAGAACAGGCGGATACTCCGGAGACACAGGAACGTTGATTGGTGACATAGGAGTCAGTCGGATGGACACCGAACCGTCCGGGTTCGTGACAGAGCGAAGCGTGGCACACAGCCGGGTTAGAAACGCAAGGGTACTAACACTCACCACCTGCGCCGTGGTGCCGTCCGGCAGCGTGATGATGGGGTTGTTGGGGTCCAGGTTCAGAATGGACACCGAACCGTCCGGGTTCGTGATGGAGTGGAGCACCGCCGGCGCGTATTGCATGTTCTAAATGAACCAATTTAATAAAAATAAAGTATCTAAAACATTGTACAAAAAACACAAGGGAAACTTAGCTCGTCGTATAGATGGTAGAATTGGTATTAATATGCTGTAAATCGGAAGTTCGATTGTTAAAAATAATTATTTGAAGTGCGTACTTTTTTGTCGGTAAGAAAGAGCATGTCCAGACGACGCGTTTTATGCGCGAGTTTTTAGGATTGATATGAGACACAGATAATAACATGAGACAAAATACGTCCACTCGCTTCAACTATCGCGCGTGTACTGGAGCAATGATGTGCTTAGTACTCATGTATATGCGTGAAGTGATTCGTGACGAATTCGCCTCTCTTGGTAAGCTCTAAGGGTTGTTTTATCGGGTGTGTTTATACTTCTTGTGTTTTTAGTTGATTATAAATTTACGCCTATAAAAGATCAGTAAATTAAACCGATCGTGGTTGATTCGTCTACCGACATCTGTTCTGAATACCATGTTTTCTTTAAACCGCACGTATTTATTCCTAACAATACTATTTCGATATAATTCTTTTTATGAAAGCGCGTTCGATTTGTTCACAATAAATAATAGTCCGACATCAGTCATCTGTAGATATTTTTTTTATGAAATTGCGCGTATTTGTTCGTAGTCCATACTTCGACATCAGAGAGCGTCATCTGGTCGATGCAGACTTGCTGCGTGGTGAGCACGGCCTGCTGCGCCACCTCGTGCTCCTCGTGCTGCGCCGCCGGAGAGCCCCCGCCCTCCATGCAAGCCGCCAGCTACAACGCCGAATATTGCACGAACGTCGGATAGACAGGCGCGAGTTCAACATGCAGGGAGATAGGGTGAATCGCACGAATGTGGGAGACGCACGAACGTCGGATAGACAGTTGCGAGTTCAACATGCAGGGAAATAAGGGTGAATCGCACGAATGTGGGAGACGCACGAACGTCGGATAGACAGGCGAGAGAGTTCAACACGCAGGGAGATAAGAATCCGCACGAAAGTACGAGAGATGCAAGAATGTGGGAAAGACACGATTGTAGTAGAGTCGCACGCACGAAGGCACGAATTCACGAGAGTAACGCACGAATGTAGGTATATAACACAAGAATATGGGAGACGTACAAACGTAGAATAGAGACACGAGAGTATATAAAGAATCGAACACACGAGGTTATATCATGATTGAGATAAAAAAAAATTGTAGTGTTGTTTCAAATTGTGTTTGTAATGTTACGTTACCGAATCCAGGCAGCGTTCCAAATTTGATAGCAAGGTAGATGGAGAAATAGGATTAGTAAGAAGCATTGTAGTGTTAGTTTAGTATACAATCATTGTTAAATTATTCCCAATGTTGAGATTCATTGAAATATAGCACTAGCATCAGCCCACGGCTTCACTCGCGTGGTACCAAGATAAAAAGTAGCCTATATGTTATTCCAGTATACACACTCTGTATGTTCTACTAGCTGCCGCTCGCGGCTTCGCCCGCGTGGTACCCGAATAAAAAATAGCCTATATGTTAATCCAGTACATGTACTATGTATATTCCAAGTTTCGTTTAGATCCGTTCAGCTGTTTAGGCGTGATTGAGGTACAAACATCCAAACATCCAAACATCCAAACATCCAAACATCGTTACAAACTTTCGTACTAGATGGCAGCACCGGTAAAATTAGTACGCGCTATCGTTGCGTTTTGAGCTTTACGCCGGTAATTTCAAGCAAACTAAGACTTTTAAAATTTATAATATAAAGTAAGATGTTTCATTCAAATCCGTTCAACCACTACGGCGTGATTGAGGCACAAACATCGTCACATCCTCAAAAACTTTCGCATTTATAATATTAATCACATAACCATATTATAAATGCCATTAAGATAACCATATTTCAAAATTGTTGAGGCTGCTTGTGCCTCGGCCAGACGGATTTGAATAAAACTTGGAATATACATAGTACGTTTTCTAGAATATATAGAATAGAATAGAATATAGTTTATTAACAACACAACACGAAAAAGGTTTAATAACAAACAGATAGGTATTGGCTACTTTTATCCTGGTACGAGAGCGAGCAGAAGCTAGTTTAGAATATGAATGGTATTACTTACAGAGCCAGACGAGGGTTTGTCGTCGTCCTCGTTGAAGGCGGGCAGTAGATCCTCGCGGCCGTGGAACTTGTAGCAGTTCACCACGATCTGACGCAGAGCGTGAGTCCAAGACATCTGCGGAACAGGCAACGATCAGTGTCACATTGGCAGCTTAAATAAAAACTCTCCTGGGTGTATAAGTATACTGAAATAGCACTTCAAACAACCTTTGGTCAGTGCACAACTCAACACAACCCGTTGTAAGAAACAGAGTGTTGAGTTTTTATTGTCTATAGTGATAGGGTGAGGAAAATCCTATCCATCAGAAGGTCAGGTACTTGAGCAGAAATTAAATGCAGGATAAGATTTACTTCATTGTCTATTCTTACGATTGGTAGGTACACGCTATACACAATTCACAAAACATGTTAACTGCACAAGTGACCGGAGGTGACTGTCGAACCGAGTGTGCAGGGTGCTACCCATTGTATTACTCAACTGCTTACTAAGTAACACTCTGTCTCTACACAGAGCAATTTATTTGTTACAAATAACTTTGCTAACTTTCCCCTCTCCAGCACGAAAAGGGTGCTTTAACTTTGCTCGCTTGTTGAACAAAATACTAAATATTACTAAAGCAAACTTTTAACTTTGTCAAGGTTGAGAATGATCCCCAAATACTCAAACGCAACTCAGAGTTGAGCACATCTCAAGTCACGGTTTTTTGATGAAAATCTGTCAAAAACTCGTCACTTGAGACGTGCTCAACTCTGAGATGCGTTTGAGTATTCGGGGGTGAGACCCAAATTAATTTTCAAATTAAAAAACGCAAAGCTTCCAAGTATCGCGATCGTGTGGTTTCTGAGTTAGAATTTTGGTGGGAAAACAAGATTAGATCTGAACTGACATTGTGTTATGTGCATTGTGATTGGGATAGAGAGTGTAATTTACCTTTTGCTTCTCGTCGTCGGTGCGAGCGTCCATGCGCACGTTGGCCCACGGCAGATCCTTGGGCCACCACGGCGGCCGCGTCGACTCGCGGCCCCAGCCCGGCTTGCCGCGCACTGGAAATAACATCATGTCACTGTTTGTAAGATAGCTATTGGAATCGTTTTGGATTATCCATCTACGTATGAGAAACAGCTCTGTAATACAAATATGCTGAAAAATACATGAAACGTCGCCGTAACCAACACATTTGCGTCGCATGCAAGTGTAGTATTATTCCGTTGGTAAGCGGCGGACAGTAATGTTTATTGAAATTGGGGCGGAGATTGAAGAATGAGTAAGTAGGATCAGCGGAAGGATGCACCCTGCATTTCCATTTTCTCTGTAGTATAGTAGGTACTATTGTGTTTAGTGACTGCCAAGTCACTGGAGGACTATCCTAAAATCGCAGGTCCAAATCCGCTTCTGCATTTCGTAAACCTTTAAAAGAACGATGGACTAAGAAAGATGTATATTAGGAAAGTATGCCATGATAAACCGTAAACATTTGAAAAACAAGTGCACAAAAGTCATTTCTTTGAGGCGTATTTCCTTGAGCACATTCTTTACTTCTTCGCTGGACTGGGAGTAAAGAAAAAACATAGAATGTGTCCAGCTGCTTCTCTCCCCGAGCATGACGTAAAAGTCGACTAAGGGATAGTATTCTCTCCAACATGATGAGATACAATAAGCAAGTAATCCCAAAGAGGGTTGTCGTCAGGCAGGCAGTCGGTCATAAAACACATTAGCCAAAACTCTTACTTTTGTGCCGACCCCATATAGAGTGGGATAAGGGCAGGAAGATGATAATACTTCCTTGAGCACATTGGTTGATGGTCGATGCGACGAGCAGGATACTCACCCATGGAGTACTTGAGCATGAGCGGGATGAAGGCGCGGAGTTGCGCCTGCGTCATCTTCTCGACGGGCGTGGGGATGCCGTCGATGATGAGGGGCGGCAGCTCGAACAGCGACGGGTCCTCGGCCGGCGGCGGCGGCGCCTGCCCGTGCGCGCCCAGCCCGAACTGACGTGAGTTACTCAGTACTAAGCGCCGCCAGACGCCAGGACACAACCTTCTACGCCTAGTCACCGCATTCGCCCGTTTCAACTTTCAACTTGCGTCAACGCAATGGATTCGCCATGTCCCAAAACAGCATACACACTAGCTGTATTAAATATGTATCAAAACTTGTCCTCTGCTACAATATGATGCGAAGACTTAAGGGTGATGGTAGGCATCGTCTTAATTAACTGTGATTTTAATCGGACTGCCGCGAATGGCAACCCATTGTCATGACATGCACTGCCACGAATGAACAACAGGGGACTGCATGAAAGCATTGAGTCATGCTGATGTTAACTACATCCCAAAATAGTTTTTTTCAAAGGTTGGACTGGTTGAGATAGTTAGCAGGGGAACAATATACTGAAATCGTCTTATGGAAGACAGTTCGAGGTGGAAGGAGGTGAGAGTCCGCTCTGATTTTAGTACTTAACTGTTTCGTAGCGTACACATTTTAACATATTTTTTACTTCAATAGCGAAGTCTAAATGCCCTGTTATAGACGAAAACGCAAGTTGAATAAAAAAAAGACGAATACGGACACTACCATTTAATCTAAGCGACTTGGAGACGCAACATTGATTGGTCGAGTAGAGCAATTGGCAGGAATGCGAATTTTATGGAAGTTACGTAACTAAATTGAGCACTTCGTTTTTAGTGCAACCCTGTTAAAAAATCTTTGTGAATCAACTGCATAAATTTTCTCAATAAGTAACTGTCTAAAAATATTTTGTCTTTCCAAAATTGCTAAACTCTCCTCCCAATGAAATGACTCATTATGAGACAATATTTAGCAAATCATTACGAATTTTCACGGATATTTAGTATTTACATAATACCGCCTCAAAACTTTCAGAAAAAATACATCCTGGCGTCATAAGCACAGCTAGATAATATTGCTAGGATTCAAAACATGCTGGGATTAAAATATTAAATGCAATGTCAGTCACAAGCATATTTTTTTATCAGAAGTAAACATGGAAGCTTAAATGAATGAAACACATAGTTATTAATGTTAAGACCATTAGAAAATATTGATGAAAGTTCTACTATTAAATGTATTATTGAAAAAATATTATCGATTATATTAGACATGCAATAATTAATTTTATAATAACTGTATTTCAATAAAAAAAATAACCTGTGTTTATAATGAGTTAAACACCGGTTCACAATTAAAGTCTGCGTCGTAGGTGTTCAAAATGTTTGCAAATTGAAATAAATTAAGAAATTAGTTAAAAATTAAGGTTTGAGATCACATACATAAAAAAATTAATTTTGATATCTTCATTTTTTGTTTTCCATAACCCATCAAAATATTTACCTACTTTTAGCTTCTTCGCCGGACTGGGAGTAAAGAAAAAACATAGAATGTGTCCAGCTGCTTCTCTCCCCGAGCATGACGTACAAGTCGACTAAGGGATAGTATCCTCTCCAACATGATGAGATACGTACATTATGCAAGTATTCCCAAGGAGGGTTGACGTCAGGCAGGCGGCCGGTCATAAAACACCTTAGCCAAAACTCTTACAGCATGATCCAAGGAACATGCTGAGCCGACCCCACATAGAGTGGGATAAGGGCAGGAAGATGATGATGATTTTGACCTACTTTTATATTGCAACTATATTTTGATTTGCAACTCTGTTGCAAACAGTATCTATTTGAAACCATCAAAATGTGGCAGTTATTGTTAAGAAAATCTGTCATATTACCCATTCAACTGATAGAAACTGTTAGATACAAAAATGATACATATCGCCATACAGATTTATGGCCGATTCCAATATTCAACTAGTGGACGACAAATTGTCGAATACCTGCCAAAATCCTTTTTTAGAGGAAACTGGTGGTCTAGTGGTAATGACCCTGCCTTCCGGTCACAAGGTCGTGGGTTCGAATCCGGTCGTGCAACAATGGATTTTTTGCAAGAAAAATTCATGTGCGCTCTGTACTCTCAAACGGAAAACATCGTGATGAAACAGGCATGTCGTAGAACCTAAAAAGTTCGAAAATATATATCAAGTGCACGAAAGGAGACTTTGAGGCGCAATTTGCTGAAAAATAGATTATTTTAATCATTAAAAATAATGGCGCTTTAACGTTTTTTCTAAAAATGTTACTATGGTACTGGATGATCTGTCATCCATTAGTGGAACATTAGAATTGGCCTTTAGAGCAAAGTATCGAAAGGGTGGCTTACCTGCTGGGCTAACGCGTTTTCCAGCTCCTCCATGATCATGCTGCGCAGATTGCGAACGACGTCTTCGAGAGGCTTGGCCCCGAACACGCGGTACGAAGTGTTGGGCTTGCCCGGCGTGGCGATCAGGACCACGGCTTGCTGGCCTACTCGGGTCGCGAACTCTTCTATAGTTTGCTGGGAGGAACAATAAATAAATAACACCCAGCAGTCACAGACATACTTCTGACCCCAAACTAGGATCCCCCTTTTTTTTTAGCTAGTTTTAGTTTTAGTCAGTTTCTATTACCTATGGATTTTTTTGTCTGAAATAAAATATTTTTTTTATAGGAGCTTACCCTCAGCTTCCTGAGCAGTCTGTTCTGATGGCGCTTCCGCACAGACGGGTTGGTTTCGAACGAGTGTGGTCTCTTTCGTTTCTTTGAAGACGCGATCGCTGCCGCCGCCGCCATGCCCACGGGCCCTGGGAAACCACACTCTGCGTTGAATGTAACTGCACTGCGATATTACTACTTGCAAATATTTATCAAGAACAATGAGTTCTTTTCATACTTAAAAAAATAAAATAAATATAGTCGACATTTCACACAGCGCCATCTAGCCCCAAACTAAGCAAAGCTTGTACTATGGGAACCAGATGGCTGATAAAATACTTTTATACTTTTTTTTAAATACATAAGACTACAACAGCCAGAGACCCAGAAGAAATAATTGCAGAACATACAAAAATTTCTCCCGTAGCGGAAATCAAACCTGCGCCTCTTGCGTCTCAGCCGAGCACTCGCCCGCCACGCCACCGAGGTCGTCGCATTCGCAATAATAGTTAAAACACAAGAACAAAGTGTTTTCTCTTTAATAGATATGGTAAGAAAAGTCAGATTAAGGGGTACACGACGAGTTTTTAAGTGACAGCCTCCATAATGTAATACTCGTATGTTGGGGTATAAAGTTCCTGTAGGTACCTTGCTGTAACACAGTGTTTTTACTAACACAGAAGTTACATTTCTGTACAACCAAAATTGTAATACTTATCAATGTTTCTTTGTACCTCATAATGTACCTGCCTCATAGTACCTACACAATTTACCAAAAAAAAGTTGAAATACCAAAATGGCTTTACCAATCTCTCACCATTTCAGATACAAGTATCTGCCAGCAGCTATACTGTACTATAAGTTATAGTAATTAGTTAGTTATAGTCAAAGTGTATTAGTCATTCCAGCTCACCTACTATACATATTCCAAATTTTATAAACATCCATTCAGCTGTGACACCATGATTAACCAAACATCCTTACATGCTCACAAACTTTTGCATTTTTATTAGTAGGGCCCACTGTGGGTCGGACCAGATGAGCCTAGCATTGAACCGTAGAAGTGGGCATAGCACACAAAGCCTATATCCAGTAGTGAATGATGCCAGGTTGCAGTGATGATAATGCCCTACTATTATGCAAGTTCCACATACCAGCTGCAGCCAGGGTCTTGGTGACCTCGTCGCTCATGGCGCTCTTCCGCATCTCCTCGTCTCCGTAGTTGGAGGCGGCCGGGGACGACACACACTCGTCCTCATCATCCGAGCCGCCGCTGAGCCCACACCCTTCCACTTGGGACATCTCCTGGCGAGACATTACCAAGGCTGACTCACTCATACATCAAAAAAGACCTATCAGAAAAGTTTGATAAATTATCTTGCCATTTCTTGTGTGTCAATGTTTTCTCAATTAACTTTGGTTTTATTTGTTTGGATTCAATCAATGCTACCGCAATAGCCAATGGTAATCTTGCCATGTTTATCACACAATTAAAAAACAGAATGTGTTAAAGTAACATGAACAAAATCGAAATTTCATGCCTGTAGATCCACTGGTTTAAACTGCATTGTCTGTGAGTCAATCTCATGGTTTTTTTACAAAGATTAGGTAAGCAGGAATTCTCACCTCATCTCCAATGTCCATGGACTCAGTGCTGACAGCGGAGTTCATGTTCTCCTCTTCCTGGTCCCGGTCCAGGACCATTGATTCAAGTTCCGGCGGAGACAGCTTGCTGGTTTAACTTACTCTTTTTTAGTTTAACTCTTCTTATTGGCTGTGAGGATATACAACATTTAAATTCAAATGATTTATTCAAAAATAGATCAAGTTTTTTAAAACAATAGCAAATATGGTGTTTGAAATTGGCTCTAACTACCAAACATCTAACAAGAGATTGTGGAACCAAGTTGAAATACAATTTCTGCAATCTCATAGTATGGTGTATCTGTATGTATCACTCACTCACTCAATTACATGTATTTTCTATAGCTATTTTTAGTTTTACATGATAAGTTTGTGTATATCCAGGATGAATAATTATTTATCACAGATAAATCTAACAAAATCTGCTCTTATTATTCAGAAATACAAAATAAAAATTTGCAAAATTTATAGTAATTAGGCAACAACAAGTAGGTATTTATTTAGAATTCTAAATAAAAGAACATTTAGAAGGTATAGGTAAGATAACAAGGCAAGATGAATCCTCACAAAGCAAGTATTGCTTTCAAATTAAAATGGCTGAAAGAATATCTTATTCTTCATTTTCATGTAACAATAACCTAGGTAAGTACCTAGTTTAATCTTTATTAAGTAAACCATCCATGATTGGTTTTATTTATTGATCATGAAATAAAGAAACACCTTCCCTAACCATTCCTGATATTCAATTCACAGGAAACTAGGTCAGCCATACTCAGCCTATTCTATTGATTTTTAGGGTGTAACAGATTTCCTATATTCTAGACTTCCAACTATCATTAGTGAGTGAAATAATCATCCCATTTACAAAGTAAAACACAATTTTGCCACAAATTATCTTAATAGTTACCTATAGCAGCAATTTTAGGATTCTATTGTCTAGGCAGCTAGAGAAAAATCAATAACTTCCAAAGGTCTACACGAATACGTAGGAATGAGCTTAGACAAACCCTGTTCCATCCAAGAGTAGAAAATAGGATTGTGGTACAAGTCCCAGCTTTAGAAGATAAATTCATTTGCGCGACTCGGAATATTTCGAGGTTTTCGCTATATTGTATAATTTTCACGTAATCTCAGAAAAGCCATGCAGCCGTGTGACGCAAATTGTTTTGTTTATGTGGTGCAAGGTGCCGAGGGGACATATTCGAGTCGACGCATGACGCAAACTCTTTGCGGCGGCGTAAAGGCCGCTAAGTCCAAAATGAATAGCCATCATGGGGGACCGCGCATTCGAGCAAGCCCAGACAGCATAGAAAGACTACGGCTGCGTACGCACCTGCGTGATTTGAAGCACATTTTCCAATCCAATTAGAAGTTCAGCAGACTCCTTGTGATGTAACCGGTTCAAAACAATATTTTTTAGAACTATTGCACTTGTTTTATCACTGATTTCAAGAAACTCACGCAGAGCACAAAACACTCCGAAAATTCTGTATCCTCCATTGATATCGATCGATGAAACCGAAACAAGAGAGATATCGACTTTGTAACCTGAAGTCGCCATTTTGTACGAGTCTGCGCGGTACAGTTTTCCCATGGAAAAGGAAATCACCCCTCGGTGTGAGGGGGGATTTGAATTTTAAATAGTAAGTAAAATTGAGCTTTTTTCGCAAAACACTTACCAGATAATGGTTTCTAATATTTCAATAGATTTTATAGATTGGCCTGCAGCCCCCGTCATCCAGGAAAATCCTAGTTTATTTTCGAAATTGGTCAAATACGTCACAGCGCTAACGCCATCTGTTGACATTTTCTTGGGCATATTTTGACGTTTACAAAGTAAACAAACCAATGAAACAAACATCCGCTCGGCTGTCAAATTCATTATTTATTTTGTGTTGTGAATTGAAAGGGGATTGTGAACAAAGTGGATTCAATTAACTCGAACTTTTGTCGCTTACCGCAAATTTATTGCGTAATTTTGTATAATTCCCACAAAAACAAAGGTAAGATTTCGATTTATTCTATAAAAATTATGCACTCAATGTAAATATTTGATTTTGGTAAAGTTCTCACTTGAAGCTCCTCACATTTTGAGTATAAATCTGCTTGTCTAGTCATCCTTTGAAAAATTACGCCCAATGTCCTAGAGCAATCATAGTTTTGAGTTTCATCCGAAGTTAGGTTATAATTTGCTAATATTAGTTTTTATAAGTAGGTAAGCAGGCAAGCAAAAAGTGGGCATATCAAAGTACCATTAGAGCATATTGTCTGATCTATATCTATCATATACAACGTGTAACATAATGTCCCTATAAGCCCGAAACGGGGGTGTTCTATACGTCATTGCGAACAACGTTTGTTCAACGACTTTTAAAATTTCAAAGGTTTTCATTCATGAAATGTCTCTTAAACTTTGCTCCAATACGTAACTTGACACAACATGAGGCATCCCTATTTACAGCTGTTTTTTGACCTTTAAGTGTGAACTCTAGATGAAACAGGTAACAGAACAGACACCATTAGTAAAATGCCTACCTACTTACCTAATAACGAGGTGGCTTAATAAGTAATTTCTATTTTTTTTTGAAGGCCTAGTGGTACCTTGGTATTTATTGGTAATTAAAATGTAAGGTCACATCACGACTAAAATCCCTAGGCACCGTAAACATCCTTTCAGATCTCTTTGTTAAGTACCTAGTATAGGAGATAGGTACCTTACCTACTCAATTTTGTACCTACCTACTCGGGCCTTAAAGGTATCCTCAGTGGGTGCCAAGGAGTATGAGAGGATGTCTACCGTGCCTGAGGATAAAGCCGTGATACCTACTCAATTTTGTACCTACCTACTCGGGCCTTAAAAGCATCTTGAGTAGGTAACAAGAAGTATGAGAAGAGGTCTACCGTGCCTGAGGATAAAGCCGTGACCCTATTCCACTTTAGTTTTTCCAACGATGTATTATTCCAATATTCATTGGAGCATTTTTCAATGCAATTTTGTACCTACCTACTTGGGCACTAAAGTCAAAGGTTGTGACTTATCTGTCTTACTAATCTTCATTTTCATCGTGAACAGCCTATTTGTCATTGGTTGCATTGAAACAACAACAACAACTAGTGGGATGGCACCTCGCCCTAATTGGCTGTCGGTGCCTTTGCTAAATTCAAAATCCGCAACCGTCAACCGACACCGCACCGCAAGCGTTTGTTTAATAAAATCAAATTGGTTCCGTAGGTTTATTTGTTTTTTACTTTTCTTGATTGAACTACGTAATTGTTGGTAGGTTATTATGTAAGTAGGTAGGTACCTAGTAGCAAATGGGGATGGAGCACATGGTAGCATATTGGTATGAACCCCGCCTTCCCATCCTTAAGTCGTGAGTTCGAATCTATGGATTTTTCGATTCGAAATTTATGTGTGCAATATCAATGCTCTCAAACGGTGAAGGAAAACCTCGTGAGGAAACCAGGCATGTCATAGACGTGTGTCAAAGTGTACGAAAGGAACCTTCAAGGTGCACTCTAATCCTTCCATCACACTGGTTCAAGAGCTAACGACACGGACACGACGACAGTAGTAGTAGTAGTAGTAGATGTATGGTGAAGTTTTTTTCCTTTTTTTTCCCAATCGGTATTTAGTGGGTTACCCCAGACAAGGAACCCTAAAAATTCGGCTTTCGGCAATAGGTACCTACTTTTGGTCGCAAAACAGATCGGTTTTTATCAGTCGCAATTAGCATTCGTTCCTTGCAACAACTGCAACAAGCAATCTCTCGGTTCGCGTAACTAATTAACGATACGATGTCGGCTTTGTACTCAAACGGTGAGTATTATGATATGGTGTTGTGTGTGTGTGTTGTAGCAGCACCAAATAATTAATAGCTTAGTAGCGGCGCGTCAGCTCTACAGAGAGCGTTATCCAGGGCGGCCATTGCCATCTTACGGGCTATTTTCTGGGATTGGGGAACCGTCTTCTCTCGACGGGATCTTTCCACCGGCGCACCAGTGAGGGAAGACCGGGAATTCGGTGGTGTGTTGTACCTACTTCCCTTTGATGGATACCGAGTACCTACTGTGTGTGTCAACAGTGATAAAATTCAGTGATAGGTAGGTATGATGATAGGTACCTAACCTATCACCCTACCTAGTAGGTACCCCATTAGTACCTAGCTTACTAATAAAAAATGACAAAAATAATTTTGTGATTGTGAATGTGAATGTGAATGTGTACCAGTAATACCAACCTAGGTACCTACATACCTACCTAATACCTACCATGTCAATTAGCCGTGTTCCGAGCCAACCAAGAAGAAGGGAGAAAAGGTATAACTTAACTTTTCCTGTACCTAGGTCCTTAGGTAACTACCTAGGTAGATGTAGGTAGGTAGTTGTTTTTTTATGTGTGAAAGATATCGTGATTTTAATCTTCGACTTTAATTTCTACGTAGAATTAAAAAAATTGCAAATTCTTACGAAAACTTTGGTGATTTGATTACACCTAGGTACTTTTTGAAACTTGCCGCGCGTTCAATTGTCTGCGTATGTGTGGGTCCGACGCGATAGGAGGGTGCGCGTGTGTTTGTTACCTACGCAAATGGTAAACAAACACATAGGGTTGTCACAAATTTCTCATGAAATAATTTGTTTTTAATTGTATTGGAATTTCAAATATGATGTATTGAACTTTTGCACACGTCAATGTATTCAAGTGCTCGGTCTGAATACACCCCTTTCGGGCTTATAGGGACATTATGTTACACGTTGTATATATATTTTTTAAATATTTTTGCTGTGTAGCTTCTATTCACAGCTTCTTTTGGGTGGTACCATGTAGTAGTAGCAGGGGTAGTAGCCTATAAGATATCTACAGTATTCCAGGACACTAATTTTGTGTATTCCAAGTTTCATACATGCATAAAATATTATTTACAAAGGAAACAGATGGGATCTCTTTTAAGATTATTTATTTATTTATTCTTTATTGCACAACATAAGAAAAACATTGAACAAATGGAGGGTTTAATGGCTAGGCAAATAAAAATCATGTGTTCTGTTATTAATATAATCTCTTGATTTTCATTTAAAATATTGCAATAAATTTTCTATACTTAAGGTACCTAAGTACAAAATAATATTTACCTAAAGAAATAGCACTTACAGTCTAAATGACTAAATTATGAAAATTCCTATTAAAAATAATAAAAATCACATTATTAAGTAGTTCTGCTCAATTAATATTATAAACTGAATAAACTTTCACCGCGGCCGCTTAAATTCACTGGATTCTTCAGAAGATCCTGTAAAAAACAGGTTGATTTAGTACAAGTTCCAGTATTGGTTAGGTTCCAGTAGATTATGTAAATTATCTTAGGTGAGATTCAGATCTATAACCTACAGCATATCCTACTACCAGCTAAGCTATAAGTCCCGCCTCCGTATTCTCGATGACCAAACAAAACGTAACGCGGGCACGTTTGTAGAATCGCCTAGTTATCGTTTACTATATGACAATTTTGTATTGAAAGAATACGACGCGGCGCGGCACAGACAAGTTACGAGGTGTCAAGGTTCGTTTGGTCATAGAGAATAAAGCGGCTGTATAATAACAGCTATGTTACCACGATAGTGCAAAGCTTCACGTTTTGCTTCCACGCCTATCATCATCATCTTCCTGCCCTTATCCCACTCTATGTGGGGTCGGCACAGCATGATCTTTTTTGGATCATGGTGTAAGAGTTTTGGCTGAGGTGTTTTATGACCGGCCGCCTGCCTGACGTCAACCCTCCTTAGGAATACTTGCTTATTGTATCTCATCATGTTGAAGGATACTATCCCATAGTCGACTTTTACGACATGCTCGGGGAGAGAAGCAGCTGGACGCATTCTATGTTATTTCTTTACTCCCAGTCCAGCAGAGAAGAAATTTGCTTCCATGCCTATCCTGTGAAATATTCTGTGGCTGCAGCTGTGACTCTGCTGTAAGCTAGCAGTAAAGCGACTGTGTTGCGCCACGAGGTTACAGAAATTTTGGTAACTACCAGGCAGGAAAGAGAAGACTATCCATTTTTGTACCTACCAGTCAGGAAAGAGTAGACTATCCTTTTTGGTACCTAACAGTCAAGAAAGATTCTTGTTTGGTGCGTACCAGTAGAGCGATGGCAGTAGCGGCCGCGCCAGCCGGGCTCGCAGGCGCAGACGCCGCCCGCGCAGCGGCCGTGGCGGCAGGCGCGCCCGCACTCCCCCCCGCGCCTCCCCACCTCGCAGTGGTTCCCCCCGAGCCCCGCTGGGCACCGGCACTTGTTTACTCCCTTGCAGCGTCCGCCGGACAGGCAGGGAATCACGCATTTTGCTGGAACGAATAATTTAAATAATTCATAAGAAATAAACTTCCAACTAATACAAATATTTATAAAAGTCTCAATAAATAGTAGGGCTATTTAAAGATTTTTATCTGCTGGACTGGGAGTAAAGAAAAAACATAGAATGCATCCAGCTGCTTCTCTCTCCGAGCATGTCGTAAAAGTCGACTAAGGAGTACCTAGTATCCTCTCTAACTTGATCGACCTATATGGGCGATGGGCTGATCACCTGTCACCATGGTTCACCATATCCGTCTTGGGAGTCTTGGATCAAAAATGGCCGCAAGTTTTCTTATGATTACTTGTGGTTCTGCCCACCCCGTTAGGGATACGGGCATGATAATATATATGTACATATTTAAAGATTGTTGCAAAATCTTTTTAGATAGCTCACCTAAGAAATGATTAGACTAGTGCTTATGCATTTACGAAGACTACTTTATAAGCTTAAACTGCGATGAAAATGACAATTAAAAACATATTTTAAAACTAGCAAGTCAAGTGCAGCAAGTAAGTCTAAAAGTCTCTTCTAATGTGGATTTTATTTCTGCTTAAGTACGAGAGAGTGAGAGTTGATTGTCTGTTAGCATTTTGGGTTTGACAGACAAACTTTACAGATTATGGGTTAGACGTTTACTTACAGAATTCACATCTCCTTCCATAGTATCCCTTTGAACAGTCGCATGTATCCTTCTGTATGCATTTTCCACCATTCAGACACTTTTGGGAACATATTCCTGGAAAAAAATATCTCTAGATAAAAGGTTATTATTTCAGACTGTAGGGTAGGCGTTTAAAAATTCCTTTGTATACATCACTACATAGTGACCCTTGCTGCCGATCCTAAAGTCATGGGTTCAAATCCGGTTGGGTGCCAATGGATTTTTACGTTCGTAAAATTCATGTGCGCTATACCAGTACTTTCAAACGGTGACGGAAAACATCGTGAGGAAAACTCGTAGAACCTAATAAAGTTCGAAAACATGCGTCGAGTGCATGAAAGGAGCCTTTAAATCCTTTCACCACACTGGTTTGAAAGAACTAGTGACACGACTAAGTAAGTAAGTAAGTTCGTATGAGCCAGTGGCCAACTCTTGTGACGGAGTTGTTTAGGCCGCATAAAGGCCTCTGTCATGGCTTAACGACTTAAAAGCCGGGACCGACGATTTAACGTGCCCTCCGAAGCACGGAAGCGCTCAGCTCGTAATGCCAATAGCAGTCACCCGTCCCAATTGTGACCGCACACAACGTTGCTTAACTTCAACGATCAATCAAGAACGTCTAAGCAAGTAAAAACTACGGATCTGACATACTACTCTCGCTTTATTCACTCTCATTCTCATCACATTCTTCATTCCTTTGTTTTTAGGTGCAATTGTTTATTGAAGAACAGGCGGCCACCATGCGTCCTACGATCGTGCAACAGGTCAGGATGGCTCACAGCAGCGCTAGGCCTTACTGGAAGAAGAATCCACATGCAAGTTATCTTTTGAATTCTTTAGCTGCTTTCACTTGTATGTGATCATCATTAACTTTCGCCGACACTTACGGGACGCTGACTACAGCGTCTCAGGCACCAGCCTGTAGCGATATTAGATGGAGTAGGCTTGTCACTTAAACAGTACATACTCATTAGTATTTTCGCTGAGTGTACTTTAATTGCCCGTATCTATCTATCATCATCAGCCTATAACAGTCCACTGCAGGACGTAGGTCTCTCCAATTACAACCATCGCTAGGCGTACTACTCGCGTGACAGATAAAAGAAAGAAATTGATTCGAATCAGATCGTGGATTCGAATCAACATAAAATCTCATTCGAATGGAGTTTTAACTGTCATCATTCGAATCAAATGTGATTCGAGTCCCACACTAATCATAGTAGGTAATTAGCTTAAAATTTAGGCAGGTGCAAAGAGGTCTGTGCTATTGTGGCGAGTCAGAAAGGACCAGTCTCAGAGCTTACTCTGCACCGTAAGCGCAGAGCAACGCTGGTTTTCAGACTGGGCCTGGGGTGACTTCACAAACTAGAGAAAGAACAACAACAACAGAAGGAGAAATAAAGAAATACAACATAGAGTGATAAAATCAGGTGCGGTCACAGCCTATAATTTTGGAAGAGGTCACTAATAATAGTATATGTAGAGTAAATCAGATTTTATTGCATAATACACGATTTTATTGCACACATAATAAACAAATGGAAGCATTCTATTTTTATTGGCATCACGGCTTAGGGGTAGTAATTGGTTTTTATATTTTGTAAATTTTTAGAACATTTTTAAATTTGACCTGTACGATTTTGGGGGTGGGGGGGGGTGTCATGTCCCCTGTGACACTCCCCCCCCGCCCCCCTTCGGACCGCGCCTGGATAAAATATGATATAGGTAATTAAGTAGGTGAAAAAGTAAAAAAAAAATAACCTTTCTTGATTTTAGCTAGACAAAATAATTCGCGTAGACCACGCGGGCGAGTTGGGCGCGGACCGCATCTACGCGGGTCAGATGGCGGTGTTGGGGCGGACGGCGGAGGGCCCGCTCATCCAGCACATGTGGGATCAGGAGAAGCAGCACCGCGCCAAGTTCGAATCGCTCATCAACGAGTACAGAGTCCGGCCGACGGCTCTTACGCCTATATGGAATGTGGCTGGATTCGTTTTGGGAGCTGGTTAGTCCTTAATCCTTATTCATTCATGGACATGTTTTCAATGTTCATTTTATTTTTGGGTCACGACGAAGCGGATTGCGTGGACTTCGACGAGTCGAATCGATGGGTTATTCCCGTTGTGTCACACCTTTTCGGTCACACTGTGACTCAACGGTAAAAAAAACCTCTTAAAGTAACACCTGTTTCTTTATTCCTCTTTCTCTTCCGTTTTTTTATTCCTCCTGTGTTACAGGTTTTTTTTTACCGTTGAGTCACAATGTGACCGAAAGGGTGTCACACAACGGGAATAACCCGAATCGACGCCGACGCCAGTGACAAAGTGATTTTAAAAGTAAAGATCCGGAAGAAACATTTGCAAAACATGCAAACAATTCTCCCGTAACGGCAATCGAACCCATTGAACTCTTGCATCTCAGCCGAGCACTCGCCCGCCACGCCATCGAGGTCGTCATCGTTTATTATGCGTTAGGAGAAAAGCTGGAAAAGTCCTGAATCACAGTCTGTGAGTGATAGACAATGACGTCACACCACGCGCGCGAAAACGCCAGTCGTTTAAAAGTGCCCGTGCCGGTAGGCTATTTTTAACTTGTTTTATAAATACGTTAAATTACTTTAAAAATATAAAAAGATACAACATGCATATGACGACCTCGGTGTGAGATGCAAGAGGCGCGGGTTCGATTCCCGCTGCGGGAGAAATGTTTGTATGTCCTCCAAATATTTCTTCCGGGTCTGGGTGTTGTATTATAAGTATGTATTTACATAAAAAGTATACCTAAGTATTCTATCAGTCATCTGGTGCCCATAGTACAAGCTTTGCTTAGTTTGGGGCTAGATGGCGCTGTGTGAAAAAGTCCGCACATATTTATATTTATTTATTAATATAGTATTCCACCACCAGGCACAGCACTCCTGGGCAAGGAGGCAGCCATGGCGTGCACAGTCGCGGTGGAGACGGTGATAGTGGACCATTACAACGACCAGTTGCGGACGCTGCTGGCGGACCCCGACGTGGACCCCGACATACTCAACACCATCACTAAGTTCCGTGATGAGGAGCAGGAGCACCATGACACAGGTGGGTACGATAAACGGCTGATATATTTGACCACGTATTTTTTTTTCATTTGGCATTGGCATTTTTGTTATCGTATGAATCGTACTTCTTCGTTAACCCTCAAGTTCCTCTCCGTATAGCAGTATGTGCAAATAAATAAATAAATAAAATCACTTTATTTCAAGCATCTTTGGCTCATACAAGGTGGTATAAAGTAAACATACAATAAAATTAAGAGAACACAGGCAATAAAGTAAAATGCAAATAGCAGTTTGATAGATTCTTGATTCTAATAAAATTGCACAAAGCGGCAACATAGCCCGTATAAAGTATCCTTTCTTGATAGACAATTCAATTAATTTTAATAAAATAAAATTGCAAATAACTTTTAAACGAAGCTTTTTTAAGTACAGTACGCCCAACGGAACTTGACATACTTCTTTCGCTTCATTCACTCTCATAACATTGTTCATGCATGCTCGTCGGTTTAGGGTACTCTTGACCTGGCCCTTTTCAAAATGTCGCCAATTTTTGTGAGTGTGTGTGTGATGTATATATGAATAATGAAATTATTTTCAGGAATCAATCACGGAGCAGAGCAGGCACCCTTCTACAAAGCACTCACCGAGGTCATCAAAGCTGGCTGTAAAGTCGCCATTGAGATCTCCAAGAGAGTGTAAATTGTAAAATGGTCATAATTCTAAAAAGAAATGCTGCTTTATTGAAGAAAATCTACCTCTGTCTCATATATTAATCTACCATCCAATAGCTATTGAGAAAGGAAAGACAAGTTTGGCTTTGTTTAAGTCTCGTAAGTGCAATTAATTTAATAGTATTCTCTCTGTATCTAGAATGTGTTATGTACTAATTTTTGTAGTAGGTATTATGTAGTATGTACTTATTAATCCTATCTAGCCTATGACGCTGAAAATAGTTTTTAATGAGTAAGGTAAACCACAAAAATAATATATTTTAATGATGTGTCCTATAGTTTGTGATTCAGAGAAGTTATAGATAGAAGCCAACGATCCCTTGGTGGTTTGTGATCTGCATTCCTTTACTCATTGGCTATTATGGAAATTAAATTAAATTTATTCATTAGAATAATAATGATTTTAATAAAGTATTAACTATCACTACAGGTTTTATGTACGTAGAAAGGTACTTAGATGTAGAATAAATATTTGTAGACATTTGACACAGCGTCATCTAGCCCCAAACTAAGCAAAACTAAACTAATGGGCACCAGTTGGCTGATAGAATACTTATATACTTTTTTTTGTAAACACGTACTTATAATACCTACTGCAACACCCAGACCCAGAAGAAATATTTGCAGAACATACAAACATTTCTCCCGCAGCGGGAATCGAACCCGCATCTCTTGCGTCTCAGCCAAGCACTCGCCCGCCACGCCACCGAGGTTGCTTTATAAATGTTTTATTTTCGTTGATTTTATGCCCGGCTCCTTATTGTCTATGACCACGAAACTTATTTGTAACGCGCCTTGTCGCGTTTTTGCAATACCAAATTGTCATTATTAAAGAATACGATAACACGGTGATCCCATAAACATGCGTTTGCCCGCGTTACGTTTTGTTTGGTCATAGGAACAAGGCCCCTGTTTGTTATTGGAATAAAAATTTATACTAATAGATGGTAGTAAATAGTTTGAAAATGTATAATGCAAACATCTTTGTTGTACCTACTACGTTATGTAAATAATATAATTTGTATTATTTTGTTTATCATCTTTTAATTTTCAAGCCACAAAACAATATGGGACATGGTACAGAACGCAAATGTATTCAACGACGTCAATAGACTATATGTGCAAAAATGTATGTTACGTCACCAAGTGTCCATCATGTGCGTCAATCTCATACATTTTTGCAGCAGCATTTGATGACTTTAGAAGCAAAGTAAATTAATTACAGGCTCAGAGCTTGTAGACATAAAATATAGCATCGCTTCATATCTATTCCATTTCTACAATCGCTGACGAGGAACAGTAGTGCGTTATAGTGCGAACATAATTTTTTATCGTATTTTATCTGAATTTTAGAGGTTCGGTGTTTTCACGTGACATTTCGAAATGTCAATGTCATTCCCGTACATTTGGACTTGTTCATCCTTGGATGAGATCGTCGCATTTGACTAGGTGTTCCAAGCAGAAAATGGCAGATGGAATCAAATTGCACTTACCCCTCTCACACTTCCGTCCCTGATAGCCGGTGCGGCACGTTCATTTGTTTTTGTTCGGGAAGCAAGTTACTTTTACTTTTGCATTTCCGTCTCTGGTAAGACGCAAGGTACAGGCTCAAATCAAAAAGTGCAGAGATGACTTACCCCCATCGCAGTTCCGTCCCTAGTAGCCGGTGGGGTAGGAGCAAATTCTCGGTGTGGTGCAGTTGCCCCCGTTCATTCATTTTTGTTCAAGAATCAAGTTACGCATTTCCGTCCCTGATGGAGGGCTAAGTGAATTGGCTACAAGTTCAAAGCAAAAAGTGCGGGAATTACTTACCACCTTCACAGTTCCGTCCCTGGTAGCCCGTGGGGCAGGAGCACACTCCCGGCGCGGTACAGTTGCCCCCGTTCATGCACTGGGGGTAGCAGAGCGCAGTGCGGCAATGCTGGCCCATATACCCGTCGGGGCACTGGCAGATCTTCTCGTGGTTGCACCAGCCTTGGTTCGCGCACTTTTTATCGCACTCTGGATCCGGCCCTGGAAGAAATTCGTTTATATTTTACAATTCGATTTTTTTTTCTGAATTTTAGGTAAATGATTTCGATTAATTTCATCATCATGTCGTTTACATCCATTGTTAGGTGTAGGCATCCACTTTATGACGCCATTCGCTCCGATCTATGGCATTTAGTCTTTGATCTCTATTTGACTGAGTAAAAATCAGTTAAAATGATGAAGTAGATTGAGTGAGTGAGTGAGTGAGTAGGTAGAAAAAATAATATTCATGCGAACGCCATGTCAATATGGCGCTTTTATCAATAGAGAATGCAGTATTTTTAAGCTTCGATTGAAAATAATCGCGTGCTAGACGAAACTATGTGACTTTAGTATTATGAAAAAGCTTATGAAATGATACGACACACGGCGATAAAGCTGGTCATACTCCCAAAAATTCTTCTGTGATGACTGCCTGTAGAGTCCTTTTCGCGAAAAAGTCCCGCGGAAATTGTCGGAACTAAACAAAATTCTATGGAAGTTTCTCGTAACACGAAGACTACAGCGCCTCCTACGGGATTCTAAGCTAAACTGGTAGCACGGCCACGATAAGGCCGAATGCAGGTTTAAGTCCTGTTCAGGTAGAATTTTTGGGAGTAATTTAAAATGATGAAATGATACGAACCTAAAAATGAAATTGCTGTGAGCAGATCCACCGTGTCAGCCGTTGTCGGACTCGGCGGCACCCGAAAAATAATGAAATTTGTTAATTTCGCCTGCACTATGCAGGCTATACAAGTAATTTAGGTTAAGCAAAAAGATGGCGTTCTGAATGAAAGGCTTCTAAATCTACGTAAGAAATTAAATTATCGAAGGACTAGGCAATAAGACCCTAGAACTGTCGCCTGCTCGAAAAAGAAAAATACGAGTAGGTAAGATTTAATAATTATTATTTAGGGCAAACTACAAAAAAATATTTGTGAATTGTGTGAAAACGGTAGGTATTATTAAAGGGGAAATACAGGGGCAAACTACAACTAATTGTTAACTTGATATTTAGGTAAGGTACCCAGTAGTTGACCATCCCCAATAGTCATTCATCGATGACAATGACAACTAATGGTCCGTTTTTTACTTTTTATTATAATGTAATAAAACCAATAATAATTCACATTGAATAACAATATTCAAACATTTGAAACATTGTTTTGTTTAAAATGTGTAATGTTTATAAGCTTGCGTGTATTCTCGTAAATCACAAAACAAACCGCAATGAAATGTCAATCGCTGTATTGTTCAATCCGTAACTAAACCAAACGAGAAGGTAATCGCATGGTGGGTCGACTACCAATTAGTAGCATAAGCAAAGAATACGGTATGATCTGAAAATAGATGAAATGCAAAGTTATTCTGGATTTCACACTTGCTACGGCTCTCGGTCGTTAGCGTGATATAATGAGGGATTAATAAGCTCAACAGCTCTCGTAGATTAGATGGATTGGGCTGGTGAAAGGCTGTAAATAGTTGGATTTGTTAAACTTATTTGAGAATTATAAATAAAGCGTTATATCTGTGTTTCTGCAGCTGTTTCAAGGTAGTTACGGTATTATCTCAATTTTCTTTGTAAAAAAAATAGTGAAACTTGTACAGAAACGCAGACATGTAAGTGTTAAAAATGCGTTGGCGATACAATACCTGTCCTTCCTAAATACACACCTCTCTGTGCGCATTCCTTCTTTAGGTTTAACCTTAATGGGGTGCCTTTTAAGGGTAGCCCTCGGCCATTTTTCAGAACCAAACCTATTTCTAATGTTGCGATACCACTGCTGTTGCCAACACAAGGCAAAACTATACTGAACTCTGAAAATTAAAATATAATTGCACGGATGATAAATAACATGAAAAGGTTAATGCTTTCGTCAAACATAAACCGTTTCTAAACATAATTACAGTCTATTAAAAATCTAAAATAGTGTACAGTAGTACCACAAATACTTCGTGCTTTGTATGACGAATTTGTCAGACTATGAAACTAGTAGTCAACTAATAATAACTGAGACAACCCTTTAAAAAAATTAAGTACTTATCAAATCCACATAATTATTGTAACATCTCTATTACATATCATAAAATTGCCAAGGCGCACAATATTTGTGGTACCTAACCTACTACAGCAGGTAGGTACAATATTTATTTATAAGAGTAGACATTTTTAAATGTAATTTACCTTGTAAAACTTATGTGGAAGTTTTATAAAGTAAATTATATTTAAAATGAGACCAACAGAACTTGTTTACCGTCTCTATATGGGGAAGTCGCATTGTAATTGTATTATTTTATATTGCCCCTATGCTTATAAGGCTTGCAGTCTGAAAATCAAATCATAAATCACCTTTAGGCGTTTTAGGCACCCGCCCCTGTGTTTTTATCGACAGCACCGGTGGTTTTAGTACTTTGAGATCAGATGACGTCAGAGTGTCGAAATTGTACGTATATTTCTTCTTTGACCTCCACGTAAAGTTTACGTACCCTACTTCTGAGGGTATTATGGGCAGTTTGTGCGAAAAATTAGGATCTAAAACGTATGGTGAGACGTGTCCGTTCAGTATTGCGAATACTTGCATCGATATACCTGAAATATATTCATTAAATTCGATTAGTGATCGTGATCGTATAAACTTCATCATAGCCAACCAGCGTTGAGGAGTTATGTATCTAGTGTGACTTGTGAAAAGATCCACTGCATCATCCTACTAATATTATAAATCCGAAAGTGAGTATGTTTGTGCCTCAATCACGGTATAACGGTTGATCGGATTTGAATGAAACTTGTACAATGAATCTAGTTGACACTTATCGCTCTTTTGAAGCGTTCGTGGCCTAGCTTGCTCACTTGCTTAGGCGTTCTTGATCGTTAAAGTTAAGCAACGATATGCGCGGTCACAAACTGGGATGGGTGATCGCAAGTGGCATTACGAGCTGAGCGCTTCCGTGCTTTAACCTTTTGGACGCCAATGTCACCTATAGACGACAAGCACTTCCGATTTCTGTACGCCAACGTCGTCTATACATGACAAAAAACCCGGCCCACAAAATATGAAATAAAATCATTGTAAAATGATTACTGGTATTTTATTCGATCATTCCTCAAAATAGAATAATCCAGCAACATGTGAGTATAGTTAACAAGTCTCCTAAAGCCACTAGCATCGAGAAATATTGAAATAAAAACATGGACTCATATCCAAGAAAAATACTGTGTCCAGCACGCCAAAGTCGTCTATACTTGACGCTAGTGAGGTGGTAAAGGACGAACAGATTTATCGAAAACTATTCACAAATTCACAATTCAAGTTGTGTTATTTATTTTTATAGTTAGTATGTAAAGAATTTGAACTTTATTAATGAATATTTGAATAAAACAAAACGTAATAAACATAAAACTATACCATCCGCTACCATGAATTAAAAAATGGCATCAAATCAATTTCGCATAATAAATCTGATAACTCAACTCTGGCGCATCCCTAGCTCGTCACCGATAATCAGTGCTCTGGACGCCATGGTCAAGTATAGACGACACACTGATGACGTCATAGGCGAATAGCGAGAAAATAGTGCAGTGCGATTGTTAAGATGTTTTACATAATTTCGATGTTTCACATCTGCCAGGCGGCGTCCCGTGACGGCACACAAACTTTTTAGTTTACCTGACCAAGATTTATAATATTCTAAGACTGATTGTGATTACTTAGTGCGAAATGTACAATAATTTTTAATTTAATCTACAACTAGCTGTTGCCCGCGACTTCGCACGCGTTAGATTACTTTTATACTTTGGTACCCCATTTCACCTTTTTCAAGGGCTGTTTTGAAAAAACCCTGAAACATGTAGGTACTTATCCATTTAGACGTACCTAAGCCCTCCCGCACCTCGGTAACACCCACTCCCGCTACAGAGTCAAACTAACTAATCCTTAATTTTTTTGAAAATAAATTATGGACTATGTTATCTATACTAATATTATAAATACGAGAGATTTTTTGTTTGTAACGAATAGGCTCCGAAACTACTGGACCGATTTCAAATATTCTTTTACCAAGAGAAAGCTACATTATCAGGGTCCAGTATAGGTTATAATAAATTTTCAAAAAAATTAGGGATCCGTAAGAAAATTGCAATATTGTAACCCAAGGTAGAAAACCTAAAACAGTTTTTGACGTGCGGCTCCGAAACTACTGGACCGATTTCAAAAATTCTTTCACCAATAGAAAGCTACATTATCAGGGTCCAGTAAAGGCTATATTATATTTTCAAAATATTAGGGATCCGTAAGAAAATTGCAATATTGTAACCCAAGGTAGAAAATCCAAAATAGTTTTTGGCGTGCGGCTCCGAAACTACTGGACCGATTTCAAAAATTCTTTCACCAATAGAAAGCTTCATTATCAGGGTCCAGTATAGGCTATAATATATTTTCAAAAAATTAGGGATCCGTAAGAAAATTGCAATATTGTAACCCAAGGTAGAAAATCCAAAATAGTTTTTGGCGTGCGGCTCTGAAATTACTGGACCGATTTCAAAAATTCTTTCACCAATAGAAAGCTACATTATCAGGGTCCAGTAAAGGCTATATTATATTTTCAAAATATTAGGGATCCGTAAGAAAATTGCAATATTGTAACCCAAGGTAGAAAATCCAAAATAGTTTTTGGCGTGCGGCTCCGAAACTACTGGACCGATTTCAAAAATTCTTTCACCAATAGAAAGCTTCATTATCAGGGTCCAGTATAGGCTATAATATATTTTCAAAAAATTAGGGATCCGTAAGAAAATTGCAATATTGTAACCCAAGGTAGAAAATCCAAAATAGTTTTTGGCGTGCGGCTCCGAAACTACTGGACCGATTTCAAAAATTCTTTCACCAATAGAAAGCTACATTATCAGGGTCCAGTAAAGGCTATATTATATTTTCAAAATATTAGGGATCCGTAAGAAAATTGCAATATTGTAACCCAAGGTAGAAAATCCAAAATAGTTTTTGGCGTGCGGCTCCGAAACTACTGGACCGATTTCAAAAATTCTTTCACCAATAGAAAGCTTCATTATCAGGGTCCAGTATAGGCTATAATATATTTTCAAAAAATTAGGGATCCGTAAGAAAATTGCAATATTGTAACCCAAGGTAGAAAATCCAAAATAGTTTTTGGCGTGCGGCTCCGAAATTACTGGACCGATTTCAAAAATTTTTTCACCAATAGAAAGCTACATTATCAGGGTCCAGTAAAGGCTATATTATATTTTCAAAATATTAGGGATCCGTAAGAAAATTGCAATATTGTAACCCAAGGTAGAAAATCCAAAATAGTTTTTGGCGTGCGGCTCCGAAACTACTGGACCGATTTCAAAAATTCTTTCACCAATAGAAAGCTTCATTATCAGGGTCCAGTATAGGCTATAATATATTTTCAAAAAATTAGGGATCCGTAAGAAAATTGCAATATTGTAACCCAAGGTAGAAAATCCAAAATAGTTTTTGGCGTGCGGCTCCGAAACTACTGGACCGATTTCAAAAATTCTTTCATCAAAAGAAAGGTACATTATCAGGGTCCAGTATAGGCTATAATATATTTTCAAAAAATCAGGGATCCGTAAGAAAATTGCAATATTGTAACCCAAGGTAGAAAATCCAAAATAGTTTTTGGCGTGCGGCTCCGAAACTACTGAACCGATTTCAAAAATTCTTTCACCAGTAGAAAGCTACATTATCAGGGTCCAGTATAGGCTATAATATATTTTCAAAATATTAGGGATCCGTAAGAAAATTGCAATATTGTAACCCAAGGTAGAAAATCCAAAATAGTTTTAGGCGTGCGGCTCCGAAACTACGGGACCTATTTCAAAAATTCTTTCAACAAAAGAAAGGTACATTATCAGGGTCCAGTATAGGCTATAATATATTTTCAAAAAATTAGGGATCCGTAAGTAAATTGCAATATTGTAACCCAAGGTAGAAAATCCAAAATAGTTTTTGGCGTGCGCTGCGAAAACTATTGATTATAGAACAAAATAATGTACTACACGCCTATGAAGTCGCGGGCAACAGCTAATTCCGTAATAATGTAGCTATTTACTGGTGATATATATTTTTTTTTAATAGGTTCTGTAGTTTCGGAGCCAATTCGTTACAAAATAAAATTTTTCCTCTTTATAATATTAGATAGATAGATATATTATTTATTTGGCACACAAGACACAGCACAGACAGAATGATAGAAACAATAAAAGGAAAGACAAAGAAAGAAGTACAATAATAGTAAAAAAATGAAATAAAAATATGAACGTAGGTAGATATCCGGGTGCATATCTACCTAGATATGCAGCCAAACATCCACACAAGTCCATACCTGCCTGTTATAGTATATATTAGTGTAGATTTATTAGAGAGCAGTGTTGGTCTAGTTGGTAGTGACCCCGCCTTCCGATCCTAAGGTCGTGGGTTCAAACCCGGTCGTGTACCAATGGAGTTTTCTGTGCGAATAATTTATGTGCGCTATACCAGTAGGTACTCTCAAACGGTGAAGGAAAACATCGTGAGGAAACCCGCGGCTTCGTCAGCTCCGCACGTATTGAACATGTCTTTCCTGTGGACAAGGCCGACTAAGCTGAGAGGATGGAATAGGTGCTGGGCAAGCCTACTCCATCTTAATTCGTCCCGGGCACTACAGCGTCCCGTTTTATGAAGGTAAAAGTTGCCTCCTGACACTGTATAAATCATCTACTATAGATGGTAAAAGGCCTTATATATAGACCAGCTGTTGCCCGCGACTTCGTGCGCGTGTAGCACATTATTTCGTTCTCTGTTTCAATAGTTTTCGCAGCGCACGCCAAAAACTATTTTGGATTTTCTACCTTGGGTTACAATATTGCAATTTTCTTACGGACCCTTAATTTTTTTGAAAGTAAATTATAGCATATACTAGACCCTGATAATGTACCTTTCTTTTGGTGAAAGAATTTTTGAAATAGGTCTAGTAGTTTCGGAGCCACACGCCAAAAACTATTTTGGATTTTCTACTTTGGGTTACAATATTGCAATTTTCTTACGGATCCCTAATTTTTTGAAAATATATTATAGCTTAAACTGGACCCTGATAATGTACCTTTCTTTTGGTGAAAGAATTTTTGAAATAGGTCTAGTAGTTTCGGAGCCGCACGCCAAAAACTATTTTGGATTTTCTACCTTGGGTTACAATATTGCAATTTTCTTACGGATCCCAAATTTTTTGAAAATATGTTATAGCTTATACTGGACCCTAATAATGTACCTTTCTTTTGGTGAAAGAATTTTTGAAATCGGTCCAGTAGTTTCGGAGCCGCACGTCAAAAACTATTTTGGATTTTCTACCTTGGGTTACAATATTGCAATTTTCTTACGGATCCCTAATTTTTTGAAAATATATTATAGCCTATACTGGACCCTGATAATGTACCTTTCTTTTGGCGAAAGAATTTTTGAAATAGGTCCAGTAGTTTCGGAGCCGCACGCCAAAAACTATTTTGGATTTTCTACCTTGGGTTACAATATTGCAATTTTCTTACGGATCCCTAATTTTTTGAAAATATATTATAGCCTATACTGGACCCTGATAATGTATCTTTCTTTTGGTGAAAAAATTTTTGAAATCGGTTCAGTAGTTTCGGAGCCGCAAGCCAAAAACTATTTTGGATTTTCTACCTTGGGTTACAATATTGCAATTTTCTTACGGATCCCTAATTTTTTGATAAAATATTATAGCCTATACTGGACCCTGATAATGTACCTTTCTTTTGGTGAAAGAATTTTTGAAATAGGTCCAGTAGTTTCGGAGCCGCAAGCCAAAAACTATTTTGGATTTTCTACCTTGGGTTACAATATTGCAATTTTCTTACGGATCCCTAATTTTTTGAAAATATATTATAGCTTATACTGGACCCTGATAATGTACCTTTCTTTTGGCGAAAGAATTTTTGAAATCGGTCCAGTAGTTTCGGAGCCTATTCGTTACAAACAAAAAATCTTTTCTCTTTATAATATTAGTATGTTAAACAGTTTTTTTTATTTAAAGTATCGGTATTGGTTCTCAAAATCATTTGGCAGCGTCGGCATCACTCTGTCTATAGGCAGATATCGATTCCGAAATCGATGCACAGCGTGCGACCGGCGCGACGTGAGCGACACGGTTACATCCCTAAAAAAGTTGAAAAACTCTAGGCCAGGTACGCCAAAGTCATCTAATCGTGACAGTGACGTCATCACGATGGAGAATAGTGCTGTGCTTTACAACTATTTTATTATGAATTATTTTGTTTCTTTATGCTATTTAAAGTAAATAAAAAAGAGTGGGAGATGACACAAAAGGGAAATAAAACATCCAAGATTATAAGAAGTAATTTATTTCATAAAATTCAACAAAAACAAGTCACGATGTGTTATCGATTTATGGACTCTTGGCAACACTAGTTTTTTCGTAGGTATTTTTGTTGAAATTTTGCTGTGGCGCACAGGGCACGGAAACGCGTTTGTGTCATGGCGTTCAAAAGGTTAAAAAGTCGGTCCCGGCTTTTAAGTCGTTAAGCCATGACGGAGGCCTTTAGGCGGCCTAAAAACTCCTTCACTAGAGTTGGCCACTAGCTCATACGAACATACATACTTACCGCTGAACATCCGCACCTGCCGCTCGTCGATCCACATGGAGATGTAGTGTTGCTTGGCTTCCGGGTCGCGGTAGTCGCGGCGGCCGGCGCCCAGCGTCAGCGACATGGCCAGCGCGACGCCGGCGCACACGCGCGCGCCCAGCGACGCTGATCGCCACATGCTGGAACGACAACACTCAAATATCTAACTCTGCAACCACTTGTCCTTCTTCTGCAGCTTTTCACGCCATGGGTTTGAAAAGCTCCCACAAATTACAAGTGTAGAGTAAAGGTTTGGCTTGTCAAGGATTGTGTCTTTCGCAAGCGTGTCCTTACGTTTTGTCTGAACTTTTAACAGATGCATGTAGAGATTTGACGCTTGCGACAAGCAACAGGCGTGTGATTAAAGCATAACGCTATTAGATCATCATTATCTTCTTACGCGTTTTCCATTTAATGTGGGGTCAGCACAATAAGACGATTTTCTTCTTCAATTCCCTTCTTCCCTCTATTCTCAACTATCTCAACACTCGCTTATTTCTTACTCATGCTGTCTATCACACAGTCCATCTATCCACAGTTATCCAAAAAACTGTACTTACATAATATTCTCCCCTTCTTACCTTATTCGATTTTAAAGTAAAAACGAAAACATGACATTTTTAAAACCAAATTAATATTTTTTTAAATATTATTCACTAATTCGCCTTAGATTTAAGCGACCCGTGAAACGTGCTCCAATAATAAGCGATTAACAGGCGTATAATTTGTTTGTCGACCTTACACAGTCCGGCTCGAAGAACCACAAAAAAGCAACGAAAAAAGAAATTATCACAGTTAACATAATTGATTGGGACCGTTTGGGACGTGCTCCACAATGAAATTATCGTGAGAAAGGACCGGCCAGCGTAAAAAAACCGACAACTTCATTAAATATCCCCTGTCAAAATGTAATGTGTATACTAGTTTTTTCTACTCGCTCCCGATGTCAAATTATACTTATAAAAGGTGTTAACAAAAAAGAATAGTCGACACTAGAGAACCACTAGCACTGCGCTTAGGGACGATCAACAATTTTAAATATCAATGAATTACGTTATAAATAATAATAAATAAATAAAATTCGTTTATTGCAGACCATGATCCATAATGTGTTAGTAGTAACTTACAAACTAAATTAGTAAACCTTAAACTACTTAAAAATAAAACCAACAAATTACGAAACTACCTATTGAGACACTAGGCGTGTGAAATATAAGTAAATATAAGTTTTATTTTATTTTATTCATGAACATTTTGTATGTTTATCTCATATAAAAATAATATCTGTGTCAGATGTAAAAAAATAAACAGTAAGAACATTGTTCCATAAGTAGCCATGGAAAGTTCAGAAGTCTGTTACTATTTCAAACTTTTAAAGATAACCTAAGAACCTACTTGAGCTAATTTAATTGCGAGGCTTGCAATTGAACAGATAACCCCAAATTAGCACAACGTTGATTGTCATAACATTAAACATCGATAAGTTATGTTAATTGATATGAAACTATTATACGCTTTTCCACTCGTCCAGTAATCATGCTGGTACCTATATGTGGGACCTACTTTTTGTAGTTAAATAATAAATTAAGCTCATAAAAAGTTATAATTACTACTCGTGTCGTGTCACTGGTTAGACGAGTTGATAGCCGGAGACGAATGTTGAGCGATGCCTAAAGAGCGTTTATTTAATTATTTAATGTTTTTTTAAGTTGCAAAAAGCATTAATAGTTGACCACTTAAAAAAGATAGTCACAGTCTCCACTATAATGATGTGTTTATTCATCAAAGTGATTTACCCTTTTGACTTTTAGCTGTTTATTTAAATTGCACATTTATACCAAGACCGGCTCCATTCTGAAATGTCTCCTTTAAAATTTTGATCACTATGGTATCTAACCAAAACCATTCCTTATGCGTTGTGATTCCCAAGGACGTAGCAAATGGAGATCCGTTGTCTCTGCGTACCCCTATGGGAAACAGGCGTGATATTATGTATGTATGATTTCCAATTCTGTGTCATATTCAAATACAGCAACAAAAGGTGGTACCCAACTGGTAATTAGTTGTATGTATCTAGGGAGTACCGCGTGGTCAGTGATCGAGGCCGTTCGTGCATCGCGTATGGGTCATTGGAGACGTCACTCCGCGAAGCTCGCCGACGCGACGCATCCTGGCCTGGCGATAAGATGTGCGAATGACCGGGCTTGCGAAGCAGTAACTCGACCGAATATATTTAGCCTGTCAGACCACAACCGAGGGCTAAAATAACCCGTCACCGTTCCACAACCTACTGGTTGCACTTAACGGGGGACATCGAATTAGTTAGGCAACATACTAATTCAGTTTTCCCCGTTTTTATTATTTAACTTTGGGTGAATGTATGGCCAAAATACCCAAACTAAGTAGTGTTTTTGGTCACACGATCACAATACAACTACAATAATATGGTCGATAAGTAAGCACAGTTATTATTTATATAACTAGGTACCATCGTTATTATTTATATTGAACTAGCTTCCACCCGCGGCTTTGCTCGCGTGGTACTACGATAAAAAGTAGCCCATATCTTATTCCAGCACGCATACTATGCATGTTCCAAGTTTTATTCAAATCCATTCATCCGTTACGGCATGATTGAGACACAAACATCGTCACATCCTCACAAACTTTCACGTTTATAATATTAGTAGGATAAAAAAAATATATTACACATTTTCTTAAAAACTTTTTTCAGTACCTAGGTAGAGTATAGTTAGAATTAAACTGTTGTATACCCCTGGCCAATGCACTTGTTAACCTAACCAGCCGCTCAGTCGTCGAGTTGATACCCGTTGAGGGAACAGGTAACCGTGTAAAAAGCAACAAAAAAAGTCGAGTCCGGCTGACGGGCAGCGCGGTCGCCTCAGTCCTGCGCTTCCAACCACAGCTCTATACTTTTTTATTTATTTTATTGGCTATACCTTACGGTCACAATATTAGGTTTCATGTCATTAAGTTACCTGATAAATTGAAATTGCATACATACAAGACTTCATCTTTTTTTATATTTGGACGTCATACATTCATCGTTGTACAATTAGCATGTTAGTGTTAACAGTTCTGGGAAAATACAGTACCTATTTAAAATGTTACTTAGTAAAAACTACTATTATTAAAAGCAAGTAAAAAAAGCCAAAACCAAACAAGACTTACTCAACACGTTTTTAATAATTGTAATTAGAAAATCTAGGTACCTACAATTTTGGTTAAATAAATCCTACTAATATTATAAACGCGAAAGTTTGTGAGGATGTGTGGATGTGACGATGTATGTTTGTGCCTCAATCACGCCTAAACGGCTAAACGGATTTGAATGAAACTTGAAATATATATAGAACATGTGCTGGATTAACATATAGGCTATCTTTTATCCGGGTACCACGCGAGCGAAGCCGCGGGCGGCAGCAAGTACCTAATAAAATATAAAAAGCTCTAAATAATGACTGAATTCATCTAAAAGTAGGTACGAACTTTACCAGCTAGTGGAATAAAACAACCTTGTGCCCGTGCACCGCACTTGAAACATATGATCCCATAGTTACTCTATTATTAACCATTGTTTACATTACAGTACCTAGGTACCTACACCAGATAGCATTGTTTACGGGGTTTAGCTTTAATCTATGCTTTCAAAATGAAAATGAAAACCATTCTTTGATTCAAAACATTAGGTAAAAGTTTTGTGAAGTTAACAAAAACAATACTTATAGGATATAACGATTTAAGGAATGATGAATTACTTACCATATTTTTAGTTTCACTAAAAACATAAGCGGGAGAGAACAATGCAGTAAAATTCCGATTCGATCAGACAATTAAGTTTTAAGTGGGATCAACGATCCTTTATTTACTGAGTTCCGATCACTTATCGAAATTCGCAATGTGGACAAAGAACTTAATGAAAACCAAAACTTAAAAACCAGCTTACTTGTTTGATGATTCCAATCAGTGTAAAGTAATCACAACACACACGATCATAGTTTGAGATGTTCAACACAATTCGCGAACTCGTAAATGGGTAGTGCTCGAAAGCGCGCGGAGTGCGTCCACTTTGGCGTCTGGGCACTGACTGGCTTGACTGCTGAGCTATTGTATAGAACAGTCTTATCTATCTACCTTGTTCACCACACATTCACAAGTTGCTTTAAAAGTTCCCATACTAAACTATTAAACTATACACCAGACAGTCGTCGGTTAGAAAATTTATTAGAAGCTCTCGTTTTAAAATCTGCAGTTATTAATAGGTATTGATTTTATTATTGTACGTGCATCCTTAATTTATTGATTTTTCTTACCTAATACCTAGCTATCTCGCTTTCTTCGTTAACTACCTAAGTTGTTTCTTACAATTGAAATTATCGTTATATTTTTATGATAAGTGTCATAAAATTGTTATGAAAGCTAAACAAAAAGCTTGCTTGAATTGCATCGTGTAGTGAACTACAAAACGCCGTTTTTTTCCTGTTGCAGTAATGGCCGGTTTGCGAATGAATGGCGGATTATGGCCACTTAATTTTACCTGACGCTGGTCCATTGTTTAGTCTTAAGTCCATAAATTAACTGAGAAGAATGAGTAGTTCGGCCAATATTATAAAATAAATCCATACATAATACCAATATTTTTTCTAGTTTATATACAGTAATAAAATTTGTGTATTAACATTACCTGTTCTATACCTATTACAAAATATGAAACAATCGTTACTTATATTTGAGTTTGAGTTACTAAAAGTACCTTACATTTTTACTAGGTAGGTATATAGCAATTCTATGACTTGCATATTAATAGATAAGTAAGTAGGTACTAGTAGCTGAACACTTGAAAATATTTTAATGTTCAACTACTGGTGTCGATCTACTAATTGTTGATTAATTGTTTTTTTTATGGTTTCGCACCCGAAGGGTGCCAACGGGACCCTATTACTATGCCTCCACTGTCCGTCTGTCTGTCAGCGGGCTGTATCGAGGTTTAGCTACTGAAAGTCACTCTCAATGTGAATATTTCCCTGTGTATCAATGATTCCCGATTAGGTAGGTGTATTGTTATTTTGCCTAGGAAGATATAATTTTATTATATTCGACAGAATTTTTAACTATAGGTACGTACCTATAGGTAAATACGGCAGTCGCGCTTATGACGCAGACAAGCAGATATTTACGTGGTAGTATAAATACCTACCTAAGTAGTTTGTCTATTGATTCAGAAACTAATTTATTCCTTTTTGTAAAAAACATTACACTTGAATAAAACAATAATAAAATCCTTTGTGCGCAGTATCCACGTACACCTACCTAACATCTTTTTCCAGCGCGCTCATCTCACGTGGGCGAGCTTCAAATAAAAAATAAAATAACACAAAATAATTTCTTAAAATTTATTTTCTATGCAACATAAAAAAATATTCATCATAGTTACAATAAATTACAGTTACTTATGCGAACTAAAATGTAAATTATTATAATTCGTGAACAGAAAGTGTTCGCACGAGGTCAGATCAGAATTTCACAAACCAATAAAGAAGAGTCACATACACCTTGTCATGTTTATTTTAATTTACTAAAACGCAACTTAGTCAATCTAATTCAACAATTTCCAATGTCTAATACAAAAGCTTGCTTAGCAATATTGTTTACGTATCATCCTCGCAGTAAATGCTCTTCGCCCATTACTCTTTACCATAAACGGGTCGTCAACGTCTTAGCGCAAAAAAGACATACATGCGTTCTTTTTACAGTCCTGTTTTGGAATGAGGTAGGGCGGCGACCATAAGACAGCAAAAACAGAAACGTCCATAAATTGATACAGATAACACTGATAATGTACCTTACAAAAATTAATTAGGTATTACTTTTACATCGGTATTTTTTAGTTTTCATATCACCAACGCGAGCAGACAGATAAAGTTGTATTTTTTTTTTTACTTTTTACATCAAAAACCTTAAGTTGATATTTAGAAATGATCAAAACAGATGTATTGTCTAGCTTGCGTTAGTCCCGCGACCAATGAACCAAAAATTTTAATAAAATAGATGAAAGTGAAACATTGTGACATTCAACATTATAAATGCAGACGTTGTGCAGTTTGAATTTCAGAGAATGAAAATTACATTTTCATCGTTATACAATTTTTATTTAAGGCAAGTATTCTCCTAGGTACAATTTTAAATAAAAAAATGAACACACTGTACAATTCTAAGAATTTTGGAGGAAAGGCAGTGACAAGGATCACCGAGGTCGGCGACTAAACAACATTAAACCATCAAAGTTAAGTTTTGAACCGTAACAAATAAATATCAAGGATTATAATTCAACAGCGCGGTACAAGAAGCGACAAAACAGACGAGAAATCGAACGAGGCTTCTACCGTAGTAATATAATATCAAATTCTTACACTCATAGACATGATAGAATCCTTAACAAGTAACTTAAAGGGATTACGATAACAGTGCCTTCAAATATAAATACGCAATGTATAGGTACCAATTGTTACAGAGTAAGCTCTAAATCAGAACGATCAAACCTTGCATTAACACGCCACTGTATAACGTTATAACAAACTAAACTGAAATAAATAGTCGCGTAAATAAAATGCTTAGTCAGTTACCGCCGTCCGTCGGCGGCAGTCAAGTTTTACAAAACACGGTCAGATTACATCTGACTGGCGCAATGTATGCAATAAATATGTTACATAATTTTCAAAATAAACATGGTTTGACCGCGTGGAATGTAATGTAAACCCGATATCTTTCAGGTGAAGAAATAAATAATACACAAATAAAGACACTATCCTGTTAAATAATAAGAATAGATATCAGACAGTGCATTGAAAAGTACATGCAAAATAATACATAGTAAGTTGCGGAAAGCGAACGCGTTAGCTGCCTAACATTAGTTAACACGAAACCCTAGCCTTACGATCTAAGTTTGAGATACTCAGATATTTCGTAGAGTTTGGGCAGAGACTGCATATTTCATTCTACATACAAAGACACACCGGTTTTGCTACACATTGTCTCTACCACTATCCCAAAAAGAAATAATTCTGGATATAATTTTTGGGTGCGCACAAACTTCACAGATTTTAAATAGAATAAAAAGTTTTAATTGAATAATTACAAGCCTATACATTTAAAAGAGGTCTTAAAACTACAAGAGACGACAGATTCATGTTCGAGATTTAAAAGAGATTACTGATTTTTGTTTCTAAATATGACATAGCCGGGTATTAACGGCTTAGAAACGCACAACAGTTGAAACAGGCACTTTAAATGTCACGATTGCCTAAATATATTTATTCAACGTTCATAAATAGGTAAAACTAGAGATGTTCAAAATTCTCAAAAAGTGTTTCTTACTGAGATTCAATTGTACAGTATTTAGCTACACGTTCAAAGTGACACACAGATAGCATGAGAGTTTTGATTTCAAGGTGAACTATAGAACAAATCGTCGACTGAATTGAATACCAGAACTATCCTATCACGTTACAACACCGATACCGCGCTCTCGTCCCAAGCACCAACGTACGCCCGGTGGTCAGACTGCTAGTATCAAAAATATCATTTTATACATTTTCGCTAACAAAAAAAGCTGCGAGTTCTATTGCCCTCACCTTCATTGTGTACCTGAGTTACACATTGCAACTTCCCAAAGTATTCTCTGTCTGGAAGTACCTTTACGTTGCATTTGAGCGCGTTTCGAAGTACTGAAATTCACGAGCAATTTTCTATGGACGCAACGAATGTCAGGATAACAAAACTCCCAGTGATATAAGTTTGTAGAGAAATAGGAATTTAAAACGTCAGAAGATACAACGTTGATAAACTAACTATCGAAAATAACTCTTTCATGGTCCATATAGTGCGAAGGTACTTTTTATAATTGATAGCGTATAAAAATAATTATAGCGTTGAAGTAGAAAGACTTTCCAAAAATACTTTGGTAATAGTCGTTTCACAATCTAATTGGATTCAGTTAAAGATCTTTTCGTGGTCATGATATTTCGAGTATTACGCTTATTACCAATAATATTTGATCCTGTGTCATATTAAAATAGATAAATTTAGGGCGAGTCCGACCACCGGATACCCGAGCTAAATTACATTATTTTCTTTGACAAAAATAGCTTTTCTTACATTTCGATTCCCTTAATTATGCGTAATTGATATCGAGCCGACAGCCTACCTCCACAACAAAGCCGAGATTCGGATATCTATTTCCTGATGCACTTAGCCAGGCGCGGTCAGAAGGGGCGGGGAGGGGGGTGTCATAGGGGACATGACCCCCCCAAAATCGTACGTCAAATTGAAAATCTAAAAATTTACAAAATAAAAAAAAGCAATTTTCTGCCCCTAGCCGCCTCTAAAAATAAAAGACTTCCTTTTGTTTTATAATGTGTGAAGTAAAATCGAGTATTATGAGATAAAATCTGATTTACTCGACATATTCTATTATTAGTGATCCCCTCCATAGTTTCAGACTGCGACCGCGCCTGCACTTAGCATATCTTTGTACAAATATTTGCCTATTCCAAAGTTTAAAGACGATGGAACAACTATTTGTACAATCACGCTTGTATAGAACCAATACGTCAGTTGTGTACCCAAGTAGGTAGTACGCGTGACGCAATCAGGAAAACAGAATATCCAACTTTAAAAACACTTAGATCTTGAAAAACTGGTTATCAAGCGAACTTTTAAATATAGAGAAAGATGTAGTTATACTTTATATTATGACAAGAATGGAGACATTGAAATATGATTTTGATGACATCATAATTTTAACAGTATTATTTCTAAGTAATATAGGTAAACTGGGTTAAATAGTGTGCTATCTACCAGAAGTTCCAAAACCTAGTGCAGATGTCAGATTATGATGACTATTTAATTACTTAAAATCAGTCTCATAATAAAATAAATCAACATTCATTCTGATTAAATTGCGCGATCACTTGTATATTCTAGAAAAATCTAGTACCTACAGCTTTACTCCGGGCATTTTATCTTGGCGGTTGACCTTCAAATGTTCCATCACCGCTCAAACTGCTAGTTTTCACTTGGAAATGACTCCAAAAAATAGTGTTCTGTCATTCGTCAAGATAAAACATCCCGAGGTTCATGAGCTAAATGTCGAAAGTAAAGAAGTGATCACGGATCATAAATACTATTCAGTGAAAGCCCTTACGATGGTAAGGCGAACAGTAGGCGCCGCCGTAATCTTACTCTAGCTTGGCCCTTACTCTAATATATTTAACTAAATGATAAATTGTCGTATAGCTGTATATAACGTCCATGAAAGCCCGCGCCAAACAAAATGGCGACGGCAGCTGCCACAAAATTGACTGGCGATAATCTATTGCATCGTTCATAACCAGTAGTACCTACGGATAAACCCGAATATTTAATTTGGACGATAAAATCGCTCATAAGTGAAGAAAATGGCAGTAGCGGATAGACTGTGTTCCACGCGTGTAATGTGGCAGTGTGAGCCAAGGTCACTGGTACCTTTATAACTTAACAGCTGCACACTCTTGCCGAGACACAACCGAGACTTTTATTGAACACTTGGGAGTGATTTTATAATAATCGTTGCAATCAGTTCCTATTATACAAAATATGACGTCTATGTATCAGTCATCGACAATCGACTGAAAGAAACTGATGGCAACAAATATACATAATCGCCTGTTACAATGTGCTTAGACAATTTCCACCTTCACTTGTCTCGTCAAGTATGTACATCATTATAAATTCTAGACATCGTGATTCAGTGCAATACATGACGGATATCATACAATAGCAGAGTTCAATTGCACACTTACAGTTCTTTATTATAACTAAAATATGTTTCCTTCTTACACGATCGCTGATGACTACAGGTCAGTAGACGCTTATTATGGAACGAAAATTGCATATTTCTTTTCGTATTGCACGATAAAAATTAGCTACCGATCGATACCCGCGAGTTCAAACCCCCGCAAGCTAACTCAAATTTTTGCACTCAATAAGCGTCGATTGACTGAACATTAAAAATAATGACTTAACGCTTGCCACATTACGCCGCACATTCCCCGTCCCTGTGGCTTCACTATGTGCTGCGTAGCTTCATTTGCGTCCTAGCCTTTCCTGTGACAGATCATAAGCCAGCTCTACACTCGCGCCGCGAGAGTTGTGAGTGTTTCGTAACTTCGTGGCGTTCCCCGATCACTGTCGCTTTGATTCGCGACAAAGGGTCTGAGGGAAACTGCAGGAATGTGGTATTTTTTTCACGAGTCGCGCCGTGAATCCGCGCGTGCAGAGCCCGCTTTATCGTTGCTATCAGTACTTGAAAATGACTAATGCCCGATTTACAACTCAACTAACGGGCGACGGATGGAAGACGCGTCATCCTTTAGTAGAATCTACGAACCGTGGATAAGAGACTACGCGGCAAGTTCCCCAAATGCGGGACGTCAGATCTTTGTTCTCTTGTATAAGTTTGCCGGTAATGCAGCCACAGGGTTATACAGAGGTGATGTTTAGACGTATGTGGGGGGCTGCGCGCTGGCGGGGGGCGAGGCGGGCGGCGCGGGGGGCACGGGGGGCGGCGGCAGCACCCGCGCGCCCGGCACGTACTGCCCGATGAACGAACCGTCCTCCGTGAAACGACCTGCAAGTTACATTGCACACTGAGATGGTGGAACATTGGAAGCACGATATAGTGAGATGGTAGAACTATGTTTGAGTAGTAAGAAAGGTTAGGGCCTGGATTATACCATAGACGAAATGGTACGTACGACTAGAACGCGCTGTACTAAATAGTGACAAGTGCAATTAGTACTTAAATTCGAAAACGTGTGTCAAGTCCTTTCAGCACACTGGTTTGAAAAAGAACTAGTGTCACGATTAGTAGTAGTACTAAAATTTCAGACAGGTGTCGCTACTATATTTCGTCCATAGTGATATTGATATAATATTGAGTTTTGTTAGTTTTTATAGCAAGAAAGAAGGTCAAGGTGAATAAAAATAATACATTAATATTCAATAAGGAACATAACAATTCTGTTACTGGAAAGAGAAAAGCGCTAAAGCGCCAAAAAACTTATTTGAAGCTCATACTTTTAGCTAGTTTTTTTTATAACGTTTTGACACTAGCGTTTTCCTTTTCGCCACCTAGATGGCGTTTGTGTTCCGACACAGGGAGTAAAAAAGTCGTTTATTGGTTAAATTCTTTAAATTTTTCTGACACAGATAATATTATGATAAGGGTTCCGGTCTACATGGGATCCATCGTACCGCCATCTAAGATTGTTAAAAAAAATAAGAATGTTCCTTATTGAAGTGAACTGTATCGTAAGAATTAGTTTTTATAGTTAGAAAGTTAATATAGCGTAAATAGTCTCCTAACAAAATATTATAAGGTTACGTTTATTAGTCTGGCACAAGTTGAAGCTTCTGCTTTGTACGGATTCAATAATAAGATGATGCATAAGAGATTTCTCTCTCCATCATGTGCCAGACTAGACGTAGAATGTTGACAAGCGAAACAATTTTTTTACATGCAAATGAGCTAGCTTTGTGTCAACAGAAAATAAAACATAAAAATGCAAATAAAAATCATACCTCAAAAAAATAAACAAAACACAATCGTCGCTCGTGCAAATGCAAAGGAGAAAGGGACGGAAACGGGAATATAATATCAAAAACTAACATAATTAAATGCAAAAACCAACAAAGCAACGTGTATTAAATATTAAAGAATACACTGCAACTCACTTCAAAATAATATCATTTTTACAACCTAACTTGCTTATCGTAAAAGTGTACTTAAAATCCTAACTTATGCAAAATAAGTAAATAAAGAGATTCTGTGCGAAATTCTACATCAAATAAAGTAACGTGAAAAAGCCTTTACGACAACTATTTCAGAAATAGTACAATAAAGACCCTGAGCGCCCGATGATAACCTACTCGATTCCTAGTACAGTAAATATACTGCAAAAATATAATTTCACAACTAAATTCACAAACTTGATTTAAAAAAATATATAAAAATTTTGGCGGGCGTTTTCACTTTTAGAACACCAATCAGAACGAAGATCATAGAGCTTGCGGCGATTGGCCAGCCCGTACCCGGCTGTGTTCTATATTTGAAAATGTGATGTCATTTGCTACTTTTTTTTCGAACGCAGCATAAAATATTATTCAGCCAGTGAATATGATTTGATTTTTTTTTATAAATTTTTTTTAGCCTTGCAAAAGGGAAAATAGGGGCTAAAATTACGTGGTTTAAGGGTTTTTTAGGAGAGGTTAGGGTGGGTTTAGACGAGCGTAGCGAAGGCCCCTGATGTGGAATCCTGAGCGGAGGGGTTTGGTGGACGCCTCTTGCGTCCGTACTGTCCGATGAAAGAGCCATCCTCGTTCATTCCCGCTGGAAACAACATGCATACAGCCGAGCGCACACAAAAACAAACTCACATGCCTTCAGGTAACGTCCAAGAATAAAAAAAAAACAAAGAAAAAAATAAAAATTAGCATTACACGTACATGCTCAAATAAATTAGAAAAAGCTGCTTTGAGCAAAGTTAACTACGAGAGATCGAAAATTCAGATATTTATCTATAGAAATGTAAATTAAAATTGATAGTGCAAAACTTCTTTTTTCATTCGAAAAGATCTATTTAAAAAAATCTTAGCTTAGAATTAGTTAATTATTATTTCATGTAATCATGTATTGATAGATAAATTTGACTGTGTTGATCTAATAACAAAAAAAATATATAATTACAAATTTTTGTTCTACGCCCCGCCCTTGTTACGATGCAGCTTTAAAGCTCCCCCCACACTGCTACGACAATCCCGGCAGTTAATATAGCAATACGATTATGCGAACAGTACAAATGAACTATATATCGTCACTGGAAAGGCAAAATTACGTAAGCGCCAAAATGGCGCCAAATAAGCATATTGAGTTATTATCCTAAAATAGCAGTCCAAATACAATAATATGAATTGCTGGACATAGAAAATGAAAAAAGAATGAAATCTTACGTTGACGTCATCAAAATTCGATAATTAGGTAGAAAGTTATGATTAAAAAACGAAAAAAATGAACTTCAAACGGCTTTTTCTCGATTGGCGCTTACGTAAATTTGCCTTTCCAGTGACGATATGAATATTGCAAGTCGCATACCTATCGGATGGGTGTCTCCCACTATTTCCATGGAAATACAAAATAGAATAAGTAGGACTAGCGTTTTTTCCAAATTATTTCTACTGCGGCAAAAAACGCAGTTGTGTTATTTGAGGATCTGTTTCCACCTTAATATTTATGACAGAGGTTAGAGAGGAAATAAATAAATAGTTTCTATGTGCACGCCGTCATAAGAGGTAATGCAGTGGTTTTTTTTTGCCGCCGCCGCCAGCAATGGAAACAGTAGGAGAATCAGTCCCAGTATTTCTATCAATAGAAATACCTAATGGAAATAGTGGGATACACCCATCGGTATTACCGATCGGGACTGCCGTAGTGTGTTGTGCCGTAATGTTTGCGTATGTGTGAAAGAGGTAATTTGAACAACATACCTGTTTCTCCTTCGCCGTACTCAGCCATTGAGTCGGTGTCGCTCTCCGGCCCCGGCTTGTTGCCGCTGCTCATCGAATGCCGAGATTTGTTGTCAAGTCTGCAAATATCATAATAGTACATTACTGCCCAGGAGCCCAATTCTCGGTAATAAAATCAGATTACACTAGCTGCCGCCCGCGGCTTCGCTTGCGTGGTATTCGTTCAGATCCGTTCAGCTGTTTAGGCGTGATTGAGGCACAAACATCCAAACATCGTCACAAACTTTCGTACTAGATGGCAGCACAGGTAAAATTAGTGCGCGCTATCGTTACGTTTTGAGCTTTACGTCGGTAATTTCAAGCAAACTAAGACTTTTCAATTTTATAATATAAGTAAGAAGTAAGATTCTATCAGCCGTATGGCGTCCATAGTACAAGCATTGCTTAGTTTGGGGCTAGATGGCGCTGTGTGAAATGTCCACAAATATTTATTTATTATTTATTTATTTAATTTGTTTGATCTTCGAGAAGTCTCGGCGAAACTTCTCGCCGAGCCTTCTCGCCGCGAGTCTGGAGGGGCTATAATAAGGGACTTACGGATGCGTGTACTGAAACTATGTATGGTGATAGCTGAGCACACTCGCAGTAGCGAGCGTGAGAGATGGTACTTACGGATGCGTGTACTGAAACTGTGTATGGTGATAGCTGAGCACACTCGCAGTAGCGAGCGTGAGAGATGGTACTCACGGATGCGTGTACTGAAACTGTGTATGGTGATAGCTGAGCACACTCGCAGTAGCGAGCGTGAGAGATGGTACTCACGGATGCGTGTACTGAAACTGTGTATGGTGATAGCTGAGCACACTCGCAGTAGCGAGCGTGAGAGATGGTACTCACGGATGCGTGTACTGAAACTGTGTATGGTGATAGCTGAGCACACTCGCAGTAGCGAGCGTGAGAGATGGTACTCACGGATGCGTGTACTGAAACTGTGTATGGTGATAGCTGAGCACACTCGCAGTAGCGAGCGTGAGAGATGGTACTTACGGATGCGTGTACTGAATTTACGTATGGTGATAGCTGAGCACACTCGCAGTAGCGAGCGTGAGAGATGGTACTTACGGATGCGTGTACTGAAACTACGTATGGTGATAGCTGAGCACACTCGCAGTAGCGAGCGTGAGAGATGGTACTTACGGATGCGTGTACTGAAACTACGTATGGTGATAGCTGAGCACACTCGCAGTAGCGAGCGTGAGAGATGGTACTTACGGATGCGTGTACTGAAACTATGTATGGTGATAGCTGAGCACACTCGCAGTAGCGAGCGTGAGAGATGGTACTTACGGATGCGTGTACTGAAACTATGTATGGTGATAGCTGAGCACACTCGCAGTAGCGAGCGTGAGAGATGGTACTTACGGATGCGTGTACTGAAACTACGTATGGTGATAGCTGAGCACACTCGCAGTAGCGAGCGTGAGAGATGTTACTTACGGATGCGTGTACTCGTGGAAGGCCGCGTCGGGGTAGTCCCTCCGGCCGTGCTGCAGCTCCCTGTCGTGCACGTCGTACTTGCCGCCGCGGTTGCGCCGCGCCACGCACACCAGCACCAGCACCAGCAGCAGGAAGGCGAGGGCCACCATCACGCCGATGAACCAACCAGCGGTCGCCATCTTGTCCTCCGGCTTGTTTATTAATGGATCTGGAATGAGGGATTACATCCAATAACACCCAACTTCTAATTAACTTTTATAAACTTCTCCGCTGGACTGAGAGTAAAGAAAAAATATAGAATGCGTCCAGCTGCCTCTCTCCCCGAGCATGTCGTAAAAGTCGACTAAGGGATAGTATCCTACAACATGATGAGATACAATAAGCAAGTATTCCCAAGGAGGGTTGACGTCAGGCAGGCGGCCGGTCATAAAACACCTTAGCCAAAACTCTTACAGAAAGATCCAAGGATCATGCTGAGCCGACCTCACATGGAGTGGGATGAGGGCAGGAAGATGATGATGATGATGAATGATTATTTTGGTTATATTATGTAGCTTATCAAGAGTTTTCCACTTGCAAACATTAATATATTAGAATATAATAACATCAGAAGCGCTTGTGGCGTCATGCATAGATGTTCTAGATTGATTGTCGAAGTTAAGCAACGTTGCGCGCGGTCACAATTGGGATGGGTGATCGCAAGTGGCATTACGAGCTTAAGTGCTTTCGTGCTTCGAAGGGCACGTTCAATTGTCGGTCCCGGCTTCAAGTCGCTAAGCCATGGCGGAGGACTTTAGGCGGCCTAAAAACTCTGTCACAAGAATTGGCCACTAGCTCATACGAACTTACTTACTATTGAAGCCCCGGACGAAAGTAATTAGGATCATCAGAATCAGTTTGGTGAATGATATTATATGCATAACTCAGTAGAGTAAACATGAGAATGATTGTATAAATGTCAAACTATTTCAATCAAAGTAAACAATGAAAAGCTACTAAAACTTGTGTAAATAAAAATGACAACATGTAAGACCTTGCAAATAAACGTAGAACTAAAAAATATTTACTTTGTCCTTCCAATAAATAACTATAGAATTGTCGCTCAATTTCAATGTCCATAGTATTGCATTCTACGTTTACTTCAAGGCCAAAAAGATTAGTGCGGAAGAATAAAACGTACAGAACTCACCGGAGGTCGCGTCGACATCCTTCACCTCGCTGGTACTGAAGTATTCACCATCGTGCGCCGTCATTTTAACCTCATACACTTTCCCCGGCTCCAATCCCGTCAGAATAACAAAGTCATCGTCGGTGATTTCATTAGTTCTCGACCAATCGGGGTGTCCTTTCAGCTTGTACCAAGCGACGAAGTGGGTACCAGCATGGCCTTCAAGCGAAGGCAACCAACGGACAAGGATATGAGCCGCGCCTTCCTTAGCCGGCAGCGTTGTCGCTTGGAACACTGGAATATCAGGCTTCGATGTCACAACAGCTTTCGTGGACTGTTCAACGTAGTATTTCTCCCCTTCACCGGCCTTCGTCTTCGCCCGGATTTCGATCCGGTACTTGGTGTTAGGTTCTAGCCCGGCGAGCTTTGCGCGGTCGAACTTCGGGTCGATTTCCTTCTTACGCTCTTGGAGTGGTCCTAGCGCTGTCCCAGTCACTTTTTGATAGTAAACTTTGTAAGCTGTGAGGATTCCGTTTTCATCGACCGGCTTGTCCCATTTCAGAAGCATGGCAGATGAGCCGATGGGGTAAGCTACGAAGGATTTCACTGTTCCTGGCTTTCCTTCAGGGGTGATGAAGCTGAGGGTATCGCTGGGCGGTCCGTTAAAGCGGCCGTTGTAAACTAGAATCCTTGCGTAGTTCTTCTTGAAGGGCTTGAATTTGGATACTAAAGCGCTCGACGAATCCGCTTTGACGAGGATTTCCTTCAGTCTGTCCTCTTCTCCATCGGTCCAGGTTTGGATCTTGTATCCCTTGAAGTGTCCTTGGACGGATTCTGGAGGGACAGGGTTCCAGTTGAGCAGTGCGGTGGTGCCGGAGGTGACTTGTTCGAGCGTGAAGTTGGCGGGCGCGAGGCGCGGCACGTCCTCTCCCGACCAGCCCACGATCTCGATTGGCGTCACGTTCGATGTGCCTTTGAAGTTTACCGCTGTCACCTGCGCGTGGAAGTTCCGATTAATGTAGGTAACTTATTTACGATAACTCTTGTTTTAGGTTTATTTCAGGTTTGTTATGAGGATTTTTAAGGGCTGAAACATCTTATTCTAGTAATGTGTAGCAGAAATAGCCAGACTTTACATTTTGCCTTTGTTTTGCCAAGAGCTATAAGATGACAAATAATAATCACACCATGGCAGCTGTCCTGGTGTTGCAACGCCATGTCACGTGATAGTGGAACCCGGACCGCGCTTGTTGACATGAAATGTACTCTACCCTGATAGACATAAGGTGTACACATCGAGCATTTAACTAATAGAGTAGTAAAATGAGCCATCCAATTGCACAACTGATATGATGATATGCACCTGTATAATAACAATTCACGCTCGCACTGAATCAGTACCAAACCAACAAGTGATCTGTGTGTGTGTCCGTCTCCCGATACTCGAAAATATTCAAAGTTTGGTTTTATAACCCATAATGCCGTATTGTTCTATTCGGTGGTGTGGAAAAAACAGCAGGACATCGAATTTTAAAACAGACGGAATCACGTTTCATCGGTAAGCATCAATAAACTATAATTTTATTTCAATTTACAACCATTTATCACGGCTCAAGTTAAACTGGTCAAATAAAACGAAACAATGGACGCTTGTCTATGCGTCCTGCTCTTACCTAGGTGTAACCTATATTATGCCATCCTTTTTATTCATTACACGTGTTACTAGTGATGCTGCACTGTCATAATCAAAATTAGTATCGATATTTATCAGAAAAGGTTATTTATGACAAACAAATAAGTACCCAGATATAATAAATTGAATAAGTACATTTGAAGAACGGGGCGTCCTCTAGTTTATATCTATACTAATATTATAAATAGGAATTAAGATTTTTTGTTTTTTTGTTTGTAACGAAATCCGGGATCCGTAAGAAAATTGCAATATTGTAACCCAAGGTAGAAAATCCAAAACAGTTTTTGGCGTGTGGCTCTGAAGTTACTGGACCGATTTCAAAAATTCTTTCAACAATAGAAAGCCCCTTTATCAAGGTCTAGTATAGACTATAACAAATATCTTCAAAAAATTAGGGATCCGTAAGAAAATTGCAATATTGTAACCCAAGGTAGAAAATCCAAAATAGTCTTTGGCGTGCGGCTCAGAAACTACTGGACCGATTTCAAAAATTCTTTCACCAATAGAAAGCTATATTATCAGGGTCCAGTATAGGCTATAAAATATTTTCAAAAAATTAGGGATCCGTAAGAAAATTGCAATATTGTAACCCAAGGTAGAAAATCCAAAATAGTCTTTGGCGTGCGGCTCAGAAACTACTGGACCGATTTCAAAAATTCTTTCACCAATAGAAAGCTATATTATCAGGGTCTAGTATAGGCTATAATATATTTTCAAAAAATTAGGGATCCGTAAGAAAATTGCAATATTGTAACCCAAGGTATAAAACGAAAAATAGTTTTTGGCGTGTGGCTCCGAAACTACTGGACCGATTTCAAAAATTCTTTCACCAGTGGAAAGCTACATTATCAGGGTCCAGTATAGGTTATAATAAATTTTCAAAAAGTTAGGGATCCGTAAGAAAATTGCAATATTGTAACCCAAGGTAGAAAACCAAAAATAGTTTTTGGCGTGTGGCTCCGAAACTGCTGGACCGATTTCAAAAATTCTTTCACCAATAGAAAGCTATATTATCAGGGTCCAGTATAGGCTATAAAATATTTTCAAAAAATTAGGGATCCGTAAGAAAATTGCAATATTGTAACCCAAGGTAGAAAATCCAAAATAGTCTTTGGCGTGCGGCTCAGAAACTACTGGACCGATTTCAAAAATTCTTTCACCAATAGAAAGCTATATTATCAGGGTCCAGTATAGGCTATAATATATTTTCAAAAAATTAGGGATCCGTAAGAAAATTGCAATATTGTAACCCAAGGTATAAAACGAAAAATAGTTTTTGGCGTGTGGCTCCGAAACTACTGGACCGATTTCAAAAATTCTTTCACCAGTGGAAAGCTACATTATCAGGGTCCAGTATAGGTTATAATAAATTTTCAAAAAGTTAGGGATCCGTAAGAAAATTGCAATATTGTAACCCAAGGTAGAAAACCAAAAATAGTTTTTGGCGTGTGGCTCCGAAACTGCTGGACCGATTTCAAAAATTCTTTCACCAATAGAAAGCTATATTATCAGGGTCCAGTATAGGCTATAAAATATTTTCAAAAAATTAGGGATCCGTAAGAAAATTGCAATATTGTAACCCAAGGTAGAAAATCCAAAATAGTCTTTGGCGTGCGGCTCAGAAACTACTGGACCGATTTCAAAAATTCTTCCACCAATAGAAAGCTACATTATCAGGGTCCAGTATAGGCTATAATAAATTTTCAAAAAGTTAGGGATCCGTAAGAAAATTGCAATATTGTAACCCAAGGTAGAAAACCAAAAATAGTTTTTGGCGTGTGGCTCCGAAACTGCTGGACCGATTTCAAAAATTCTTTCACCAATAGAAAGCTATATTATCAGGGTCCAGTATAGGCTATAAAATATTTTCAAAAAATTAGGGATCCGTAAGAAAATTGCAATATTGTAACCCAAGGTAGAAAATCCAAAATAGTTTTTGGCGTGTGGCTCCGAAACTACTGGACCGATTTCAAAAATTCTTTCACCAGTGGAAAGCTACATTATCAGGGTCCAGTATAGGTTATAATAAATTTTCAAAAAGTTAGGGATCCGTAAGAAAATTGCAATATTGTAACCCAAGGTAGAAAACCAAAAATAGTTTTTGGCGTGTGGCTCCGAAACTGCTGGACCGATTTCAAAAATTCTTTCACCAATAGAAAGCTATATTATCAGGGTCCAGTATAGGCTATAAAATATTTTCAAAAAATTAGGGATCCGTAAGAAAATTGCAATATTGTAACCCAAGGTAGAAAATCCAAAATAGTTTTTGGCGTGTGGCTCCGAAACTACTGGACCGATTTCAAAAATTCTTTCACCAGTGGAAAGCTACATTATCAGGGTCCAGTATAGGTTATAATAAATTTTCAAAAAGTTAGGGATCCGTAAGAAAATTGCAATAGTGTAACCCAAGGTAGAAAACCAAAAATAGTTTTTGGCGTGTGGCTCCGAAACTGCTGGACCGATTTCAAAAATTCACCAATAGAAAGCTATATTATCAGGGTCTAGTATAGGCTATAAAATATTTTCAAAAAATTAGGGATCCGTAAGAAAATTGCAATATTGTAACCCAAGGTAGAAAATCCAAAATAGTTTTTGGCGTGTGGCTCCGAAACTACTGGACCGATTTCAAAAATTCTTTCACCAGTGGAAAGCTACATTATCAGGGTCCAGTATAGGTTATAATAAATTTTCAAAAAGTTAGGGATCCGTAAGAAAATTGCAATAGTGTAACCCAAGGTAGAAAACCAAAAATAGTTTTTGGCGTGTGGCTCCGAAACTGCTGGACCGATTTCAAAAATTCTTTCACCAATAGAAAGCTATATTATCAGGGTCCAGTATAGGCTATAAAATATTTTCAAAAAATTAGGGATCCGTAAGAAAATTGCAATATTGTAACCCAAGGTAGAAAATCCAAAATAGTTTTTGGCGTGTGGCTCCGAAACTACTGGACCGATTTCAAAAATTCTTTCACCAGTGGAAAGCTACATTATCAGGGTCCAGTATAGGCTATAATATATTTTCATAAAATTAGGGATCTGTAAGAAAATTGCAATATTGTAACCCAAGGTAGAAAATCCAAAATAGTTTTCGGCGTGCGCTGTAAAAACTATTGATTATAGAACAAAATAATGTACCTAATACACGCGTACGAAGTCGCGGGCAACAGCTAGTATTAATATAATTTCAGTCAGCTACTTGAATTAAAATTTATAATGGTTGTTCTATTAATGACTGTAATTAAATAAATAAATAATAAATATTTGAGGATATATCACACAGAACCATCTAGCCCCAAACTAAGCAAAACTTGTACTATGGGAATCAGGTGGCTGATAGAATGCTTATATACTAGGTAGGTACTAGGTAGGTACTTATACTTATACACCATATTATAACACCCAGACCCGGAAGACATATTTGTAATAAAGAAACCTGAATTATTTTTCACCTTTTATTGAATATGACGAGAAACAAGCAGTGAGAAGAATTTATACGAAATTAATTCACTTTAAAAACCAGTAACAGTAACACAGTAAGATATTATGGGGAATTACTGAACTGTTTTACAATAAACTTCCAGAAAATTTTTGCAAGTTTTTCCTTTATTTTCCTTAATATAAAAAAAGCTTTATTTCATTAATTATAACACACTAGCCTTTGCCTTTGAAATCGGTCCAGTAGTTTCGGAGCCACACGTCAAAAACTACTTTTGGTTTTCTACCTTGGGTTACAATATTGCAATTTTCTTACGGATCCCTAATTTTTTTGAAAATTTATTATAGCCTATACTGGACCCTGATAATGTAGCTTTCTACTGGTGAAAGAATTTTTGAAATCGGTCTAGTAGTTTCGGAGCCACACGCCACAAACTATTTTTGGTTTTCTACCTTGGGTTACAATATTGCAATTTTCTTACAGATCCCTAATTTTTTTGAAAATTTATTATAACCTATTCTGGACCCTGATAATGTAGCTTTCTATTGGTGAAAGAATTTTTGAAATCGGTCCAGTAGTTTCGGAGCTACACGCTAAAAACTATTTTTGGTTTTCTACCTTGGGTTACAATATTGCAATTTTCTTACTGATCCCTATTTTTTTTGAAAATTTATTATAGCTTATACTGGACCCTGATAATATAGCTTTCTATTGGTGAAAGAATTTTTGAAATCGGTCCAGTAGTTTCGGAGCCACACGTCAAAAACTACTTTTGGTTTTCTACCTTGGGTTACAATATTGCAATTTTCTTACGGATCCCTAATTTTTTTGAAAATTTATTATAGCCTATACTGGACCCTGATAATGTAGCTTTCTACTGGTGAAAGAATTTTTGAAATCGGTCCAGTAGTTTCGGAGCCACACGCCACAAACTATTTTTGGTTTTCTACCTTGGGTTACAATATTGCAATTTTCTTACGGATCCCTAATTTTTTTGAAAATTTATTATAGCCTATACTGGACCCTGATAATGTAGCTTTCTACTGGTGAAAGAATTTTTGAAATCGGTCTAGTAGTTTCGGAGCCACACGCCACAAACTATTTTTGGTTTTCTACCTTGGGTTACAATATTGCAATTTTCTTACGGATCCCTAATTTTTTTGAAAATTTATTATAACCTATTCTGGACCCTGATAATGTAGCTTTCTATTGGTGAAAGAATTTTTGAAATCGGTCCAGTAGTTTCGGAGCCACACGCCAAAAACTATTTTTGGTTTTCTACCTTGGGTTACAATATTGCAATTTTCTTACGGATCAATAATTTTTTTTTAAATTTATTATAGTCTATACTGGACCCTGATAATGTAGCTTTCTACTGATGAAAGAGTTTTTGAAATCGGTCCAGTAGTTTCGGAGCCACACGCTAAAAACTATTTTTGGTTTTCTACCTTGGGTTACAATATTGCAATTTTCTTACGGATCCCTAATTTTTTGAAAATTTATTATAACCTATACTGGACCCTGATAATGTAGCTTTCTATTGGTGAAAGAATGTTTGAAATCGGTCCAGTAGTTTCGGAGCCACACGCCAAAAACTATTTTTGGTTTTCTACCTTGGGTTACAATATTGCAATTTTCTTACGGATCCCTAATTTTTTTGAAAATTTATTATAGTCTATACTGGACCCTGATAATGTAGCTTTGTACTGGTGAAAGAATTTTTGAAATCGGTCCAGTAGTTTCGGAGCCTATTCGTTACAAACAAAAAAACAAAAAATCGTTCCTCTATAATATTAGTATAGAAAGTATAGATAGGCTATACCTTATATTTCCTTAATAAATAAAGTTAGTATTATTTAGGGGGCTAGATGGCGCTGTGTGAATTGTCCACAAATATTTATATATATTTAAGATTCCTTTGATTATCGAATTTATTTCATTTATTACTATATTTTTTTTAAGTATGGAAGTTCCATTTTATAAAGTTTCTAGTTATTATTTCGTACACACACGCACAAACACACACATAAACATAATACATTTAAACTTATTTGTATTCCACTAAACAAACATTGCTATCGATATTTTTTTATTTTTTATTTTTAGAATCGATTAGAATAGATATCGATATGAATATTTTATTGCACAGCTCTAGTTCAATACTTGACATTGAGTCGGCCAATCAGAGCGCAGGGGCGGGCCCACTGTTCTGATCTGTTTTGGCGGAATTATTTTTCGAACAAAACGAATAACATTACCCCTCTATTCAGTTAAATGCTCGATGGGTGTACATTAACTTGATCTTGTACAGCTGAACGGTGAAGATGCTCAGTGATGTGAATTGTACTCTAAACTGATAGACATAAGGCTGGTATTACCTTGATCTTGTATGGCTGGAAGGTGGGCGTGTTGGTGACGAGATGCTCGGTGATGTGCCAGTCGCGGATCTGCTCCTCGCTCCACTCGTGGCCGGTGATGTCGCGGCGCCACGCCACGTGGTAATAGAACCCGGGACCGTTGTGCTCAATCTCGGGCATTTTCTGCAAGAACAATTCAGAATAGATCATATTGTTATTTAAATAAATAGTTTGTCAGCTGTAGGCAAGATGGCTTGACGATGTAGTTTAAACAGCAGGTTTGCTGAAACAAGATAAATCTAGGCAGATGATCGGCCTTCAGCAAACTTTTCAAGTAGAGTTATAGGTGAAGCTGTAGGATTTGATATAGATTCGTCATAGGACTTTGATAGGCTGCTGCTGAGATGCGAATGTTGAGATGGATGTGAGGGGTGACTAGAATTGATAAGATACGGAACGAGTATATCCGGGGAAGTTTGTAAGTAACTTGATGCTCAAAAAGCAACTCTATCTCTTGACCATAAGGTACAATACTCACCGGTACCAGGACATACGCATGTTATTAAAAGCGTTCTCATAACTCAGTTCCAAAGGAAAAGCAACTCTATCTCTTCACCATAAGGTACAATACTCACCGACCAGGAGATAAGCATGTTATTCGGTGCGGTGCCCTCTCCCTTCACATTATCGGGGTTCTTGTGAGGCACGTCGGGCTGAGTGCTGCAAACCTCAGAGTGTCCAGATGGAGTTGATGGACCTATCTTATTCCACGCCAACACGCTGTAAACAAATCATTTTACTTTTATTTATTTTCATCATCTCCCTTAGGTGATGGGTGATCGCAAAGTGGCATTACGAGCTGAGCGCTTCCGTGCTTCAGAGGGCACGTTAAGTTTTCGGCCCCGGCTTTTAAGTCGTTAATCCATGACGGAGGTCTTTGGGCGGCCTAAAAACTAACTCACAAGAGTTGGCCACTAGCTCATACGAACTTACATACTTACTTAGCTATCATCGGTTGGGTGACAGCTGTTTATTTCGGGTCCGAGTGTTGTAGCATTATGTATTACAAGTATGTATTTACAAAAAAGTATATATGTATTCTATCAGCCATCTGGTTCCCATAGTACTAGCTTAGTTTGGGGCTAGATGGCGCTGTGTGAAATGTCCACAAATATTTATTTATTTATTCATCTAGATCGTGATGTAGGTTCCACAATGTGTCAAGAGATGTCGCTAGTGAACTCACCGGAAGGTATAGTTGGCCCAGGGACTGAGATGCACGGCCCAGGAGGTGTCGATGGCCGGCACGGACTCGCTGGCGAAGTCCCAGGTGTCGGGCGAGAAGGTGGTGTTGTATTGGATGGAGTAGCGCAGGATTGGCGCGCGGTTGTCGCCCATTGAGTGCCAGCGGAGAGTCGCGATGTTCGACGCGCACTCTATGCTGTCCAACGCAGGAGGGTTCGGCTTGTCTGACGAAACAAAAGTAACGATTAATATTTTACTGTCACTCTACAAGGCCGTCTTTAACATATTGGAGGCCCTGGGCATATTAGGATAATGACTCATAGGGGATGACTTTGACAGAACACTATTTTGTTAGAATAAACAAATAAAGTAGATAAGCAAGTTTCTACATTTATTTTTATTGACAGTCACATTAAACAAATAGATAATGTAAGAAATTGTTTATTTACTCTATGCGAGTAAAATGTTTTGACTAATTGGTTACAGACAAAAAGCAACGAAGAGCCGGAAGCACTACTGCACGTTATAACCTAACTTGCTACTAAGACTATGGAATAGCGGGATCTTTTAACACAAGTATTTTTTTACTTGAAAGAAGTATGAGAGTGAGTAGAGTGATAATATTGAAAACTCTTACAGAAATAAATCATTTTACATTTTCATACTCGTATTATAAATCGTTAACTCCATATAAAAATCCCTAGCAAGAACTAAACAAACTGACGGACTTCGACTTATACGAGTACAAATTATCTATAACCTTATACAGTAAGCGTAGCTTGCGCGTTCGCCATCGATCGCCGCCTTCGCGATACGAGTTCCAGTTCCATAGTGTCAGATATCAACGAGTAGCAAAGTACAAGCTTTCCTTAATTTGGGGCAAAATATCACTGAAATCGGTGAAGAAAAACATCGTGAGGAAACCCGCGGCTTAGTTAGCTCCGCACGTATTGACCATGTCTTTCCTGTGGACAAGGCCGACTAAGCTGAGAGGATGGAATAAGTGCTGGACAAGCCTACTCCATCTTAATTCGTCCCGGACACTACAGCGTCCCGTTAGTGAAGGTAAAAGTTGCCTCCTGACGCTGTATAAATCATCTACTATAGATGGTAAAAGGCTTTAGTTATCACTGAAATGTCTAGCAATATTTATTACCTTGCACGGTAAGAGTTGCTTGCGCCCTCGCCTCATCGATCGCCGTTTTAGCGATACAAGTGTACTCTCCAGAGTCCAGCTCAGTAGTGTCAGATATCAACAAGGAGTAGTCGTTGGTCATCCTGAACCGAGGCTGGTTGTCGAAGTCGATCTGCTGTCCGTCGTTCAGCCAGATGATCTCGAGTTTGAGCGAGTCGTCCGCGTTGGCGTTACAGCGGAAGGTGGCCGAGGAGCCGGCGGCGACTTCGTAGTGCTCGGGCTTGTCCGTTATAACGGTGCGTTCTGGGGGAAATTCAACGAATAAGTACACCAAAAATACTTCATACAAACAGAAAATATATTTTACAGTGTGTTTTGGAGAAAATCCAGGAGATGTTATTCCAGGTCAAGAACTTGCCACAGGTTAGGTATTCGAAATCTCAATCAATATCAGAAAATTTTCATCCAAAGCCCCTCAAAAACGATCAGTAAGAACTAGGAAGTAGCATGATAACATACTCTTGACAGTGAGGGATCCAAAAGCAGACTTCTCCCCGAACTTGTTCTTCGCGTAGCACTGGTAGGTGCCAACATCCGTGTAGGACACGTCGCGGATCACCAGGTCGCCCTCAGCAGTTATGTTGTACCTAGAAGTAGAGTATGGTTTCTAATTTAGAATTATTTATTAGTTTTCAAGGTTCCGTACCTGAACGGTGCCAACGGGACCCTAATACTAAGCCTCCGCTGTCCGTCCGTCTGTCAGCGGGCTGTATCTCATGAACCGTAAAAGGTAGAGTTGAAATGACAGAGGAGAATGGAAAAAGAAAACATGTTGTGCCGACCCCATTTAGACCCCATAACAGCAGGACACGATGATGATGACTATTACTGTGGATTTGTGTGCTATATGCAAATAAATATATGTTGACGGTCGTTTCAATAAACCTTTTATTATTTTCAAGCCAACGGAGTCGCGGATGGTGGCTAGTGCACAATATAGTTCTCAAATTCATCAAAATCTATTTACAGTTTAGTGTAAACTGTCCACAATATTTATCTACTTGTTTTGGTCAGGTTTAATCAAAGACATCTGAACATCTTCACAATATTTCCCACACATAAGTAGAATCGCAATAAAACCACGTTGAATTAAATTTAAATCCATGGCTTCATAATATAGCATACTAAATAAGACAATGTTGAGAATACTAAGCGATTGCACACTTGAAAAGTTGCCATTTTCAATAAATACCACAACATCTAGTCATCTCATTATTAACCACTAACTGATTCACACGACCTTTTAAATGATCTAACTTTATTACAGTAGGTTATGCTATTTTAATAGATGCAGCCACACTACCATAAAATAGGTCACACTTTGTATTGAATCCTAACCTAGAACTAACTAGTCAAGTGATTTACCGCCGCACTACAGACGCGTAGGCAAGTGTAGAGAGGTCAGGTGTACTTATTTTGCACTCAAAAAGATCTTCTTTTTAGAGATTCTTCAAAAAGACTTCAGTTCTATGTTCTAACTTTATTGAGTTTATTCATAGCTTATAAGCTTTCTGCTTGTCTAGGTCGTTGACTTCGTCGAAATTTCAAAATTGACAGGATTTAAAGCACAAATGAGCTTTATCGAGTGACATTTAGACACAACAGCGATATTTTTCGCGTATTTCGAGTGGCATTTCTACGTAGTACTATTTCTTCTGTGCTTCTACCCAGTCGGCGTTATTAATAAAGTAGGCGAAAGAAGTCGAAAGGGCGACAAAAGGTCACTTAATATTGTAACAACAAATTACGATATCTTGTTAGCGACGCTGTACTCTAGGGAGCGGAAAATTCGCAATTATTCTGGAGATATGATTTTCGGGGCTTTTATGTCGCAGTCTTAATTGAGTCAACACGATCTTGTAACTGTAATTGCGTAGTCCATAGCTGCTTCTCTCCCCAAGCATGTCGTAAAAATCGACCAAGGGACAGTATCCAACATGATGGACCACTTATATGGGCGATGGCCTTATCACCTGTCACCATGGTTTATCATATCCATCTTAATACTTACATAAATCAGAAGTGACTACAAGTTTTCTTATGATTACTGGTGGCTCTGCTCACCCCATAAGGGATACGGGCGTGATAATATGAATGAATGTAAGAGTAGGTTATGGAGGTACAATTAGTTATTTTATTGCTAGTATTTGTCCAATTGGAAATATGTAGTATAAGAGTTTTTAAATTATGCTACACTGAGCAATTTTCCTGAACAGATCATTGATTCATGAAATTGAAATATTTTTGGTTCTACCTTGAGTTTTGTCAGACTCCCAGAATATACTCGCTAGCGACTGTTGTTAAATTTATGTATAAAACCTCGTCCTAAATAAACTGTCACCATTCTAAATGAACATTTAGTAAAATACTTTTTTTTATTTTTTTTACTTAGCCTATACTGTCCCACTGCTAGGCAAAGGCCTCCCCCAAATGCTTCCACTTTGTCTACACTATACAACGTGTAACATAATGTCCCTATAAGCCCGAAACGGGGGTATTCTATACGTCATTGCGAACAACGTTTGTTCAACGACTTTTAAAATTTCAAAGGTTTTCATTCATGAAATGTCTCTTAAACTTTGCTCCAATACGTAACTTGACACAACATGAGGCATCCCTATTTACAGCTGTTTTTTGACCTTTAAGTGTGAACTCTAGATGAAACAGGTAACAGAACAGACACCATTAGTAAAATGCCTACCTACTTACCTAATAACGAGGTGGCTTAATAAGTAATTTCTATTTTTTTTTGAAGGCCTAGTTGGTACCTTGGTATTTATTGGTAATTAAAATGTAAGGTCACACACATCACGACTAAAATCCCTAGGCACCGTAAACATCCTTTCAGATCTCTTTGTTAAGTACCTAGTATAGGAGATAGGTACCTTACCTACTCAATTTTGTACCTACCTACTCGGGCCTTAAAGGTATCCTCAGTGGGTGCCAAGGAGTATGAGAGGATGTCTACCGTGCCTGAGGATAAAGCCGTGATACCTACTCAATTTTGTACCTACCTACTCGGGCCTTAAAAGCATCTTGAGTAGGTAACAAGAAGTATGAGAAGAGGTCTACCGTGCCTGAGGATAAGCCGTGACCCTATTCCACTTTAGTTTTTCCAACGATGTATTATTCCAATATTCATTGGAGCATTTTTCAATGCAATTTTGTACCTACCTACTTGGGCACTAAAGTCAAAGGTTGTGACTTATCTGTCTTACTAATCTTCATTTTCATCGTGAACAGCCTATTTGTAATTGGTTGCATTGGAACAACAACAACAATAAGTGGGATGGCACCTCGCCCTAATTGGCTGTCGGTGCCTTTGCTAAATTCAAAATCCGCAACCGTCAACCGACACCGCACCGCAAGCGTTTGTTTAATAAAATCAAATTGGTTCCGTAGGCTTATTTGTTTTTTACTTTTCTTGATTGAACTACGTAATTGTTGGTAGGTTATTATGTAAGTAGGTAGGTACCTAGTAGCAAATGGGGATAGAGCACATGGTAGCATATTGCTATGAACCCCGCCTTCCCATCCTTAAGTCGTGAGTTCGAATCTATGGATTTTTCGATTCGAAATTTATGTGTGCAATATCAATGCTCTCAAACGGTGAAGGAAAACATCGTGAGGAAACCAGGCATGTCATAGACGTGTGTCAAAGTGTACGAAAGGAGCCTTCAAGGTGCACTCTAATCCTTCCACCACACTGGTTCAAAAGTGCTAGCGACACGGACACGACGACAGTAGTAGTAGTAGTAGTAGTAGTAGATGTATGATGAAGTTTTTTGCCTTTTTTCCCAATCGGTATTTAGTGGGTTACCCCAGACAAGGAACCCTAAAAATTCGGCTTTCGGCAATAGGTACCTACTTTTGGTCGCAAAACAGATCGGTTTTTATCAGTCGCAATTAGCATTCGTTCCTTGCAACAACTGCAACAAGCAATCTCTCGGTTCGCGTAACTAATTAACGTACGATACGATGTCGGCTTTGTACTCAAACGGTGAGTATTATGATTTATGGTGTTGTGTGTGTGTGTTGGAGCAGCACCAAATAATTAATAGCTTAGTAGCGGCGCGTCAGCTCTACAGAGAGCGTTATCCAGGGCGGCCATTGCCATCTTACGGGCTCTTTTCTGGGATTGGTGAACCGTCTTCTCTCGACGGGATCTTTCCACCGGGGCGCACCAGTGAGGGAAGACCGGGAATTCGGTGGTGTGTTGTACCTACTTCCCTTTGATGGATACCGAGTACCTACTGTGTGTGTCAACAGTGATAAAATTCAGTGATAGGTAGGTATGATGATAGGTACCTAACCTATCACCCTACCTAGTAGGTACCCCATTAGTACCTAGCTTACTAATAAAAAATGACAAAAATAATTTTGTGATTGTGAATGTGAATGTGTACCAGTAATACCAACCTAGGTACCTACATACCTACCTAATACCTACCATGTCAATTAGCCGTGTTCCGAGCCAACCAAGAAGAAGGGAGAAAAGGTATAACTTAACTTTTCCTGTACCTAGGTCCTTAGGTAACTACCTAGGTAGATGTAGGTAGGTAGTTGTTTTTTTATGTGTGAAAGATATCGTGATTTTAATCTTCGACTTTAATTTCTACGTAGAATTAAAAAAATTGCAAATTCTTACGAAAACTTTGGTGATTACACCTAGGTACTTTTTGAAACTTGCCGCGCGTTCAATTGTCTGCGTATGTGTGGGTCCGACGCGATAGGAGGGTGCGCGTGTGTTTGTTACCTACGCAAATGGTAAACAAACACATAGGGTTGTCACAAATTTCTCATGAAATAATTTGTTTTTAATTGTATAGGAATTTCAAATATGATGTATTGAACTTTTGCACACGTCAATGTATTCAAGTGCTCGGTCTGAATACACCCCTTTCGGGCTTATAGGGACATTATGTTACACGTTGTATAATATTATAAAGAGGAAAACTTTGTTTGTTTGTTTGTACTGAATAGGCTCAAAAACTACTGGACCGATTTTAAAAATTCTTTCACCATTCGAAAGCTACATTATCCACGAGTAACATAGGCTATATTTTATTTTGGAAAAAAATAGGGTTCCGTAAGATATTTGGGTTTTTCGGACACAAGGTGTAAAAAATCAACCAGAAAAGTTACTTATTTTGCGTACGCTGCCTAAACTATAAAAGATAGAACCATAAAATGTTCTAATTAATTGTAGATCTTATAAATATCTACAAAAAAGTCCGCGACACACTATACCCATCTATGTCGAGTGAGGCAAAGCAACCATTTTTTTATTTAAAAATCTTGAATTTTTTTTGGACTACATTTAAACGCGTTTATTTTACTCATGCTATTAATCCTTATCAAAATAAATGATTTCATCACTAAGAACAGTTTATGGAGATAATATTTGGTATTTGAATGATTAAAATTGGACGTTTGGTTTTGAAGTTATGGCGAAATTAAAATATTACGATTTCTGCTGCACGACCGCTGCGTAGGGAGCCGACCTCGCGACTGACCGTGTCTTTCCTGGGTAGGCTTTTTGCAGCGGTAACCGACATCCACGCGGGCGGAGCCGCGGGCGACCGCTAGTGAATAAATATAATAAATGCAGGATGGATTTCAGGATGCAGGATGCAGAACAGATGATCTCCGAATACTCTAGAATCTAGAGTAACATAGGTACTCACTTTCCGCCAGTAACATCTACGTCGTTCTTCATCCACTTGACGATGGGTTTGGGCGCTCCGAAGACCCTGCACTTCAGTACGGCCTCGGAACCTTCCACCTTCGTCAGGTTCTCCGGACCCTCCTTGATCTCCGGTGGAATCGCTGCAAGCACATTGGCATTGTGAGGAAGTGCAAAATGAGAATGTAGACCAGTTAGACTAGACAAATTTGACGACCTCGGTGGCGTGGCGGGCGAGTGCTCGGCTGATACGCAAGAGGTGCGGGTTCGATTCCTGCTCCTGGAGAAATGTTTGTATGTTTTACAAATATTTCTTCCGGGTCTGGGTGTTGTAGTATTAAATAAGTGTGCATTAAAAAAAATGTATTTACATATTTATTTAAATTAGACAGTGATGGATACTCTAAAAGCACTCAGGTGATTGCAGACAAAATGCTGATTACAATTCATAATCAAAACATCATTTATCTACTCTGAATTTTAAGGCGAAGCGTGCGTCCGTCCGTCTGTCAGCGGGCTGTATCTCATGAACCGTAATAGGTAGAGTTTAAAATTTCACACATTGTGTATTTCTATTGCCGCTGTAACAAATAAAAAAATAAAAGGGTTCCATATAAGAAACATTTATCTACACGTACGATGGCACTTAACCCTTCGTGTGCGAATTAGACTCGCACTTGACCAGTTTTTTTTAAAAAGGGAACTAGATGTCTAATAATTTTTGAAATTAGCTGTAGTTGCCTCTTATATTGCTGAGCAGTCTGCAAATTCTTAGTCGTTGAAATGTTTATAAAATCTCAAGTGCCTGCTGGAACTTTTCTTACAAACAGAACACAGCACTGCTATTCCATTTAGTAAATATAACTTGCTATCTGTATATTTAAGCGTGTGTTCACAAGATTTAATATACCCGATTAAAATCACTTTACTCAATAAAGAGAACATAAAAACCACACTGTTTGACAGATAGCCACAATCTTTACTAGATCTGTACAACGTGGGAAGAGCAATAATATTATCTAGTTTATGAACTACTTCTCCTGGGGGAACGCCCATAAAAGGCGACAAACAACGAGTATTTTATTATTCTCCACGTCAATTACGGTTGTAATCCCATTCGCAGGGAGACGCTGTTTGATCGTGATGATAATAATAGCCAGAAATTCCTTACATCATAACGCGCCAATTTACTCTGCCATTTAGGATTCGGGCTTAAGATACGTCGTAATCTGCTGAGCGCTCAACATATTAGCAGATTTGAGGATTGTAATGACCTCAATTTCGTGTCACTTGTTCTAATTGTATTGGTTACGCTGAAACATCTCATGTCCTTTTCTTTTACATTTGAGACCAAAATTTAGTAAATTTCCTTAATTTTTGATACGAAGTTTCCCCTATGGGAAACAGGCGGGATTTTATGTATGTATTGAATACAACTTCTTGGTGATGGCAAATAAAATCATTTTCTTGCTTTCTTCACCTCGCAATCACGGCATACAAGCTCAAAATAAACGTAAATCACAATGAACATCATCGAGACAGGGTCTAATTGTGAGTTTCGTAGATTCGTGTGTGGGCGTGCGAATGTGTGCTACCAGGATGTGTCCAATCTCGGGGCTATATTTTCTCCTATTCATTGAGGGTACTGTAACAACGCCTTCAGTACTTATGACCGTCAGTTCGAAACTGCGGGTTTTCTGTGTAAAAACGCAAAATTTACTCAAAATTTGTTAAATTCAGTTCATTTTATTGTAGAGTTTCAAATGTTTATTTTACAAAAAATACGACAAAAGTAATAAATTTGGCTTCGATCATAAAACAGCAAAGTCACGGGAGATCGTTATGGAAATAACAGGAAACCCAGCCATTCAAAAAGATCCAAACTTCTGATACACTTCTTTGGAGGGTGGAATACAAATCTAATAAAGTAATACAATATCCGTTACCGTCCCCAGACCTCATTGTGTCTGTAAATATTTGTGGACAATTCGACTGACTCACCCTGGGTTACTGAACTTTCACAGAAATAAAAATCCCTATACATAGAATAGTTCAGGGGGCAATGCCAATTGTTAGTAACTTTTGTAACCGCCTTGAGAGGAGAACAAATACTTGAGCAGCTAATAAAATCCTACTAGCGTTTATTTGTGCCTCAGTCACGGCGTGATGGCTGAACAGATTTCTACTTGGAATATACATACCATGTGTAGTCGAATAACATTAGGTTACTTTTATCAAGGTACCACGCGAGCGAAGCTGCGAACGGCAGCTAGAAAATATTGCTATTATGTATAAGGGTCTTCGAGACAAACTGGATGGAAGCGCATTTTTGGTACTCTTTGCACCCTGAACCAAGTCGCTTGAGACAGCGAGTGGTATATAAAGTTACACCCCTATTCGCGTGGCCGCACACCCCTTATCAGGGGTTGTCGAATAGATAAAACGTGCTTCAGTTAGAACGGCGCATTAAAAGGAAGGCACGTTCGGATTTAGACAGACTTAACGTCAGATAGATTAACGCGGCCTGAAGACAAAACTTTAGAACGTTACGTTATTGGTTCTTTCTTAGTTACCTGGTCATGGATTCGTTTAAGGTTTCGTGATCTGGATTACCTGTTCGTAAATTTTAAATGCTGAAGGCAATCTCAAACGAAAACATCATGAGGAAGTCGACATGTCGTAGAACATTAAACGAAATCCTTTTTCAAAGGAGCCCCTTAGAGAACCTGAAAGCACTGGTGGTCTAGTTGGTAGTGACCCCGCCTTCCGATCCTAAGGACGTGGGTTCAAACCCGATCGAGTACCAATGAATTTTTCTCAGTGAAAAATTGATGTGCGCTTTACCAGTACTCTCAAACGGTGTAGGAAAACACGATGTTTTCCTACACCGTTTGAGAGTTGGAAACCCGCGGCTTAGTCAGCTCCGCAAGTATTGACCATGTGGACAAGGCCGACTAAGCTGAGAGGATGGAATAGGTGCTGGGCAAGCCTACTTCATCTTAATTCGTCCCGGGCACTACAGCGGCTCGTTTGCGAAGGTAAAAGATGCCTCCTGACGCTGTGTAAATCATCTACTATAGATGGTAAAAGGCCTTTGAGAACCTTGGGCAAATGCGTGTGTCTACTGTACGAAAATACCCTTTTGACTTTATGCCTTCACCACACTGGTTGAAGAGAAGTACTGAAACGAGTTAGTGATAGTTGTCAGTGTAAAAGTAAATAATAACGAATTAAAAAAGATTAATGAACAAGGATCATAAGATCGTAATGTTTTTCTTCGCTGCTTGAAGACTATCAGCGATTTCGTTTTTTTCCAGTTTTGTCTAACGGGACTGAATAGTGCTAATACGATTCTTTAATTTATTACAATCGTAGGCTCTAGATTTAATTGAAATTTATGTTAATCTTCTTCATTTAATGAAACCTTTAATAAAATATGGGTAAATGTATTGTAAAACAGTCGAGAGCACTGTGGCACGGTGGCCTAGTGGTAACGGCCCCGCCTATCGATCTTAAGGTCGTGGATTCCAATTCAGTCGTGAACCGTATAAAGTTCGAAAACATGGTGTTAAGGAAACGAAAGGAGCCTTCGACGCGCACTTTAAATCCTTTCACTACACTGGTTAGAAAGAACTAGTGACACGTCTAGATAGATAGATTAAAAAACGGTAAGGAAATTACCAAATATAAAAGTGTTGAACTTTAAATAGGTATTAAACTAAAAATCCTGTAACAACAAACAGTTTGTAAAGAGACGAAATTTTTCAACCATTTGTTTCGGTCTTGACCATTCGTAACGGTCTAGCAGGTAGACTACCTAGAACGTTCAAAGGACTTCGAAAGAATACTAAAAGAGTACTAGAAATACCAGTTACATTCATTCGACTGCATAAAAATGTTCCCCTCGTAATCCCATCTGGTCATGCGATCCTATAAAACGGTACAACCCCAATGCCCACATATCTCGGCGTTGGAAAAGCAATTACTAGGACAACCACACCTTCGGTATTAGGGGAGCTCAGGTAGATAGCTGACGTCACGCAGTCGTTATAGGATGTGGACACACGGAACGAAATCCATCCACAGCTGCCTATGTGTTTCTTATCCATGTTTATAGTTTGACAAAATACAAAGCAAGATTTTTTTCCCACTCTTCAGCGATTACAAAAGCGGCATTCTGTATACTTATAACTAAATACGCCCACTGAGAATTGAGAACAAAAACGATTGGAATCGGATTTAGGACACTTCGAGGGTCCTCCCCGTTCCAAAACCGGGCCGTCACCGTCTCGAAACAAAAATCTAAGCAAAATTTACAATCAAACTTTTGACGGAACTTTGCTATCAATTTTGTACCAAACCGGTTTTGTAACGGAGATATAGACCCCAAAAATAGCAAAATGCGGCGCGGGGCGGGCGGAAGGAAGATGGATGATAGTAGAGATTTGTGCCGTGTGTTCCCAAACTTATAAAAGCGATCGTCCGTGCAGCTGCAATATGTTTTTATGTCGTATTTGGAGATGCCTTACTTGGCACGCCGAGGTCGATTGCGACATACACTCGTGGTTATATTTGCAAGTAAATTCTAACTCAAAAACAGTATGATCACAAACGTTTTGACAAAATGAGTCAAAGATTAGAAATTGTTCGTTAAAGCTTTTGATTTTTTTTAGATGTAAAGAATAATGTACCTTTATGTACAAGATAGGCAAGTATCGTTTATCCGTGGTTTATCCAAACAGAAACATATTATTCTGCGGTGAGCGTAACCACGCAATTTTCCACAAAACTAAAATGTTTGTCTTTTGAATTATTGAGTAGGTTCAAGACGAAATATGCCAATATACTTTTCTCGTAAATAAAATTATGGATGAGGGGTTCGGGTTCCCGAAAAAATGGAAACTTGCAGAAAGATATTATAATGTTTCAAACAGTTTTGGGGTAACGTAAGTCTTCCGTAGAAACTGAGATGTATAGACGGGTAGAACCCATGAATATTTAGGAAGTCCTGCAGTGCGTACTCGAGCCATCAACGTTTTAAGAGAGCCAATGGTTGGGTCGATCTAGCCCGGGCCATATCTAGGTCATGGCTGTTTCTCCGTAATCCCGTGATGAAACAATTTCATGAGCGGCTTCAGTGATTCTGATTCTCTTGTCTAAGAATATTTTTGACGCCTGATCGTAATTTTGCGATCAATAACATTAATATTAGAAATGCGAAAGTGAGTGTATGACCTACTCATCATCATAATATTTTAAAGGGACTTACAAAACAATTTTTACATCAAAACATTGAATTTCAAAAATATCCTACTAATATTATAAAGGCGAAAGTTTGTATGTATGGATGTTTGTGCCTCAATCACGCTGAACACGGCTGAACGGATTTGTATGAAACTTGGAATATACATAGTACCTACATGTGCTAGATTAACATTATAGGCTATTTTTTATCTGGGTACCACGCGAGCGAAGCCGCGCGCAGCAGCTAGTTTTAAAATATCTGTAAACACTCTCAGGTTTTTGCTATGGCAATGAACCGTTGTCCACATATGAAAATGTTGTATTGTATGACATCATCGCTCCCAAATGCCATTCAATTTTGTACGAGCGCACCTCGAACCACGGTCAGAGTTTTGTACTACGTTTGATAATTTCATTGGGTCCTTAGCACCAGCAATTTCGCCTCTCAAATTGGTCAGGGTTACTAATACTTGAACTATTGAGAGCCACTAAGTTCATTCGCACTTATATCCCTTTCTGGGTCAGCGTAGGCATAACTTTATTTGCTGTCCGTGCCCAACTATTATGCTTATTTCCAGAGACATTAGCTTCACTTTCTACCTTATCTCATTGAGAATAGGTGCTATATTTGATCGTAGTGGTCTCGTGCCTCGTGTGTGCATTTCCCATTGTGGTGATAATTAACGAAGAGTGACAGTTGTGTTTAGTGACCGGAGCTTTGTCGTTTCCTAATAGAGCTGACATTGAACGAGGTTTTAATATGAACTTGTAATTTGACATCATTTTTCATATGTTACAAAACGAATCTAAATTTATTTTATGTTTGTGCCTCAATCACGCCTAAACGGCTGAACAGATTTGAATGAAACTTGGAATATACATAGTACATTGTGCTGGATTAACATATAGGCTATTTTTTATCTGGGTACCACGCGAGCGAAGCCGCGGGCAGCAGCTAGTACACTATAAAGAGGTTTTAATAGTAAGCAGTTGAAGATCTGGAAGTACTAATCAGATTAAAAACTGATTTCGTTGCTAGGAAGGATAACACTGAAAACTAGTCTATTAAAAAAAGTCTATTAAAATTCCATAAATAACAACAATAGTTAGTTTTTAAACGACAAAATGTATTTTAAAACACAATGTAACTATTGTAAAGCTGTTTTTATAGCTTTAAAGTTTTAAACGGTAGCAACCGCTTTGCTTTGTCATGTCACCCTGTCAGGCCTTTACTGAGCAAAAGGAGCCGAGCTCATTCATCCGTGAACGTTTCGTAATACACGTGAATGTATTGCAATGTTCCGTATGTATGCTGTGTAGAATTTAGGATGCTGAATCCTAAAATCAGAACGCTCACAAAATTTCGCATTTATCCTAAACTAGCTGCCACCCGCGGCGTCGCTCGCGTGGTACCCGGATAAAAAATATCCTATATCGATGCCTAACAGCCAACAAGGGATAAGCGCCAAATAGCAAATTTTACAGGAGAGAGGTTTAAAGTTCAAAAAAATTGAAAAAAATTCATAAAAACTCGGCTATTGCTTCGACAAGTTTGAAATTTCAGCCATATCACTTTTAATTTTTTCTCTACAAAATAGCATTTAAAATTTTGTATAAATCACCATTTAAACACCATTTACTGTCGCTTAACCTAAAAAGTACTATTTTTACAAACAGGCAAAAACATCGTATGTGTAAGTATCTTCGTATTTACTGCTAGCCTCAATTAACATAACTGCCCTTTGCATTTTTTTAAGGTATGGAAAAATAACATAACTACCAACATTTTTTACATTAAATAGTGGAAATATGTTGTAAGCGGTTATTGAATTTCGACATGCAGACAAGAAAATTGTAATAAGTTAACAATTATTGATATAAAACATCCGGCTGTTTAGAAAAAGAGGAATTGATGAAATAAACATTCGGATGTTTTCTAATGTTCACGCTGGAAAATTTAATACACACAAGTTTATAAGCTACTAGCTGTTGCCCACGACTTCGTGCGCGTTAAATTTCAAACCGAGTTTCAATCCATTCGCACCGCCCCCGTTAAAAATTTCCCATACAAATTTTGACACCCATTTTAGCCCTCATTAAGGGTTGCTTTGAAAAATCCTGAACACTTGTCCATTTATTTTGTATTTGTAGTAACCAAACCGAGTTTCAAGCCAATCGCACAGCTTGTTAAAAAGTTCCAATACTAACTTTGAAACCCCATTACAACCCTTTTTGAGGATTGATTTGAAAAATCCTGAAACATGTGTCCATTTATTTTGCATTTATAGTAACCAAACTCAGTTTCAAGCCAATCGCGCCGCCCATTAAAAAGTTCCAGTACTAACTTTGACACCCCATTACACCCCTTTTCGAGGATTGTTTTGAAAAATCCTGAAACACCTGTCCATTTATTTTGCATTTATAGTAACCAAACCGAGTTTCAAGCCAATCGCACCGCCCGTTAAAAAGTTCCAATACTAACTTTGACACCCCATTACACCCCTTTTTAAAGGTTGTTTTGAAAAATCCTGAAACATGTGTCCATTTATTTTGCATTTATAGTAACTAAACCGAGTTTCAAGCCAATCGTACCGCCCGTTAAAAAGTTCAAATACTAACTTTGAGACCCCATTACACCCCTTTTAAAGGGTTCTTTTGAAAAATCCTGAAATACTTGTCCATTATTTTGTGTTTGTAGTAACCAAACAGAGTTTCAAGCCAATCGCACCGCCCGTTAAAAAGTTCCAATACTAACTTTGACACCCCAATACACCCCTTTTTAAAGGTTGTTTTGAAAAATCCTGAAACAAGTGTCCATTTATTTTGCATTTATAGTAACTAAACCGAGTTTCAAGAAAATCGTACCTCCCGTTAAAATGTTCAAATACTAACTTTGAGAACCCATTACACCCCTTTTAAAGGGTTCTTTTGAAAAATCCTGAAATACTTGTCCATTTATTTTGTGTTTGTAGAAACCAAACAGAGTTTCAAGCCAATCGTACCGCCCGTTAAAAAGTTATAATACTAACTTTGAGACCCCATCACACCCCTTTTAAAGGGTTCTTTTGAAAAATCCTGAAACATGTGTCCATTTATTTTGGATTTACAGTATTCGAACCGAGTTTCAAGCAAATCGCACCACGCGTTAAAAAGTTCCATACAAAAATATTCACCCCCTTTCACCCCTTGAGGGGTTGAATTTCGAAAAATCCCGCCTTAGTAAGTGCTTTTGCTATAAAAGGAAGCTATCTTTCAAGTTTCAGCTTTCTAGCTTCAGCGGTTTCGACTCGGCGATGATGAATCAGTCAGTCAGTCAGGTAAAGCTCTTTTATAAATTCTTCGTCTGTAAGTTAATCTTAGATTTTAGTAAAGCTTTACCAATTATATTGAATACCCTTTATTTTTGAGCCTTTTTGATCTAAAACATTAGATTATGTTATTATACGTAATGTAATTACTTATTAAAGCCGTAAGTTCAGTTATTCACCTATTCACATATTCACATCCATACTAAAAACTTAATAATTGAGTGCAATAATTACCTTTTCATTACCGTAATAAGCTTCAAAAAGGCCCGCTGAAATGACTCGCGTGCTCGCGTGGCGCCTATGCCGCGGTCGCATACGCAACGAAAGTCGCGCTTGAGCGAATGAAATGGATAACGGCCGTTTGAGTTTTTGTTTCACTAGGTAAGCGACAAATGCTTTAAATGGAATGTGTAAATTTTATATATAACCGCCACATTTAGTTCGGATATCGGGAGGTAAAAAAAGAATAAGCGACAAATTTTAGGCGAGATCCGTTAGGACATTTTGTGTTAAGCTCCTCAGAAATTAGGTTTGGTGTGAAGGAAAATAAGGTCAAACGCCAAAAAAAGACTTAAAAATGTGGTCCAAATTAAATTAAACGACTATTTTATTTTTCATAGAAACCTGTAAAACAGGATAAGTGTGTCATTCAACATAAATTATTTTCAGCCCAAATAGCTTAACGTCCTGTTAACAAAATAACACAGAAAGTCAAAATTGCGTAAGTCTAAATTTCATAAAAAATCTTTTAAATAACCGCCAAAATAATAAAATATTTCAAAAAACATGGCGCTTAAGACGAAAAAATAAGGCCATGGACCTTAATTTTCTAACTGCCTAAGCGACAAAAAGTTGGTCGTAGAATTTTTTTAATTATACCAAAAGACGCAGAAAAAAAATACGATTCTAACCATATATATAAGTCAATTTCACCAAAAGTGTCGCTTATCCCTTTTTGGCTGTTAGGCATCGATATGTTAATCCAGTACATGTACTATGTATATTCAAAGTTTCATTCAAATTCGTTCAGCCGTTTTTGCGTGAAAGAGTAACAAACATCCATAGATCCATACATAAAAAGTAAGGATTATGATAAATGCGATGTGAGCGTGTTTGGATGTTTGTTTCTTTGGCTCGTGCCGTAACGGCTAAACATTATTTGATATTGTATAATATTTGGAATATACTTGTACATAGTGTACAGTGTAGTATCCTGAAATAGCATAAAAGTACTTTTCCAGGTACCAACTACACCACTACCTACTACTACCAGGTACCAGAATAATTCTGAATGAAAGCTTACAGGTCTGAATTTTATCACAAGACCCGTTTTAATCATATACCTAAAAGCTTAGACATTCAACTATTAGGAACAAAAAAAATTGTGTGTCACGATGGAAGATTAAGGATAAATTGAATTGATGGACTTATTTTATGGTAAAAAATTTGGACTGTAAAATAACTAGTTACTTAATAACAAATAGCAATACCTTTTAAACGCGAATACGTTATCTAGCACATAATTGCTTGAAAAATGTCAACAGTAATTAATAAAAGAGCTTTCCACTTTCCGACCGCAATCTATGATGTCACTGATATCAACTGACCTAGTTCATTACTCTTCATGCTACTCGTAGCTTCGCAAGCACTTGAGTATTTGTTTATTTTAATTTGCCACGCGGCTTTAAATTCTGAGCTACTGTAAATAAGGCCAGCCGGTTGTGTCCTAGTTCGGAAATTCAATTCTATAACTATATAAGGCCTTTTACCATCTATAGTAGATGATTTATACAGCGTCAGGAGGCAACTTTAACCTCCACTAACGGGACGCTGTAGTGCCCAGGACGAATTAAGATGGAGTAGGCTTGCCCAGCACCTATTCCATCCTCTCAGCTTAGTCGGCCTTGTCCACAGGAAAAACTTGGTCAATACGTGCGGAGCTGACTAAGCCGCGGGTTTCCTCACGATGTTTTCCTTTGATAAATTTTACGCACAGAAAAATCTTTTGGTACACGACCGGATTTGAACCCACCACCTTAGGATCGGAAGGCGGATTGAATTTTAAAATTCAATTCTACAATTATTCTTATTTGCTAAACTAGTTTCGCCTTTATTCTACTGTGATACAGTAAAGTCGAGCACTACAATACGTTTAATTATGTTTGCTACAACATTTTGAACTCTATCTCATTACAATAAAGACGCAAGTGAACAGTACGTACGTGCCCAGACTTACGGCGCCGATAAGAACAACATTTTTCTTGTTTAAAACGACAGTATTATGATCATTGTATGAATAATGTTTGTAAGAGAAATTGAGGCAACTTTTATGAGACATTTGAAATAAAGAGGCAAATTTAAAGCTGTTTCAACTCATCATTATTTTATGAAGTAAGTAGGTCCTGCAAGTCGCAAGGTATCTACTGCATTGCAATGTTCACAAAATAGATGGATGACCAAAAGTAGCATATCAACTTTTATGTGCTTTGATGCTTCACATTATTAAATGATACACATTATTACACAAAAATTGGTGAACTTCAGAACGTGCGACTAAGTGAAAGTCGGGCAATTACCTTACTTTTCTCTATCATTATAAAAGGCTAACAACGCATTCACACAATATAAAAAACCTCTAAGAACACTTGACACATTTCCTGGCACATTTTAAGATCTACGACAACAGTTTTCTCACAATATTTTCCTTCACCGTTTAAGAGTGATGGTGCTATATAATGCGTTAATGTGTAAGAGAGTACTCGAAAAATAAGTTGAAAGTACTCACATTGCACGTTGATATAGACATCCTTGTAGACGTATCCGATGGAGCTGGTGGCGTTACAACCGTAGTTACCCGTGTCCTTCTTCACTAGGTCGGTGATGATGATGGAGTTGGATGTCACCTGGCAAAAGAAATGGTATAAGAACATCAGAATTAACTCATATACGGTAGAACCCCACCCCAACCACTATCTCTTCTCTTAGGAAATTTATTTTCCGATAAAAGTAAATAAGTTCGTATGAGCTAGTGGCCAACTCTTGTGACGAAATTTTTAGGCCGCCTAAAGGCACAACGTTGTGCGCGGTCACAATTTGGATGGGTGACCGCAAGTGGCATTACGAGCTGAGCGCTTCCGTGCTATCGAAGCACGTTAAATTGTCGGTCCCGGCTTTTAAGTCGTTAAGCCATGACGGAGGCCTTTGGGCCGCCTAAAAACTCCGTCACAAGAGCTGGTCTCCAGCTCATAAGATACTTTTTTAGTTCAAAAGTCCCAAAATTCTATAGATGATATAATAATACTAACTGATGATAACATCTAGTGAACTCACCTGTCTCCGCAGGTTAGGCTCAGCCTGTTCAATAGGCTTTCCGTTATGGATCCACGTGATCTTCGGTTCGGGGGAACCGCTCGCTTCGCACTTGATCTCAGCCGTCTCGCCCTCCGCTTTGTTCTGGATCTCGGGCTCCACGGTAAAGAACGGAGCGGCTACGGAGAGAAACTCATGTTATAATAACAAATTTAAATTTCATAAAAACCACGGGATTCAATTTGAAACGTCTTTTTACATCTGTTCGTAACGCGAGCATGGAACATACAAACAAGAAACGATTCTTGATATTACCAACTAGTTTCAGAAAATTATCAAGCGATCCAAGATATTTCGCAGAACACAGAACAGTTTGAGAACTTTGATTTATCATAATATTTGCTTATAGTACTGCGTTTAGTCTATAATCGGGTTTATGTGGCCTTGAAGATACACTTGGTAACGTAAAGTGTTGACGCGAAAGTCCACTGGAAAGATAGCACCAGCTTAGGAAGAGTTCTATGCAAATTAATCAAAATTTATATCTCAAAATAGATACTACAAAGAGAGATTTTTAACATATAAATCAGACCCTGATATAGAATCCAGAATGGATCTAGAGCGCTGACCTCTCTGACCCGTGTGCAACCCACCTTACTTATATCTGTGGTAAAGGTAGACTTTCGAAGCAAGCGTTGGTGGCGCCAAATTTTATGGAACGTCTTCGCCGCGTCATTAACACTGCACTTCAATGACGTTCCATACATTTTCGTAGTCGCTCTGTCGCGGCGTCACTGTCGCTTGCTTTGAAAGTCTACCTTAAGTTGCTCAGAGACTATGAAGCATACAAAACATCGAAATCCAATTTCGCAAGCCCTTTCGATCAAGGAAAGGGGAGTGAAGTAATCGATCTCCCAACTTCTATTTTCTAAATAAATATAACATGCTATTCGCGATAGGCAATCGGCCGAGAAGTTCTGAACATCGCAATCCGGTACCCTATTACGTGTGTACCATTCCAAAGCTGCGAACACACGCATCAGGAGCCTTCAGCCGAAGGGACGGGCGTGAGTTTACGAGGCTATAAAGGGCCACAGAGCCGTGAACCGGGTTAGCGAGCTATTTACGTGACCTGGCGACTTGCATTGCGTCACAATTCGCAGGATAGAAAAATACTTTCAGAATACTCCCCGGAACAATTTCACCCTTACAATTCAGATTGTTGAATCAAAGGGCCGAGGATAGCCACCAAGGACTATTCCTGCAGTTCTTGGTGGCTATATTCGGGAAGAACGTGGTTGAAGTATAAAACATTTTTGCTGCTCACTTGTCCGGATAAGTCAATAAAACAAATTGATTGATATAATGTAGTCTCATCGTACGAGTATACCTTTCCAAAAGTGTAGGTAAACGGCAACATAATCAGAAATATCGATTTCGTCAGTGATGTCATACTTCATTGGAAGTCATGCACAAGCAACATGTTTTTAGAATCCACTGTGTGAAACCATGTGCGATACTTTTACATAATTTTGTGTTCACTTGAAATAAATTGACGTAAATCATCTTCACCCACTGCTATGTGTAGACTTACTGAAGGGCCTTGTAAGATGTTTATGCCAAGCTCGACAGTTTTAAGTGAGCCAATCTTATCTACGGCTCTCGAAAAACAAAACAATAAAATCTAATTCGGGAAGCAGTTTAAACCCATCTTTCTCCAGCATTATTACTTGCAATAACAATTCCGATAACCACGTTTAAAAATAGGGCGAAAAGCTTTTTATGTGATAGGAAAGAATATTGGTGTAAAGACATTGATGGTTGCATACGGACTGTACGACTAAGCTATTTACTGATAGATTGAAGATTCAGATCTAAGAGATAGAGCAAAGAATATTACAAAAATACAAAGCACGCTCGGCTAAAAACATAAAGTAAGAACTTTATGGATGAGCTGAAGAGCCAACCCTTACGGCTTTAGATTCAGATGGCGGGATGACCTCGAATTTTTATGAAGGAATTATCCACTAGACTTCTTCGCAAGGCCGAGATAATAAGGATCTTTCTAACAGTAGGACGATACAGATCAAAATTCTCTGTAAAAACTGACTACACAAACTAACAGTGTACGAAAATTTTCAGTCCGAAAAACTAAACTTCCCGGTGACTCATACTCGGCGGTGATTCAAAGGCTAAGTCTTTAAGATCTCAGATCCAGTCCACGTTTACCCAACCCTCGCATACTGTTTACACAATTTATCCATTGACGCGAATGAGATTTGGTATTCTTGAAATTGTGTTATTTAATCCAGAAATAACTTGTTCATGTTAGCCAAAACAAACAAATGGTCATTCAATTATGGAGGTCGGTTTTTGCTACTTTTGCTATCGCGGAAAATAAAGTTTTGTAAACCACACAGTTCTTGCCCCAGTGCTATCCTCAATAAAGCATTTTTTTTTTTGCCAGAACCAAATATCTGAAATGACAGATATGAGCAGATAATGATGACAGGTTTTGAACAGGGTGACTAAAACAAGAAAGCAAAGCAGTCGGATATGAAGAGACGTGTAACAGTTAGAATTACTCCTTAGTTCGTGTAGGAGTAATTTATTCAAATGCGTATAGCGGTCAGGTTTGATATCCTTACAGGACGAGGAAGTACTAACATTCACTTTCTTGCCCATTAATCATCATTACAAGCAAGTTCCTCTTGGCTACGTGTAACATCGCCAGCCCTTTGACTTCGAACAGTGTTGATATGGAATCAGTAGTGTAACTTACATCCTCAATACAATCATCTACACTTCTCATTCAGCTGACTGAGGTTTGTTATGAGTATGACATAAAAAAATTGTATAAAGAAATCATAAATGCATTCATAAAAACTGCTATTTTAGAAAGAATTCTTATCAGATATATTAGTACCGTTTACGGTAATTTAGAAGGCAACCGGACTCCAACAGTTGCAATTATTCTCATTTCAGATGGCTTCACCATTTGTTATCGGCCAATAAGCTAATCTACTGTATGTATATTTACTGCGATTGATTCATAAGGTCTACCGAACACTGATAGGCATGCTATGCACTGTGTATTCCGAGCTATCGGTCAGGAAGCGCGCTAAGTACTTGGCGCCCGACCCTATACGTAGTGCAATTGTAACTCTATTTGGCACAATGGACCTTTGTCAACTATTGGGAAGAGGTATGCGAAGGTAATCGGTCAATATGAATATTTTTGTCTGTTTTGCATACACAAAGCCTAGGACATCCGAAAATTTGTAAAGAAAGCCTGCTTTGTCATGACCTCTGTGGCGGGCGAGTGCTCGGCTGAGATACATTGCATGCTCTGCAAATATTTCTTCCAGATCTGGGTGTTGTAATATTGTATTATATGTAAGTATGTACATAATGTACAAAAAATATATAAATAAGTATTCTATCAGCCATCTGGTCCCCATAGTACAAGCTTTGCTTAGTTTGGGTCTAGATGTTGTGTGACATGTCCTCAAATATTTATATTTATTTATTTGTTTGTTCTTTGCAAACGTTAGGGGATTCAACAACTAAAGTACTCGTAGTAAGTAAAAAATGCATCAACCTTCGACTACTTCAATTGCGAATAAGGATGGAGCACTTGAGTCCAGTCTAGAATAGACAGGTAGAAAGACAGGACGCTAGCGACTACCGGTACCCATACAGTGTAGCATAGTTCCATCCTGCCTAAAGTACTTACCCAATAGTGTGTAGCCTGTACGTACTACATTAAATAATGTAGGAGAAACTGTTTCTGCGTAGGTGTAGATGAAATACTTGCTTGCTCTTAAGTCTAATTGAGGAATTTTTGCAAACAGTTTGAAGGTTAATTTTAGAATAATTCATGTTCCAAGAGGCAAATAAACGCTTGCGTGAATAAACAAACCTTCCTTCTAGGACTATTTATTATAACATTACTTATTTTATGAATGGAGTGTTTCCGCCCAGTGGCCCTTCTATGACCGGATCAGAAAGCCCTGTCAAAGTTTGCTTGTAACTTTTTAGGTTCCGTACCCGAAGGGTGCACGAATAAAACGAATAAATTGGCAGTTGGACGAATAAATTCGTCCTAGTGCCAACTGAATCCTATTACTAAGCCTCCGCTGTCCGTCCGTCCGTCTGTCAGCGGGCTGTAACTCATGAACCGTGATAGTTAGAGTTGAGTAGAGAGTTGTCATTTTCACAGAGTAGGTATGTATTACTATTGCCGCCTTAACATCAAATTATAAAAATATAAAAGGGGGCCCCATATGAGACACATTTTATTTAATGTTCGTAATCGATTATCGAAGTTAAGCAACACTAGGCGCGGTCATTACTTAGATGGGTCGAGTGTCTTTTGCACATTTTCTTTTACTAAATAAAACTAAAAATTAAGGGAGCCTCATACAACAAACAGGGGGCGCTAGAAACTGCGATACAGTAAGACAGTTTTCGACGTGTTCCGATTGTTTCATTGTAATGTTGTATTATTTTTATGTTTATGTACATACATATGTACGATAGTACGTTGGTACGGAACCCTTCATGTGCGAATTCGACTCGCACTTGACCAGTTTTATTTTGCTTTGCTTTATTATGGAACAGGGCGGAGCCCCTAAGACACACAGTCCAACCAAAGCTTATCGTTATCATAATTCTTCCACCACGCTAGTTCTTATAGACCTTCAATCACAATGCCCTAAATAAGTTACAGTAGGGCACAAACGACGTAAAGACAGCTAGGTCCTCAGTGGTTAGCCTTCTCACACAATCGTCAATCACTCGGATTTCTATATTTAGTCATGCATAAACATAGGGATATCGTCACCCGAGCAACTCTCGTTAGAAACCTCGTCGATTTTGTAATAGGCAATATTATGATCGCGGGAAGGGCCATACAAACAGAATAATAGTTGACGCCTAGTTTTCTAACACAGAATCACTAAGTGCTATTTGAAATGTCAGGCTAATTTAGTCTTTGTTACGAACAGAATAAGAACGTTTGTATTTTACTTACTGAATTTTAAAGTAGAAAGAATTGTAAAATTTGCTATGCCCGGCACTAGATTTTCAGGATGCATTTATGTCATTAAGGCTATCACGCCTTAACATGGATCGTTGACCTTAAGCAGTGTTACTAAACTAGACAGAATACAAGTAACGATGATGGGATATGAAACCGCGAACGGAAGCTATTTCAAAATCATCATCATCATCATTCAGCCTGGTATCTATAGTACGCTGGTACTATTATTTATTCTGTGGTATAGGCCTCCTTTCGATTTTGCCAGCCTCCTCGGTTCTGTGCGTTTCTTAGATTTTGCCAACGCGCCAACGTCCAGGATTCCTACCGCCTATCCTTTGCTTTCTAAAATACAAAGTAGTACTTCTCACCTTCAATATTCAGCGTGATGGAGTAGGACTTGGCTGTGCCGACCCCGTTGCTGACTTCACAGGTGTACGTGCCCTCGTCTTCGTACGTCGGGTACTTGATGACCAGCGTCTTGCCGTAGTTGTCCTGGGTTATGCCCTGCGTGGATTGGATGCTGCGGCCGTTCTTCTTCCAAACTATTTGCGGTAATGGCCTGGGAAGATAATTTTATCACAAAAACTATTCTAATTGTATCTGAAAGTCAGTGCGGAATCTTTCTAAATATGTTTAAATCAAGCTGTGCCGGCAAATAAAGCATTGAATACATAGATGTGTGTAACTACTGCGGGCGGAAGTTAGCCATATTATAGGAACAAAATATGTAGACCTATCATCAATCTTAGTACGTTTTTCTACAGCAATTGAATAAAACATTTGTTTTCTAAGTTTTTCTCAATAATAATCGTAAAAACCAGCGTAAAAGCGTCTTTGTAAAGCTCCATTCAGGTCCAATCTATGACACTTTGAAGTAACAACCACACAAAGCAATTTATGACATTGTCGAAGCAATCATAGCTTGAAATAGTGCCAATGTAGGAACATCTTTATGAATGAATGACGCAATAATGGTATAGAAAAACGCTGGAGAATCTAGGTCAACAATAAAAAGATCGGATTGATTCTATCATTGTTGTAAGACTGCAATTTATCAACGTATTAAACGGCGGTTTAGCCGCTATAGTCTATGCTATGTTTTATACAGTGTTTTTTTTTAACTTGGACAGTATGGGGAAATCCGAAACCAGAAGAGATACAGGAAATGTGTCTTAGAAAACATTTGCTCTTTAGATTTTGGTATGGTACATTTTTTGGCCAAGCGCGAGTTGGTCATGAAAATGGGTGATGGTGGCTATGCCAAAATCGTTTTCACAAAAAAGAGACGCTTTTCCTGTACCTCTTCTAGTTTCTGATCTCCCCATACTGTCCCAGTTAAAAAAAACACAGTCTTCTAAATCGATGGTAATGGTGAATAACTAAAGGTTAAAGTGTTGGTCAACACAAGCATAAATAGTTTTTGTCTATCGTATATTAACTACGATGACACTTCATTTACCCCACCGTCAGGAGAGCGTGTGTAATTTAAGAGCAACTGTGCAGTAATTTCCTATAATAGTTACTTTGAAAAGCTTGAATCTCGGTCATGGTACTTTCTCTACCATCTCAGTATAACATTTTCACTGTGCAAATATATCTATTTACTAGCATCATGACGTGGCTTTGCTGGTACGATACCTAGATAAAAATAACCTAGTGTTGCAGGTCAGAAACTATGTATACTCCAAGTTTCATTCAAATCGGTTCAGTTGTTACGGCATTGATCGAGACACAAACATAAAAACATCCTCAAACTTTCGCATTTATAATAATATTAAGTAGGCAGACGTGTGGTGACCAAGAAATAACCAGAGAAATCTACACTAATATAATAGACGAAATGTTTTTTTTTGTAACGAATAGGCTCCGAAACTACTGAACCGATTTAAAAAATTATTTCACTAGTAGATAGCTACATTATTACGGAATAACATAGGCTATAATTTATTTAAAAAATAATTAAGGATCCTTACTAAAACTCCAATAATGTAACCCGAGGTGTAAAAAAATTACCTAAAAAATCCTACTTCGTTAAATACCCGTGCGAAGCCGGGGCGGGCTGCTGTGATAGATAAAAGAGATTAAACTTACGTTCCGCCGTAGATGCAGTAGAGCTCGACCCTCTTCCCTTTGAGAGCCTTTTCGACCTTCCTTGTGGTGTACTGTCGGACAGGCTCGTGCCGATTGAGCGTGGGCGATATACCGGTCTGCGTCACTTGGAGGTAGATCTTGTTTCCGAACTTGTATTCATTCCTAAATATCGAGTTCGCAGTGCAAATGTACGCGTAGTCAACACTCGCGTCGTATCGAGTCACGTTCGAAAACCAGAGGTTTCCTTCCGGATCGAGCGTCATTCGGGAGTTGTTGATGGTTTTGAGCTGGCCCTGGTCGCCTTGCAACATCCAGTAGACTTTGGGTTTCGGGTGGCCGTCGGGCGGTTCGCAAGTGAGCTTAAAGGGCTTTCCCTCGTCGGCTTTGACGACAACCTGCCCGTCTGTTTCCTTGAAGGAGTTGAGCTCAGCTCGCCTGACGAAGACGGAGTTGGACGCGGCGATACCCCACTCGTTGATGGCGAAGCACTGGTACTGCCCCAAGTCCTCGTCTCGAGGCTGACTGACCACAAGGGTGCCCCTGCCGGATTGCTGCGAGATACGGTTGTCGTAACTCGTGTATTCGAAGGGCTTGCCGTTCTTTATCCATTTGTACCTGTTGAGGAAATAGGTTTTATTAAAAAGGTTTTACTGAGCGATGCGGCATTCAGTTTTATGAATGTAACTTGATATATACTGCTGAATTTCAGTTAAATTGATGGCATTAAAATATTTTCCTATTTCGTAGCGCTGATGCGAGTTTCAAAGCACCAATAGCCCTTTAAAAAGAGCTATTATGTTTAATAATAACTTTGCTGCCGAACTTTCATTAGTGTTTCAGGTATGTTAATTACCACTTTAGAATACTTATTTTTAATAGTTTATAATAGAGTAAAATTGACAACGCCTTTTAAATATCGGTGTTTCACTTAAAACTGTATATAGACCTATAGAGTAAACGTAAGAATCGATCATTGTGTTTCACTTTAATTAAAGTTCGTGAAGGGAAAACGTAGACGGGCGGATATTTTGACCCAATCATAAAACTAGAGAAACGATCGAATATGATGACATTCCGGCGGAATCCCAATTTGACGTCTCATCGCCGTATAATCGTACTGTAAACGGTAAGTAAAACTCACGTCTATCAGTCTAGGAAGTTTCATATATATAGTCATTCCTGACTCAACAACAATTACAAGAATGTGTTTGGAATTATCCAGAAACCTTATTGCTTTTGGAAAATGTTGACATCAAATATTTATAGGATTTGTTACCGAGACTGTAAAAGTTGGGAAAAAAACATTAAATAGATCAACAATTAGGCGAATTAACCCCGAATACTCAAACGCATCTCAAAGTTGAGCACGTCTCAAATGTAGATATTTTTTTTTGGACAGATTTTCATCATAAACTGTCAAAAAACCGTGAATCGAGACGTGCTCAACTCTGAGTCTCGTTTGAGTATTCGGGGGTAACACAAACATTTTACGGTCATATTGACCGTGATAGCAAAAATCGTGAGCTACAACTTATGATGCAGACTACGGACGCCCTAAGATGCATTACTTCCTAGCCGTGCCAAGTGGGCCAGACAGTCACTTGTCAGAATCACCACTTAGTACCAGAATACGTTATGTAATTTAATGGACGCCTATCCCAATGCTCTAGATACCTAGATCTTGAACTTTGCCAGAATTCGAACCGGATCACCTCGACGGGTCAATGTCTTCTAAAGGGCATTTTTTGCACGAAATGACAGAATAGCTTGTGTTGGTTAAAAGCTCGGACCAACATTCTTAAAAAGGAGTCCGGTAAAATATTACACATTGTTTTGCTTTGATTGATCATTCCCTTGTAACTCCGTCACAAGAGTTGGCCACTAGCTCATACTAACTTACTTATTGATTATTCTAAACTACAATAGATTTTGAGGGACTTAAAGATTTTTCCGGCCATTTAAGTTAAGAATGCAGCTTAAGTGAACCCATAAATTACTTATGTGCTACATATATGACTAAGGTACTTATTAACTTATCTGTATCAATATCGCAGGAACGAACGTGCCCAAAGAGCAATTAGAAGTGCAAACATTTCAAACAAATACCTACACAAAAAATAAAGAATTCCTATGTGCAGTAGGTACGATGTTAACACTGTACATAGCTGAAAGCACGACACCGCTTTACACCGGCAGCGACGGTGCAAATTATTGATTTTACTACAGACTTAAGATTGCGCATAGTTGTTTTCAATCCTTGCCGTCGCGTGTACAAATAACCAGTGTAATGATAAGCTAAGAGGACGGTATACGCGCTGGGTAAGCCTATCCCATCTAATAATATTTAATGTTTTAAATCAAACGGACTTAAAAAAATTGGTAAACCAATTCTTTCATGTAGGTAATTGGCTGATGATCTTCAAACGCCTGAATAGATCTTCATAAAATATAACTAAGAACCATCACGATTACATCAGCTTTCGAATAGAAAAAATCGCATCAAAATCCGTTCATCCTTTCAGGAGCAATGATGCCACACTAGATGTACAGGTACACACTACAAACTTATAACACCCCTCTTTTTCGTCAGGGTCACAAATCATAAATCACCCTGTATTTTATTTTTTTTGATGATTTAAGCTTTATATTTCCTTGACCTGGCACATAAAGATATAGTAATTATGACGCAAAATACATATTATTTGAAACAACTCGTAAATATTATTTAAAAAGCTGACTCATTTATTACTCAGTTAATTATTCATCCTGCGAAGATAATAAACATACGCATCACATGTTATGTTTGCTCCCGCAAAAGCGATAAATGTGCCATAAATAGACCTAGGGATTGTCCCTTGGGCCAGCTCTAGATTGAAAAAAATCCTATAAAAAGCTCGCAATCCAGGAGCTGGTTCTTATTTGGCTCAACGGATCAGTATTGTCATTCAGCGTGACAATGCGGCCAGCGTCTTGAGCACGCTTCCACCTTCTGATGAGCTGGATCACGTGAGCTATCTATAAACCGTTTGCAACGGTTAGCAAGCGTCTTTAGATTAGATAGCCCGACTGTTTCTTTTGTATTTTGTAAATCATATTTGTATAAGTTATAAGTTTCTTTCTGATAATAAAGATAAACGAATAAATATTATCAAGTCGCCACATTTGTAATGGTACTAGTACAGAAATAAGTTTTTAGTTAAAAAAAAATTTAAAATTAAGCTTTTTAATTTTCGTTGAACAGCTCCTGACTTCATCATCTGATTAGGTCGCTTTCATCGTAGAAACAAAGGTAGCACACCTTCTTTAGCTCAATCGGTTAGGGGAAATTGTATTTTGTCGCAAGTTTTGACTCAAACAAGCAATTAAAAGTGAAATAAAATAATAATCAGAATAAAGAGTAAGAAAAATAAGTTTTGATAAAATGTTTGTGCTTTTATCAATCTTCTGGTGGTAATGACCGCTCATTATTTTTTATCGTATTATTTTTAGGCAATTATTGATGAACTTTTACTGTTGGGCTATCAGTCTACTTTTGGCAAAATAAGTATTAGATTATGAGAAGCAATCTTATATTATAAGAATCTTTGTCCTGACTGACTGACTGACTGACTGACTGACTGACAGACAACGCACAGCCTAAACCGCTGGACGTAGAGACTTGAAATTTTCAATGTAGGTAAACCTTGGTACGTAGGGGTGTACTAAGAAGGGATTTTTCAAAATTCAACCTCTAAAGGGGTGAAAAGGGATGAAAACCTGGAATCAATTTTTGGTCTAAAACTGCACATAACCAATATCAAATTAAAGAGCCGATTTTTCTCATTTAGTTGATGTCATAATTACCTGTAAAATTCTTTATTTTTGGCATGTTTTTCATGAAAAATAGAGTACTTTTATTTTGACATATGACAGCGATGATACCACAGATTAGTAATAGATGATACAAAACATATGGAAAAGGAACTGTCAATGTCAAATTACACTACATTCATTAGCGTAAAAAAAAATTGTTGCGATAATATTTTGGACTGTTAACACTGCAGGTGGATTACTATGTGGTCTTAGAGCAGGGCAGTAGTTGAACTGCTCGACTTTTTTGTGCTTATTTGTTCTGCATTATTTAGCGTACACTATATTATAATGAATAATGAGGATAGTAGGTACCTACGTGCGCTGGAATGGGACATAGGGTACTTTTTATCTGGGTACCGCGTGAGCGAAGCCGCGGGCGGCTGCTAGTATGATAATAAGCGTCTATATCCACTCAATGACATAATGCGTGCGGCGCCCCTCCAGATGACTACATCCAACAAGTCGTCGCAAGGTTGATTCATTCAATAAATAATTCATGATATTTGTTTATTATTAGTTATTACTTTTAATAGAATAATGAATGAATAGGGATTAAACTGTAATTTGTTTGTTAGACAATGATCAATAGCTCTTTATTCATTGAATTCGCAAGGATTGTTATAAAATGACATATTAAAAATGTTGATTGAATTTACTCCTGCGCGTAACACGATTATGGACGGAAGATACAAGAATCCTCGAAATAGTGGGCATTTTTATTTGGAAACCTTTACAATTAGCGAGCTTATTGATAAACTACCCTTTTGTTATAGAAACAAACATATCCCAAATTATTATAAATCATTGCCTGCCTAATCCTTGCCACCTGTGTTCCGACTTAATTCTAAGAATTTCATGTACATTTTTAGCTAGATAAAGTAGTGAAAAACAACAAAACAAAATTAGCAGAGCTAAAAGTTTTCAGGTTCTTGAAGATTATTATTTTCGTTCACGGAAGAACAGATTCGTGTGGCGTGTCCTCAATTATTTCTTTCCACATCTTTCGCTGTGCGCCTTTATTTTCAGAGAGTCATTTACTAACACTTAACACCTACAAAAGCTTTTATGTTCCAAGCGTATGCAAAAGGATTTTAGCACAGCGAAGTCTTACAAAGTTCATACTTTGTTATACCTAAGGTTCGTAAGCTCATTGTACTCGGTAAAGGGGAAGGATTCAATATGAGAATCGAATAGGCTTATAGTTTACAGAAAACGTATGGGAGTGTATATCAATTTACATTTAATACTTGGCCGGAAGCCAACCGATTGCGCGCCTAAGGTAAGTATTTATAAAACCGGTCAAGTGCGAGTCGATTTCACACACGAAGGGTTCCGTATCATCGTACATTTTCATAAATGTTTTTTATATGCCACCTAGCATAGGTGGCAACACGTTCCCTATTAAAATCAAGCAAAAAAAAATGCAAAATTATCAATTTCATTTAATTTTTATTTTATTATTATTTTTTTGTACAAATCAGTACATTTTAGATCGTTTGAAAAAGAAATACTACAGCAAAAATATGCAAAAAGTTACGAACCCAATTTTTTTTTCTTTTATGGGGCTTCCTTTTATTTTAATTACTAGCAGCCGCCCGCGGCTTCGCTCACGCGTTACCCAGATAAAATGTACCCTATGACCCATTCCAGCACACGTAGGTACCTACTATCCTCATTATTCATTATAATATAGTGTACGCTAAACGATGACTAAAGTATTGCCATCTCTTACCATTTCTTAATGACAAACAGCGACAGGGCTAACTTTAAGCAATGGCTAACTTTAGCGAACGAATATGAATAATAGGGTATGTAAGTATATTCCGTAGTTTTTGCGTGAAAGAGTAACAAACATACCTAAATCTAAAAATTAAGAAATTTCGGTGAATTTAGTAAAAATTTTGAGAGTTAAGGTAAACTTTTCAAAACGCAACGACAGCGCGTTCTAGGATTTGATCAGAATTAGCAGCGACATCTAGTTATCAGACGTAGAATTACGTCAGAACTCCATGAATAATCAAGATTGGAAACTTATTAGACCAGTAATAATTTATGCTTCCTTTCACAGGTAATTTGACATTGACAGTTCCTTTTCCATATGTTTTGTATCATCTATTACTAATCTGTGTGTATCATCGCTGTCATTATGTCAAAATAAAAGTATTCTATTTTTCATGAAAAACATACCAAAAATAAAGAATTTACAGGTAATTATGACATCAACTAAATGAGAAAAATCGGCTCTTTAATTTGATATAGGTTATGTGCAGTTTTAGACCAAAAATTGATTCCAGGTTTTCATCCCTTTTCACCCCTTTAGAGGTTAAGTTTTGAAAAATCCCTTCTTAGTACACCCCTACGTACCAAGGTTTACCTACACTGAAAATTTCAAGTCTCTACGTCCAGCGGTTTAGGCTGTGCGTTGTCTGTCAGTCAGTCAGTCAGTCAGTCAGTCAGTCAGGACAAAGATTCTTATAATATAAGATTTGTTGTTATAGCGACAATAGACCATACATGCTCTGTGAAAATTTTAACTCTATCTATTATAGTTCAGCCCGCTGACGGACGGACGGACGTACAGCGGAGGCTTAGTAATAGGGTCTCGTTGGCACCCTTCGGGTACGGAACTCTAATAATAAATCATCATAAAATAACAAAGTTTGACATTTGGGACTTTGGGACCAGTTTTTTCGTCACACATGTTTTATAACGGTTTAGCGGTTTAAATAGTACAGCTAAACATTATAGGCATTATGATCTAGCTAAAGCATTTGTATGCAAGATGTTGTAAGCCTGTAAGTAATTACTAGCGAAGTTGTTGTAAATGTAATAGTTAGTCCTTTGTAAATAGATTGTATTGTACATACATTATCTACATAAAATCAAGCCTCTTTCCCGTAGGGATACGCAGAGACCATGGATCTCTTTTTGCTACATATTTTACAGTGCATAGGCAATTAACTTGGTTTTATCTGCAAGTACAATTTATGGAGCTGGCATAAAAAAGCAGATTCTCTGGTACAAGGGCCAGTACGACTGCAGCCTCTTTACAATGCATGATCTAAGTGTGAAAGGGACGGTAGTTGCACCGGCCTACTAGTATTGTTGAATGTGATTCTTTAAACAAGCTCTCTTACTTCATGACGTTTTGCGAATGGGACGTAATTTTGATGGAGGGACGTTTTGCGAGTTGGACCTTATGCGTCCAAACCGAGATGAGATGGCGAGACTAACTAGACGATCATTAGAGGTAGGAGCAAAATCGAGGTGACCAGCGGAAATGTGGGAGGCTTTTGCAGACAATGGGACAGTATGGACTTGTTACTAATATCGTAATTTGTATCTACCGGCAGGCGGCGGCGGCTACCGGCGGTATCAGTTCTACCAGCAACTAACTTAATTATTGTACTTACTTTGGTGCTGGTTCCCCTTCTGCTTCACACTCAATGATGAAGGGTTTGTCTACCTCTCCAGCCTGTGCCACTTGGAACAGGATCTCTTCCTGGGTTGGCTGCTTCACCATCTTTGGTGGTGATGTCACTGTGGACAATTTCATGTTACATTTTACTTGCTGAAGTTTTTGTGAAAACTAGTAGCCTATCTTATTAAATTAATAATATACAAAATGCACAGGAACAGAGTCCTACTAATATTATAAATAGTTTTTGTGTGGGAGTTTGTTACCACATATTTCTGTAATTACTAAGCTAATTTTGATGAAATTAAGCATGTAGATAGTTTGGGTTTTGGAATAACACATAGGTTTATCTAATCTTCGAAAATCAAGCCTGGGTTAAACCGGGTGGTACATTTTTTATGGAAAATTTTATTCCTTTGTTTGATTCCCTCAAAGCTTGGTACAAATGAACTTTAAAATACATAAATAAAATGTGTTTTTATTTTTTTCGGAACTATTCATGGGGAGTTTTAAAGTTTCTATGGGAACTTTTAAACAGGTAGTGCAATTGGCTCAAAACTTGGTTAGGATACTTTAAATACAAAATTAATAGACATGTGTTCCAGAGTTTTTCAAAATAACTGAGATGTAAGAAGTGTGGATTTTATTTAGAGTCGGAAAAAAGGTTGCATGCTTTTAAAATATTCTTGCAGGTCTGGGGGGTTACACCATGTACAATATAGGAAATCCTAGTGTGGGATCAGGATTATGTATGTGACAGTCAATAAATAACACCCAACAGTCACATACATAGTCCTGACCCCACACTAGGATTCCCTGTGTCGTGGGTATCAGAAACTATTAACAGTTAAGTGTTATTTTTTAAGAGTTTTGATTTATGTTGTCTGCTGAGGTAGTGCTATGATGAGGTAGACTTTGAATTTTAGATACAAAAGTTGTGAGATAATTAAACATAGTTTGAATATTCATTTTCATATTTCAGTCATGAGAACAGGATGACAGCATTCTATGGTGACTAACACTCCGTGTCATCACTAAAATTGACGACATCATCAAAATCTCAACCACTCAGCAAGGACAAACCAATCACTCCATTCCATTATTTCCATTACCTGGATCATGCCATCAATTACATCCGAATCTAGACTAGCCAATTAAGAAAAAAATTATTAAACTTATATTCTATCTAGCTGCCACCCGCGGATTCGCTCGTGTGGTACCCAGATGTACAAATAGAGAGGTGTAAGGGCTGGGGAATGTGCGGGCCAAGCAGTAGGGCCAGCTCTACCTATCCAGGAGTTTGGAAATGCATGTTCTCAATGTTCTCATACTGTTCTTTGGTAATGTAACCTGTCTATTTTTACATCTGGAGATGTGCAAAAGAATTGGTGTATGCAACAGAAGTGCCCACAAAAGAAATTTTGCATCAAAGAATTAATGCCGCTTTTAAACGAATGAAAAGTGAAATGCTGCTTAAAACGACAACCATGGAAGTAAGAAAAGGATGTGCCTGCATAAGGTGTGGAGGCAGCAAATTTGAACAAATCTTGTGATTTAAATTTATTAAAAACAACTTATCATAAAAAGTGTTTTCTTCATCTTGACCTTAGCAAACAAGTATCTCTTATTCTGACCATCTAATTAATGTTATCTTGTCATGCAGCGTGCGGAAAGGATAATAACTAAAAAACTTTTTATAGAATACTAAATTCTGTCAGTTTTTTAGTGAATGGTTTGTGGACTTTTTAGTCTTTATGTAGTACATAGGGGAAGTTTTTAGGAAATTGTGATATAGGTTTTTAAATGCATGCATTGTCTCTAATTTAGATAATTGGGTAACTAACTATCTGGGTATAAGACTGTCAGGTCTCAGGATAGGGAGTGCTGGGAGAGGAATATTACTACTGACAGTGAAGAAGAGTGAAGGGTTGTACTACTTTTAAGAGAACTACATAGTCAATAGAGCAGAAAGGAAAGGTTGAATGAACTACTGTAATACGATAAACATTAAAAAATATATTGATAGGTACTCACATAGCGCTGCCGCCTGGCAAACCAGAGCAGCGAAACATAACGCTCTACTCATCCCCATTGTAGCTCCTGGTTGAACTCGTATATCTAATGAGAAACCAAACAGATCACTTTAGTTTATTCAATCACATTTCTCCGGCACACATGACCACGATGACCTAATCCGAATAAAGCTTGGACCACAATGACAACACCCACTAAAAATAGTAACAACAAAATCACAAAACGGCCGACTTATTATGACACAAAAACTTAATATTCCATTGAATTATTAATGGAAGAAACTTAAGGCCTTCCAATGACACTACTTCAACACCATAAAACGGGAGAAAACCGCACAATATCATTATTTGTAGCCATACACGGCAAATCGATAATTTACATTCCACGGTCAGATTTTTTTCTAAATACGGTAACGAACGCTGTAGATATTATTAATTATAACAATGAATTACCTAGATGCTTGTTTTATTATATTAACATCGCGAAATCGAACAGAAATAATAAAATTCTCGATTAAAAAGGCGGGGCCTCCGAGACTCGCTGTCGTTCGTTCGGCAGTCAGTTGACGGTTCAATGACTGACGCCATAGACAATTTTAGACCTTGCCCTGTTATTTATTATCTCTTTTACTCCCATCTTATAATGTTATGACTTGTCTCGCTCTTCATAGACAACAGAATAATTGCGTTTTCGGTTTTCAAAAAAGTTTCGTTCATAAACATTTGTTTTTATGTGGGGTTAAGTAATCATTCTTAAAAAACCATGATGTTTATAAGTGCACCACCGCTGCCGCCGGCCGCGCCGGCCGTCACGCCAGTGCTTGCGCTTGGCCGCGAGTAGGTAATTCTTGATACACCGACCATTGATACTCGCAAGATACTCGCGCCTCTGGTCGGGTATATCAAGTACTACTGAACCTTACATAACGTATAACGACACGTAATTTAGCCCGGTTTCCTTTTGTACAAATACCCGCGAAATTCAAACTTAAAACAAAAGAGATGTACGGGGTTAGGCAAACTTCTTAGTTTTTATTTATTTAAACCTTCTTGAAGCAACGTCGTGTTTGGTCGTGTTTACTTGCTCAGTGCTTGAAGCACTCAAACAAAAACGTTTACTGAGATGTGAACAAATGTGGTGACTTTTTTATAGATCTACTGTTCTAAGTACTCACATAATATACAATAATCAAATTCTTTCCGCTGAAGCACACACATGTAATCTTCAGGATCCTTTATGTAAATTTTATATTTTTTCTAAATTGTAAGTGTACCGATTCCCAGAGCATTCCAAGATGAGTAAGTTCCACTTTGTTCACTTTTTAATGTTTTTGATTCCTGAGTGTTTACGATGTTTCTACGCCAATGCTTATTTGAACACTGCATACTTACTTACTTACCTACCTGTTATCATTTGTTACAGATGATATAGGTGACCGGTTCGTAAAAGTACATCACAGCTCCAATTTTCAACAATCATCCAAGTCTTCAACGAATTCAGATGTTTATTCAAAATCGATTATGAGCGAGGCGGCGTCATCCATCACTCGCAAAGACCGACCAAGAAGTCTCAGAAGTCTTTGTAGCCACGGAGAATACTACAAAAGATACGAACACGATGAAGTTCCTGTGAAGGATTCCACCGACCATTCCAATACGAAAGGTTCCTTGACCAATTCCGATCTAGAGAAACTAGAAACAAGAATTTTCAGTAATGTTTCACAAGAGCTACAGACTGATGAGGGTTCTCTTAGCAGCCTAGAATCTAACATTAAGTTCTTCAAAACCACGGTAGAGAAGATCTTCGACAACTTTTATACCAGCATGCGCGATTTCGAACACTACAAGAAAAGGTTCCATGCGATCTTGGAAAAAAGTAAAGATGGTTCGTTGGACGACATGGAAAACTTCATCAAAGACATGTTTGAGCACATCATGTCTTCAGAAAACTCAGCTTCTAATGTCAGCAGACTGTCGCAAAAATCTATTGATGCCATGACGCCCCAACAGCAGGATAAAGAAACCGTCAGTAGTTGTGGATGCACTTACACTGAGCCCAATCTATCTACAGTGGTGTTGGAAGCTTACAAAAACGATCACTACCTTACCGATTCTACGCTGGACGGAAATTCGGCGAGAGGAAAGAATCACAAAGTAGAGGAAATTTTGAATATTTTTCTTCTCGGTGGCAATCCGAGCGTGCAAATCAAAATGGACGACCGAAATCTACTATCGGAGATAAATATCAGGAAACCGCGCGAGAAAGTGACTGCTGGTTCTATAGCATCAGCTGATGATATCAAGAAGCTAGCTGCAAAGGAGATGGAGGTGGAGCGATATATAAGGCAACAAGACCAAAACATTCCTGATAGAGAAATCCCCGTAAAAGTATCCTACGCAAAGAAGAACATCTACTTGAACGAAGATTTCGCACGCAACGACAACAGCGAACCTTCTAGGTCACTCATTTCTAAAATTTGCAATATTATTTGTAAGAAATTCCGTAAAAGCTCCTTTGGATAGGAGGATTGCATTAAAATTAAACTTTAAATTGAACAATGTTTATTGTGGACTAGACATTGAATAGAATACAAGTTAATTTTACAAAATCCTAATATGATAAGTCGGAATCGGCCATCGGTATTCGTCAATATGACTATAAGTACAATTTCGTAATAGCCTTCAAACCACTTCGAATCGGAGTGGAGCATCCATTGCCATGATCATCATCATAAAACGAACATCAGATCTGCTCTCTACTGGCGAGAGTAAGGGTCTCCTGGCTGAGACCCTTATGATGACGTCATAGCAAACCGTCAAACTTAAAAACTACACGTTATCAGTAGTTTAACATCACAACTCAGCATTCTCCTCGAAGTTAACCGTATACCACCGCAGCATGTCTATATGCTTGTTCAGTTGCAGTGCAAACTCCTTTTTCATGTGCAAAAATTCCCTGATTACCGCTAAATCTAGCATCACAAACGCTTGTCCGTCGATTTCCTCTTGCTTCATTCTATCCGCTATCAGCTTGCAATCTTCTGTATTGCTGAGATACGCGTACACGTCATCAACAGACCAATCTAGAGGATTCTGGGAGAGCTTAAGCTTCCCTCCCATCCAAGACATGGCCATTTTCTCAAACATCTTGTTGTCCGAAGGCAGGGGATCGTACGATGAGAACTTGAGCTTTTTCAACTCCGGTTCTTCACTGTCCGAAACATCGGATATGTTTTTAGCGTCGCGTGAATTCGAGCTGTTCGTCTCCTCCGTATCGCTGTACTGAGGTTTCTTGGCACACGTGTTGTTGTAGATAGTTTCGACGTCCTTTTTATCCCAGTGGGCTTCCTTCATCTGGATCGCGAAGTTCGGTAGCTTGGCGCCGCGTGTTTTCATCTCTAGCTTCGGATGGTTCTTGGCTTCGCGTTTCCTGCGTTGGTTCCTCTCCGAGTCTGGGGAGTTGGGTCTGGTGCCGGACTCTGAGTTGGGCGCGGATCCGGCGCTGTGTTCACTCTCCACGGACTCCCCATCCTTGTTGCTTTCACTCTCTTGGTTGGTGGGCGGTTGAGGACCCTTCTCGGGCCCCTTTGGAGGGCATTTTCTCTTCTTCCTTCGCCCGTTCAGGCTGCCTTTAGGTCTCCCGCGACGCTCCGTGCCGTTATCTGAAAGAAACATACAAGCATCAAATACTGCACTTTGTAATTGCAATTAACATAGAGGACTTTTACACCTAGATCCTATCACTTATTTATCTCCTGATAAATAAGTGATAGGATTACTATGATAGTGTAGGGGATCACTATGAAAGGAATTCCCGAAATTCAACTTTTAGAGGAAGCAGCGGGATGATGAAGACTTTTATGAAAAAAAAAAAACAAAAAATGTAGACAAGTCATAGAGCGTCCCACTAGCATAAAGTGTACGAAAGGAGCCTTTGAGTTGCACAACCCTTAAAAGGAGTAAAATAGGGTGTCAAAGTTTGTATGGGATTTTTTAGTGTACATCTGAGTTAGCTGAGTTAACCTGCTTTTTTAACTAATCGCACCGATTTGTTTAAAACTCGGTTTGGATACTTTAAATACAAAATAAACGGAGTGTTTCAAAATAACCCTGAAAAGGGGTAAAATGGCGTGTCAAAATTTACAACAGCAAAGCCGCGCGGTTAAACCAGTGTGATATAAACTCACGGAAGGTTGACTTCTCAACGCGCTGGCAGTCCGCGGGGCAGGCGGCGGGATGGTGCTCGGGGCCGAACAGGCACGGGCACGCCTGCAGCTTGCTGCACACCGCGCGGCAGAAGGCGGACACGCCGCTACTGCTGCACACTATCGGAACATATGCGTGGTATGTGCTGCTTTTTAACCTGGAAAGAACATGCTTATTTTGAAACACACATTTTACCCCCGGATCCCTAATGCCAGGTAAAGCCACAAGTAATTATAACAAAACTTGCAGCCACTCCTGATTCAAAGTCCTAACATCGATATGATGGATCATGGTGACCACCCATTAATGACCCATAGATAATAAGAGTACAGAGTGAGGGAACAGGCATGTCGTAGAAACAAAAGTTTGAAAATATATGTCAAGTGCACGAAAGGAGCCTCTTTGAGGCGCACTCAAAATCCTTTCACCACACTGGTTCGAAAGAACTAGTGTCACTCCTAGTAGCAGTAAGTAGTAGTAGTAGTAGTATTAAAATGAATTTTGATTGAGTACTCACTTGGCTCTCAGCATTTCCAATCTCATTCCCTCTTCCGGTGGGCCCTCCACCTCCCAATCCTTCAACAACTTAGCCGGTTTGTACGACGCTGATATAATCTTATTCAGCACTTCCTTCAACACCAAAGACAAAGGTCCCGGGCCAACGTGCTTTGGCAACTGCGACAACTTGTTCCTAGATATCGACGGACCGGCGTAACATTTGTAATTGAAGTATATCCTCTCGCACCATTCCTCTGACGACTTCATCTCCTCCTTCACGATCCTAGTGTCCTCCTTCGGTTTCTCCGGCTCCTTGACCGCGGTTAGATCGGGAATGTGTAGCGCATAGTTATTCGTATCGCACCAACCAGCGGGGTATAACAAGTCACTGTCTTGTGAGCACCAGAATTTCTCCCCTATAGGAAGCAATTCGATGCACAGCATGTGCTCCGTGATAGCGTCTATTGATGCCACGTGGATTTCCTCATGGTTTTGAGGATTCACAGCTTCTAATTTCATGTTCACTTTGATCTGGGTGGGGGAAACTTTGTTGCCAAAGCAGTAGTCCGGTGCTGGGTTGGAGTTGGTCATCGAGAGGTACTCATCCCAGTCGAACGGTCCCTCCTTCCATGCTTTGGGGGGTTTGAACGTGAAGTTGTTCCTGCTTGCCCATCCAATAGGGTAGATGTAGGGATGCATGGAGTCACAGAGCCAGGCCATCTTGGAATCCTCGTAATCAGCTTCGTGGTCGTCAATGGTGACCAAGAAGTGGAAGTTGTTGAAGACTTTGGCGACGGTGGCTGACCGAATGGTTTTCATATCCTGAGGACTCAGGGCTTCGAGCTTCATGCCCGTGGAAAAATTATGGGCTTCCAGGTTCTGGTTCGGCTGAAAAAGGCATATTCGAATCAACTGGATTAAAAAAAATATTTTAAAATATTTCGACAAAAACTGAGAATTATGATGAACCTATAATTCTACTGCTGGACATAAGCCTCTACAATACACTTCCATGACGAACGTTGATGTTAGTTAGTAGTAGATGTTGTTGATCTACCTCTGTTCATTACCCTCGACAGCCATTACACCTCCACTAAATAGGGAGTATTGCCACATTCTAAGAGCTATGTCAGTGACTAGTTCTCCAACGCATTCCGTAATTTCGGATTATATTACGAAGTTGAATTGAAAATTCGATAAAAACGTAACATAGAAGGTCGAACAGATCATACCACAAAGAGATCAGGCGGTGTCGGCTCCTGTATGGCTTCCTCCGCAGTCAGCCTGAGCTGCGTACTAAGCTTGTTCTTGCAGTAGAACTTGTTTACTTTCCCTGGATACTTGAACTGCCAGGGCGCCCCCTAAAATACATTAAAACTCCTGGAGACAGAACATCGAACACGAAATTCTACGAATATTGTTCAGTAGGTACATCAAAAGGGAATATGTGTGGCTCAATCACAACGTCACGGCTGAACCGAATTTGCTGAAATCTGGAATATGATATGACCTGGAAAAGGATATACATATTTTTCACCCGTATACATGCCGCGCGGAATCTAGTAAACTATTGATCATCATCATCATCATCATCTTCCTGCCCTTATCCCACTCTATGTGGAGTCGGCACAGCATGAACCTTGGATCATGCTGTTAAGAGTTTTGGCTAAGGTGTTTTATGACCGGCCGCCTGCCTGACGTCAACCCTCCTTGGGAATACTTGCTTATTGTATCTCATCATATTGGAGGATACTATCCCTTAGTCGACTTTTACGACATGCTCGGGGAGAGAAGCAGCTAGTAAACTATTGATCAAATAAGAATATTTAGAAACAAACAAACGTGCATTACTTTAGAAATGATTGCTCAACTAGCCATGTATTGCCTTCAAAGGCACGTTCATTGTAAAAATTACTTATTATTACATAGATTGCTATCTATGATAGCAGGATAGCTCAAGTTGATCTGTCCAATGAATTACCTTATTAGTGACATAGCCAAAGCTACTGAGCCTTGGATTCGAGAAGAAAATCCAGAATTGCTGCAAATCATCATCGGCGCCGTCGTATCGCAGTAACAAACGACCGCCCACATTTTCACACACCTAGCAAATAATAAGACAAATAAAAATCATAACATCTTAGCGATCTTATAAGAGCACTGGTGGTCTTGTGGTAGCGGCTCCGTCCCCGCCTTCCGAATCCGATCCTAAGGGTCGAGGTCAACAATGGATTCAAATCCAATAGTGCACCAATTAATTTTTTTGTTCGAAAAATGTATGTGCGCTATACCAGTACTCTCCATCGGAGAAAGGAAAACATCGTGAGGAAACCGGCATATCGTAGAACCTAAAAAGTTCGAAAACTAGTGTCAAGTAGATGAAAGGAACCTTGAAGGCGTTCTTTAAATCTTTCACCACACTGAGTCGAAAGACCTAGTGACACGATTAGCAGTAGCGATCTTATAACTCGTTAGATATCAGAACCGTTCGTCATCGTGACGGCACAAAAAAACAAAGCTATTAAAAGTGCTGTCAAAACTATGCTTGTCATATTATTCGTATGAGACGCAAGAGGCACGGTTCGATTCCCGCTGCGGAATAAATGTTTGCATGTACTTCAAATATTTCATTCGGGTCTGTGTGTTGTGGTACCATGGTACTCGTAGTTTCTGATACCCACGGCACAGGGAATACTAGTGTGGCGTCAGGACTATTTATGTGACTGCTGGGTGTTATTTATTTACTTTAATTTGGTGCAAACCTCAGGGCTGGAAGGAAGAGATACTTTCACTAACACTATCCGTGATCTCTATGACAGCATTAAGAAAATAATTTCTTTACAGCGCTCGTGGCGTAGCTTGCTTAGGCGTTCTTGATTGATCGTTGAAGTTATAACGTGCGCGGTCACAATGTGGATGGGTGACCGTAAGTGGTATTACGAGCTGAGCGCTTCCGTGCTTCGGAGGGCACGTTAAATTGTCGGTCCGGCTTTTAAGTCGTTAAGTCATGAGGGATTTAAGAGGTCTAAAAACTCCCGTCACAAGAGCTGACCACTGGCTCATACGAACTTACTTTTATTGTTTTACAAGCTTTTAAAGAACTCACCGTGGCAATCCAATACCGGTATGGATCGATGATATTCTGAACCTCCACCTTCATCCCCACTTTGATCCTGTCTATTGGCGACAGTCCTTTGTTATTCAACGCCTCGATCGACACCGACTGTCCGTCCAACAGCGCGTTCTTCATTATATCTATAATCGTATCTCCGTACTTCTCGTTTATATCATCAGGCGGTTCTATAAGCTCGTCGTATTTGCCGCACCATCCTGGAAAATGGGAATACTGTCTAGAAATAGTTAGGATTATGGATTTGAGGTAAAAATACTTTGATTCTCTAAAAGATATGCGAGTCAAGCCTTGAATCACACGTGTACTTAGCTTCGCTAGTATAATGTAGACGAGATACACCAATACAAACGAACGTAGCTTACTCGGATGCGTCGCTCACGGCCCACGCAGCTCAACGTGTCACATCTTATTCGTGGCGAGGCAGCGGCTAGTAAGACAGAAGGGAGAGGAAGCGGCTGTACGCGTGAGTTATATCCGAGAGCTGGAAAGGAGCCTCACGGAAACAGAAATATACAAACGCAGCTAATGTGCATAGATACAGCATCTGTATACTGCATCAAAGGCTGGATTAAATATTTATACTAGGTCTAGGTACCAACCTAAAGGGTGCACTTTGGTAGTGGATATGTCGCACCAGAAGTCTTCATTGGCGCCTATGAACTTGATCCTCAGGAGGTGTCCACAGACCATGGTGATCTCAGCTATCCAGTAGACGTCAGGATTGGTTTTATGGCACACCTCAAGAAGCATCCGTTGCCTGATGCCATTGTTAAGACTGGCCTCCACCTGTGAAATAGTTACCAAAAATCACTTTCAATTCAAAATGGTCCTTGCCATTTTTAAATAATTTAAATCTCCATTGTTTTTATGTCTGTTATTAAGAAGTCCAAGCATGGAGTACAGGAGTGTTATTCTTTTACAGTTTACAATGTTAATGATAAAAATGAGTTAAAGCATTTTTCAGTTTCAAGGTTTTTTATCTTCTGTAAAATCAGATTCTGTATTCTAAATTTGCACTGGTTTCCTAGGAGATCTGTGAACAACCTGACTGATAGGACATGGACTGACTTGTCGAGGGTAGCAATTTCTTATTCAGTATTGTTGAAAATAAGGATTTGCATTCTCAGACTGATACTGAAAAATAAGTTATATTTTAACTAAAGTAAGTTTGTATGAGCTAGTGGTAATTCTTGTGACGGAGTTTTTAAACCACCTAAAGGCCTCCGTCATGGCTTAACAATTTAGAAGCGGGGACCGACAATTTAACGTGCCCTCCAAAGCACGGAAGCGCTCAGCTCGTAATGCCACTTGCGATCACCCATCCCAATTGTGACCCTGTGCACAAAGTTGCTTAACTTCAACGATCAATCAAGAATGTATAAGCAACCTATAACACAAGCTCTTTTAGTATCTTTTTTTATTTAACTTTAGTAACTGAAATATGTAAGTTATAAGTTTGTTTAAATAAGTGTGAGCCAATTTAATTTTCATTAAAAAAATGATAAACAATATCAGTACTCTCAAAGTCCACACACTACAATAAAAAAACAGTATGATATAGGCCAATTTATTTATTTATTATGAGGCAACGCCAACAGAACACATATTAATACACTTTTTAGGATGTTTCACAAAAAAAAAATAGTATAGAATGTGCATCAATTATAGGCATGCACAGCATTTGCCAATTGATTAATTCTATTTTAGGATTTCATCATCACCATGGAGTTTCAGGTATTAGACATTTTTACAGCACACATTACACAAAATCTAAATATATTGCCAGAAAAAGTATAGATATTTTATTCACAATCTGATCATGACAATGCTAAATATAGCAGCAATAATTCATTAAAAATGATTATGATGCTCAAAATTGTGGTCAGTGATTACTTTTATTATAAGTTTTATTACCATATGGTAATAATTTTGTGAGGCTTTACCCATAATATTATTTTAATAAAATTGGAATATGATCAGCTTTTTGCCACCAGTTAAGTTAGGTCAATTAAATCAAATCTTTCAGATATGTAGTGTGGGTTTAAAATGAGATATGCGTAGAGTATATAAAAATAGAAATTAAAACAACTTTTGTTCGTACGAACATACCTACTAACTACTTATTTACCTGGATCACCTCTATGTACTGTATATATTTTTATTCTGACTTGAATCGTGAATTCGCAGATAATTTGAGTACCTATGTATCGTTTAATCATTTAAATTAACTATTTACACAAGTTACTACTTATGCAGATACTAAAAAGTTTATTAATTAAAAAAATATTATACAACACCACTGAAAGAATCTCTAAACTTACATGAGAAAACAACTCTTCAGGAACAGGGACTCCTTTTATAGCTTCTAAGTAATTATTCCAATCGAATTCTGCCATAATTATCACAAATTATCACGTTACATTTATTAAAATTATTTTTATAACTCGAACCCAGAATGGACAGTCAATCAAACTTCTTTACGAATTTTAATTTTCTGAAATAAAATTGCTTTTCTATTCGCACAATTCTGTGTTGCCAGCTCGATATCATGCTTGGATACAGAATAAATAATAGTACAATTTTCAGAAAATTAACTCTCAAACATAAGTCTGGAGGTATAAAAATTTACCTACTCTGCTTGGACGCAAAATTGAAACTTATCGCGTAACACGAGCGTTCGTATTTCGTCGGACACAGCTGACTGTAAAAACTAGTTTTACGGCAAGAGCACAGGGTTCCCACTCGCCGATATATAATTATGTGCATATAAATGAATAAAAATAAGAATGTGTAAATTCAATAAACTACCCTTAGTAAGTAGGTAAGAACATAAGTGAAACAAGTAAAAACACTTTAATATACATGATAACCTACTACAGATTTTTGTATTGGCAAAGATGTCTGTCTGTGCCTGTACTGGAATTATAGTGAGCATGGTGGAGAATAATAATATATTTTACGTAGCTTTTGGTTTAATATTAGCATGCTAAATCTAGCATCAATGTGAATAGCTGGCAACAAATTATTTAGTTTTGAACGTTTTGAACATGTTTGAAATTCATTCATTCATTTACCTTGACATTTAGTCTCTATTTTACTCATACTCAGACTAGAGACTAGATAGCTCATAAATTCAGCTCAGTTATGGCCCGCTCGCTCTTTTTTGGAACTACAGGTAAGGGTCTCGGGCATATTAACCCATCGCCCTCTGGTACTTTCTTGGCTTGGTAGGCCTGTGGGCTGTTCGCAGGCCAAGTGAGGCGAGTAAGTGGAGGCATGAGATATGTACCCTAACCCTCCCAGGATTCCGGTAGATTAAGTGCAGATTGTACCTATTCAAAGTTGTTTTTGTTTATGGCGGTCAGTCCTCGCATCACCGCGTCTCGGAGCTCACTCCCCTTAGCGATAGTGGTTAGCAAGTCCACTTAAATTCCAAACATGTTGCGGATCGGATCCTAGGCGGGGCTCTCCATTCCCCATATGAGGGTGCGGTACAGATGCCGCTGGCTGGTGCCAGTTGCGGTTTGATGGTAGAAACCAGATGTCGGAGATGCTTGGCGAGTGTCATTTCGCACTATCAGTTGATGTTGCTCTCCCTGTACTACATGCCTAGGCATAACCAGCGTTGCTAAACCCATAGGGCAGAGCGGCATTTAGCTGAAATAGGACCTATTTAGCTCACACACACAGCTCAGAAATGATCGCACCTAACCCTTATTATGGGTAGGTAGTAGGTACTATAATAATTGTACTTATTGTACTGTACCTATTCATTATACATACTATCCCCTCTATCTGTTGCTAGTTTAAGTAGGTAGGAACCTAGCTATGTTGTCAAATACCTACAATACGTAGGTTGGGTACTTATTTTTACTCTAATGTGTTGGCTCCTTTTTTCTTTTATTGTTTTCGGCTTTCGGAGTAGGTACCTACACTTAACTATTAAACATTAAAACTTTATGTTAGTTTTTCGATAATTCATTAATGAGTTAATCAATAGTCAGTGCTTAAGACCTCTTTGATTACTCTATCATAATGGAACCTCTTAACTGTCAGTTAAATGCATGAATTTATTTTTTTATGAAACTAAAAAACTTCATAGAGTTAATTGTTTTGATGTAAGATCTAAGTATTAAAAATATTGGTACCTAATTTGCTAGCACCTTATATTTTCCTCCACCTTGGAGGGCCCTGTGAGTACTACATTGTATCAGTCGGCATTTTCGTAAGCCATCATCACTGAGCAAGTAATCACTACGTGCGTGACATCATTATTCTTGGGTCGAGATCTGGGTAGATCTGGGTAACTCTGGGTACCTACATCTGTCTCTTTAGTCGGCTGCCATTCGGTGAAGTAATTGATCGTGTCACTTCCTGTCAGTGTCAGCTCGCATCGTCATAATCATAGAGCTGAGTCATTGACAATTTCAAAGATTCAGCAGTTGACAAAACAGTTTATCAATGAGAGTTTTTTCATTAAAATAGGTGAGTTAAGGCTGATGAGCTGGATCAGGTGAGCTATCTACAGATCTTTTGCAATGGCCTTTGGATAGCCCGACTGTTTCTTTTGTATTTTGTAAAATTATATGTTTCTTTCTGCTAATAAAGTTGATTGAATTTTTATATGTTATAATTACTAACACAACAAAGAGAAACATTTTTTCATTTAAAAAGAAATATAATATTAATTTAATTCAATCTAGATGACACTAGCTTGATCCCATAGGTAATTAAGCACTTCTTAGTACACCAATCAGTTAATATCTTTTAATACACAAACGTCAATTCTAAGAATTGACTGAAAACACGTTTTTTGAATGTTTGTAAGCCACGTATTTCATTGATATTTGTGCATCTCTAACCAATATTACTGGAAAACCAGTCTCTGACCCTAGACCCTCTGATTTACTATGGTTAGCTGTTATGTAAGACCTTACTTTGCACGAATAGAGCCATCTGTTTGGAATGCTGCAACCTAATCTGCGAAACGGCCTCATAAAACTGCTTATTTCGACGTGATTGGTATTGACGTTGAATAAAGCAGTTCGTAGATTGGACGAGCACATCTAGTTTGGTCAATTAGTTGACTGTTCCGTTCACGTTCACGAACGAAACGCCAAATCACTGTTGAAGAAATAACTAGAAAATCTCATCTCTACCTACCTGACTGTCAAACTGTACTGAACGCGGACAAATTACATCATTCGTTCGTTTGGTGTTTCGATAAGCTCAGCTCGCAGTTTGCACAAAATAACAAAAGATTTTCCAGATGGTATCGAAATTGATTAAAGCCGTAGTGTAGACAAATAAGTTTCCTCTAAAGTGAGTGATCCTTTGTGTGTTGCGCAGGACTTCCATTATGCACGTACTTTCTCTTTTATCGCCCGAGTGATTGTGTTGCGACATCGAAAATGGATCGCTTCACGAACGATGTACTGTCGCTGTCCCTGGCGGCTAATGTGGCCAACGCGTCGGACGACGAAGGCTGCATGCTGGTGAACTCTTCACAGAGCGTGATCATCACGGGCGCGTACAACGGAATTCCGCAAACATTGATTCTGAACTTGATATCATGGTCGCTCCTGATTCTGCTGTTCTCCGTGTTGAGGCGGACGGCGTGGAACTACGGGCGTATGGCGCTCGTGCAGCGCTCCAAGAGTCGATGGACGAACCTGTTCTACCGCGGAGGAGACGGCGACGCGCTCGTGGAGCGCCAGAGGAGTAATGACGAATCACTTCAGATCGACGAAGGTTTCTTCACGTGGCTCCCCGCTGTGTTTCGCGTGACGCGGGAGCAAGTTCTCGCCAAGTGCGGCCCCGACGCCGTCCACTACCTCTCCTTCCAAAGACATTCCATCACACTCATGTTCATAGTTACTCTAGTCTCTATTGGGATAATACTTCCCATCAATTTCCAAGGAACAAATTTAAATGTGGATGCTAGCACTTTCAGTAGAACAACATTGTCCAACTTACAAGGACGATCTTACTGGCTGTGGGTGCACACCGTGATCAGCATTGCATTTCTACCCGTGTCTGTTCTCATCATGAGAAGATGTACAGGACGCAAACCTGTGCCTAAGTCTATGACTGGAACCATCATGATAACCAACATATCCAAGGCTGATAGAAATGAATCCACAATAAGAGCATACTTTGCACACAACTTCCCACACATCCAGATTGTAGACCTACGACTGGCCTTCAATGTCAACAAGCTGATCGAAGTGCAGGAGAAGAAAGAAATGGTAAGTGAGGCTCTTATTTACACAGACACATACTACAAGAAGACGGGGAAACGAATCACTGTCAAACCTCAATGGTTTGGACCTGAAGTAGATGCCCTGGACTTCTACACTGCTGAGGAAAAACGATTAAAAGATGAAGCTAAGAGATGTAGGGCTATAGTTCTTAATGATCCTCTAGGAATCGCATTCTTGACCCTACCTTCCTACCAGCTAGCTGAGCATGTTATCAACCATTTCAGTCTCCACAGGGGATGGGTCCTCAGCCATGCAACTAATCCTTCTGATATAATCTGGGAGAATCTAAGCGTTCAACCTGGAGTTTGGTACATGAGAGCTTTTATTGTCAATGTTTGTCTTTTCATTGTTCTGTTTTTCCTGACTACTCCAGCTTTTGTTGTTAACTTGTTCAACACCTTAGTAGCTAAACCTGAAACCCTGAGTAAGTTTACCACTGTGATATTCGAGTTTCTCCCAACTTTACTTCTCTGGACCATGGCTGCCGTGATGCCAGCGATAGTTTCCTTCTCTGACAAGTTTTTGTCTCACTGGACCAAGTCACAACAAAACTATTCTATAATGACCAAAACTGTCTCCTTCCTGCTTCTCATGACTCTGATACTTCCGTCGCTAGGGCTCGCTAGTGCGGAGGCCTTCGTCCGCTGGACGTTCCACCACGAGAACGACACTATGCGCTGGGATTGCGTGTTTCTCCCAGACAAAGGCGCGTTCTTCGTCAACTACGTCATCACCTCCGGCTTCATCGGAACCTCTCTTGAACTCATTCGCTTCCCGGAACTGTTCCTTTACGTCTGGTACCTGTTACAGTCGAAATCTAAAGCCGAAAAGAGTTACGTGAAACGAGCTATTCTGTACGAGTTTCCATTCGGCGTGCATTACGCGTGGAGCATAGCGATTTTCTCCATCACTATGGTTTACAGCCTCGCGTGTCCGCTGATCGCACCCTTCGGTTTGATCTACCTGATGCTGAAGCATGTAGGGGATAAACACAACTTGTACTTTGCGTACGGGCCCTGTGATATGAGCGGAGTCGGCGGCGGCCGCATACATTCCACAGCGGTTAGGTTGGTTCGGGTATCGGTTCTACTGTTACTGATAAATATGGCCGCGTGGGCGGGACTGAGAGCAGGTTTCGAAGCGCGTACTATAATTTTGATAATGGCATCTATAGTCGCTTTTGGGACGTTCTTGTTGTTGAGTCCGTTCCCGAGCTGCACTCCCCCCGCGCCCCTGCAGGAGGAGTCGAGCATGCGGCTGACGGAGTACGTGGCGCCCGTGCTCAATAAGCCCGTAGACACCCCGCTTAGCACGTCGCCCACCACACCCGATTACGGAGCATCATCGCCAGTCACGACTCACTCTTACAGCCCGGGCCCTATCAACATATAAAAAATAATCTAGCGTAAATAATCGACTAAAATAGCCGTGATATGAGATTGTATCGTGCGATTAGGTAGAATATTGTGATGGCTAAACAAAATGTATTTGTTCAATATGAGCAAAACTAAAGTTTTTAAAAACATCAGAGATTTGTAACGACATTAGTGTAATTAACTGCAATATTTTTTTTTTATTTAAGGTATAGAACATTATTGAGAACTTATGTTCCAATATTATTTTCACTTATGTGCCGGTCGCGTTGTGTTTCTGATAGCAAATTAATAAACAATGTTTTGAAAACGAAAAATTACCTTTGTAAGAAGTGCCTTTATTTTGTATTATACTGTATATTTGAGCATTTCCGTATGTACCCAGTTGGTGTCATTCACTTTGTACACTAATCTATAGTTTAATCTTATTTATTACATTTTGTACCTTTATGTAGGTATGTGATAGATAAGCTACATACTAATTTTAATTGTGATTATTTATGGCTGTCTAATTTTTTTGCCTACATATTGATAGAGAGATATTTGCTTTTTTGTTAAAGACATCTTTGTATATAATTGTGATATTTTTGTATTTATTTTAGGAAAATATTGCCTCAATTAAATATGTTTTTACCTTATTCATTTGTATATTTTCCTTGATAACAATACCTTGAAATTAAAGTGATAACGACTATACTTCAGCCAAACTGAATATACAATTTATGTAAACAAACTGCCCATACTTGAGTTAAAACTTACTTTTTCATTACATGTTTATGGCACTTTTGAGTAGTACTAATTAAATTAAGGTGTGAAAACTTAAGTTGCGAGGTTTATTTACTTAAAGTGGTTAAAGATATTTATTCAAAGAACAAAGTCCACTTACAGAGAATATAGTTATTGTAAGTATGTACATAGTGTACTGTATTATTTACCTAAAACTAAATTGATTTCATTGTAATTACGGAAAATATGTGACGGTATCTCCAGTTTGGCGAGTCTTGGACAAATAAGCTAAAGTATACTCTTAAGGTTCTCTGCGGCTTGAAATATCCAACTTTTGACAGGCTGGTTCTAAATTTAAAATTTGAGTAATTTCCAATTTACCGGATTTACACGTGACGTGCATAATTAACAACTGGCGGGTAGATAACATAGAAGTTAGGTCACTGTGTACAGATACCGGCATGAATAGTGGCACATATGGTGCCAGGGATCTTGAGCGCTGATCCGTATCCGTCCTCAAGACCCTCGGCTCCGCCGCCGCCGTTTGCTAAGCGCGCGAAACATCCGTGCGGCACACGGGTTGGCGATGACGCAGCGCAAGCGGCGCGCTCAAATGTTACAAATTCATCATTTGATTGAACCACACATTGGCATCTTATGCAGTTAGCTGTCATGTCATCTAATGCGATAAGTATAACCCTATGGAAATTATGAACACGGAAGGAAATCCATCTAGTCCTATACATATATGGCAAAAGGTAAGGTAGGTGAACAACCCTGGCTGTCGTGGCACCTAGGTAGTTAGTTACGGAAGTGTTTTCCTAGCACTTAGTAAGTTATCAATCAATGTACGGTGGTCGGTGAGTAAATAGCCAATATTGGCATCACTAAGATCAGTTAATTATGTAAGGAGGTAGATGCCATGTAAATATAACGTATTTCAGGCAACTTTCAGCATTTACTATTCCACATGTGCTAAAGAATCTTCCGCTGTTTATCATAAATTAGTTCCATAGGTATTTAGTGAAGCCTTGGAACTGTATTTTAGCACCTTATTGGATTTTCATTAGTCGTCGGTATTCTACCCTCCCTCGTATAAATAAATATGCCTCATAGATAAGAAGCACTAGATAGCTTTTTGTTTTGTAAATAATTTTTAGTTACAAAATTGCTATCTTAGGGCCTTTGCACACCACGTTTTTCTGATGCGCTGAAGACTAAAGATAAGCGTTTTTTAAGAGCGCGTCCTTTGCGCGTTATCAACGCGTATTAGCAATGTACACGATTGTACACGAATGTTTTATCGATACAAACGCAATTGAAACGCGCTTAGGCTAGGGAAACCTGGTGGACGAACTCCTTTAAACGCGCGTTTGTATTGGTGCACCAGCACCGAGACGAAACAGCGGGGAAAGAGATATGGAAGAGGAACGCGTTTGTAACGATACAAACTCGAGGATTGTGTGCAAGCAAAGGTTACAAAAAAGCCGGGGCGGCCGCGGCCTTGCGTTTTCTCTTCGCGGCCTTCTTGAGTCATAAGCGCGACGTCAGCGCGTTAAAAAAAACGTCGTGTGCAAAGGCTCTTAGGTACCTATTTTTGTAGGTAAATACTACTAGGTACCAAAATTTAAAAAACACCTACTGATCGTATGTTATGCAGTAAGTACTTTGCTTACCTACTTTCCTAAGTATTTAATTGGTCCAATCAACATTTTGTTGATATCACGATACTTAGGTAGGTGGGTAGGTACGTACTTAGATTAAAGGCAGCCAGAATAAAATCCTTCCATTCCACATAGTAGTCTTCAGTAAAAGAGAAAGAACTAAAAATAAACAAATCTAAACAATTTCGCGTGCTATCCTATTTCGTAACAGCTCCAAACACAGAAATCAAAAGACTTCACTGTATTCTGTGGTTCCGAATAACATCGACACGCAAGCACAGAATAACTAATAGTAGTACCTACATACTAGACACAACGCCTGAATGTAGGAATGTTAGACCTATTGAAAAGTCCGCGTCCACCACAACAAATGGATTTGTAGATTTGGTTCAGTTTTCGGTATGATTGCATGCGTCTTGCCTACTTAAGAACGAAGTGTGTTTACAATATTATAGTAAGTATTTTGCTAGTTATGATAATATGACTTAGGAGTGACTAATGTGAAAGATAACGTGAGTCAACAAATGAACCGAATCGAATTGCTATAATAATTCCATGCAGTTCCATACCCAACTACAAAAAATACTATGTAGGTATACCTCAGATCGTAGGTACCTATTTTTTCTTAATTTATTCAAGATGGCATCATCATAGCTTTCCTAATCGCTATGTTCATTGAGTCAACTGAGCTCTTCCGTGCTCTGAGTGCACAAAAATACAAACTTTTTCTGTAATATCTCCAACATAGCGTAAAGTGCAATTCAGTAGGTATTTACTCAAACAGTCAAGCACCGAACCAACAGTTAAAATGAAAAAGCCCCTTTCAGAAAAAATCCTACCGGATCCGAACGTTCTCGCTTCCTATCAACATTCTTTATTCTGATTCTGACCCTCGGAATCTGAGGTAGATGCCTAGAAGGTACCCACTATTATTTATTCTGTGCTACTACTAAGTGTTACTATCTTGCAATAAGCACTACTTTACGTAAATAATAGGTAAATTAAATTGCGTTGTGTCATGTGTGTGATGAATAAAAAAAACATAACTACTTAATCTGCATTAGTGACCTAACATCTGTTCTCTAGTTACGCCAACCTTTGTTGAAGGTACATACAAGGTACTTAATATGTGTGTCACGTTCGATGCTTCCCTATCTACAGATGATTATTCCAATTACATACCTAACGGCCGAAGTATTAATTAATTATTATTGGTTGATTCACATTGTTTAGTTAGAACATCTAAGTAGGTAAGTTACTCATCAAATTGTCTACATAATTACCGCAGGCCAATTTTACATGTTATTTTAAATTTATCTATCGATGACATGAACACAAAGGGAGGAAAAGAAAACATTAACATAATACAAGATAATATTTTTTTATCCAGGTACGCGTGCACTTATTTGGAATCGATAGGTACTGCCAATCTTTATCTTAGTACAAACCTAACAAAAGCAAAGGTGTCGGACTCTTGGACGAATAAACACAGTGTCGACTGTATATAATATACCACCTTATATAGGGCATTGGCTGCGTTTGCATTTCACTTGATTCCACTCCAACAAAAATGGACTCCCCTTAGCAAAGCCAAAGACAAGCTACTTAGCTAAGCGATGCTACGGATATTAATCAATCGACCAATATAAATACTTATTTCTTATCTTACTGCATAAATTGGTTTTATTATGTTTTTCCTAAAAAAACGTAAGTAATTATTTAAACATATATTATTTAGCTTGTATACATGTTACAAGATAGTTAAATGGTTTACTTTTGTAAATAAACAATACTTACCTACTAATTTTATTATGTATATGTACCTTATAGTTTTTTATTGAGAATACTATTGTTATGTTGGAATAAAGTTTTTATAAAAATAATTAATACTTATTTTTAGTTAAAGGAAAACTTCCTAACACCCCTATTTTGGCTACTTTTAGAAATCATTTAAAACAAATAACTAACTTATAAAAAATGTTTTATTGTTCATAAATTATTAACAATGATGTTGATGGACTTATAAAAACTATGATTTGATTCATTGATAATGTTCTATGCAATTTAAAAAGAAAACAGCATGATAATCAGAAAAAACGGATTTACAACCAAGATGTCACTAAAACTAGAAATAAAACCAGAATAAATAAATGGCATACAACATTACCAACAGCTTACACTATAACCTATTTTCATAATCCTGATATTCAGCTGATGAAAATGACAGAACAATAATTAAATGCTGTACAGTTAGGTAAGTTAACAGACCAAATAACAAGACTTTGAAAAAGACGCTAACATTTTCTATCTAATGCGATTTCTTAGGTTTAGATAACTTCTCATATTTGCTCTTTGAGGAATACCACAGACCGAACGGGATAGCTAGAGATGGCAGGGTCATGACCGCAAATGCAGCCCAGTCGAGGATGTGAGATGAGAACTTGCGATCAAAGTCTTTGAAGGCAACTATGGTGCCTTCGCCGGGGGAGCTGCTATAAGCAAATTGAACCTGGAATAATCAGAATAATACAATTATTAGTATGACAAACCTGGTAATAGTAAACACATACATACATATTACCACGCCCATATCCCTAATGTGGTGGACAGAGCAGAAGATTAGAAGTGGCTGCAAGTTTCCTTATAATTACTTGTGAATTATAAGAAAACTTGCAGCTACTTCTGATTTAAGTCCTAAGATGGATATGGTGAACCATGGTGACAGGTGATCAGCCCATCGCTCAGATAGATGGTCCATCATGTTGGAGAGGATCCTATCCCTTAGTTGACTTTTACGACATTAGTAAACATAATTTTTTTATTTGTTTGGATGGTACTCATTACTACTACCAGTTGCGTCACTAGTTCTTTCGAACCAGTGTGGTGAAAAGATTTATGTGCACCTCAAAGGCTAATTTCGTGCACTTAATGCATGTTTTCAAACTCCATAGGTTCTATGACATGCAGGTTTCTTCACAATGTTTTCCTTCACTGTTTGAGATCACTGTTATACCGCATATAAAATGTTGGGAGAGCATAGTAAGAGTATAGTTTGAACTTTTGTTTAAGAAGTTAACAGTTTGCTACTGATATTAATGAATAAGATACATGAATAATCATTATTATACGATAGTTAATTAGCCATGGAACAATGGCTTTTACATAAATTACAGATTCTTATGGCCCACTTTCTTATGACTTTCACTAAATATATAAGAGAACTCACCTCAGCAGCTTCTTCACTGGGCTTGTATGTGATCTCAGCCGATGAAAAGTTAAAGTATCCAAATCTGTTTGCCCTCACAGTCACGACATGGGTGACATTGGTCTGTGGCGCGATCCTGTCGATCTCAGCCGTCAGTGATCCTCCGACGACGGTGAACGCGTCAGGGTGGAATCCGTTGTCCACCAACCTAACGTCAACAGCGGGCGCAGTGCCTACGTTGTGCAGTGTGTATTTCAGGAGGATATCCATATTCTCAACCAAGTACTTGTTCAACAACTGTTTGGAAACCAACAGCCTTGCCACCGCCGGCTCGTCATCAGCCGACACCGCTGCGGCGATGATGAGTATAAACGACAGTAGTTTCGCAGCCATTCTGTCTGAAATAAACGAAAATTATTTCAGTGAAGTAGATAGAAAGTCAACACAGTTTTACACGGATTTCTGTATGAAAACTACTCATTATGATGCAAGTGCTATAGGAAATAACATTAAAATATCCAGAGAACTAATAGAGTAAGGGGCTTACCTTATTTTAGACTAGTTTTAACAAATTAATAAGAATTTTCAAGTGAAATGCAATGCAACCGAAAAATTGGTAAAGGTGACAGTGGTGACAGATATTCGGACGTGGCTGACGTTTCACTCCACGCACTCAAAATTGTTGCCAACAAAAAAAATGTGAACAGCCAATATTCGTAAAGAAGGTACGATACACTATGGATACACTGCACGTCCTTGTGCGATTTTTTATCTGAATTTAGAACAACATTATCCAGCGATTTGTTTACTGATATTCAATATATTCAACAAATATTTTTCTTGAACCAATATACATTTCATCAAAACAAATGTACTAGCAACTAGTATACTAGAAACTAGAACCAGTAGGTAACTAATCACTAAAGGACTACAAATACTAAATTGGAAAGAAGGGATGAAAGTCATGTTGCAAGGACAGGTTCAATCAACATCAATATCAATCAAATCAAACGACGACGACGACTACCTTAGTCACGGTAGTCACAGAGCAAATTATTCCAAACGAAAATCCTACGTTTCATAGAATGAGCATAGAATAGGTAGGTACCTACCTCTAATGCTCTTTGACGCACAGAACACTAACACTAACTGCTTTGACGACGACAGATTGATTACAGACAGACGGATTTTGCACTGGAAAATGTGTAAAATGGTTTTCCACAGGATTCGTTTTTATTAGAGTAAAAGATTCTGTGGCGTCGAATTTATTCATAGTGTAAAACTATGACAGATACAGAAGATATTCCAAAAAAACCCGAAAATGAAAAATTAGATGACGAAGCTCTCGAAAAGTAAGATCAGAAGTCCTTATTTCTTTTTTTACAAAACACCTTGTAATACAAATGTAAATTATCTGAATTGTAGATTAGCAGTAGAGGAACTTATGCGAGAAGCTGTTCAAGGCGCCGCTAGAGCAGAAATAGTCGGCCCCTCCGGTTGGGTGAAAGGATCCCAACAGAAGACTAACAAACGTTTCCTTGTCAACACAATACGCAATGTTGTGAGCTCCAACAAGTACCATTACCCCAGAAACAAGCGCCACTCGCACAGGCGGTCCTCAGAGCGTGACCATCACTCGGAACCTTCCATCAAAAAGGACAGAACAAAGAGAAAACGCTAACATGGAAGACTATGATGTAGACAAAATTTTAACCAACATATTTAAACATGACGAGCCCAACTGGAAACCTACAGAAAAGATTCAGCTTATTATTAAAGAATTAGAATATTGTAAGGGTGATTTAAAATCATTTGTGGGTAGTAGCAATTTTGATATACCAGATATTCTAAAAGAAAGTGATGAATTGTGTTCTGAAAGCAACTTATTGGTTGATGATCTAAAAAAGTGTAAAAAAGAAATAGAGATAGAGACTATGGCGGACATAGTCAAGTCCATAGAAAACTATGAACACATTTCCAAAGAGCTGAAGTCGGTGACATTTGGAGAATGTTTACTAGACGATGTTATAAAGTGTGGCCGACTTATGAAAGAATTTCACCAAAGTATTGAGCAGGAAAGTTACTCAATAGCTGTTGAGGCGTTGTGTAATATCCTCGAGATCTTAGATCATCCTCCAGATTGTTTCAATGAGCTAGATGTAAGTTCTAATACTAGGGAAGTAGCTCAGTATGCATTAGATTGCATCATTAAAGATCTGAACACTGACTTTGATAATTTATTGAGTATTTCAGTGAATGACTATGCTAGAAAGAGAGTCACAACTATCACCATGAACATTAAAGATAACAGTCGCTGCTTTGATACAGTTCATGGTCTTTCTGTCTGCAAGAAGCTAGAAAAACGAGTTCATGACTTTGCAGATATCCTTATGAAAGAAGTTTTAATACCGATTGTTCATTATGAAAGTAAAGTTTCAATGGAGAAGGAGGAGGTAATGACTATAACCATATTCCGCAAGAATGGTCAAAGAGCTCAATACACTGAAGTCATTTCAAATCACAGTAAAGTTCTCCAAACTCTTAGCAAAAAGCTGCGCTTTACTCTAGACGACGAGAAGTCTATATTTAGTAAAATGGGGCAGTATTTGAGTGAAGAATACAGTGAGATGATAATGCATGAGTGCTTTGTATACACTATTCCGAAGAACATTGCTGATTCAAACAACTATGAGTCAGTTGCCAAAGACATTGAAAAGTTTCAACAGTTTCTTGTGGATATTGAATTTTTCCCCCCTGAGAGCAACATATCAATACTGAGCTACATTAAGGATATAGAGAAACATTTTGCTCAGTCGGCAGCTCGGCACCTGTTAGAGACTGCTCGAACGATAATGTTAAAAGACCTAAGTTTGTCGATGTCAATTGGTGTTCTTGGTGTGGATTCCTTCCCAGATTCCACCAATAGTTCTAATGAAGGAGCTTTGACTAGACTAGAAAAGAACATACCTAAAAGTTTGTTCTTCTTTCCTCGGTGTATGATTTCAAAGTCTGCTCAGGAGCTATTGGATCATTTGTATACTATAATGGAGCAAGCTAGTCAATGTGAGGATGTTGTATGCAAGAAGCTGTACTGTGTTGCAAGGATGGTATTTGACTTGTATGAAGCAGTGGTGCCATATTACCATGAGAAATATTTGCAGTCTATACCCCAATATGTTGGTAAGTTTGGAAAGTTATTTGTGCATTCCATAGCATTTAAATCATATGTCATTTATACATATCAATATTGGATCAGAGGAACAAAAAAAAGGAAGGAAGAAAAAGAAAAGGTTTTTAATTTTAAAAGGCTGCCCGATCTAGTGCACATCCATTTTCGCAAAGAAAAATTAAAGTCCGAAAACATATATTAAGAGCACGAAATGAGCTTCATTGAGGCTTCTCTATTTCAAAAGTTCGAAAAGTTACACAAGTAGTACTTAGTAAATGCCTCCTTATTTGCTAAGCCAGTTCTGATAAAGCAAGAAGTCAAGTAAATTGTCTTATTTATTCCAGCCCTATTCCACAACAACTGTATGTACCTAGCACACAACCTGCTTACGTTCGGCGACAAGTGGACTCAGGCGTTGGACGGGCGCGAGGTCAACTACCCCGTGTCGTTCATTGACCTCGTGCAGAAGACGCGCGACCTCGGCTACAGGCACTTGACCATTCACATGCAGCAGCAACGAAAGCAGATTCTAGACAATATTCGGTCTTCTGGTAAGTAAGTGAAGCGCTCGTGGCGTAGCTTGCTTAGACGTTCTTGATCATTGAAGTTAAGCAACGTTGTGCGCGGTCACAATTGGGATGGGTGACTGCTAGTGGCATTACGAGCTAAATGGCACGTTAAATTGTCGGTCCCGGCTTTTAAGTCGTTAAGTCATGACGGAGGTCTTTAGGCGGCCTAAAAAATCCGTTACAAGAGTTGGCCACTAGCTCATACGAACTTACTTTCTGGTAAGTATTCATGTAGATAATGTAGGTACCTTAACTGTATGTAAGCACACAACCTGGTTACGTTCGGCGACAAGCGGACTCAAAGCGAAGGTGCAGAATATATAAAAAAAAATTGAGGACATTTCACACAGCGCCATCTAGCCCCAAACTAAGCAAAGCTTGTACTATGGACACCAGATGGCTGATATTATGAATACTTACATACTTTTTTGTAAATACATAGTTATAATACTACAACACCCAGATCCGGAAGAAATATTTGGAGAACATACAAACATTTCTCTCGTAGCGATAATCGAACCCGCACCTATTGCGTCTCAGCCGAGCACTCGCCCTCCACACCATCGAGGTCCTCAGAAGACGCGCGACCTCGGCTACTTTTCACATGCAACAGCAGAGGAAAGCCAGATTCTAGACAAAATTCGGTCTCCGGGTTAGTTCATCCTTATTATTGGGGGAACTTAAATGTTAATGGTCACACTATCAGTGTGTTGATTAGACCAATGTGTGCATTCTACAGATGCTTTAGAACTTTTTGGGTTCCATGACATGCTGGTTTCATTAAGATGTTTTTCCTTTTGAGATTACTGGTATTCTACGACTTATATGCTACTAAACATACAATTACATAGATGGCGCTGTGCGAAATGTTCACAAATATTTATTTATTTACATAAAATCACGCCTGTTTCCCATAAGGGTAGGCAGAGATCACGGATCTCCATTTGCTACGATCCTGACATACTTCTTTCGCTTCACTCACTCTCATTACATTCTTCATGCACGCTCGTCGGTTTAGGGTACTCTTGACCTGGACCTTTTCCAAAACGTCGCCGATTTGGTCCAGGTACGTGCACCGAGGTCTTCCCCTTCCGTAATTAATATAAAGTAAGTAAAATATGTAATTTTTTAAACAGAAAAATCCATTGGTGCCTCTCTGATTTCGAATACACGACCTAAGGATGTTTGCAATTCAATGATCATACAATATTATGTAAGTAGAATGTGACCCAATCTGATGGTGAAGGTTTACAAGGGATGTTTTAAATGATTTTTTAATTTTTCAGATCTGAACTGCATAGTGTCCAAGGACGTGTTGGGCGATAACGCGGAGGCTGCCATACGGCAGTGCTTGAGGCAGCTGCATTTGCTCAAGAACGTCTGGATTGGAGTATTCCCTGCAAACGTATTTTCTAGGTAAGACGATGTTACCATCTGCTTGATTTTCTTTTGACTATACTCGCTATTCATCAATCAATATATGATTCTCTGACTTCCTTGAAGCGCTCGTGGCGTAGCTTGCTAAGACGTTCTTGATTGATCGTTGAAGTTAAACAATGTTGTGCGCGGTCACAATTGAGATGGGTGGAGGGCACGTAATTGTCGGTCCAGGCTTTTAGGTCGTCAAGCCACGACGGAGGCCTTTAGGCGGCCTAAAAACTCCGTCACGAGAGTTGGCCACTAGCTAACAACTTATTTACTTTTTCTGACTGCCTTAGGCATCATCAATACATAATGGGGATGCTCATGCCCGATGTTACTTACAGTCGTAATTCTGTGTTTTAATGGCAACTCTAGTGACTCGCGTAACAGTTTGCTACATCTTTCTTCTGCGTCTTAGAAGAAGAAGGTGTCGATTTTTTCAACAGAATATTGGCTACAATAATCAATAAATGTCAAATCAAATTAAATTAACGCTAACGGTGGAAATGCGGCATTATAGGTAAATCTGACTACCCCAGACATCAAACAATCTCTAGAGCATCGTGATTTAGGAACTTTGTTCAGGAGCCTTCTAAAGTTAGGGTTGTATAAGGGCGTAGTACAGTGACCATGCTTTTTTATTTCCAGACTGATGGCGACCCTGGTGAACATGTTCTGCGAGGAGCTGATCCACCGCGTGTGCACTGTGGAGGACATCTCCGCGGACATGGCGACGCAGCTCAGCGACATGTACACGCTCGTGCTGCACAAAGCACCGCTGCTCTTCGCGGTAAGGGGTCGTCCATTAATCACGTGATCTTTTTAGCAACTTTTCAACTACCCTCTGTGATACTTGTTCAGGTTTTACTCGATACCCAAAGTCACGTGTATTTTTTTGTTACAAAGCACCTTAAATCATCATCATCTTCCTGCCCTCATCCCACTCTACGTGGGGTCGGCACAGCATGTTCCTTGGATCACGCTGTAAGAGTTTTGGCTAAGGTGTTTTAAGACCGGCCGCCTGCCTGACGTCAATCTCCTCCTCAACGTCCTCCTTGGGAATACTTGCTTATTGTATCTCATCATGTTGGAGGATACTATCCCTTAGTCGACTTTTACGACATGCTCAGGGAGAGAAGCAGCTGGACGTATTCTATGTTTTTTCTTTACTCCCAGTCCAGCGAAGAAGTATTATACAAAGCACCTTAAATATTTTCAGAATATTATCTTAAATACAGGAGGGTTGACGTCAGGCAGGCTGCCGGTCATAAAACACCTTAGCCAAAACTCTTACAGCATGATCCAAGGTTCATGCTGTGCCGACCCCACATAGAGTGGGATAAGGGCAGGAAGATGATGATGATGATATCTTAAATACAGGTATCTAACGTGTTTTTCTTATGGCTTTTTTTCCAGTCGCCAACCGACGTGGAAACCCACGTGAAGTCCTGGATAAAGCTTCAAGAGTTGATCTTCGTTCTCCGGGGCACCCTCAAGGACATCGACAGTCACTGGGCCGACGGCGCCGGCCCGCTGGCTCAGCACTTCAGGATAGAGGAACTACGGAGCCTCATCAAAGCACTCTTCCAGAACACGCAGATTCGCGCCAATATTCTCTCTAAAATCAAATAGGGATTGTAAAAAAACTCATTTGTCTACTAGATGGCGTATCATAGACCAGCTGCCTTATTTTGTAAGTCTGTCGCTATCGACCGCTGTCGTTCGCACGGAATTGTGAATTACTCATGTTCCCTGATTTTTTCTCTGTAGTCATTCGCGTCGTTTTTTTTACACGTAGGGTACGCACTTTAAGCGTGAAAGGGATGCCTAGACGCGAAAGACGGCGACATTGTTACAAAATAATGCTAGCGCGATGCGATCGCGACCGATGTTCTCTTGATTGTACTAAAATGACGTTTGTCACGTGGTCGCGTAGGTATGCACGTAGGTCACGTCAGTTTAGGACTAGAAAATCTAAAAGTTAGGGGGCGCCATTTAGTAAGTCTTACAAAACCCCACTTATTTTATAGAATTTTCTTCCATGAATGCACAGAATCTGCCTAGAGCATTAGAGTAAACATTTGTCAGTTGCTAAGAATGATGTTCATAAAAATAAATAGTACCTATATAATATTCATGTTCACGATACATTGTGGTGATGTTTTTTTATTACGTGTTTATAGATAACCATCACCAAACAATTTGGCCAGGGTAGCTATAGTATATTATTTTAAACAGCTAAGTAATATAATAAAAAACAACTCAACATAAATTACAAAAATGTTTTTGATTGGGAATAACGATTTATTTTACAGGGCCTCTATAAATTTGGAATAATATAAATGTAATTGTTCTCTGTGTAATTCAGTACATATGAGTACATAATTATAGTCAATATAATAAGGTAATTATGTATAAGTACCAAAAATGTTTATTAATAAGTTGTGAATGAGATAAAAATTATAGAAAACTTGCCAATAATATCTACTTATTGCATACGAAATAGGATTGTGTAATTTATCTAATAATTTACATGTGAAATAAAATGCGTTATGAACAGAACTCGTTAGGCTCTTTATTGATTTCCTGGTTCGAACCATCGTATTGCAATCAGTTCTGTCAGTTTTGAAACGCAAGCCTCTCGCCGCAAATTCTAAGCCCAGCCGTAATTGTAATAAATACGGGAGTTTTGATTACCTACCACTTATTTTGTTTTGCTAATAACGGGTTCCTAGATCTATACAGCCTGGAAACGGGGTAACCCGTAATATACGGGGCATTTGGCAACCCTATTCAAAATATTTTATTTTCCTCGTAGTTATCATGGTTTGGAACAATAAATACATACATGGGTACATATTCCAAGGGTTCAGAGTCTTGGACGAATTCCGAGTAGAACACAACAATAATAACTCTGTGACTACACCTCGGATGTATTTATTGTTCTGATGACTATAACACTACACTATCCGAACCCGTTAACTTGGAAGTTAAACGACATATTCGCCGAAGCAAAAAAAATGAAATCATTCAATGTCAGTGTCAAAAATTCTGCTAAAATATATAAAATAACCTCAAAAATTCAAAAAAAATATTATATACAGTTAGTTCATGAAATAAAAGAAAACTATGATATTTATTAAAAAATGAATGTTGTCAAAGTGCTACTGCAACGACGGGCCGTCGGCCAATTTTCTACTCGCCCTTACGCCACCACAAAGAAGAAAATACCTGATCATGATGAAGAGGAACGCTTGCCAAGTAAATTCTTGTTTTTGCGTAATAGAAATACTTCTTCGTTGTGTTCGAATTCGAGTCTAAGCTTGGGTCACATCTGTAGCAAGGAGAGTAGAAATTAAAATCGAAAAAAGTTGTTTTTTGTCATGAAACTTAGTTATTTATCATCATCCACAACCCTTAGTATCCCACTGTTGGGTGTAGGCCTCTCTTTGTTTCTGCCATTCGCTTGGGTCATGTGCCTCATGAATCCAATACATACTATGGCCCTTTTGGATGTTGTCGATCCAGTTAGACTTTTATACTCGCCCTTAAGTACCTAATATTATGTACATTTTGATGACACAACCCAGCATTTACAGCACTTTATAACAACTTTTATAAATATTTACTTTACATCAACAAATACTAATTTACCTTGCAGTCTTCAAGTACCCTGTAAGCAAGAGCTCCGACCGGCGCATGTATGTGTGGGGCATGGCTGAGACGGGAGCCCTGGGCCTGCATCAGCCACGCGGTAAGAGAGGCCGCAAGAACTATAGGAATGACTTCAAGTTTGCCTGGCATCCCATGAGGTCCAGCTTTGCTGAGAGGTTTGATGTATGTTTGATTTAGTAATATTTCTTTACATTATTCTGTTGAATTAAGGTAGGCTGTTTCTGTAGGGGTAGCCAGGTAAATGTCATGTTTGTGACAAATGTTAAAACACTTGGATTATAAGTGTTCTATCAGTTATTCTGGCTCCCATACAAGCTTTGCTTAGTTTGGGGCTAGATGGTGCTTTGTGAAATGTCTACAAAAAAATAAAAAAATCGCCAAAAACACTACCCTCCTTTGGGTTTAATAGGTTTTATCTAATATTTATATTACAGATTACCAATGCAACTTGTGGCTATGGATTCACAGTGGCTTCCGTAAATACTCCTGAGCAGCACAAAGTGTTTGGCACAGGCATAAATACTGACTCTCAAATTGGCTACCATTCTCCCCGGAGGGGTCATCCTTTGGAAATATTGGTCAGCCCTGCACCTATTTATATTCCTTACAAGAGTTTGGAGACTAAGGTAAAGCATTTTGTTTAGTTCTTGCCATGGATGGTTATTCATAAAAATATCCAATAGTTGAAAATAAAGGCAGGATTGTAAGAGATTTTTGGGCCCAGTGGGTTCATATGAGTAAGTTTACAAAGTGTAACTTCCCAATGCGTTTAAATATAGTCAACTAACTGCAGAACTTGCCAGTTCTGAACTGCCAGTTCACATAACTGGCCTGAAATAGTTCTGGTATGCTCTCATTACAAGATGCATTTTCAAATGGCGTTAGAATATCCCCATTACTAAAATCACTGGTTGCTTTTAAGGTGATCGGACTAGCCGCCGGTCGAGCCCACACAGCAGTGCTAACAGACAATGAAGGAGTGTTTACACTGGGAAACAATGCATACGGACAGTGCGGTCGGAAAATAAATCCTAAGGAAGAGTATAGAGGGAGCATGGTGTCGCACAATATCAATAAACTGGGCAAGGAGAATATCACGGATGTCATCTGCGGCCAGGATCATACGTAATTATCTTTTATAGTATTTGATCTATCTGTATGTTTTGTTGCGGCTAGCTTCGGCGCGCAGCGTCGCTCGCGTATCTCATGAACCGTAATAGGTAGAGTTGAAATTTTCAGAGTATGTATTTGTATTGCCGCTATAACAACATATAATAAAAAAAATAAAAGAGGGACCTTTTCAAGATAAAAAAAATGTTAACGTTCATAATCGATCTTTGAAGGTAAGCAACACTAGGCGTGGTCAGTAATTAGATGGGTCGAATGACTTTTTGCACATTTTTTTATGTATTTAGTATTTTGTGTATTTCTTTTTCAAAGTATGTAAAATTTACTGATTTGTACAAAAATAATAATACAATTAAAAATCCCTCTAATTTTTGATTTTTTTCTCATTGACAATTAGTTTCATGTTGCATTTTTTTTTGCGTGATTCTAATAGGGAACGTGCTGCCACCTACAATAGGTGGCATACAAGAAACATTAATGTACGTTCATGAACTATGGTACGGAACTCTTCGTGTGCGAATTCGACTCTCACTTGACCGGTTTTATTTAAATCCGTTTAATCGTTATGACGTGAGGCATAAATACCCTCACAAACTTTCGGATTCGAACCAAGACATTCTGCGCAAGAAAAGTAGGTAAAACTGTATTGCCTACATCAAAGCTTTGGCGACAAATTTAGCTTAAGGAAAGTTTTTTTACGATTGCCATGTTCACCTTCTAATATGACTATAGGAAATAAAAAGAATAAATATTTTCAGTCTGTTCATAACAGAGTCGGGCAAGGTATATTCGTGCGGGTGGGGCGCCGACGGCCAGACGGCGCTGGGGACCTTCGACAACCAGGAGTGGCCTGCGCCTGTACGCGGTGACGTCACTAGTGAGAAGATAGTGAGAATTGCCTGTACTGGGGACTGCGTCTTGGCGCTCAATGGTGAGCTACCCACATAATCTTACCAGATGGTACTACATCATTCATACAGAGGAAGTATTTTTGTCGGGACGCCGGGATTCTGTAGTGCCCGGGACAGTGTAAAACGGAGTGGACTTGTCCACTACCTGTACCATCTCAGCTTAGTCTGCATTATCCACAGGAGAGACAGTTAATACGTGCGGAGCTGACTAAACCGCGGGCTTCCTCACGATGTTGTTTTCACCTTTTTGACCATGTGTTTGAGCGCACATAACTGGATTTGAACTCACGACCTTTGGATCGAAAGTCTCAGGATGCATCATCATAATATATTTGTTCGGAGTATATCTGCAATCATATTGACTATGAGCGGGTTTGGTGTAGGTTGTTAATCTTGTAGGAGTTAGCTCCAGTGAATATGAACGTGCGGAGCTGACTAAGCCGCGGGTTTCCTCATGATGTTTTCCTTCACCGTTTGAGAGTACTGGTATAGTGCACATAAATTTTGACCACCAGTGCTCTTAAATTATTTATAATGGTTGTAGAAAATGGCGAACTCTTCGGCTGGGGCAACTCGGAGTATGGGCAAGTTCCGATGGCGACGACGCAGAACCAGGTCAACATGTCTTACTCCCTGCTCATGTTGACGAAAGGCATCGGCAGGATTGTGGACATCGCTTCTGGAGGCTCGTTCTGCCTCATTTGTAATGGTAGGACCAATTTTCTAATTGAATGAATAATGATGAAATGAGAACCATGTTCCAAGCATAGATTCTCATTGAATACCCATTGAAGACTGTCGTCAAATCGGATCTTGGGTTTTAGATTCACATGGAATTCTGAGGTTTTAGCCAAGCCACAGTCTGATTTCACCATTCACTCTGAACAGTATCTAACTGGTTCAAGCAGTATTACTGCTGACAGTTTTTATACAGTTTGAGAGCACTTGAATTCAGTTAAAAGATAGATAGATAAATTATTTATTAAAGCTAAACGACATTCAGTTTGCACGGTAAAAATCAGCTCTTAGCGTGTAACGGAGGGGGAAGACGTCATACGTATTTGGTTGACTGTAAAGTCACATGGTATTGTGATCGCCATAGTCAATCCCATACATTTATGCCTAGATTTTTGCACTTAGCATCTATCGACTTCATAAAACACTAAGTAACTTGGCTATGGCCTCTGTTCATGATTAAAGAAATGTTCATGTATCTATGACTCAAGCCACTGTCTACAAATGAAAAATATAACAAAATCCTTTTAATCTTGCAGAAGATGGCGACGTCTTTGTATGGGGATACGGTCTTTTAGGCCTGGGTCCTAATGTCCAGCACACCGCTAAACCAAAGCAGATCCCACCAGCCCTTTTCGGCCGAAATGAGTTCAACCCTGAATGTAGAGTGGAGAAGGTCGCTTGTGGAATTTCACATCTAGCTGCTATCACAAACAATGGGGATCTCTACATGTGGGGTAGGAACAGGCACGGCTGTCTTGGTCTAGGAAGCAAGAAGGACCAGCATTTTCCACTCAGGGTGTCTATAGGAGCCCATGTTATGAAAGTCAGCTGTAGTGTAGACCACACGGTAGCAATATGTAAACCCTTTATGTGATTCGATAAGACTGTTATGTTTTATGTTGTAATAAAATGTTTAGTTGTATTTTGTTGTTTCAGTTTGGTAGATAAAGTCTGCTAAGAAAACATGAAGTGTTTTTGATTTTGGTAGATAAAATACATGAAGTGTTGGTGGATTTTTATTACATATTTCATTCCATTGCTGGGCAATGGTCTCCTCCATGAATTTCCAGACATCCCTCTTCCACTACCCTTCTTCGAAGGCATCAAGATCGCCCATGTTTTTTTACATGATGAAAAATAACCTTTGTTTTATATTCCAAAGTTTTATTTACTGCCCTTAAAAATTACTATGTATACAGCCTTGCAAGTAATATTTGAATACCAATTAATTTATCGGGAAATAATACATTCCCTCTCTGTAATGAGGCATTAGAGTTAGGTATAAATTCATTTTACAAGGTTGAGTTCACATAATGCTGAGTTTCAACATCATACATTATTTACATTTGCTATTAGAAAAGCACCAGTTCTCATATAATACCATGTCTATTGCTTGCACTCATCATGGAACGGTTCAAGAGTGCGGAAGTCTCTCCAGGCCGGTGGCAGAAGAGACGTGTGGTGTAAGTGACACCCGCACCTTTTGCACGGCTCACTGAACAGATTCACGTAACTATGTAACCAGGTCATGAATGATCTCACCGCTAGCTCTGGCAATGTTGGAGAGTAGAAATGTAACATTGCAGCATGCGCATTTTCTGTCACTTTCCTGAACACATGGTGCCGAGATTCTGTCCATAGGTCTAATGTCTCACCATATCCTTTCACCATAACCCATTCCATCAGTAACCCTTTGAAGGCAACCACAGCTTTGAGTACATGGCTTAGGTTGATTTGCACGACTGCGTTGCTTGCAAATGGTCTGGATATAGTGATTTTCATATCATTGTATGATCTATCTATGTTGTTGATGACGTTATCTACCTGTACAGGCGCGACGTTGTGGTTGCTCTGTAACTTCCCACGTCGTTTCGTGCTGCCAGAATTGATGTATGATCGCTTTAGGGAGTTCTGGCTGAGAAGCGAATGGGCGAAAGAACTGTACTCATGAATTTTGTCAGTCCATTTGTAGCTGTTCACTAGCTGTGTGTATAACGCTTGCCGGTCTTGTGTCGTCTCTTGACTGAGGTAGGTTGTGTTGCCCAGGTTGAAAGGAGCGGTGGGTATTGGCAGCCCGTTTATTGTTTGCTCCAAATCTCGTAAGTTTATATTCACGTTGTTGAGCAACTCTTGGAGTTCGAGGAGGAACTTGTCCTTGCCATCTTCGCCGTGGTCTGCCCGGAGCCCGTTGGAGAGGGTCTCGAAGACATGACTGACGCTGGAGCGCAAAGTCCTCAGCGCGGTGAGCCCAGAATTTAACTGGTCCACGTTGATAGATTGGTTCATAGTCACTTTGAATTACTTTTTTAATTCTCGCACTTTTCGCAGTTTGTTCAGTCAGTAATTTGTAGTAAATAAATAAGTCAACAAAACTCTGAGATTCGGACACAGTACAAACAAATAGAACGTCAGGCAAAGCAAAGCAGGCCTTGCCGGCTGTCACGTCATGTTTGTGTGTCTTTGTCTCTGTCATTTGACAATGACAATAAATTGAACGAATGATTGAATTGAGTGACCCAACATGACATAATCAAATCGGTCGTTGTACGCTAGTTTCATAGCATAAATGTACGCCACCTATCCATAATAGATGGTGCTATTCGAGAATAAGTTTCCATTTATGCTCGATTTTGTAGATGGCACTGCCAGTCATCACTTATGCACATAATATGTAAGATAGGTACATAAGTAATGATGACTGGCGACAGTGTCATCAGATTGGAGTAGTCCTGAGTAGTCTAATCCCCATCAACAAAATTTTAAAATTATTATTGCCTTGACCATTTAGAACATCTAGAAACATTTTCCTGATTTCACTTTTACGGCGTAGAAATCAATAAACCCTTTGTAATAAGTTTATTACCTGCTAGTGCCAACATTAAAATAAAACAAAATCTTGCTACCAACGATTAAATGTTGTTGAAAATGAGGCACTCTTCACTTAGCACTATCTCGTTCCGTTGTTGCATCTAGGTTCGTTAGGAACGCATTTCGTATTTAATGCTCTTTACATAGCTCTCCGAAACTCTTTAGTATGCAAATTGCGATTCCTCTATTTAGCACCGTCTCGTAATCTCCTGCAAGTGGTCGGCAAGCCGTGATAGGTTTTAAATAGACGCTTAACATAACGAGGGAGTACCAACATAGCAAACATATTACATAACTTTTGATGGGAAACTATTCTCTCCATTATAGAAAGCGAGCACCACCAGGCATTATAATAGCCAATACAAATGACTACTGACTAGTAATGAACTTTAAAAAGAAATGTATGGTATGGTTTTTATTTTTTTTTCAATAAAAAAAAAACGGCGATCCGAATGGATGGAAGACTTTTATCAATAATAGAGAATAAATTCACGAAATACTAGGCAATAAAGTATTAGACTATCCACTTGCCTTACCTAAAGAGAAAACTATTGAAAAATTAAATCCAAATAAAATAACAAGACATGGCATGCCGAAAGTGCCGATGCCGGAAAAAAATAAGAAGTAACAAGACAAAAATGATTATGAACATAAAAAAAAATTGTGTGTTACATTTTTAAGAGATTTTTACTAGCAATGTGGTAGCGCGGTCGGTCCATTAGGACCATAAGTATCATTACCAGTTTGTACGCAAAGTTGGGAGCTCGAGTCTTTGTTAATTAGCATTCAACTTTTCATTACGCCTTTTTGTGGTTTCAAAAGTTCTGTAGCTTAAGTTAATTATTTGTTACTACTTTTTACCTAAAAACACAACTATGTAATTCTGATGATGTCAACCACTGATACCACAATAGAAAATGTGCTAGACTTCTCGCTACGGAATTGCAATGCTACGAAATAACGTAGCTACATTATTTCGTAGCATTGATATTTTGTAGCTGCAGTGCTACGAAGGAATGTAGCTACAATGCTACGAACTACGAACGAACGTAGCTACATAATTATACGAAGGTATTTAATACAAACGACTATTTTATCTATGGATATCGGGCACTACGCGGCTTCATAGAAAAAAAAAATACAATTTTTGTTTATTGACCTTCATTTCTACTCGTGTTATTAGTTCTTACAAAAGTACATCCGGTATTTACAAAATATCAAACAGATCGATTCCTGATCCCAATACAAACATCTTAAAAGAACTTCAACTCCAGTCGAACCTAATTCCAACAAAACAAACACTACAGCCTCAAAGGCCATTACATCAGTATGAAATACTTTTCGGGTTTTCGCATATAAATTCACGAATAGGCATAAATTGTACCGGCCAGTCTCTCACAGAACCGAACCCGAAAATTTTATCATAAAGGACGTACGGGCATCAACCCTACGGCGCTTTACACACACGCTGCTAAGCCGGGCGGTTCTCGTTGAAAATGAGCGAGATATCAAGTCGCACGTGAGACGAGCGTGGCAGACTATTTTGGTGATCAGTTGTGCAGCAACCAGTCGCTTATCGTGGCTTGGCTAACTCCCAAAATCACAAGTGTTTAGGGATTGGCTTGCTTAGGCTTTGGCGAGCATGTGATACTCGTAAACGCGTGAATAGCCTAAATGTTTGTCTTATTGTAACTTTTACATAATGTCTGTCTTCATTCAATTTAGAGCTTACAGCATAAGCTAGTGGTTGTAGCATTACATGATACACAGGGTTCAATACATTTTGAGCTGCTGCCGCCATAGAAATTAAAAGGTGCAATTGCAAGCGGTGCCGCGAAATCGCGCGGAGCGCTTTTTCGTATGTGTGATACGCTTACATTGCGGAGTCTTCATTTTTATTTGTTCTGTGCCAGTAGGGCTGCCACCGGACTGTTTGAATCTAGAAAAGCAACGAGTTCGACTTGAATACTAGGCATTTTCCTGGATTTTGGTCGGAAGGGGTGGCATATTTTATGTGTCTTTTTATTTATGACTTCAAAAGGAGTAGGTTCTCAATTCGGTTGTATTTATGTATGTATGTACCTACACACATTCCTTACTTATTCTCTTACACACATGGTACGACATACCTACACCGTATTGTCTATGTCACCGTCAAATTGTAAATACCGTTAGCTTATAATCTATCTCGCGAGATTGTAAACTGTTGAAAGATTGTGAACCGTAACATACTACTTACAATTTAACTGCTTTAAATCTCTGTTTTTCACAAACGAACCTAACCTAACCTATTAATTTCGATCTAAGCAGATGTTCGTCAGTTTACAATCTCGCGAGATAGATTTTAATCTAACTGTATTTACAATTTCACGGTGACATACACCAGTTTTGATGAAGTATTTCTAATGAAGACTCTTTGATTTCAAGTAGGCTTTGGTAACCCTGACACCCCCCTCGCCCCCCCGCCCCTCACCGGATCGTTCTTTCAGCTTTCGTTATTTGACAATTTATAAACTTCTTTGTGATATTTTTTAAAAGCGACGCTGAAGTGGTTTTTCTGCTCGAGGGCCTTTGAACGTGAATTATGGAGTGTAACGACGATTTGTCTACCCGACACTACAAAGGGAGAGTATGTATTTAAAATTATTTATTAACCCAGTTAGTAACATTTTTTAAATTTTGACCTTGATATAAAGTTTTATTACACTACGCGCCTAGACCTCTAGATTAGTGTTTTATTTATACCTATTACAATGTACAACTATTACAACATAATGTATTGTAATAGGTATAAATAAAACACTAATCTAGAGGACTAGGCGCGTCGGTCGGGTATAGGCCATAATATATTTTCAAAAAAATTAGGGATCCGTAAGAAAATTGCAATATTGTAACCCAAGGTAGAAAACCCAAAATAGTTTTTGGCGTGCGCTGCGAAAACTATTGATTGAAGAACAAAATAATGTACTACACGCGTACGAAGTCGCGGACAACAGCTAGTTTTTAATAAATAACATTGTGGATGGTGGGTTAGGTAATCCTTATATTGCATCAGTGAAATAAGACACGATCTAGCACACTTTAAAAGTACCAAAGTCCAATAGCTTTGTTTAAATAAAGAAAAATAAGGCGAAAACAACAACCCTCATAAATAATTAATGTGCTTTCCAAATTCCAAGTTGTTTTTCTTAGCGGTCGCTAATATTTTTGGCAAAGACAACCAGTTAATTACTTGTGAACTTTTTAAAGTAATATTTGAAGGCACTGGTGGTCTAGTAGTAGCGGTCCCTCCTTCCGATCTTAAGGTCGTAGGTTCAAATCCAGTCGTGCACTAATAGATTTTTATGTTCGAAACATTTATGTGCGCTATACCAGTACTCTCAACCGGTGAAGGAAAACATCGTCAGGAACCTGGCATGTCATATATCCTAAAGTGTACGAAAGGAGCCTTTGAGGCGCACTTTAAATCCTTTCACCACACTGGTTCGAAAGAAATAGTGACACGACTAGATAGAGACAAAGTAATATTTATTCTGTGGAGTGCTCTGTCAATAACCAAAGACTTATTGCAGAGGTCGACAAACGTACAGTTGACTACAAAAGTTGATTAGTATGTTGATCAATAACAGCCAATAGTCAATTTCAATTTTTCAATTTTTCAATTTTTTTATTTAATTCGAACGGTAACAACCACTTACACAAACTAATTTAAAAGTCACATAATAATAACAAAAAACGAATACAAAACAAAAAATAATAATAAAAATTGATATTTAAGTATGTAAGTAAAATAATAAAATATAAACAAAAAAATAAAAATTATACATCATAAATTTATACAATAATTATAATCCTGCAACATTTAGCCATCAGTCTCACTAAACCTAAGACACGCACAAGTAAGCTCCTGCCATTTATTATCAAATATATCCATGTCCGTAAAGGTAGCTATGAGCTTATTGAGAGCGGCGAGAGTGCGAGGCAGCGGGGAACTAGCGCGGGCTACGGTAGGTAGTCACATGCTTGTGACCCCTCACTAGGATTCCGCGACATCCCTATCAAAGACTTTGAAGACAGAGTACACCCAAACCCGAAATAAATATGAACAGATCTTTCAAGCGTTTCTCCCGCTGCAGAAATTGAACCCCCAACTCCTGAAAGTACTTGCCCGCCACGCCATCGAGGTTGTCATTAGTTTTCAAATACCCGAGTTTTTCAAATCAACTTTCCTTCTGTTACAAGAAAAATGTTAAATGTTATTTACTAATAGTAAGTAATTTATACTAAAATTTTAAAGATAAATATTTAATACTAGCTGCCGCCCGCGGCTTCGCTCGCGTGGTACCTGGATAAAAAATAGCCTATATTTTAATCCAGTACATGTACTATGTATATTCCAAGTTTCATTCAAATCCGTTCATTCGTTTTTGCGTAAAAGAGTAACAAACATACAAACTTTCGCGTTTATAATAATAGTAAGGATTTAATAATATCAAATGTTCCTAAATTTCTGTAGCTGACCGTACCGCCTCAAATATCACAATTACTCGGGTTTTAACTGATTACAATAACTGAAGACAAATTAATCGTTCCTGGTTGTTATCATTCGCTAAATTAATAATACTGTATTAGTTTTTGCTCGCAGTTGGTCGGACTTTGTGTAAATTTAATATTCAAATTCGGTTCCATGTAATATAAATATCGTTATAGAAAATGTCTTCTCTATTTTGCGAATTCAGTTTGGGAATGAAATATGGCGTAACTAGACAATCTGGCTGATGATGATGAGGCAATAAATGATGTTCCCGTGAATTATGCTACCGATGAAACTTAACGTAGCGGTGTGATATAGCAGCGGGGGTGAAGGGCGCGGGGCTTGGCCAGTTGCTCGCTGACTTTGTATAAATAATAATATACTCAAATTAAAATAATTTCTACGTAAAATGTAATAAAAACATCAAGGAAATGTCAACATTTTTTTAATTCAGTTTGTAATTAAAATAAGGTGTTGATCAATTTAGTTCTTAGGAGAATGACGCCGAGGTGTTCCCTTGAATGATGATATCGTTGGCATAATATACCTCTAGGGGTGTGATAGAGCAGCGTGAAGGGCGCAAGGCTCGGCGGCGGCGGCGGCGGCCCGGGTGCTTGCAGCGACCTTGGGCGCCGGCACAGTCCCCGGCCGGAGCCGGCGCGCGCTGCTCGCATCCCGCCGAGACGAGACAAACTTACCCGCCGATCGGAGATTTATTGAGTGATTAGTTCGCGAGTCGCTAGTTGTTCGCGCAGGTGCGCAGCGGGGGCGAGTGCGGGGGGCGGGGGCGAGGCGCGCCCAGTCCCGCGCCGGGCGCCGCTGGGGCCGGCCGCACGTGATCCTGGCCGCATGAGCGCGCCGTGCTAGCGCGTGCTGCGCGGGTGTGGTATGCCCGCGCGTCGCCGGAATGGCCCCGATGTTGGCGGCCTTCGCCCTGCTGGCCTTTCTGCCCGGTGAGTGCGAACGTGCCGAAGCAACAGGCGTCCGCCGCGCCCCCGCGTTTGTTTACCCCCAGGGGGATCGATGGTGAAGCTGAGGTGTTGTGAGTGCCCAGGATGCGGGACCAGCCAGGTAGCCGTCCGCTCCCGGTTCGGAGCGGACGGGAGTCTGCGTTGAAACTTTTATTTCACGCGTATGGGCACGTGATTGGCGGAGGCCGTAAAAATTACAGGTTTTACGAGGGAATCTGTACGTACTTACCGTAATGATTTGCTTACGAGAGCGAGGTAGCCGACGTGGAAATTTTACGGTTCTTTTGAATCCAGGTTGTTCGGTTTAATGACTTCGTGCGGAGTCTGCTCCGGCTGCGCCTTTATTACCGTTGATCACATTTTCCTCAAGGATACGACGGGATTTTTTAAACTCCTAAAAACTGCCCAAATCTTTCTAAATGCGACTTTAGTTCTTTGTATGCGAGGAATTTTTAGAATAAGCGAACAGTTGCAATAAGGAGAAAAAGATAATCAATGATTTGTCACTAAGCTTCTCTATTCCATATCACCTAAAAGCCAGTTCGTCAAAAATCAGTCAATAATGTCACGAGTAAAATAACTCTAAAATCTTAATTACAAAACAATAACGTACCTACTCGTAACGTAACTTATGCTACATTAATTTTCAACATAAAATCAACCAACCCTTGAAACTACAGAATTGACGAAATATTTTTTTGACTGTATTAAAATGGGATCACTCAAAGAGTATTATTAATAGTATATTCAATATTCACCAGTTTAACTTGGCCTATTTCTTGTGAGTTTTAAACATAACGTGAGGGTTCAATTTGACATTTGTCAAAATCAACCCTACCCTGCGCATATTCTGCACCCCTGTCAACTCACAATGAAGTCTGAGTTAGGTCGTACTCGTGAAATCTTTGGTTGTAACTTACCTAGCTAAGCTATAAAATCTACATAGTTCATGACAGGACATTTTTCAGGGCATATTTTTAATGCCTAAATATTAAAACTTTCTCAGTTCAACATACGACAACCTTCCAAAACCCCTCTGGAATTTTCCATCATCACTTTTCTTTATCAATATATCAGCAGGCAGTTGCGCACTGAATTCATAATGTAAGAATATTAATATTGAAAAGGCTGATCTATACCCTTTTCATATCAAAATCCTGACCATACCTTACCTTACCGTACCTACCTAGCTTAAATACTGAACCCTTATTATACTTATTAGTTGTTGCTCGATTTTTTCTTTATTGAGACAAAGCGAAGCCTTTGTCCTTCTCCAGAATACAATCTATTTTCTTACCAAATTTATCGCAATCTTTTCACGCGGCGTGAAAAGGTAACAGACAGACTTTACTATATAGTATTAGTTTGGATCTTGATTATTAGCATTTGTTAGATTACAATCTCAAACATGATGCGTAGCCAAACGTAATTACGTTTGGCTAAGCATGACTTTACAATTGTAAAGTAAGTTCGTATGAGCTAGTGGCCTACTCTTGTGACGGAGTTTTTAGGCCACCTTTATTCTACATACGTTCTACCTAAGGCATGGATTATACAGATGTGGGGAGCGACGGAGTCGTGGCGAAGACGTATGTCGCGTCCATGAAGTTGTATGAAGTAAATATTCGCGATGTATCGCGGACACTCAGAGGGACTTCAAAATACCCGTTTAAAAACGGCCGCGCCACGACCAAACCACGTCTTCGGCACTTCGTGTACGCCTCTACGCCAACGCTTCTACGCTTGTTACCCAGTTAGGTACCTTCATGTAATTAACCTGGGCGATAGAACGAATCAGTGACAGTTGTACAATGAGAAAAAACAAAGTTAAACCAATTCCCATAAAATGAAAACAATAATTTTGAAAGGTCTCAAATCTACGCTGAATTTATTTGAAAAATTCAATTATCTACCTATTACGGTTCGGACGGACGGACGGACAGACAGCGGAGGCTTAGTAATAGGGTTCCGTTGGCGCCCTTCGGGTACGGAGCCCTAAAAATTAAACGTGAACTAACTTACCTATATCCTATTAGTCCCTACTCTTTGGCTACATCTTATATTTGTCTTATATCGATGAGATGAGCAGACAAGAACATATTTATTTAAGTCCTAATGAATCGATTAACTATAAAATATTATGACAGCATACCTAATCGATTGACCTCTATCTCCTAGCTCAATCTAGCTCCCATTATTGATCTCACATACCACGCTCAACCCACGACGAAGTGCCCTAGGTCATATTTATATATCTAGGTTATATCGTATAACCTATGTCTAGGTTCAGCTGCTCCTCTCTCCGAACATGTCGTAAAAGTCGACTCATAATATGGGCGATGGGTTGATTACCTGTCACCATATGGTTCACCAAATTCATTTTGGGATTTTAAATCATCGCGCACGAGATCTAAGTTACGAACTAGTACTACCTACATTAGTTATTTATGGTATTTTTCAGAGATTCGCTATCATCATCATCATCTCAGCCCAATTACACCTACTCTTGGGTTTAGGTCTCCTCTTTATTACTCTACAATTTTGGAGGTTCGTTGAATCCGTAAAACACACATAAAATCAACTAAAGTTCCATCTCGCAACAGTAGCTTTCTCGAAAAAATTAGGCTGTAACAAATTTCAGGAACGGCTCCCCAAATATGATTACGTATCATTGATCTGACGATTCACCCTTCAAACGGACAAAGAGATCTAAGATCATACGCCTTCATTGAAAATTCGTAAAGCTTGGCCTTTCATCTGTTTTACATATAAAAAGAGCCTCAGGTGCACACATTATCCTGGAAAGACATGGTCAATACGTGCGGAGCTTGATGGGTTTCCTCATGTTTTCCTTTTAAGCAAGTTTTTGAGCGCACAAAATGTCGAAATAAAAAGAACATACCACCTACTAAACCTACTAATCGTGTCACTAGCTCTTTCGAACCAGTGTGGTGAACGGATTTAAAGGGTCTCAAGCGTTTGTATATACATGTTTTTTCGAATTTTGATGGGTTCTACAACATGCCGGTTTCTTAAAAACGTTGGTGCACGACCGAACTCAAGACGGTCGGAACGAAAGTCGGGATAACTTCCACTAGGCCTGACGTCTTTGTCTGACCCATCTGACTAAATAAACACGTGCCAAATGGAACTTGAGACAAAGCGTTACATCGATTGTCACGCTCGGTCGGCCCGGCCGGAATGAACGAACTCCAAAGCACAAATACAAACCAACAAACGGAGATAAGACGTTACGTACAAATTTCGTTATCTACTTATATACCTGCACAAAGAAACAGCCAATGAACGGGAAAGATAACAGGGAACGGGACGGATCTAGGATTATCCTACTTATAATATAAATGCGAAAGTTTGTGTTAAAAGAAAGAAACTTACAACTGATACGAATATCATTTACAAAATACAAAAGAAAAAGTCGGGCTATTTAAAGGCCGTTGCAATCGGTCTATAGATAGCTCACCTGATCCAGCTCATCAGACGGTGGAAGTGTGCCTAAGACACTGGCCGCATTGCCACGCTGAATGGCAATACTGATCCGTTCAGCCAATTATGAACCAGCTTATAAAAATAAATGTTTTCATAAATACTTTAGGTTCTAAAATAACACATAGCTAATTTAATTTTCGAAAATAAACCTCCATACAATGGTTTGTGTGGAAACATTTTAACGGGTGGTGCGATTATTTTTTAAAATAAAAGTATATTTACTTGAAAATTCGTCTGAAAATTTAGAGTAAAAATAATTGGACACTTGTTTCAGGGTTTTTCAAAATAACCCTCAAAAAGGGGTAGGTAAATTGTTGTTCGACTGTTCTGATGTCCATTTATCATTTGCAAGATTTTGAAAGGGGTGTTTATATTGACCTAATTCACCTGAATGCCTCCCTGAATGTCCCATGCGGTGGGGTGTTACACAATAACTAAATATAAATGGGGGCCATCAATAGCATTGCGAATGTAGGCGACGCCGCTGACAGCCCGCGGCCGACGGTAATGGCACGAAAATGATGGATCGCAAACGTACAGAAAACCTGAACATAAATCTCTTTTCAAGTGATCCACGACACACTGCGGTAAGCGAGAAGATATGTACGCTTGTGACCGTTATGACACATAACTCAGGAGTAGGTAATTGTACAATTAGCGAAACACGATATTTTTTTTTAAGTTGTCTTTGTTTTTTGTACATAATTATTGTTTAAAGTTCTTTTAATTATGTTTTCATTGTTTGTTATGTGTTCGTAAATATTACTAATTAGAATAACTCTGTACCAAAAATAGGTTATTTCACGAGAAACTACTGGAACGGTTCGCGTTTTCCGCGTTGAGTTCTTTCTCATTCATCTCCTTGAGCCCTTCATCTTCTCGCTACGTCCTCCAGAAATTAAACTTCTCGAATTCCTTTTTTAGCGTACCCCTACAACATAAGATAAATAAAAATATTTGAGGTCATTTCACACAGCGCTATTTTATGTTTATTGACAAACAAACAAATGCACGTCATACGATTATATACAGAATTATAAATTTCCAAAATTGATGGACTGAACTTCCAATGCGACAAATTATATCGCCAAATGCGCTACAGAGCCACAAATGAGCTACAAAACCGCAAAGTTATCTGACGTTAGCGGGACCTGCTGATTAATGTATTGACCAGAGGCTCCACACAGTTACTACCACCGGGATATATTGGCTCACAGCTTAGCATACAGTTAGTACAGAGTCAGGGTATGTACAGTCACCTCCAATAAACGTAAGTACCTATACGTTTTATAACTTTCAAAACGGCGTCATAATCACTTTAATATGAAAAGCACGAAAGTTTATTTGAATGTAAGAAAATCATATCCATTTTGAAAATTATGAAATAACTAGCTGCCGCCCACGGCTTCGCTCGCGTGGTACCCGGATAAAAAATAGCCTATATGTTAATCTAGTATGTAAATTATATATTATATCTACATGTATGTACTGTGTATATTCCAAGTTTCGTTCAGATTCGTTCAGCCGTTTAGGCGTGATTGAGGCACAAACATCCAAACATCCTCACAAACTTTCGCACTAGATGGCAGCACAGGTAAAGTTAGTACGCGCTATCGTTGCGTTTTGAGCTTTACGCCGGTAACTTCAAGCAAACTAAAACTTTTCACTTTTATAATTGTAAATTAAACGAACTCACCAGTGAAGTTCGATTCCAATTATACGAGGGTTCAGCCGAAGACGATTACATTGTTTACAAGCAGCAGTACACGTATCATGCTGCCTCAGTCACACTTTCAGAGTTTATATAGATCAAAAACCAAAGAGTTGATCCTCTGTCTCACTCGCACCGCTCCGCCATCGGCAACTTACCTGAGTCACGTCATTATTTTAGAGTAGATTATCGAATTTTGTATTTAGTTTATATTTTTAGTGGGAATTGTAAGACTGGGACGGGTGGGATCTTGTAATCGTCTTCGGCTGAACCCTCGTATAATTGGAATCGAACTTCACTGGTGAGTTCGTTTAATTTACAATTATACATTCGGGTTAAGCCGAAGACGATTACATTGTTTACAAGCAGATGTTTAGAGCAGAAATCTATAAAAATTTAAACTAAAATCAAAATTATGTTGTTTTATCAACTTAAATACACATATTCAATTAGCGTATTAAGTTTGTAAAATTGAACACAATGCTAGCAATAAACAGTAGGTAAGCATATTGATTGTATATGATTAAATAAAATATCAAACAACGTTTTTATAAATAGGTCATGGCCTGTAAAATTATTTGTAGATGTAAGTGGCCATGACTGACATCCTGATTATTCTGGCGTATATCCCTTTTATAATTTTTTAGGATTAGGATAATTGAAGTATCACTCAAACCTGTAGCTTTCCTTATTACTTCCAGACTGACTCCAGATCGGAGAGCGGCTGACATGGAAGTGTGCCCGGGTACTGTGCGCCCCAAACACTCCCACGTCAATGCCGCTGTCATAATGCGCGAGTACCTGAGGACTGACTTTTTTATATGGCTATTTAGCTGATATGAAAAGATGATTATCCGAAATCGCGTTCCTAATACTTTTTGTTTTGTCAATGTATTGCATGCGCTGGACAAATTTTCATATTATCTTTAATAAAATGCAGTCTGATGAGTGGTTGGAAAGCTCCATGTCTTGACATCTTAATAAAATCAGGTATACGAATTTCTATGACATAATTTGTAATCATGATATTTTATTTTGATCATACTTAAAGTTTGAATCCTTTGATCTGAAGCTATGATAAGTAATGTAATAGATTTTAGTGTCAGATCTTTTATTAATATATTATTGTTTGGATAATAATTAGAAAGGAAGTTTATGACAATGCTGGGATCCCATGTAAAGTTATATTTGGGACAAGATGGTTTCATTTTATAAACTCATTTTAAAAACCGATTGTATAATCAGTCAGTATAATCAGTGGTTACTTTGTTACATAAAACTATCGACAATGCTGATCGATGAGTGTTTAAAGTGTTATAACTACTATCACTTTCAAACCTTTCTGTTAAAAATATATAACATCAGACGTAGTAGCTTCGCTAAAGTTAACATTATTATTTTAGTAAAATAAGCCAAGCTTTGAATAAAGAATTATACTGATTTAAAGTATCAGACACAAATAAAGCCCTAACTATGTTTAACGAGGCTTGTGGAACTCCACGATCAGTTAAGAACTGCCTGATAGACTCGTAGCCACCAGGGTAAGGTGGCTCTCCCTGAAAGGAGAGTTTAATAAATTGACGATTTAATAATTGAATAGTTAGGTATAAATATTAATTGTTTCGATACTACAAGTCTTGACCACAATTAGTACTACCAAGGCTGTGAGCGCCTATGAGGAACCACGACAATACCGACTGCATTATCATTTACAATTTTTCTAAAGACTTTAGAAATCAAACAAAAGGGTGGAAACGCATTTAAGTTTAACTTGGACCAGCTAAGAGTAAACGCGTCTACTAGCCCTGAGTATGGATCTAGTTTCCAAAACGAATATCATTTAGAATTTTGAGCACTGGCAAAAAAAGTCGAATTCTGGAACCGCTAAACATCTAGTGATGTCTCTAAATGCGAAGTTAGCAAGTTTCTATTCCGTGTCTAAGTTCAATTTACGACATTCGTGATCGGCCCTGATATTTTCAAATGACTTAACATAGGAAGCAAAACCAAATATATTACTTCACACGATAGCCAAATATCACGAGACAAATCATTTAAGCGTTTGTGTTGGATGCAACCCATTCTGTTTATATAGCCTATAGCTGTGGTATTATCCACTCTCAAAAGAATAATACAATGTTTTAAATCACTTGCAAATATTTTCAAACCAAAATGTTTAGCTCCAATAAAATTAATATGCAAAGAAAGATAAGAGTCTTTCCAATTACTATTGGTGCTATTTATTATTATTATTATTATATTATTTATAATTATTATTTGATAATGATAAATTATGTTTGATAGATCAAAGATCATGCTGTGCCGACACCACATAGAGCGGAATAAGGCAGGTAGATGATGATTATTATTATTTGATAGTTACAAACAGCACCCCAGCCCGTGAGCGAAGCATCCGTGAAAATTTCTAAGTTATAGGTATCATTACGAATCAGACTAAAAGAGCTGTCAATGTTATTTATCCACCATTTAAAATCCGAATGAAGGTATTAACATGCGTCTATTATAATTATCCGAATAATTTAAGGCTAAAAAAGATATTTCTTGTTGAAATTGTTTGGTATAAACCCATCTGCCAACAGGTTGATGCTAGTAGCGCAATGTATTGAGCAAAGGATCTGATACTATATTTACGAGATTTTCATAAGTTTATTTTTATTGCTCTATAATATCATTTTCGTTGAATTGAAATTAAAATCTAAAAACTTGCATATAGTTCTAGGAATTTCAGTATGACAAAAACAATTTACTGTGTTAATATTAATATCATTCATGCAACTCGTACGAGCTGCCTCGACATAAAAAAACCATCCAAATCGGACAAAGTCCAATTAGTGAAAGGGCATTAGATTCGTACAAAATCATATTCCATTGAAACCTAAGCATTTTTTATTCATTAATTGAAATCAAAAAATATGTGTACGAAAGTCTTGAAGTGTTCAACATCAATAAAATAATTGAGTTCTTTTAAGTTGAAAATAAACTTATTTTTAACTTTAGGTTTAGGACAGTAAATCGGTAATATGAATTTTCCCTTATAGGATGTATAACCCCGTGTACGATGTTTGAAGTGGGGTTTCTATAAGTTACCATTTAATTCATAATTATTTCATTTTGATTCATAACATAGTATCCAAGACAGAATCATAGTATCGTCGGTAATATTACCATTGATCATAAAGTTTCATAAACGACCTGCCAATGGTATACCAGAATTTACTTGCGTAACAAATCAGGCGCTGACGTCGTCGCTGAGGTCGATGACGATTGTAGTCCTGGAGCCTGCAGTCTCGCGACAGCCCCGTTCGCCCGAATGTTGAGCGGGCGCTGGCGCTGCCGCTCGCCGCGCAGCATTCGTGTGCGGGCAGCACCCCGCATCTCGTGGGCTGCCGTCCTCGATGCTCCCCTCGAGTTTAAAGCACCTCGTTGTGAAGGCCATGCAATGGGAGCTTTCATTTCTGAGCCTGACTTTGAAATTGCTAAAAGCAAGCAATTTGCAGATTTTAAATGTTCTGCCAAATCCGAATAAATAAATACTCGTCAATATTGGTATACGGCATCTCGAGTAAAAAGAAATTATGTTATTGAGAGAATTCAAAATAGCAAATCTTAAAGATTGTGATTCTCAATAATGATAGTCACAATAGTCTACCCGCAACACTAAGGGGTTTTACTATGTCTTGATTCAAATTTGAACTTAAAGCAACATCGAGAACCTTCCCAAGTACAGCAAGACAACTAGAAAATTGATTTTGCTTGCTTTCGTTGAAAATAATTTTCTTCAAATTCATTTCGCTTAAAGCAGTTCGTACTTCAATTCACATTCAGCTTTAACTTCTTTGGTAAGACCGTTCAATAATATGTGCTGCCATCTAGGGGCCACATATTTATTTATAACATTATCATGGTTACTAAGAGTTGACGAGTCTTATTGTCTGTTGTCTTCCGAATCTTGGATGATATTATCAAATATTTCATATGAGAAAGGATGGTTTTCAGTAAAAAAAAAAAAAAGAAGTATAAGACTATATCGTTGCTTACCAACATCTCGACTCGATATACGAGGAGAAAAAATGCTATCCATATAGGATTTTTAAAATCTCTACACTATAAAAGTGGAGGTTTAAAGTTGAGCTATCCGTAAAGGATGCTTATGAGTTTCTCTACACTATAAAAGTGGAGGTTTAAAGGTGAGCTATCCATAAAGGATGCTTATATTTCTCTACACTATAAAAGTGGAGGTTTAAAGGTGAGCTATCCATAAAGGATGCTTATAAATTTCTCTACACTATAAAAGTGGAGGTTTAAAGGTGAGCTATCCATAAAGGATGCTTATAAATTTCTCTACACTATAAAAGTGGAGGTTTAAAGGTGAGCTATCCATAAAGGATGCTTGTATGTTTCTCTACACTATAAAAGTGGAGATTGGACAATAAACTAATCATATAGACTGTCGTGCCCAAATGAATATAATTATTATGTACCACAAGCGATATACGCGAGGTATGGATATACCTGGTTATATTACTAAAGGTAGGTTGTTGATCATAAAATAGTGACAACCTTATCGATCAAACCTCAATGTTACACCTTGTGCAGAAAATACAAAATGAGGGTAGTTGGAAAATTCCAAGACAACATTTCGTTTGCATGAATTATTTTTATAATTTTTGATTTCTTCGAAACCAAATGAACTTTATATTTTAAAGTAAAAATACTATGCAGGTACATACGTGATGTTCCAAATGTTCAGATTCAATATTCGATAGGTACGCTTCCAGCTTTCTTTTCTGATTTCTTCAAAATATGATCACATTCCTTTGTTTGCTTCGTTTTCCCATCTCTCCACTAAAAACTTTTGAAAATAAACTGAAATAATCCAAAATTTGCGAAGAGCGTGTAACTTTGGCAAACACAAAAACATGTAATGACGTGACTCAGGTAAGTTGCCGATGGCGGAGCGGTGCGAGTGAGACAGAGGATCAACTCTTTGGTTTTTGATCTATATAAACTCTGAAAGTGTGACTGAGGCAGCATGATACGTGTACTGCTGCTTGTAAACAATGTAATCGTCTTCGGCTTAACCCGAATGTATAATATAAGTAAGAAAGTAAGATATAACTGATAATTTATTGCTAGAGAGCTCTCGTGGTTTAATTAGTGGTCGTGGGTTCAAATTCAAATCCGGTTCAGCACCAATGGATATTTCTGTTAGATAAATGTGCTCTCACGGCGAAGGAAAACATCTCGAGTACCTAGTAATTTTCTCGATTGTACCACAGCTGCACATAGTATAGATACAGTGTATTTGATTTCCGCTGGTTGTTTTTGTTCCGCCTGCGGGTAAAGTTAATTGGTATTGACACAGATTTATGCCCGTTTTGTTTGGTATTTCGCCCGCGGTCGGAGCTTGAAAAATGTATCGCACGAGACAAGATTGCAAATGTATAGATAGATTTAGAACATTAGGACTTTATGAGCGACATTATGGTCTAGTCCTTGTATTGTGGAGTATGAACGGCCAAGTTGAAATAACAGCTTAGTAAAATTTAAATTATTATATATATTAATTGGGAGACCTCGGTGGCGTGGCGGGCGATTGCTCGGCTGAGACTCAAGAGGTGGGGGTTCGATTCCCGCTACGGGAGAAATATTTGTATATTTTGCAAATATTTCTTCCGGGTCTGGGTATTGTAGTATTTTGTATAATAAGTAGATATGTATTGATAAAAAAATATGGACGCATTTAGAATATCAGGATTTTATGACAGATGGTCCAAGACCATTTCGAGCAAAATTTTGTCGTTCCGCGATCGATTTAATTTTTTTTTGTAAATAAAATTTAAACCACAATCATGGTGTTTACCCATGGAATTTCTAACAATACATCGAGCTACGAGCACTGGTGGTCTAGTGGGTATAGGTGCTGGGCAAGCCTACTCCATCTTAGTTCGTCCCAGCAACTACAACGTCCCGTTTGTGAAGGTAAAAGTTGCCTGCTGACGCTGTATAAATCATCTGCTATAGATGGTAAAAGGCTTTAGTTAGAGCTACCGTCGATGAAGGGCAGATCGTGACTGCTCTCCACTTTAGCATAACAGGGTTTGAACCTGCGCCTTCCCTAATTTACTGCCTATAAAGGATTACGGCACCCTTCTTCTAAGAAATCTCGTTTCTTTTTACAAGGCTTATTTCCCAAGTCCAATTTAAAATTCAGCAAGACTTCTTTACAGTTACTTCAAAACGTTTTGATAATTTTATAGTAAATAAATAATAAATAAATAAATATTTTTGGACATTTTACACAGCACCATCTAGCCCCAAACTAAGCAAAGTTTGTACCATAAACTATGGGAACCAGATGGCTGATAGAATACTTATATAGGTACGTTTTTTTGTAAATACATACTTATAATACATAATATTACAACACCCAGACCCGGAAGAAATTTTTTCATCGAAACCGCGCCTCGTGTGTCTCAGTCGAGCATTCGTTCGCCACGTCACAGAGGTCGTCTCAATGAAAATGAAAATGAAAATGAAAATGAAAACCGGTTAAGTGAGACTCGAATTAGCACAGGAATGGTTCCGTACCATCGAACATAAACATAAATGTTTCTTGTATGGGGCCCATTCATTTTATTTAATTTTTATTATTTGTTGTTATAGCGACAATAGAAATACACACTCTGTGAAAAATTCAACTCTACTTATTAGGGTTCATGAGATACAGCCCGCTAACAGAAGGACGGACAGCGGAGGGTTAGTAATAGGCTCCCGTTGGCACCCTTCGGGTACGGAACCCTAAAAATGTATGGAGCTTGTCGACAGATAAAGTTGCACAGAGCTACTTGTTATCTTAATTAACGATCACGGCAGAAAACACATCACGGGATTAATAGCACAAAAGTTTTATGGATACTGCTTTTCCCATTATCACCTACATTACATAAGCTTTTTGTGTACTTAATTATTTATTTCTAGTTCTCGATTGCAACATCTTTAAAATACACAAAGGGAAACTGCATATACAAGTGGGTCTATCTATCTGGTTTTGTCACTAGTTCTTTCCAACCAGTGTGGTGAAAGGATTTAAAGTGTGCCTCAGAGGCTCCTTCCTTGACACATATTTTCTGACTACTAGGCTCTACGACATGCCGGTTTCCTCACGATGTTTTCCGTCATCGTTTGAGAGTACTAGTAAAGTGCACGTAATTTTTCTCGAATAGAAAAATCCATTGGTGCACGATCGTATTTGAATCCACGACCCCTAGGATCGGAGGGCGGGGTCACTACCAATAGATATCATTGCTCTCAAAGAACGTTTATTTTAGGAATATGTTTCTAGTATCCTCTCCAACTCGATGGACCTGCATGGGCGATGTGCTGATTACCTGTCACCATGGTTCACCATATCCATCTTGGGAGTCTTGGATCAGAAGTGGCTGCAAGTTTTATTATGATTACTTGTGGTTCTGCCCACCCCGTTAGGGAAACGGGCGTGATAATATGTATTATATGTATGTTTCCAGTTCTGAATTGTATCTGTAAAATACACAGCGGGAAATGAGAGGAAATAGCAATAGGCAGGTGAGACGGCAGTGTAGTGTAACTCAATACAAATCCAATATCCACGACGCCTCTACACTTTGTATTATATGTGCTTTGAGTTGTAGCAAAGCTAGTACAGTTAGCGATAGAATTTCGTGAACATGGAATGCATTCAGTGCTCTTGGAACCATGCCGAATGATTTTTGTTTTCTTAATTTTTATTATGTATTTGATGAATAAAACGAATATTTTTGACAATGGTAACATATTTTCCTTTTCCTAGCAGCAAGGAAAATTTGTTAGCACTGAAAAAATATCCGCATTTAAAACATTTTTCTGCAAATAATTAGGCATCAAATTATAATTGGATAGAATTTTTGGAAATTCACAGATTTTTTCACAATTGGTGTACCAGGCCTGCTTTGAAACTTCTCATTTGTCAGCTAGGTCTAATTCTAAGTTCTAATCCCAAATTCCAAAAAAATTCAGGCCTTATACCTACAATGCCATTTGGAGTAAGAAAAAAAAGTTGTGGCCCAATACTTTTGTGTTTGTTTTGGCAGATGTCAAAAACTGTAGAAAGCGTTAAAAAGCTATATATCACTAAATTGAGTTTTTTTTTTAATTTGGTTAAAAATATTAATCTTTTGCAGTAGATATTAAGCTTAATATTACATCGTTGTTGATATAATTATGTGTATGACTGAAGTTTTTTTTTATTATAGTTTGTCTTTGTAAATAAAAATTACACTAATCTTATATTATAAGAATCTTTGTCCTGACTGACTGACTGACTGACTGACTGACTGACAGACAACGCACAGCCTAAACCGCTGGACGTAGAGACTTGAAATTTTCAGTGTAGGTAAACCTTGGTACGTAGGGGTGTACTAAGAAGGGATTTTTCAAAATTCAGCCTCTAAAGGGGTGAAAAGGGATGAAAACCTGGAATCAATTTTTGGTCTAAAACTGCACATAACCTATATCAAATTAAAGAGCCGATTTTTCTCATTTAGTTGATGTCATAATTACCTGTAAATTCTTTATTTTTGGCATGTTTTTCATGAAAAATAGAATACTTTTATTTTGACATATTATGACAACGATGATACCAAAGATTAGTAATAGATGATACAAAACATATGGAAAAGGAACTGTCAATGTCAAATTACCTGTGAAAGGAAGCATAAATTATTACTGGTACGTCAATAAAATGCGTCAATAGAAAAAAAATATCCTTCAAACATGCATCCACTGTAAAATATCCATCAAACTATTTACACCTATTACCAAATTCAAAGTGGCAATTATTCACCAGAATTCGGGTAGTCTGTCACACGTTCGTAAATTCAAATTCTAGTGCCTCTGTCCCGCTGGTCGAAATTACGTTGTACGCCGCAGTACCTGCACCTAACGGCATTTCCCCACTAAATTTAATTATCGTGTGGGCACAGTACAGTCCTAACTAATCCATAGCACTTGTATTAGGGTGTTGTAACTTGTAGTAAATATGAACTACATACGTAGAGGTTTTGTGTTGTGGTACTCATAGTAGGGTATAGGGAATCCCAGTGTGGGGTCAGGATTATGTGTGTGACTGTTGGTCGCAGTGATCGAATATATTGTTTATGTTTATTTGCGTGAGTCCACTGATTTTGTGAGAGCACATTTGTGCGGTACAGTGTACAGTGTGTTAGAGATGTCTGTGTTTATTAAATTCGTATTATTCAAATATTTTATTTGCTATTTAGGTATCATTTTATTCACTTGGAATTGAAAAGAACCCTTATTTGTATGCGTCAGTGCTGAGATTTGAAAAATAAATGAAAAATTCTTTGAGTAGGTATCTGAATATCTTACAAACTTTAGCGCTCCGCGACTTTTTCAAAATGTCTTCAGTTTTTATAAAAACTTTCTAAGTGATTCCTTGTTTGAAATAGCTTTAAATTGCTACAACTAAATACATAAAACTGTTATGTTACTGACTGATTACGCACTATTAACACACAGACTTCTCCATGTCCTAGATGCATGATACTTGTAGGCTATATTCCCTTATACTGTAAGGGTGCACTGAAAAAGGTATTCCAGAAATTCTGTTCCTAGAGGACACATCAAGAAGACGAAGTTTATATGAAAATAAAACAACGCGGACAAAGTTTTGGGGCGTTCTACTAGTACAAAATATAATCCTTTTCATATGAATATTTCAAAATTTTCGTACTACGAGTATAGGTAAAACCTCTTGCAACCAATCAGGAAAACCGCTAACAAAATATTGTTTATAGTTATTGCTACAGCGTGGGTTAAAAGGGTCACATCATAGCTTAAAACCCACCTCTATATGTATGAACATATAACGCAGTGGATTACTGAAAACTACAAACCACCGTATAATCTAAACTTTAGGTTCTAAAGCATTAATTGTACCTTTGAAGTCACCTTACACGCCTTATTCTGAATCCAAGCTTCACTAAGTAGTTGGGAGATTATATATCAAAGCCTTATTTAATTACTAATTTAGAACACAAAAGACTTTCAATCTCTTACTTTGTCTTAAAAGCAACATAAATTAGGAATTTTAAAAGTACGAATCAATAACGTCGTCGTCATTCGCAGTCAGACTTTACCCACTGCTGGGAATAGGCCACCCTTTGTGTCATCCATCACGGTCCTGTGATAGTCTCGTTCATCCACGAACCACGCTTTTCACTTTATCGTCTGCCCATCTTCCTACAGTAATAACCTAATATACATTTTCTTAAACATGAGTTTTCATTTCAACGTTTTGTGGTAGTAAACATTTGCTATGAATGCTGCCTAGCTTATATGTCACGGTAAAATTGTAAATATCGTTAGATTATAATCTACCTCGGGAGGTTGTAAACTGTCGAAAGATTGTGAATCTTAAACATACTGCTTACAATTTAGCTGCTGGCGTTTCAGTGGGCGTAGTTTTTCCCTAACTAACCGAGACCGACAATTTAACGTGCCCTCCGAAGCACGAAAGCGCTCAGCTCTTAATGCCACTTGCGATCACCCATCCAAATTGTGACCGCGCACAAATCAATTAAGAACGTCTGAGCAAGCTAGGCCACGAGCGCTTCATGAAAAGTCTATTGATAACTCCAAACGGACAGAAACAGCAATATCGCCAAAATTGGCACAAAACGTTTTGTATTATAGGTTGTCGTTGGTTGGCAAGCTGGTCCATTGATAGTACGTGCCAAGTCTGGCACGCGCCACGTTGTACCCATTATGTCCGTTGTATGAAAGTGAATTTTATTTGGGACTTTACTGCCCATAACTACCATGTTTATCTCAAGAGTTACGAGTCAAATAATCTATTGGTATTTTTTTTGAAAACTGTCCTGCTACAGTTTGGTGACGAGACGGATCAGAAATATAAAAATTTTATAAAAATAAGCTCATGACTAATCTACAAGATTGATAAATTTAGATCACTAGTACTAAAGACAGACCTACTAATTTTGTCTTAAACCTACCTTCTTAAGCCTTATTCTCTTTTATATAATGCCATACAGAATAGCTGATAAATGGCCACGGGCAACGGAAGGAAGATTACCGTATCAACTTTTTTTCTCAAAAATAAAGTTAAATATAAGAATCAGACATAAATCGGATTTTGGATACATAACCACTAAGTAATATATTTTACTTGCCATTTTCATACCTATCATTATAGAATTTATCTTACTTTTCCTACCCTTAAAGCTAAAAGAGGGTAGTTCGTTACGATAGATAAAAAACGATGCTAAAAAACCTCTACTGAGTCCAGGCGACCTATATTTATGAGTTAGGTAGGTATATGAACCCTTTTACATCGCTTGCAAAATAATTCGTCCCCCAGGGCTATCAAATGTTACTGTATAAAATATATCTCAGATTAAATCAGTGTTCCTACATTTTCTTTTATAAAAATATTCGATTCGCTCGCTTTAATATAGATAGTATTTCTCTGCTGGACTGGGAGTAAAAAAAAAGCATAGAATGCGTCCAGCTGCTTCTCTTTCCGAGCATGTCGTAAAAGTCGACTAAGGGATAGTATCCTCCCCAGAATGATGGACCACTTATATGGGCGATGGGCGGATCACCTGTCACCATGGTTCACCATATCCATCTTAGGGCTATAATCAGAAGTGACTGCAAGTTTTCTTATGTTTACTTGTGGCTCCGTCCACCCCAGTAGGGAAACTATGTATGTAATATAGATTTAATGATCACAATCTGAAAGATGAAAGTATTTTTGAGCTCTATTTTCCCTACTCGTGGTTCTTTAGAAAGGTTAATATAAGAATAACGATACGAAAGAAAAATAATCTTTGCTTTTCTGAAATATTGAGCTAATTCTAATTCTAATTAAGGTTAGGGGAACAAAGATCTGCACTGACGTCCCGCGGTGGGGTGTATTGTGCATTATCCCCCCTGCTAACCCTCCCCCAGCCAGCCCAACTCCTTGAAGTACCGGAGAAGGACCTTGGGATGTTGAGCTTATATAAATAGTTTTCGAAGCTTTTCCGGAACTATCGGGTTTTCAGCAGGAGTAATAACGATCTCGGAGCAACAGTTGCATTTGGCACGAGTCTCGACCAGAGGGGCCATGCTTATTGAAACTCGCGGGGCTCGCGCATACAGAGAATTCCTAAGTTGATGTGCAGGGACCTAATTAGGCTGCTTGGGGACAAGGCGAGCAACTTTCTTAAGTTTAGTAGTTTTTTTTCTATAGTATACTAGCTGCCGCCCGCGGCTTCGCTCACGTGGTACCCGGATGAAAAATATAATTCTAATTTTTCTCGCCGTAAAAACCATCCTTGAACTTCAACGAACATTTTAAAAAAAGATTTGGCCAAATTGGTCCAGGCGTTGTTGAGTTATGCGCTTACACACATTTTGCGATTCATTTTTATATATAAGAAGATTGTTTTATTCTCATTTCCAAATTATATTTTCATTATATAATACATATATTTTACCTCGGATAAAAGTTGTGCATTCTCGTAACCTGTAGCGGTAAGTTCATAATTCCTTAAATTAATCTGAGAACAGCGCTGTGGGCGGCATTTTACAAAAACTACTAGTTACTAGCTTTACCCGCAGTTTCGATTGCGTGATAATCGGACAAAAAGTGTCCTATATGTTATTCCAGCACACATACTATGTATATTTCAAGTTTCCCATCACATCGTCCATATTTATGATCCATATTGTTGGAGAGGATACCTATCCCTTAGGCGACTTTTACGACATGATCGGCGAGAGAAGCAGTTGGACGCATTCTATGCTTTTTCTTTACTCCCAGTCCAGCAGAGAAGTTACACAGGTACCTAGTATGTTTGAAAGAATAACAAAAAAAACATTCTTCAAACTTAAAGACTCAAGTTATAATATTTTTGACTGGTCTGCTTATTTCGACGTTGGTTTCAAAACTTTATACATAACGAAGCCACAAGAGTTTGCTTTGAAGTTGGCGAATATTTCATCACACGCCTAGTTGTTGTAGCTAGATAGGACGTGCCCAAACAGGCCGAAATTGCAATTAGTAAGGTTTATTCATATTCAAGCACATTTGTTAGCGGCGGCGGCGGGTCCGCATTAAATTGCTTTTTAACAGCTTTGAGCCTCCGAATTCTGTACTTTCTACTACTTGGAATGTTTTAATGACGAACAATAAACATTACTTCCCTAAACAATTAAAAATAAATGGACGTTCCTCGATTGAATTGAATTTTGTTTACTAGGCGAGCTCGATTAAAAATTTAAGCGCTCATCAAAGTTTTCTCAAACTGATCTTTGAACTCTATCACTGAATTACTGTTCAGTAAAAGTTTTACTTTTGCATCGACAATCGATGGATGTTGTAATCTTGATGAACCACTGAAGAACATTAACCGATCTTGTGATAGAGGCTAAGTTGGCTTAATTAAACGTCGCATAAAACTTACGAAGCCATTAGCGCCAGCACTGCGTCTCTGTTTTAAATATATAAAACTACTAACTACGTTACTGACTGACAATCATTGTATAGCACATTAATTATTATTATTTATTATTATTATTATTTCTGTTATACTTCGATCTGTTTTATTTTGTACATGTACCCTCTATCTGTATTCCACCTATCTCTAGTCTCAAAGGTTTGCTGGAAGAAAACTCTTTGTAGGGTTAAGCTCGCCTTTGTACATGCCCTTACTTAATGCCTGTGTTTTTATATGTACAATAAAGAAAATCCTACTATCATATCCTACTAATATTATAAACGCGAAAGTTTGTATGTATGGATGTTTGTTACTCTTTCACGCCTAAATGGCTGAACGGATTTGAATGAAACTTAGAATATACATAGTACATGTACTGGATTAACATATAGGCTATTTTTCATCCGGGTACTACGCGAGCGAAGCCGCGGGCGGCAGCTAGTAAAGAATAAAGAGGTGCAATAAGAAAGCAATTCCCGAAAATCAACTCCTAGAGGACGCAGCGGGAAGATGAAGCTCAAATTGAAAAAAAAACGAAGACAAAGATACGGGGTGATCCACTAACCGTTAAAAATAAAAGTCTTGAGAGTAAAAAATGTAATAAATCGCAATATCCTTAATATCCACGTTAGTTTACAAAGAAAACATAATGTTGCTCAGTTTCTCAAATAAAGAGACTGAATTTCACTATCAAAGTCAGCACTAAACGAAAGTCCTTTCCAAAGTTTCCTTTGTTGTTTGACCAGACGTAATACAAATTGCATTTGCATTCGAATCTTTAGAGCATTGCTGGTCTAGTGGTACCGACCCCGCCTTACGATACAGACGTGGGTTCGCTCGCGCACCAATGAATTTTCTGTTCGGAAAATTGATGTGCGGTAACCAGTAGGTACTATCAAACGGTTAAGGAAAATATCGTGAGAAAATGTTTGAAAACATAATTATGTCAAGTACATGACAGGAACTTTTAAGAGGCAACCGTACTATCGCGTCTAAACCGATTTCGAAAGATATAGCTCTACGGATTTCGGGTATGTTAAAGGAAAATAGAAAGTCAAGCCCGCCAAATTAAAAAAAATTAATTACTAGAAAACTACAAAATTAATCAAAAAACTGGTTTCAACAACTAAAGAAATAGTTATTATCAAAGTAAAACTCATCTGGAAATATGGTAGGGTTCCCGAGATCTTTCAAGATTTCTTTTCATCGTATCTCTTATCGTGTTTTCACTTTGAATAACTAAAGAAAAAAATGTTATAATAACATATTATTTTTGAATAAACACATTTTATCAACGTACAACTCCGCTAATCCGCAAATCCGCTACTGCACACACAAGGACTAGTGAAACGAGAGTCAGATTTGAAACTTTTGCAAATGAACAATATATTCCAATGCGATTTTCAAAGCTGCTCAAATCAGGACGAATGCATTCTCCGCACTAGTTCGTGCGCGTCAGCACTAAAGCTTTCGGTTTATTGAACGAATCAGCAGGATTTTTACGGTCATAATATAGTACTCGATATCGCGAAATTCAAAGGCATAATGACCCTGTGTGGCGGGCGAGACGCAGGAGGCGCGGGTTCGTTTCCTGTTGTAAGCGATTGTTGGGTGTTATTTATTATTAAATTATAAACAACAAAAACTACATTTATTAACACAAGAAAACTTACAAAATCTAATTTGCAAAATACAAAAGAAGCAGTCGGGCTATCTAAGGACCGTTGCAAACGGTCTTTTGATATCTCATCTGATGATGGAAGCGTGACCATGACGCTGGCCGCATTGCCACGCTGAATGGTAAATAAAAAGTAAATAAATAAAAAGTAGGTAGCCTATATGCAGTATGCTATTCCTTAATAAATGATTCTAAAATATTCAAATTTTCATCCAAATCGGTGTTGCCGAACCACAAAATACAAACTTACGGATGTAGCTTCTGCCTATCCACATAGAAAACAGGGGGGATTTTACGTACCTATGTATTATCTGTTGAAAAATGTCTATGAAGCAGCGGTTGTCGTATCGTAGGAGGCTGAAAGCACTTCTCTTTGTTGCATTGTGACTGCGAACGTACTCAACTTGACACTAGTTGTAGGCTGTTACTTGGATAACGTATTGTTAACACTTCGTTGCGAAGCAAATTGTGGAAGTTGAACTCAAGTTGGAATTGCTTAGAGGACTTTGTAATGTAGATGTGGAGTTCCGAGTTTTCATCCAATTTAGAAGTTACAAATGTTAGGTGCTAAGCCTTGCCTTTAAGTACATAAACGTAGTCTTATGAACAATGACCCACAATAAAGAATATGCATGATATTTTTATATTCTATTACGGATCAGTATTGCCATTCAGCGTGGCAATGCTGATGAGCTGGATCAGGTGAGCTATCTATAGACTGTTTGCAACGGCCTTTAGATAAACTGACTGTTTCTTTTGTATTTTGTAAATTATATTTGTAATAGTTGTAAGTTTCTTTCTGGTTCTATTCGATATTTTACATAGCTAAATAAAAAAATATTGAATGCCTAAAAAGTAATGACAGCACACGACAGTCACTCAGTTCTGACTCCAAACTAAGATTCCCTGTATCGTGGGTGTCAGAAACTTCAAGTACCATGGACAATACCCGGACGAAATATTTGCAGATCATACAAACATTTCTCTTGCGTCAGCCGAGCGCTCGCCCGCGGCGCCATCGAGGTCCTAGTATCACTATTCTATTAAATATGACCTTATTTTTCAGCTAAAAAGATTTTCTCGCTTATATAGTTTTTCCTCCAAGTATACCGGGCGTAATATACTCATGATCCCACTTCCGCCATTCTGTCGTAACATATTATCGTAAGAATATCACTGACTTCCAGACTATTACCTGAAGAGAGGTAGGGAAGTACTTGTTTTACGTGAATATTCTGGCATCCCAGCCGTTGGAAGTCTCGTGAGGGTCTGTTTACCTACTAACAATTTATTTAGGTAAGCTTAGAATCTTGAAGTTTTAAGATTACACAAAAGAAGGCACTACAGAAAGATTTTTTGTTGTAAAAGTCGACTAACCCTAATACTCAAACGCATCTCAGACGTTTGAGACGTGCTCAACTCTGAGTCGCATTTGAGTGTTCCGGGGAAAGAGTATTCTCTCCAACATACCTAATGGACCATCAATATGAGCGATGGGCAGATATCTTGGGAAGCAATCAGGAGTGGCTGCAAGTTTATTATTACCTGTGGCTCTGCCCACCCCATTATGGATACGGGCGTGATGATATATTATGCTTGTGATTATGAAACAGAGCAGATACGAAATGGTAAAAATCGCCCCTGTTACTCTCCTTTTAAAAGTTCGAGGAATCTTTTACGTCAATAATTAAAAAAAAACCATTCCAGATAACACTTATCAGGCAATAAAACATTCATACACTCGATATAAAACGTCGCTTGCTCCATTCCGAGCTCATCAATCAATCATAACAGTCTGGGGCGAAGAAAAAATATATTACCTTCGTTTATTGGCCAATGGCATTCGGTAATCTTCGCCAATCTTCGGAGAAATCATAACAAATCAGTTTGCTTTTGTACATAATGAAGCCTTGTTTCTAAGAAGCGGGTGCCGTAAAAAAACAATAAATAACCCTCCTTTTTCACAGTCAAACTAAATTAGCCTTTTTCAGTCATGAAAAAAGTGTTCTAGCTCTAATCTAGGTAGATATCTAGTCGTGTCACCAGTTTCGAACCAGTGTGGTGAAAGGATAATAAAATTGTCTTGTAACCTGATGCCACCAAAATCATCTGCAAGAGAATCATGAATTAGCCAATCAGCTATACGAAGAGGAGGCAACTTTTGCCTACACTAATGGAACGCTGTGTAGTGCCCAGTGGGGCCAAAAAGACCACTTTGAACAATTCATCTATAGCAATTCATTTTTCAATTTTATAGCAAATCCCAAGCGATTCCTGTAATTTTCGTAAAATGGCCCGAATCGTTGGTGAATTGTACGCAATTCGATTTAGTAGCCTTTTTAACCCACCGGGCGTTTGCATAGAATGGACAGAACGTTTTTTTGATTTGTTGTTATATCGGTCCTTACGAAACAGGGAGCAAACCCTTGGATACAGTAAATGTAACGTACTTCTCCGATACAATGATTAAGAGGCCTGTGGGTTATTATTATAATATGAGTTTTGCATCTTTATTATTTTCGGAAAGATAGCAGCTATGTTAAAAAAAATACGTGTGATTCAATCACGTACGTTTTATGTCGATCACCGCTTTTTATGAAATCAGGTCTTATAAGTCCTTTTGTGATATCTAATAAAGCGAACTGAATTGTGACTCAATTGTATGTATTTCTTTGTTCTGTTATTGAATGCCAGTTATTGGTACTGTTACGTACTTGGCGATTGTTCAAAAGTGATCCTTTGAACGTATTCAAAGAGTAAATATTTTTCGTTTGTTCCCCAAGAGACTTCAGATGTAGGTACAAAACGGAAAATTTGCTGTTATCGATTTAATTTACACAAAATAGAGTACAAACTTTAAGTAGTTTTGGTCTTTATTAGATGTTTTTTACCTGGTAAAAAAACACTGAGCACTGATGGTCAAGTAGTTATGACCCTGCCTTCCGATTCCATCGTGGGTTCGAATCCGGTGGTGCATCAATGGATTTTTCTTTTCGAATCAAACAGTAAAGAAAAATTATCATGTAGGACCAAAAAGGTACACATGGTACCTCTTTGAAGCGCACTTTGACCCTTTCACTACACGAGTAGTAGTAGTAATCGTGTCGTAGGTAAATTGTTTTTTTTAAATCTTTACTTTACTTTCATAATAATCTAGCCAATGTTTTATTAAAAAAATGTTCCATCCAGATTTGAAATAGCCTATTTGAATAAAATGCAATTTGAATCGCGAATATCACCGCTCTGCGCTCGAGATGCAAAAGTATCCAATATCTATGAGATTTGAGCAAATACCTTTGATACCGCAAGTATTTGCTTTCCAATATCCTACTAATATTGTAAATGTGAAAGTTTGTGAGGATGTGACGATGTATGTTTGCGCCTCAATCACGCCGTAACGGCTGAACGGATTTGAATTAAACTCGAAATACACATAGAATGTGTGCTGGAATAATATATAGGCTACTTTTTGTCCGGATACCACGCGAGCGAAGCCGCAGGTGATTGCTAGCTTGTTCATGCGGTTTAGTTCTTGTAATAAGAATTTTCATACAAATGTTTTACCCGAAATCTTCTTCACTTTAGGGCTAGAAATTTTAAAATTCTTGCACCCCTTATAGTCATGGCAGCTGCGCGTTGATTGTCAGTCAAGCCAGTTTCATATGAGTTTTTTATATATAAATTAAAAAAGATTCAATCACGAATGCCGTAAAAGGTCACAAGCCGTATCAGTCTTGTCTTCTTGGGTGATCATCACGTTAGAATAAAATTTAGCCTATAGCAATATAATATATCCTATATCATATATTAATACTATATCATATATTAATACTCTGTTGGACTAGAAGTAAAGAAAAAAAACTGCGTCCAGCTGTTTCTCACCCGAGTACGTCGTAAAAGTCGACTAAGGGATAGTATCCTCTCCAAAATGGTGGACCACCTATATGAGCGATAATGGGCTGATCACCTGTCGCCATGGTTCACCATATCCATCTTTATATTAGAAGTGGCTTAAAGTTTTGTTATGTTTACTTGTGGCTCTTTCCACCCCATTAGGATAATATTTATGTATGAATATATTAATATAGTATTCACGCTCTGTGTTTATAGTATAGATTATGCGTACGACTCGCGACGAGTCGAGCTGATCTTGTTTGAAAATGACTGGCCTACAATCGCAGTGGACCGCGAAAAGTAGGGGCATGTGGCGTTGCCTGCAATGCATGTTGCTGGTTGGATGAAATTATACTGTCAAATCATCAGATAAACCATGATGGACTATCTATATAGGCGATCTGCTGTTCACCTGTCAGTTTTCTTACGATTACTTGTGGCTCTGCCTACCCCATTAGGGATACGGGAGTGATAATAATGTATGTACGTAAATCATCAGTTAATTGAAGCGCTCGTGGCGTAGCTTGCTTAGACGTTCTTGATTGATCGTTGAAGTTAAGCAACGTTGTGCGCGGTCACAATTTTCGATGCCTGACCGCAAGTGACATTACGAGCTGAGCACTTCCGTGCTTTGGAGGGCAATACAAAAAAAATGTCATACCATTTCTTAAAACGCCTGGTGGAAAATATGACGATGTTGGTGAAAGGACCCATTAAATGGGCCATGCAAAAGCGCCTTACTTTAAACTTTACCTACGATTTTACAAAGCCGTGTCATGTATCAAGGCATGATCAAATTAATATTGGATGACTTCCTCCTCACGCGACTTTCAGCTTTATGAAGTCGGGATAAAGTGTAATTTCCTGTTACAAGTGAGGGTATGTGTTTTGTGGAGTGGGTCGGGCTAGTGTTGATACGTTTAGCTTTAGCCGGACTTTAATATTTCAGATATTTCTACGTAGACTTTCAAAACAGGCGTAAGTAGCGTCAGTGGCGTCGAGCGAGTGAGCGGCAGATTAATGTACTAGCAAATGTATGGAGCGTTTTTCGAGCGCAGCGTTCAAGTGACCCTAATGCACTGAAGCTTGCTTCTAAAGTATTCTTATAAAAAAGTGACACACTGATTATTTACCGTCGAGCTCACGTCGAACTAGCAGTGTAACGCCTTAATTAATAACTTATTTTTTTACATGTCAGCATCATCATCAGCCTATAAGAGTCCGTTGCTGGATAAAGCCCTCGCTGTTTACAGTGCGTCCAACGTAACTTGGCGTGCGTGAAGTTAGCTGTTGGACATGCGCAGTGTAGCTTTTTCATACTAAATTGTTTACTGCGCATCGAAACGGCTAACTTCACGCACGCCAAGTTACGTTGGGCGTACTGTAAAGATCATATTATGATGATTTTATAAGCTTGTAAATAATCACGATACGTTTTTATTAGGTTTTTGTTTACCTTTATTTTGTATGGAATTTGGCTAGAGGCTAGGTAGTATTCCGGTTTTACAGAACGTTCGGCAACCCTATCAAGAGGTAGGCAAGGTATGCAGGCTCTCTAAATTAATTACAAGGGAATTAGAGGGAACATTGGGTGGCTCCGGGGCTCGGCTTGATATTGAAAGGTACCTACACGATGGATATACACCTTACCTGACCAACTTGGAGATTATTCATGTTTCTGAGAAGGAATGTGCCAAACTTTATAAATAAATATTCTTTTTCTTAGTCGTACACTCCTGGCGAAGTCATCTCTCTCTATTCATGGCACTGTGTGTACATTCAGTAAGGGAACACTTTATAGATGACTAGATTTAATGAGGTCTGTCCATCTTGTGGCTCATCGGCTGCAAAAACGTTGACCTACTCTTCCGTGTACTTCCCACTAATCGGTCTAAAAAGCTTTCGCTGTGATAAATACATCCATGTAATTATTCACACTTTCGAGATTTCGTTTTATGTGTTGTTCATACATTAATTTCAAACATCGAGTTCGTAAGTCAAGCCTCAATGTACGTATATGAATTTTGGAGGGAAAGTACTCATTACTCAAAAGAATAATTCTTTTATTTTTTAAATGAAGCAAAACTGCTTTCTTTATTTTTGAATAATCGTTTACTTCATTCGGGAATTGAACCAACAAAAAATAAATAATAATAAATTCTGAAACTTTTATACATGGTGCCATAAAAATACAAAATGTTTTTTAGGATTTTAGTCGGTTCGATTCCCGGGTGTAGTAAAATTTTTTTTCAAAAATCTTTGAAAGCAGTTTTGCTTCTTTTTTAAATAAAGCAATGTTACCTTTGTTTCACCCAAAAAACTAGGTTCCTTCCACGGCTTCGTTCGGGTAAGTAGGTACCTGTGTAAAATGTAGCTTATATAATACTCCAAGTCTCGAATCATGTAATTTCATTCAAATACGTTCAGCCGTTAAGCCTTGATTGAGGCACAAATCTCCTTACATCGTCACAAGCTTATATGTTTAGTACAAATCGGAACATAGATCTGTAACTTCAAACATTATCAGTGCTGTTTCAGCTTGTTCAGTGTAAATACCTCGTATATGCAGATTGTATCAGAATACAAATTAATTGTAAAGCATGTTGAATCGGAGGAATTAAAGATTCAAGAGCGAATGAGTGAATGAGTCCCGTGTGATCGAGACCGAATGACGGCCTCGGTGGCGTGGCGGGCAATTGCTCGGCAGAGGTGCAAGAGGCGCGGGTTCGATTCCCGTTGCGGAAAAAATGTTTGCATGTTCTGTAAATATTTCTTCCGGGTCTAGGTGTTGTGGTACCATGGTACTTGTAGTTTCTGATACCTACGACACAGGAAATCCTAGTGTGGGATCAGGACTATGTACGTGACTGATGGGTGTTATTTATTAATGAATGGGAACTTTAGAGCGATCTTATATCACAAGCTATTTGGAATAGGAGTTTTATGTAATGCTGGGGTGATTCTCCTGAAAAACTATGGACAACTTGTCACTTTGCTTTTCCGCTAGAGAATTCGCATGTTCAGTGTGAATCCGCATGTTAGCGTTGCTCTTATCTTAACAAGACCTGCCGAATCATAACAGGTTGCTTAAAGCCAACGCCTCTTAAAAAGATTTACCCCGAGTAGGTATCGATGATAGCGCCCTTTCCTTCCGATCCTGGTTGTGGGATTAAATCTGATCGTGTTCAGGAGCCACTGAAGAGCACTTTAAAACCTTTCACCACACTGGTTCTGTGGAACTAGTGGCACGACTAGTATGTAGTGTAGGTAGTATTTTAAAATGTCAATGTTAAGGTTTCAACGCGACATTTTTTAAACTCCCTTATGAATGAGGCTTAAGAGTGTGTCGCGAGTGTGTTAACGCCCTAAGACAAGAAATAATTTTCACAAGACATGTATTGGGAAAACACGCAAACAATACCTACCTATTTTCTCATATTTATTTATTCCACCCTTAATTAATCTGTCTCGAGTTTCTTGAAGAAACATATATTTTATTCATTTAATACACGAGTGCGTATCTTTGTGGGTTTCTGTATATTTTACGTAGGCGAATAGAATATTTAGAGGTAAATGTCGGCTTTAAACTTTTTATAGTGTTTCCCATGCTGGGAAATTGACTACGTAATTTAAAAAATCATAAACTTGGTACTTTCTCCTAGCACAGTCCCCTTAAATATCTGGTTCTCAAAATTATTTCATGCCTAAGGGGATTGTTAGAGGCACGTCCAAACAAAATACGTACGTCTAATTTTAGACTTTAGAATGATACATAAAACATTTGTTAATCAATCTTTGAAGACATTCGATTTGAAACAATTTGGTTTTTAAAATAAAAATTTTAATTATACGAAAGAACGATTCTTTACACATTTCCTTTTTGAAGATAATATTTTTGGTATATCATTACATTGGAACCAGTGTGGTGAAAGGATTTAAAGTGCGCGTTAAAGTCTCCTAGCCTCAGGAATCACGTTTATTTCCTATGTACTGTACTCGGGGTAAAATTTTAATTAATGCCATACTAGTTTCCCGTTTGTGAGAGGCTTATTCGGCAGTTAGTGATGTGACCTACTAACTTGAGCTATGTTGAGGCCTTTTCCTAAGAAGGGCACAAGCGTTTGACTTCCCAGCTTGGTCACTGGTAAAATATAATACCGGCCGGTAATTATGTAGATATCTTTTTTTATATCAACATCAGCTTGGCAATACGGCCAGCATGTTGGGTATGCTTCCACCGTCAGATGAGCTGGATCAGGTGAGCTATCTATAGATCGTTTGCAACGGTCCTTAGATAGCCCGGTTGTTTCTTTTGTATTTTGTAAATTATATTTGTATTAGTTGTTAGTTTCTTTCTGATAATAAATGTTGATGTAATTTTATTTTTTTGGTAAAAAAAGAAATATTTTTTTTTCATAACGTTTCTTACATTCATAGTAAAATAATAATATTTTAACAACTCCGTAGGCATATAAACTTACTATAGTTACCTCTTGGTCTGGCAAGCAATTTTGAATTTGTACCATTTATTTGTATACTTGGTATACATTAGCACAAGAAAATAATATACTAGATCTTAGGAGGATAATATTTCAACTTTTCAGCCAAGTACTATTTTATGAAACAATTTTCTAGGTAGCTGTATCTCCTCTGCTGGACTGAGAGTAAAAAAAAAACAATAAATCCAGCTGCTTCTTTCCCCAAGCATGTCGAAAAAGTCGACCATCAGTCAATCATAGGCGGTTGGACTGATCACCAGTCATCATTATTGATTATATCCATCTTGGGACTTCGAATCAGGAGTGGCTATAAGTTTTGTCATGATTACTTGTGGTTCTGCCCATCCCCTAGGGAAACGGGCGTGATATGCACCTGTATATTCAGTGTTCTTTTATTACTTCTTAGCGTGGCGTGTTATTACTTCTTAGCTAGACTGGGAGTAAAGAAAAAGCATAGAATGTGTCCAGCTGCTTCTCTCCCCGAGCATGTCGTAAAAGTCGACTAAGGGACAGACCTCTCCAAAATGATGGACCATCTATATGGGCGATGGGCTGATCATCTGTCACCATGGTTCACCATATCCATCTTAGGACTTTTCATCAGAAGTGGCTGCCAGTTTTCTTATGTTTACTTGTGGCTCTGCCCACCCCATTAGGGATACGGGCCTGATAATATGTATGTATATTCAGTGTTGGGGAGACGTGTTACTTATTACACCAAGTATGAGCAAATTTTGCAATGAAATAAAAAAGCTTGTCTACCCACATCACTAGCTGAGGCCCGGTAGGCCGAAATTTGCATGAAACATTGGATATTATACAGGCATTTCGTATTCTATAAATGCTCCAGACTTCAAAGCGCGGTATACGTCCTCAATTTGAATACGGCTTGGAGTGTTTTTGAGTATCATCCTGTATAGGGTAATTGAACAATGAACGGGAATGTGATGTCATGTAATAATGTGTCTCGTATGTACAGAACGATAATGTATAGAGGAATGTTTCGTATCAAGTTGCTTTAGATACAATTGCTATGCTGTAAATGAATATTTCTAAACGTCGAAAATTTTATACGTACATAAATTATCACGCCTTTATCCCTAATGGGGTGGGCAAAGCCACAAGTAAGAAAACTTGATCTCCTGATCTAAAGTCCCAAGATGGATAATGGTGAACCATGATGACAGGTGATCAGCCCATCACCCACCATACATAGATGGTACATCATGTTGGGGAGGATACTATCCCTTAGTCGACTTTTACGACATGCTCGGGGAGAGAAGCAGCTGGACGCATGTTTTACAAGCTCAAAAATCATAAAATTTTATAGTTTTTGATTTTTTGTAAAGTTCACTTGTATTTGGATGGTGGAACATCATTTTAAAATTTATGAAATTGCTGGTAACCAATTTCCAACATTGTGTGATTACGATATAATTTGATTCATTATCTTGCAATGCTTCCATTGTTTAACATATTCGAATTTAGATTGAAACCAATGAACGACAGTTCTATTATCTCGACACATTGATGATATCGAGAGCACTGGTGGTCTAGTGGTAGTGAGTGACCCGTAGTGTACCGATGGATTTTTCTGTTTAAAAAATTTAAGTGCGCTATACCAGTACTCCCAAACGGTGACGGAAAACATCGTGAGGAAACCGGCATGTCGTAGAACCTAAAAAGTTTTGAAAATATGTGTTAAGTGCATGAAAGGAGCGTTTGAGGCGCACTTTAAATCCTTTCACCACACTGGTTGGAAAGAACTAGTGGCATGACTAGATAGATAAATTAATTTGTTTCAACTCTACTTTGTCAGTCGAATGTGTAATAGAATTTACCGTCACTAACATTTTTGATTTTAGTTTTTTGGCAGATTCGGCCGAGGATCTCAAAAGGCGCAAATATGCGAACCTCAACGGGGCTTATATATTTGAGCCCTTTGGGGTCGAGACCCTAGGTCCGTGGGGCACGGGTGCCCACCGAGTTTTCAAAATTCATTCAGGGCGTCTGGTCGAAGTGATGCGCGATCCAAGAGCTGGTTCTTATTTGGCTTAAAAGATCAGTATTGTTTTTCAGCGTTGCAATTCATGGCAAGATAATAAAACGTGGTTTCATACAATAGGATAATGCTATGTACTAAATCATTGTGTTCTATTAAATTTGACCAATTTCCACTGCCCTGATTTTTTTCTTTTGATATAATTAAATGATCGTTACAAGTAATTAAATCGATCGGCATTAAAAAAATACTTTCAAGTAGAGTCAAAGAATTAACTTCTTTTCGGGCAATTCACCATACCTTCACCATGCTAAAATTATGTTTACATGAAAAGAATTACTTAGATAGTTTCCTCAATTCCCTATGGGCTCGGATTTCCCCACACTGTCATAGTACGAAAACATTTTATCAAATTTGACCAACTTCTGCTGTCCCGATTTTTTTCATCAGATACAATGAAATGATCATTTTAAGTAACTGAGTCTAAGTAATAGTCACTTCTTTGTTCAGACCGTAAGTTATAAACATAATATGCGAAATTGTCACACTGAATTATCATCATGTGGTTTTCAAACTCAATCTATTAGACTTTTAGAACTTATAAAATGAAGTACCTACACTTAAAAGCGACTTGCAGAGTGCTTAATATTATTATCCACTTAAAGCATTACACAAATCCAGTGAAATACTTTGCAAAGTTTAACAAAAGTCCATTATGTGATCTGAAGATTCTTAAGGGATGAAATTGATTTTCAGAAATAGGAGTGTCGTGATAAAAAAAAACTCGGTCAAGCCAAATTGAATTCACAAACGTACCATCGTACATGTACTTTTTAATATGACTTTTACTCTATGTACTTTAAAAATTAATCATCTTCCTACCCTTATCCCACTCTATGTGGGGTCGGCACAGCATGTTCCTTGGATCATGTTGTAAGAGTTTTGGCTAAGGTGTTTTATGACCGGCCGCCTGCCTGACATCAACCCTCCTTGGGAATACTTGCTTATTATATCACATCATGTTGGAGGATATTATCCCTTAGTCGACTGACCCCCCTTTTATTTTTTATTTGATTTAGCGGCAATAGAAATACACACTCTGTCAAAATTTCAACTCTCTATCTATTACGGTTCGTGGGATTAAGCCCGCTGACAGACAGGCGAACAGACGGACATACGGACGGACAGCGCAGGCTTAGGTGCCTTAGCGGCGGACGCGGCGGTACAATGACTGTAGTGCAGTGTACAGTGGAATAGTACAAAATCAACAAGCAATATATATTTATTGTTATTGACCTCTGTATGCACGTAAAACATACAAATACAAGCTATGATGACAAGGCGCCTGAGCGGCTATACATTTTCAAGGCGAGTGATTTTTGTTGGGATATAAAAAGCTTCGTGTGTGAACGCGATGTGCCGCTTCAGTAAACAACAGTTCTTGCTATTTGGGTTAGCAAATGACGCTATTTTCTCACCTACAGCCACGCCACTTCACCACTTCTTGTTTTTATGTATCACTCGCTTTTTACCAAAGACAAGTCAAGTGGGCTAAGTTTACACCGAAATAGCTCAGCGAGTAGGGCAAATGCGTTTTCCTGAACGTAATTTTACCAAATGTAACGATTATACATTTTTCTTATTGTGGTATCGAAAGAGAGCTCTGATGGTCTAATGGGAGCGGCCCTGCCTTACGATACTAAGGTCGTGGGTTCAAATTCGGTGAACCAATCGTGCACCAATGGGATTTTCGGTTCGAAAAATTGATGTGCGCTATACCAGAGTTTCTAATTTCGGATTCTGTGACTGTTTTTCTAGCACCTCAATTATTTTACAATAGTTAAAATGCAACTGAAATGCGTAGTTGAACTTCACTCAATTCTGTGTAAATTGAGCATAAAAGCGAAGACATTTTTCTTATTACGATTCAGCGCGTCTCCACCCCGCTTCAACAAAACGCTCCCCGGACACTTATGATAAATTGTCGATGGAGCTTTGCTGTAGTTAGAATAGTAAGGTCGTGAGTCCGAATATATTTTAAACTTTATGGCTGTTGACACATTGTTTTACTTGACCTGGTGGTGGAGTAGCGGGCGACTACTCTGCTGAGACTCAAGAGGCGCGGGTTCGATTCCCGCTGCGAGATAAATGTTTCCATGTTCTGCAAATATTTCTTCTGGGTCTGGGTGTAGTAATATTTTATATTATAAGTATGTATTTACAAAGAAAAGTATATAAGTATTCTATCAGCCATCGCGTTCCCGTAGTACAAGCTTTGCTTTGTTTGGGGCTAGATGGCGCTGTGTGAAATGTCCACAAATATTTATTTATAACACTGTTTTTCTAAAATGAGTTAATCTGTATTGATAAATAAACGTCAAACGTTACTTAGTAAAAAATATTTTTATTCACCTTGCCGCGGCTCGTCTGTCGTCAATACCAATATACCAATCCAAAAATGTTGACCTAAGCGTATGACGCTTCTATTTGTTAAATGTCATAGGCTTAAAGCTGGGACCTGTCGCTTAAAGCTTAAAAGGGAAAAAGTGTCAAACAAAAAGTGGCCGTTACTGAAATGGATGTCATAAAAAAAATCCCCAACGAGCTATCGAAACAACAAGAGATATTGAGAGAACAAACTTTTGGTTTGCATTTAGAACTGAATCTGTTTCAACATCAGACAAACGGGCATCTTGAAGAAATTTATAGATTAAAATGTTTTGGAGAAAAAATCCAAGATTGAGGGAGGACTGATCATACTCATATTTAAACAAGCCTCAAAAAGCTAAAACCTTACTATAATATGTGAACATCTCTTGTCACATTGAGGGGTAGAACTGCTAAATAAAAAATAAATATTTGTGGACATTTCACACAGCGCCATCTAGCCCGAAACTAAGCAAAGCTTGTACTATTGAAACCAGATGGCTGATAGAATACTTACATACTTTTTGTAAATACATACTTAAAATACATTATGTCGTAACACCCAGACCCGGAAGAAATATTTGCAGAACATGCATCCAAAACATCACCAATTTGGTCCAGGTACGTACGCCGAGGTCTTCTCCCTCCAACGGTATCATTCACATTCATCTTCTGGTTGTGAAGCGTGCGTGGCGTAGTTTGCTTAGACGTTCTTGATTGATCGTTTAAGTTAAGCAACGTTGTGCGCGGTCACTATTAGGATGGGTGATCGCAAGTGGCATTATGAGCTGAGCGCTTCCGTGCTTCGGAGGGCAAACCCGGCTTTTAAGTCGTTAAGCCATGACGGAGGCCTTTAGGCGGCCTAATTTCGTCACACGAGTTGGCCACTAGATCATACGAACTTACTTATTTACTGTTTTCGGTTAATAAAACGTATAACAAGCTGAATATAAAAATAGCTGAAGCAATTTATTACTTTAACTATTTCCGATAGGTACTTATTGGCAACAAAGAAATACAAATGTGAGTTTTTTCGTCCATTCAACTCGGAACTAAGACCGCGCTCACACTAACGAGCTCTTCACTAAAGTACAGTTAGCAACACAAGTGATTATCTCAGGTCTAAATAAAAGAACCATCAAAATAATATAAATGTTCTTGGACATTTCAATTTATTTATTTGTTAAGGTACACAGATAATAACAGATGGTACATAAATATACAATTTTGAAGTGCACTGTGACTTGCCAATATAGGCGTACAAGTATTAATTAAATAATGATATTAATAGGTGGTAAAACACAGCGCCATCTATCCTAAAACTAAGCAAAGCTTGTATATGAGAATCAAATATCTGATAGAAGCTACTTATATATTTTTTTGTACAGCTAGTAGACACAAAGCAAACCTTTTTCGGTTTATTTTAAAAACTATACTTCCTGAAATAAAAATAAGAACCATTTTGGAATGTACAAATAAAGTCCTTTCATATGGCACCCCAATTAACACATTTGTAAAACTTTTTTTTATTAAGCTCATATGCTTCCTAGCAAATTTTCATAGCACAATCTATTGACCTACTAAGTTTCATACAAATTGGATTAACGTATTCACAAACATACAACGCCAAATCGCCCAAGTTGCCACAGATGCCCTCTGGCTTCGCTCGTTCGATCAATTAATTTATAGCTATATCTATCATCTATTTTATGTACAGTTGGTTAAATGGCTGCCTAACAGTCAACACAAAGCCAAATGTCTCATGGTTCCGTCAAGTTCCTTGTGAAGTCCGGGATAGGATAGGATTTTGGTAAATCCCCGCGGGATCGAGGAAAGTCCCGGGCTTAAATTAAAAAAATCTATTTCTATGATTTATAAGCCATTAGAAAAACCCATTAGTTTTTATAACACTGTTCTCGCTGGCTGTACAAATTATAGCCACAGCGGTCAGTTTTTTGCTCCTTGAGTTTGCAATTGCAATATTATAGAATTTCCATTAGTAGTTGAAGGAAAAAAGAGCGCTGGGTGATCTAGTGGTAATTACCTTCCGATCCTAAGGTCGTGGGATCGAATCCGGTGCACCAATCGTGCACCAATGGGATTTTCGGTTCTAAAAATGTATGTGCACTATACAGTACGGATCGGCGACAACGGCGAGTCTAAAAAGTTCAAAAACATGTGTTAGGTAGGTACACGAGAAGAGGAAAAGAGAATTCATTTATACATGCATACATAAATACAGTATTACAGTAATATATTGTGCGCCTCGGCAATTTTTGTCTAGCTTGCGATGTAATAATATACAAAAATTATGTGGATACTTATTTTTCTATAGGGTTGGTTCAGATATTATTAGTTGACTATTAGTTGCATATTCGGACAAATTCGGTTTTCATACAAAGGACGAAGTTTGTCGAGGTGCACAATATCTGTGGCACTATTGTAATTTTGTATGAAGAGGACGTATTCAATTGCGGAATTCAAAGTTTTAATTAAAAACGTGTTTCCTAACTGGCGGTTAGCAGTTTCTTGTGTGGAATCCTTCTGGGAAATCACACAGTTTTGGTTTCGTTTCAATCAAAAATATGTTTTTGTTCGTTTGTTGTGTCCTGGGATTTTTAGACAGCTTTGATTTGTCGTGTAGGCAAGTCAATTATTCATTTTTAGGGTTCTGTACCCGAAGAGTGCCTATGGGACCCTATTACTAAGCCACCGCTGTCCGTCTGTCAGCGGGTTGTATCTGATGAACCGTAATAAGTAAACAGTTGATATTTTCACAGAGTGTGTATTTCTATTGTCGCTATAACAACAAATAATAAAAATAAATAATATAAATATTTGTAGACATTTCACACAGCACCATTTAGCCCCAAACTAAGCAAAGCTTGTGCTATGGGAACCAGATGGCTGATAGTATACTTATATACATTTTTTTTGTAAATACATACTTATTATTACATAATACTACAACACCAGACCCGGAAGAAATAGTTGCAGAACATACAAACATTTCTCCCGTAGCGGGAATCGAACCCGCGCCACTTGCGTCTCAGCCGAGCACTCGCCCGCCACGCCACAGAGGTCGTCTAATAAAATAAAAAGACAAAATAAATAGAAAAATAAAACCGTACCATCGAATAAAAATCAACAACGATATAGAATACAAAAAAGATATAGTTTTAAAAGATTTGTACAATATACCACATCGAATACGAATATACGAACTCGAGAGCATGTCAAAGCACTCTTGTGGAGGACTTGGCTGCGTTCATGGTGTTAGTGGGAACTGTTGAACACGGCCAACGAGGGACACAATAGCCTGTGATTTATTACCCGACTACGCCGAACAATTGACGGTTTTAGTCTATGTATGTAGGTTGATCCTACGTAGCTGCTAAACTACTGGTTAGATTTTGAGAGCACTGGTGGTCGACTAAGCTGAGAGGATGGAATAGGTGCTGGGCAAGCCAACTCCATCTTAATTCGTCCCAGGCACTACAGCGTCCCGTTTGTGAAGGTAAAAGTTGCCTTCTGACGCTGTATAAATCATCTACTATAGATGGTAAAAGGCCTTAGTTTAGTTTAGGTGGTTTAGTTGGTAGTGACCAGGCGTTAATGGTAAATAAATAAATATATATTTTTGGACATTTCACACAGCGCCATCTAGCCCGAAGCTAAGCTTCTAAATAAATAAACAATATTTATTGATTTATTACTCTATCTGGTTATTTAGTCTGATGGCTAATAAATTCGAGTTTACCAAAAAAATAAGTAATAAAATCGTGTTTGGTATGAAATGAATGGGCTTGTGTAAGTTCTCCAATATAGGTAACTACCATTTACATAAACGTGTTTCAGTTTTATGTACACGTTTCGTAACATTTTCGGTAACACAAGGACATGAATCCCGGGATCCGGGATTTAGTGAGCTCTTACAAAACTATTAGAATAAGGTTGTATAGAAATCCCGGGATTTTAGTCTCATGCTGTCGACCCCAGGTCAAACATTCAGCGCTACGATTTTTATAAAAAATGTTGGTAATTTTATCGATGCGGAAGTCCTAAAAGTTTAAGCTATTATGAACAAGGTAAAATTAATCCCGGGAATTGTAACCTCGTGTAAATTCTCTATCATGTCACTAGTTATTACTAACCAGTGTGGTGAAAGCATTTAAAGTGCACCTCAAAGCCTCCGTTAACTTAACACATTTAGATTTTTTAGTTTGTAAAACATGCCGGTTTCCTCACGATATATTCTTCAGCATTCTGTACAGCGCACATTTGTGAGATTTTTTTTGCACGACCGGATTTGATCCTATGACCTTAGGGTAGGAGCACGGTACCGCTATCATTAGACCTGCAGTGTCCTCAACTGTTTAATGTTAATACTTGGTAAAACTAGTCGCTGGGTCCCGGAGGTTTTATTGTTAGGGATGTTCCCGGGATCTTTCTGTATCATGCCTGAAGTGCTCCCGGGAAAAGGGATATTCTAAATTGCTTGTAATGCATCGATTGTGTCTGGAAACACGCACGATACGCTTGTCGGATAAAGTACTCTGAAAACTTTTTTACTCCTCTTTGTTATTCGATTGAATGTATTTTTTTCTCTATTTCTGTCGGGTGTTTTGTTTTGATCCGTTGTTTTCGATTGTGTCATATATGAGCACTGGTGGGCTAGTGGTAGCGCCCCCGCATTTCGATCCTAATCCCGTCATGCACTAATGGATATTACTGTTCGAAAAAAAACATTTTAAATTGTCGGTCCCGGCTTTTAAGTTTGATCGAATGTTCCGATTGCAAACGATCATCTTGAAATCATTGGAATTGATCATCTGATTAGTACGAAGCGCTCGTGGCGTAGCTTGCTTAGGCGTTTTTGATTGATCGTTAAAGTTAAGCAACGTTGTGCGAGATCACAATTGGGATGGGTGACCGGAAGTGGCATTATGAGCTGAGCGCTTCCGTGTTTCGGAGGGCATTTTAAATTAAAGCGGCTTTTAAGTCGTTAAGTCATGATGGAGACCTTTATGCGGCCTAAAAACTCCGTCACAAGAGTTGGCCACTAGCTCATACGAATTTAATTTAATTTATTGTCATTTTATATTATAATTGACCAGAACTCTAGATTATTTTCAGAATATTGTTTGTACGATCCCGGTTTGAAGAGTATTAGAAAGTCTTGACTGAGCACTTACAACAATGGACTTGCTTTGTAACATTGTTCAAGCATTTTAAGATGCGCTACCTCTTCACTTAAAACAAATAAGCTTAACAGCCACTTTAAGTATAAAGATTGTTCGCTACTTTGCTATCAGTTTTGAGTGCTTTTTTAGGGTTCCGTACCCGAAGAGTGCTAACGGAACCCTATTACTAAGCCTCCACTGTCCGTCCGTCCGTCCATTTGTCAGCGGGCTGTACTCATGAACCGTAATAGGTAGAGTGTTGAAATTTTCACAGAGTGTGTTTCTATTGACGCTATAACAAAAATAAAAAAAACGAGGTCCCATACAAGAAACATTTATGTACGATGGTACGGAACCATTCGTGTGCGAATTCGACTCGCACATTCCTGTTTTTTTATTATTAATATGTAATGGGGTATAAGTAAAGTTATGAAGTTGAGTGGTGGATGGTAGAGACAGCCATGACAGAAGGAATGATAGCCGTATCACTAGTTCTTTCTAACCAGTGTGGTGAAAGGATTTTAAGTCCGCCTCAAAGGTTCTTTGTAAGTTGAAAATAGAGTGATGGAGGAGTGATGTTTATATTCAAGGCAAGTATATAAAACTTGCTTTTGTCCGCGGTTTCGCTCGCGTGATACCCCGATAAAAGTAACTTGTGTGTTAAACTAGTAAGTTCTGTCAAACCTAGCAAGTTCTGTCAAACCTAGCGAGTTCTGTCTAAAGCAAGTTCTGTGAATACTAGCAAGTTCTGTCAAAATCGGCTTGCTTTGACACGTGATAGCAAGTGGGGTGTTCAGTACTAAGCTATAGGTTTTATGTCCAGTTCCAATATTCTACTGTTTTTCTGTCAAAAAATGTGTGCCACTTTTCGACAGACAAACAATTGCTATAATTAAACTAAGGCAACAAACGGGACGCTATAGTGCCCGGGACGAATTAAGATGGAGTAGGCTTGCCCAGCACCAATTCTATCCTCTTAGCTTAGTCAGCCTTGTCCACAGGAAAGACATGGTCAATACGTGCGGAGCTGACTAAGCCGAGGGTTTCCTGACGATGTTTTCCTTTGCCGTTTGAGAGTACTGGTAATAGCGCACATAAATTTTTAGCACTGAAAAATCCATTGGTGCACGATCGGATTTGAACCCACGATAGGAATGAAATATAAAGACCGGGAACTAAACGGTGCTTAGTATGTGGCCGCTCCAATACGAATGTGAGTATGTGCGGTGAGAGTAAGTGAATCCGAAATTGTACGGCTGTGCAAGACTTACGAGGTGTGGGAGGATCATTAACCGAAATCAACCGAGGAAGCTCGTTAGCCGCGATAACATGTCCCTATCTCTGCAAAGGCTCATTTTGTACAAAATCATTACACATTTTTTGGCAATAAAACCCCGGTAATATCTCATGAGGCATCGTTAAGGAAGCCCGTACATACAAAACACATTTTCGCATTACCAGGCGAAGCACGTGTTCGTAATGTCGTATTACAGAGTAAAGGGGATGCTTACGCACACATGTAATTCCTTACGTAATTATTTAATGGAAGCTCAAACACACAAAATATGATGGAAAATGTTTTTAAAAGTTGAACGGATATTGTTTAATAGTCGAATCCTGAACTGAATTAGTCTCGAAATTAAATTTGCTTTATGAAAATAGAAGCCAATATACCTTCAGGGGCTGGATAGCACTTTTTTATGAAAAAAAAACCCGCATAAGACATTATTAGGCATCAAAGTATGTTTCAAAATCCTTCTTAAGAAATGCCAGTTTTTATGTAGGTATCAGTTTGCTAACTGATGCATACCATACCATATCATACCATGCAGACTCTATACCATACATCATTTACATGATGACTCGATCAACTCTCTATGTTCACGATTCTAAAACATGCTACATTTTTGTTAAACCATCACACTAAAAGTAAGTTCGTATGAGCTAGTGGCCAACTCTTGTGACGGAGGTTTTAGGCCGGCTAAAGGCCTCCGTCTTAACGACTTCAATGCCGGGACCGACAATTTAACGTGCCCTCCGAAGCGCTCAGTTCGTAATGCCATTTGCGGTCACACATCCTAGTTGTAACCGCGCACAACGTTGCTTAACATCAACGATCAATCAAGAACGTCTAAGCAAGCTACGCCACGAGCGCTTCGCCATCACACCGTCTCATTTCTACAATGTATTTTTTGTGTTTATTCCGAAGCTTGTTCGTTTATTGCTGATCCCATCATACATACAGTCTCGCTTTAATACAATCGCGGATCGTCTGAAATGTCAGCGTTTCCGCTTCTATTATGGTAATACTTTTGGCAAAACGGCAGTTTCCTGTGGTAATACAAAATAATATTAGCGAACAAAATAATATCGAATACGTTCTTATGTGTTTTGTTACTTATTGGGGACTTATCTTGTTATGTTGCTGTGACGTGATCTGACTGCTTAGCTTGTTAGACTGGAGGCAAATGAACGTAATTTCTGTTGCATTTAGTTTAATTTTAAGAGTCTGGTTTCGAAAGTTTTATAAAATAAAAATAAAAACAATGAGCCGTCACGAAGATGCCAACTATCTCTTCGCCAAATATCAAAATCTGTTCAGCAGTTTCAGCGTGAAAAGGTGACAGACAGACGGAGTTATTAAAACGTTACAAAGAACTTTGTATGACAATACTTTTAAAAGGTCTATCCAACGATATGCAAGAACTTTTTAGGGTTTCGATCTCCTGTCGGGACCCTCAACGTGGAAACGTAAAAACTAACCTGAAATACTTGTAAAAGTTACGAAATGTGATAATGAAATTAACACTGAAGTTCTCGAGTTTCAATAGCTTTTGACTTAATTCTAGGAGCAATTATAATCTGTGATGTTATATGAATCGACAAAGACTTGAACTTGTAGTTTCGTTATACATTCCACGTGCATAGGAACTTTTTACGTCATAAACTATTTTTTTAACTATTTCAATTTAAAACAGCAGCGCGATTTAAGTACAGTTAGCGACACAAGTGCTTTTGAAACCTGTTTTTCAAAGCTTCCTTTTGGCGTGTTGTAAAACTTCGCATTTATAATAAACCTACTTTATTTTAATGAGTTAGCAACTGAACTCACTGTCAATGCATGCAAGTTCGCACGCTGTGTAAAAAGAGTCTCTATAAAAAGAGTACTATGTTACTTTTTTTGTTAAGCTAGGTGGCAACATTTTAATATTAATAACTATACTGGAAATAGTTATTTATATAAGAGTTATGTCTAATGATTTCTGAAATAAGTAAGTTCGTATGAGCTAGTGGCCAAATCTTGTGACGGAGTTTTTGGGGCCGCCTAAAGGCGTCCGTCATGGCTTAGCGACTTAAAAGCCGGGACCAACAATTTAACGTGCTTTCCGAAGCACGGAAGCGCTCAGCTCGTATTGCCACTTGTTGTCACCCATCCAAATTGCGACCGCGCACAACGTTGCTTAACTTCAACGATCAATCAAGAACGTCTAAGCAAGCTGCGCCACGAGCGCTTCATATCATTATTATCTGAAATGGCAAAATTAAAACCGTCCACATCATTTTGTTGTCGATTGTACAGTCATCATCACTGTCAGTTGTCAGTTGATGTTTTCAAAGTATTTTTACTGCAAATCCGAGTTAAAACTCGTATTTCTTTATACTATAATGTTTAAAACGAAAACATAAAATTTATTTGATTTGATTCACAAAATGGTTTGGGAACTAAGTTTGATCATCATTTAATTTTGACGCTGACTGTACTAGTTTGCCCTTAAACCGCTTGCATAAAGAGTTGGATCGAGCCTCTTTACGTGAAGATGCTGTTTGTAAGGCTTCGATAGATTTATCTCGTGTTACTTCAGCCGGAGTGAAGTGGGCTTAGATATTAGTAGAACTTCAGTGTAGTACCTATTAGTTACTTTGAATTATACGATCGACGCAGTATTTACTTTTTCAACGACCTCAGTGGCGTAGCGGGCGAGTTCTCGGCTGAGACGCAAGAGGCGCGGGTTCGATTCTTGCTACGGCAGAAATGTTTGTATGTTCTGCAAATGTTCCTTCCGGGTCTGGGTGTTCGTACTCGTAGTTTCTGATACTTACGACACAGGGAATCCTAGTGTGGGGTCAGGATATTATTATGAATGTGACTGTTAAATGCAACGTAGATTTAAGACGTGTCCAAATGATTCCCGTGATTTTATGGAATAAAAATTTTTGACTTTGAGCTATCAAAATTAATTTTGTTTTGTTTGTAGGAAAAGTATATTTTCTGGTTCTCGCAAGGAAAATATTTTCACAATGCGTGTGCGAGCGCTGTCGCCTTATAGCCAGGCAAATACTTTTATTCCTTCAATTTCCCTGCTCCGAGATAACGGAGAGCTCATATTAAATTTTCTCCAACTTCTGCATTTTCAGCAAAACTTCAAACATTTAACTCCCAACTTAACCCTAATCCGCTGTCGCGATGTCGCCGAAAACGCCGCGTGGTCTCCACGACCGCGGGCCGACACGACCGGTAAATAAATCTAACCCTCTGCTGGCTCAAGCTGCAGTCACTGCAAGACTATAAATTATTCATTATGCAGTCCGGAACGCGGCACATGCATCTTGTATGTCGCAAAGGCATTTGTTTATTTACATTAGTTACGTCTGCCGGACGGCGGTGAAACCTGTTCAAAATTCATTTGTTTGAAAAGACTGTCAGGGTTTTCTGGGAGACGTTTGGAATCGTTGGTTTACAATTTAAAATTCTGAAACCGACTAGAATTGTAAATGTCATACATTTCTGTACAATGGTACCTACCTACGAAACAATGTTAGTCACGTTCACTGTTGAAAATATAACGTGTATTTTTCTATTATTAGACCTCACTCAGATACTGTCGTACTCAGTTATTCCATCTGAGGCATAAAGTGGGAGTGTCATTTACATGCAAATTCTTTGCTTATTCTTGTCGACAAGGAGATCGCAGACGAATTTGCTAATTTGCAACGTTGCATCTTAGTCTAGCAGACTGAGACTCCATTTTTAATATTAAATACGTTTATAAAATGTGAGAATGTAGGTCATTCCAACATAAATTTTAAAGCCAATTCTCAAATTAAAAGGGTATCTACGTAGGTATAAATTACGTACAGCTTTGCAAAATTTCCCAAATCCGTGACCAATTATTCTCGTCAGCTTCAGTGGTTGTTTCTCATTAAATTCGCCGGAACAGTATTCATAAATTATATCCGAAATTTTGGTTTACCGCGAGTCACCGTGACGGGGTCTTACCGACCCGGCGGGCGCCACTGTAGGGTTGACTTGAGTAACGACTTTATTCTATAGTTTCTGCTGTAATTTGATTGAATAATAATTTAATTGGGTTTGAGGCGTCATTTATGTTATATTGTTCTATACGCAATCTATATTAATCTTCTAATATTACAAATTCGAAAGTTTGTGAGTATGTATGTGTTTCAGTCTTCAATGAAACTTGTTTATTTATCACTGTGAAATTGTAAATACCTACCGTTAAATTATAAAAAAAAGTAAGTAAGTTCGTATGAGCTAGTGGCCAACTCTTGTGACGGAGTTTTTTGGCCGCCTAAAGGCCTCCGTCATGGCTTAACGACTTAAAAGCCGGGACCGACAATTTAACGTGCCCTCCGAGGCGCGGAAGCGCTCAGCTCGTAATGCCGCTTGCGGTCACCCATCCCAATTGTGACCGCGCACAACGTTGCTTAACTTCAACGATCAATCAGGAACGTCTAAGCAAGCTACGCCACGAGCGCTTCTAATTATAATCTCGCGAGATTGTAAACTGTCGAACATCTGCTTAGATCGAAATTAGTTGGTTAGGTTAGTAAGTAAAAACTACGCTTTAGGCGAGCGATCAGAGAAAGCGTGCCGCGGCAGCGCCCACCGAAGCGTAAAAAATTCAAAGCAATTAAATTGTAAGTAGTATGTTACGGTTCACAATCTTTCAACAATCTCGCGAGATAGATTATAATCTAACGGTATTTATAGATTTACGGTGACATATACATAGTTCGTGATCTAAGACATATTTTTCTTCAATATATCGCGATCAACCAAGGAGGGTTGACGTCAGGCAGGCGGCCGGTCATAAAACACCTTAGCCAAAACTCTTACACCATGATCCAAAGATCATGCTGTGCCGACCCCACATAGAGTGGGATAAGGGCAGGAAGATGATGATGATATCGCGATCAAACCCGCGGGCAGAAGCTCAACTATGTAGATTTACCTTTCAGTTAAATCAAAGCTCAAACAACAATTCTTTCAGTACAGTATAATCTTTTGTCCAATAAGCAACTGTCCAACGACGGGAGCAAATCTGACAGCTTGCTGTATTTTTCGCCGCCGACCCTTTGAGGATGTCATGTTGTGACAGCTGATCTGCGGCTTACGAGATACCGAGGTGTGAAATGGGTACGCCCTGTTATCTATTGTTGTAGATATGTTTTGTATTTCTGTTGTTCGCTTTGAAGGAATTGTTGAATCGGAAATCGGGGAGAAATAGTGCTAGATGTACAATTTTTTGTGGTTTTACCCATTCAGAGTGTTATGGTGTCTTGATTATGAAGCGTACCAAATAATATGACTATACTGTCTACTCTATTTTTTTTTAATAAGATCCTTCACGTATTTTTAAAGATCTTGGCGTGGCAGTGGCGTGGCGTGGCGTGGCCGGAGACGCAAGAGGTGTGGGTTCGATTCCCGCTACGAGAGAAATGTTTGGATTTTCTGCAAATATTTCGTCCGGGTCTGGGTGTTGTAGTATTATGTATTTACAAAAAAAATTATATAAGTATTCTATCAGCCATCTGGTGCCCATAGTACCAGCTTTGCTTAGTTTGGGGCCATATGGCGCTGTGTGAAATGTCCGCAAATATTTTTTTATTTATTATATCTTTTTATATAAGGTTATAAAGTCGTCACAATAACGAATTTGTTTAATCAATTATAACTGAGTTACCTACTCGATCATGGATAGCAATATCAAAAGTCTCAGCGACAAAAGCGTCACTTTCTTGAGGAAAATTCCAGCAATTTTTCCAACTCGTTAGCCTTGTCCCATACATCACCCGCGTTAATTATAACAACACATAATTCAAGCCGTCTTTGCTGTGACGCGAACAAGGCTGGCAAATTTAGCAATTAACTTCACAAATAAGTACGTGATAAATTGACTTGGAAATAAGTGCATGATGAATGGTGTTAGTAATTAGCTGGCAGGCTGGCAGGTTTGACAGCTAAGTGCTTTCAAACTTCCATTAAAAAGTGCTCAGGTAATCCAGTAAGGTAGACTTTCCAAGCATCACTGGCGTAGCAGCTGAGAAAAAACAAAAAAAATTGTGGACATTTCACACAGCGCCATCTAGCCCCAAACTAAGCAAAGCTTGTACTATGGGCACCAGATGGCTGATAGAATACTTATATTTTTTTTTGTAAATTCATACTTATAATACATAATACTACAACACAAAGACCCGGAAGAAATATTTGCAGAACATAAAAACATTTCTCCCGTAGCGGGAATCGAACGCACGCGTCTTGCGTCTCAGCCGAGCACTCGCCCGCCACGCCACCGATGTCATCAAAGTATCATCAAAAGATACTACGAAAAAGTCATTTGCAGTTTTCAGTGCATTCAAATGACGCTCCATACTTATATTGGAACGTGTTACAAAAGAATTACGTTTAAACACAGGTGTTACAAAGCGCTGAATACTATGAAAGCATTATCGAGGTTGATACACTTATTTTATTGCAGATCACGTAAGAAGGATCAAATTCAATACCGAGAGTAAACATCACATAAAACGAACCTATCTACAGGTACTTAAAAAGCTTCCTATTCCTATTAATGTATTTTTGTGCCACAATCGCAGTGTGGACCTCAAAGGATATGGATGAAATTTGAAAAAAAAGGAAAAACGTTTAATGGTTCATCAAACTTACTTAGTAACACTAACTATACAAAAACTAAGAGTAAGTAAACAAGTGATGTGATGAACCATAACATAGTTAAAACTTAAAACATAGTTTACTTGGAACAACGTAGGTACAGGTGAGTTTTTATCTGAGTAAAATATTAACGAAACCGTGGGTTGGAGCTAGTATTACATAAAACGGACAGATACTCATGTTATGAAACATTGTAACTAATAAATTTTGCACGGCTGCAAGCTTATTTAGTACGCTCAATTACAGAAGTGCGTATGAAGCCTCCCTAAAAGCTTTAGTGACATCCCCGCAATATAAACTAACAAATGTAACAAATACGCCGTAAATTCATTGTGCTTTCGACAACAAAACACATCCGTCCATTACTGAGGCCATAAAAATAAATTACCACATTTCAAACACATAGCAAATAAAAACCCGGCGTGATCTAGTTTCAGTTACCTGAAGATGCCGAGCGTTGCCGAACACGCCCGAGCAGATCCGAACGGCGCACTTTATGGGCTATATAAGTGAGCAATATGGCGACCCGACGGGAAAATATTTTGGCGGGAAATTTGCGACATGTAGTGCCATTAAGGATTTATAGTTGTGTCTTCGGAAGTACTGTCTGACCGTCACTTGACGTAATATAGATGTGGTGCGAATGGGAGTTCGGATCGTTCGGGGCTTTTGTTTCCTCACACTCGGCTTGTTCGGACCACTTACTCTTTTATGTGCCTGTTAAGTTTTCTTCGTGAATAAAGCTTCGTGAATTGTGATGTTGTTGTTTGAAGATACAAATAGATACACGTGTTTGTGTTTTCTTGACAATCAATGCCCTTTCTTGTAGATCAAATAAGCGACGTGTTCAAAGAAAATAACGTCGCGATTTTTTATTAAAATCTACTTAGTAAAATTCGTAAGACTCACTTTCAAACAACGCACGGCCTAAACGATCGGAGTTTTTATAAAACTTAAAGGGTAGATATTAATAAAGGATTAAAAAAAAGCGTCTCTTAATCTTTTAACTTAACTAGGTACCTAGAAGAAGGATGTTTGTATGGAAAAGTCGATGGGAAATCCTATTATAGGGCACACGACTAGTTCTGTAATAACAATACAACAAGAACGATTCCAATCTAAAGTTACATAATATTCAAATTCCCATTTCCAATTTCAATAACACATTTCCAACAAAACATTGCCTTTCCACGAAATCATTCGCAGAATTGTGTATGTTGTAAGAATGTATCAGTGCTATAAATCTTATAGCAATCGCGACAATTCCCTTGCTTTGGAACTAGAACTCGATAGACGTAATCTACTCTCTCCATCAGCTCTCCGAAAACATTGATAAAAATATTCCGCTTCGAGGAACATAAATGTACCTATTTCCGTCAAACGCGTATCACATTGTCGGGAGGAACTACACATTGATCTCCAAACAGCATTACACTTGAATGAGAAAGAAACGTGAAACTTTTGGTCTATATAAGGAATGAGTTCGGTGTGAATGCGGAAGCGAAGGAGTAAAACCGGATTTTATTTCTCACATTTTATTTGTTTACTAGGATTTACGTGCTATAAATGGACTAGGCCTGTTTTGCATAGATGAGCTCAAAATTGAATTGAAATTCGACTTGTTCAGTATCCTTTTTCATGAATTGGCTTTGAATGCTTCTCTTTGTTTTATACACTACAGTACTAGCGTTCGCCTGCGGCTTCGCTCGAGAGATATCCGAACAAGAAGTAGCCTATATGTTATTCCAGCACACATACTATGTATTTTCCAAGTTTGATTCAAATCCACACCACACATCCTCATAAACTTTCGCATTTATAATCCTTTACAAACTTTGATAGGTACCCCATTTCACCTCTTTTATATTCATGTATTGAAATCGATTCAGCACAATTAAAAACTAGGTAGTATATTGCTAAAACAATAGAAACGTGTCAAAAACAATTATTATTATCCATTCGCCTGTACTAAAAAAAGCAAGACTTTTCTAAGGAACAAATTAGGTATCGAAAATGATAAATACCTTTGAAACTATTATGCATGTATGTTCGTATGAGCTAGCGGCCAACTCTAGTGACGGAGTTTTTAGGCCGCCTAAAGGCCTCCGTCATGGCTTAACGACTTAAAAGCCGGGACCGACTGTTTAACGTGCCCTCCGAAGCACGGAAGCGTAATGCCACTTGCGGTCACCCATCCCAATTTGTGACCGAGTATATCGTTGCTTAACTTTTGCGATCAATCAAGAACGCCTAAGCAAGCTACGCCACGAGCGCTTCTGAACGCTCCTTTGAAACTGAAATTGACTTTAGTTAGTATTTATTTAGTGGAAGTCTACGGCAAGAGCACAGCCCCGCTTGTTCCACTTTAGAGAGCAATAAAGATGGAAAAATGGTGAAAAGTGTTGCAGCATTTTCAAACAAAGTACGTCACTATGTAGGTCAGAAACACGAGGTAAATGATTTAAAGAATCTTTTATCTTTGACAGGGTATTTTACGTAATTGCACACAGCATTTGGTATCCCACAGTTGGGCTTAGGCCTCCTTGTTTTTGCCATTCATTCTGATCCCATGATTCGCAATTTTTTTGTCATCGACAAATCGCAGTTGGACAACGTGGACTTTGTCCGATTCTCAGCCGATCTCAGTCGAAGTCTTACTCCGATTACAATCACCTCGTCTCTTCTTTACCATCAGCTTATAGAAGTCCACTGCTGGACATACTTCCAGGCCGAGTGATTTGTGTTGCCTCCATTCACTGACAAACCATTGTGAAGCGCTCGTAGCGTAGCTTGCTTAGGCGTTCTTGATTGATCGTTAAAGTTAAGCAACGATATGCGCGGTCACGAATTGGGACGAGCTGAGCGCTTCCGTGCTTCGGAGGGCACGTTAAACAGTCAGTCCCGGCTTTTAAGTTGTTAAGCCATGACGGAGGCCTTTAGGCGGCCTAAAAACTCCGTCACTAGAGTTGGCCACTAGCTCATACGAACATACATATGTACATACTGACAAACCGCGACCCTCACAATGGCACTAGCTTGTGCGCTTCTAAATATTACAGCTTCACTCATATTCAATCAAACCATGATGTGTGTACAGTCGAAAAGCCACCCCAGCGGAATCCCCGTCGCATAAAACGTACAGTAGTACCACGAATATTGTGCGCATCGGCAATTTTTGTCTAGCTTCTGAAATACGAACTAACGCGATGATATGTGGCATAGAGCTAGGCTTTTTACCATCCATAGTAGATGATTTATACAGCGTCAGGATGCAATTTTTACCTTCACAAACGGGACGCTGTAGTGCCCGGGACGAATTAAGATGGAGTAAGGCTTTCCCAGCACCTATTCCATCCTCTCAGCTTAGTCGGCCTTGTCCACAGGAAAGACAAGGTCAATACGTGCGGAGCTGACTAAGCCGCGGGTTTCATCATGATGTTTTATGTGGCATAGAGATATTACAATGATTATTTAAATACTTATTTTTCTTAAAGGAAGGTTCAGTTGTTTGTTTTAATTATATATTCGGACAAATTCTGTTTTTATACAAAGCACGAAGTTTGCCGAGGCACACGATATTTGTGGTGCTACTGTACGGTGCTCGAAGCGACACGGCCCGCCGGTGAATCTCAAATGAGTCGCCTAAACGAATGCGTAGGGAATCGATAACTGCCGGGGGTAGGGATGGCGGGCTTATAGCCTGCTCTCGCATTTTTGAAAGAAAAGGGGAAGTCTACGTTTATAAAATTCAGTTAAGATGACTTTGGTTTATTTATCATAGCTTCTAAATAATTTACTCACTACTACTAAGGCCTTTTACCATCTATAGTAGACTAGCTGCCGCCCGCGGCTTCGCTCGCGTGGTACCCGGATAAAAAATAGCCTATATGTTAATCCAGTACATGTACTGTGTATATTCCAAGTTTCGTTCAGATCCGTTCAGCTGTTTAGGCGTGATTGAGGCACAAACATCCAAACATCGTCACAAACTTTCGTACTAGATGGCAGCACAGGTAAAATTAGTACGCGCTATCGTTGCGTTTTGAGCTTTACGCCGGTAATTTCAAGCAAACAAATTTCAATTTTATAATATAAGTAAGATAAGATGATTTATACAGCGTCAGGAGGCAACTTTTGCATTCACAAACGGGACGCTGTAGTGCCCGGGACGAACTAAGATGGAGTAGGCTTGCCCAGCACCTATTCCATCCTCTCAGCTTAGTCGGCCTTGTCCACAGGAAACACATGGTCAATACGTGCGGAGCTGACTAAGCCGCGGGTTTCCTCACGATGTTTTCCTTCACCGTTTGAGAGTACTGGTATAGCGCACATAAATTTTTCGCACAGAAAAATCCATTGGTACACGACCGGGTTTGAACACACGACCTTAGGATCGGAAGGCGGGGTCACTATGAACTAGACCACCAGTGCTCTGAATTTACTCACTGCCTTATTATTAATCGATTTAAGAGCTAGCTCTTGTTTCACGCCCTTGTTTGACTTCACACTAGTAAGCCTCTTTGAAACGCGAATCCTTTCACCACTCTGGTTCGAACGAACTACTGATACAAGTAGTAGTACCTAGTAGTTAGTTCTTGTTGGTGAAATGATGCGGTTTCCTCCATTTTTCCCTTTCCAATGTCTCTTTTCTTCTTTATATGACATGACAGCGACTTTTATCTGGCTCATCAATTCTTGGCCTTCCTTTATCTCGATTTCCTTAACGTGTATTGTCAAAAGTTGCACTTGACTGATCAGTTTTGTCCCGATGCTCAATTGTCTTTTTTTACTTTGCTAAAACAGTGACTTTCGTGAACTTTTCAAAGGGTTACATTAAATGTTAGAATACAAAAGAGTTGGCTATCGTCTCGTTTCCTATTCATTTAGTTTTGTATAGATACGTAGAACCATGGTGACAGGTGATCAGCCCATCGCCCATATAGATGGTTCATCATGTTGGAGAGATACTATCCCTTATTTGATTTTTACGACATGCTCGGGGAGAAAAGCTGCTGGACGCATTCTATGTTTTTTCTTTACTCCCAGTCCAGCAGACAATTATGATCAAATGGATCAAAGAAGTTTGTTAAAAGATGACAAAATTACGTAAATTTTGTCTGTTTTTTGTATTAAAAGTTCAAAGAATTTTTCAAATTAGTCTAGTTAGTGATTAGAAAATGTATGCCTTATACGGCCCACCTTACGGTAAGCAATATCTTCAAGTCAGAGTTCAATGACTCATTTTCGCCTCTGGCGTAGCTTTTAAGAAAATGAATTCAAGCCACCCACGCCTACCCGTCAGCCGTCAATCGTCGCATCGCATAATAAAACGTTCTTGTCGAAGCGAAAAATTTCTGCATTCTATTTCACGTTTCCTTTTAGGCCCAATTTCTTGTTTTTATAGATGGGACCTTATTGTTCGTTTCACTTTGTATCATTCGGTCCTTTATTATGAACGGTCAAGTGGGTAAACGATTTATTATTTTGATAAAAAAGAGATCTTTCGGTTCAATGGAATTTGGGGCTTGTTGTGCTTTGTGAATGTAGCTCGGATTGTTTGATTCGCTCGAGTATTATTTTTTATTGTTGTCGTGGTTTCATTTAAGAGTTTTTGCTGAAACATATCCTAACAGAGATTTGTAAGTCCAACAATAATATTCGTGATAAACAATGTTTAGAATAATACATCGGAATGAAAACATAATTTGTTTGAATTCTGTTGAAAATTGTACATTATATTTTTTGTATAATTAGACGTTCCATTTTCAATTTATGCTATTCCACCTCTTTCGTTCTTTCGTCTATCAGAAAAGTTACATAAACAAATGATAAACGTTTTCACCGTTTTTTTTTCATTGGTAGATAATCTGGAAGACGGATTGGACATCAATCTTCGTTAGCATTGTCACGCAGTCACGGGACAAAGGTTCCCCAACGTGAATCAAACCGTCGCTCTGATTTTAAATTTATTTTAAGATAAACATTTATCAAACGAACAAAACGTGATAATTACAGCAACAAAGATATTTTTTGTTGTTGTGTTGGCTGTATTTACAATAGCAAAATGTCGGCAGTTTGCATTCTGATAGGTATCTTTAGACACGGAGTACTTATCTACAGTTCAGTGAACATATTTCGCCTTTAGTGGAGACATATATGCATACATACACGCCCGTATCCCTAATGGGGTGGGCAGAGCCACAAGTTAGCATAAGAATACTAGCAGCCACTTCTGATTTAAACTTTTAAGATGGATATAGTGAACCATGGTGATAAGTGATCAACCATCATTTATGAATAAAAAAAGACGCCATTTGATTGGTTGGTCAAGTGTCACAGTCACACTGTATATAATTCTAGTGTGCGATTGAGTTAAAGTCGGGCAATTACCTTACCTTTCTTTTGCGATACGAGCACTAACAATGCATTTTTGCTTATAAATATATCTTAAATTACAAATCAGATGCCTATGTAAAAAGTACGCAAAATCAGTTTCAAAAGCTGACAAGGCAAGGCCGGAATATCCAATTACTCGATGTCCTGACAGGAACAAGCGGCAAGTGATCCGTGAACAAAACAATACTGCCAACATGCGGACAGACTGCCACTGAATATTTATGTATCACCGGTAATATCCTATTGAACCACAGATAAAATACGAAACGATTTAACGAATTTATTTTATGTGATGGCAACATTTGAATAAAAATTACGACAAAGTGGTTATGCAATAATATTGGCCTGACTATAAATTAAAAAAAAATCTATCCCTGGTAAATCTTTTTAAACAAAAACATAATGGTAAAACACCTAAGAGGCTAATCAATCTAGATCATTGTGTCTAGACAGACTTCGAAAGAAATAGCGCTACGGATTTCGGGTGCATAAAAGAAAGACAGAGAGTGTGACCGCGCAAAATATTGAAATGAAATAATCCGCCTAATCAAATAATTGGTAATTACAAGAAAACTACAAAATGGATAAAAAAACCGGTTTCAATAACTAAAGAATAGTTATTACCTACGAGATCAAATCATAGGTATGTCAAGTTTTTTTCTTTTATCATGTTATCACTTTGAGGAACCAAAGAAAAATATGTATGTTAATAATTCGTTTTCTTTTCGAATAAACACATTTCACTAGTTATCAACAGAGTTCTACAACGATTTTGGTGAGCAAATTCGCTATTGCACACTCTTAACCGTTACATACTTAATTTTAACCCAACAGTGGGATTATGTGTCACACACTGTGTCGTGGGTATCAGAAACTACGAGTACCATGGCACCACAGCACCCAGACCCGGAATAAATATTTGCAGAACATACAAACATTTCTCCCGCTGGGGAATCAAACACGAACCTCTTGATTCTCAGCCGAGAACTCGCCCGCCACGTCACTGAGGCCGTCAAGTACTGCTCGTTTGCTTTATTGGTATCGCAATAACGCGGATGATTATCACCACGTCATCGATCAGTGTTTACTTCGTGATGGATCCGCAATATTCGCAAGTGCCCAATAAACCACCATTTTGTTGATTGAATACGCTCGTACCAGACGGAATAAGATTTTTTATTACGTGTTTGAGAGCATTGGTTAGTGGTTTATTGGTAGTGATCCCGCCTTCCAAACCTATGGTCGTGAGATCAAATACAGTTCACCTATGGATTTTTATATTCGAAAAAATTATGTATGCCTATACTCGTACTCTCGGGTTTGCCAAAGAGGAATCGAAAGAAACTTCTAAGGCATCATAAGTGATAAAATCAAGAACGTAGACTTAGGGGAAAAAACCATGGCAGTAGACATTGTTAAGTAAGTCAGATCACTAAAATGGAAATGGGCGGGACACATCCAGAGAATGCAAAATGAGAGGTGGACAAAAACAATAATGAATTGGAACCCTATCAAAAAACGAAGAAGAGGAAGGCCTGCTAAACGATGGGACGATGACATCGTACAAAGCAGGGAGAACATGGAACAGAATCGCCAGAGACCGAGAAAAATAGGAAGAGATGGATGAGGCTTTTAACTCTAAAAGCTGTCTATGCATATAGTTTTTGTTAGCTACGTTATAAGTTATGTTAAAATTGTGTATAGAATAAAAGCTATTATTATTATTGTATTAGTTATTTATTTACTACCAGATCACCAGTGCTCTTGTAGTTTCTGATACCTACCCAGTCCCTACTGGGACCCTTTTCAGAACTATGAATATAATTATTATTGGGTGATACTTATTAATTCTAATAACTGAACATATCTACATAGCTGCTAAAATAATGCCTAAGTAATACATAATTATTTGAATGATTGCGCGTTTAAAAGCCTCTTAAGACTTCCTCTTATCTCTGAGTGTGGGCCATTAAAAGGGGAAATGAACGTATTTAAGTAATTTCCCCAAGGGTGATAGATCTTACGTTGATCTACTGAAATATTAATCGCAATTAAAGTTACACAGGATCCATTAGTTGGTATATTTGTTGGTTGGTTTGAGATTACCTATTAACAAGCCCTTGAAGTTTATTCCAGACATTTATATAAAGAAAACCTGGCTGACTGAATGACTGATTGGCTGACTCATTGATCGAGAGTGCATTTTTTATGGTGCAGAATACCAAAACCGGTCAAGTGCGAGTCGAAGTCGCACACGAAGGGTTCCGTACCATCGTACATGTGTACATCATACAAGTGTTTCTTTTATACCACCTATTATGACGGCCTCAGTGGCGTGGCCGACGATTGCTCGGCAGAAACGCAAGAGGCGCGGGTTCGATTCCCGCTGCGGAAGAAATGTTTGCATGATCTGTAAATATTTCTTCCGGGTCTGGGTGTTGTGGTACCATGGTACTCGCAGTTTCTGATACCCACGACACAGGGAATACTAGTGTGGGGTCAGGACTATGTATGTGACTGTTGGGTGTTATTTATTTATTTATTGTAGGTGGCAGAAAGTTCTATAAATGAATTCCTTGAATTCAAATCCTAGAGAACGCAGCGGGAATATGAAGTTTGTATGAAACAAAATTTAATATGGACAAAGTCACGAGGCGTTGCATAATCAGAAAGGCAACTTTGGTTACCATATTGGGACTATCCCCCGAATACTCAATCGCATCTCAAAGTTGAGCACGTCTCAAATGAAGACTTTTTGACAGATTTTCATCAGAAACTGTCAAAAAACCATGAGTTGAGACGTGCTCAACTCTGAGTCACGTTTGAATATTCGGGGGTAAAACTATATAAAAAATAAAAAAGAATGAAACTAAAATATAAGTCACCGTAAAAAGACCTACATTTGATTATTCATTGTAACTTCAAAAAAAATACTCAGCTTCGTTCATTATTTTCGGAAATAAAACAGTACTGAACTCTTTTATGCCTTTCCAAGAGCAACTAAGCTCTAGCCAGCGCTAACAAGCAGCGCTGGGAACAGAAACCATTCTGATTATTACGACTATTGTGTTCACACGTGACTTTCCAGAACTTGAGAGTATTTGAACAGGTTAAACTGTGAGGTAATTCGATCAATTGTACAGATTCGGCCTTTCATATACGAGTAAATGTGTGTACTTAAATAAATAAATCAATAAATGGTTTTTATACTTGATTATTTATTTGGCTGTCTCTCTTTGCCACCATTTATCAAAAATAACACTTTAATCGATTTCGTTTCAGAGACAAGAAAGTAAATAAAAAATATACTTGTGGACATTTCACACAGCGCCATCTAGCTCCAAACTAAGCAAAGTTTGTACTATGGGAACCAGATGGCTGAAAGAACACTTATATACTTGTAAATAACAAAATCCAGATCCGGAAGAAATGTTTGCGGGAAAGCAGGCATCGAACCCGCGCCTCTTGCGTCTCAGCCGAGCACTCGCCACACCATCAAGGTCGTCTTAAACCAGACTCAAATCACATTGCTACATTTATTAGATCTTAAGAGAGGTTTATAAGTAAGACTGTTTATAAATAGCTAAAGACACAAGCAAAGAAACAATCATTTTTACGTGAATGAAAAACTATGTTGCTTTGATTATAACGTTGTTCGAATAAACATTTTCATATTCTATGGAAATGTAACGATGTTTTGTCACGAACGTCGCATCGCTACATCAGTCGTACGCTCAGAATGCGGTGAGAAATGCGAATATGACAGGACACGATATCGCGCTGCAATGTGTATAATGTTTTAGCGGATTTTCCTGTCGCGATGAAAAATATTTGCAAGATACCATTTCAAAATGAAAGGAAAACTGTTTTGAATTCTTCATCACAAGAGTAATAGGCGTCCAATCTTATAGCAGATTATAGCCGTACTAGCTGCCGCCCGCGGCTTCGCTCGCGTGGTATCCGGATAAAAAATAAATATGTTAATCCAGTACATGTACAATGTATATTCCAAGTTTCATTCAAATCTGTTCAGCCGTTTAGGCGTGATTGAGACACAAACATCCAAACTCACAAACTTTCGCATTTATAATATAAGCAAAAAGTAAGATTAACTTGTCAATAAGTTAAAAAAAAATGTTAGATTTTGACAACTAAGGTGTTGGATCACCGGTTTGACATAATAGTAAACGTCAAAAAATCTAAGATAGAGTCTTTCAAGTCAGTTTTTTTAAATAAATGTTGCCATTCTCATTTCCACGAATCATATTAAAAACATTGACTAAGTATACGGCCATTGGCAAAGTTGAGCTTTCAGAATTAGGAAAACAGTAGTGAAATTAACATTAGCAAGTTTTGGAGCGCTCCTCAGTCAACTTCAAGTGAACTCGGAGCTTGAAGATTGCACGAGTAGTTCAGACTTCCTGCTCGAACGAAACATATTATACTTCAATTTGTTTGCGAGCCAGCTGCTGCTAAATAATGTACGCAGGCAAGTGCTTAGTGATTAGTTTGTGTCTTTTTCTCTCATTTTCTTTCTCTTTCACTTAATCACTGTAGGTATTTGTCACTCAAAGTTCCTCGGGAAGCTCTGAGTGACATTTTAATGCAAGTTGACATAAGCGTGACATTTTGTGTAAATTACAGAAGTGAATCATAAAACCAGAGCCATTTGCATATTGCAGTAATTTCATCTAATAATTTCACCTTGCACGAGTCCGATTTTCTCACCTCGGCACCGATTCAAAGCCGCAAGTCGATTACAGACAATCGAGTCGTTAAATCTCGATTGTGGTTGGAAATCTTTCGCTCAAATGCCTGACGATTTTAATGAATCCGATAATAAAACTTCAGGTAGCTGGTGACATGGAAAGCTGTAATTTAAAACTTTACTACTTTTCTATCAGATCTTCTCCATTAAGTTAAAACGAGGCGTCTTTCGTAATGAGACGAAATCAATCACGGCTGGAAATAAATCAGATGGAAAAGGAATCCGAACTAAAATCTCATCGACATAAATTCGTCGTTTGGTAGTCGTAAAATAAAGACTTTTTTAATGTTACCTGTCAATGTCAATGTGGCAATCTGTCAATGTCAAAATCAAATCTATGTTCATTGATCGAAAAAAATATAATTTAAAACTTGAGACACGTCATGTAAAAAAAACCTTTCAAGTACGAGGGATTTGCACACGAAAGGTTCCTGTCTACCTATTACAGTTCATGAGATACAGCCCGTTGACAGAGGAACGGACAAACGGACGGATCGACGACGGATGGACAGCGGTGGCTTAGTAATAGAGTCCTCTTGGCATCCTTCGAGTACGGAACCCTAAAAACAAGCTTCTGTTCGAAGTTTTGTTCACGTTTTACTTGGATAAAAAGTTAACTAAATATGCAATTCCAGGCTAGATATACTTCATGTATATTTCAAGTTTTATCCTAATCCAACCATTTTCTGCAGCTACACTATCGCAAAATTGCGAAGCTTCGCGTTGTTCTGTGACAATTCATCTGTCACTACGCGTTTGCCAAAGCCTGATTATGTTGCCAGAGGGTATTTTTTTCTACCTACGGGTTATTTCTTTACCAGTTAGCTAGGAGCCCTAATTTGGGCGCGCACGTTCCACAAAATTTTATCATTACGCCTACCTTATAAATGGTGCTTACCCACTGTTTGTGTCCTTATTATAGCTAAAGCTGCTAATCTTAAAAGGCGGTAGTCGTGATATAGCATTTACGAAAACACGAAGTGTAAATTTAGAAATTCTACCTCTTGATCCGAAGATAATGGGTTCAATTCTTCAAAATCCGTTCTTCATAAATCCACACATAAAACAAGTAAATTTTCTTTTCAAAAAACCTGCGGCGGTAAAAAAAAATTTCTCTATAGACCTATAAACTATACTAGCTGCTGCAGCGCCCCCTGGTTGGCTATGGCCGTAAAACATATATATATATATAAGAACCTTCCCTGAAATGACACCAATAAAATCGATTCAGTAGTTTTTGAGGAAAATGGTAACAGACAAACACACAAATAAATATAGGACAAACGCCTTTTGTGTTCCGTCGTGGGTAAAAAGTCAGTAAAAAAGTTTTGAACCCAAAAAAATCCTATAAAACCTAAAAAAGTGACAGGCTATTTTTATGAAATGGCTATTTGCAATAAAAGAAAATATACTCTAATTTCCAACTTCAAAATACAAATAATAACACCTAAAGTATCGTGTTAGGTATCAAATAAAAAGGCTTGACGTGTATTTTATAAAATGGAAGATTCCCCCTTTTACGTAGTTGAGTTTAAGGTTTTATGGACTTGTCAACTATGCGGTCAGCGCACCATAGAAACCCCGGTTTCATTACACGTTATATCGAATACTAGTGGAACCGCTGCGACTTTGCTCTCGTTGGGTTTTGTTCTCAAACAGCATCTTCTCATACCCTTTAGAAAAAAAGAAAAAAAGAAACCAATTTCTGGAATCTTTGTGCACCTCTAACCTATACAAGGAGTATATCCTTTAAGTTCATGCTTTTTGACTCATAGAAAACTAATAGGAAAAAGAAATTAGGACAAGTGCTTATACATGTGATCTCAAACCGTAATTTTTAACTGATTTCTTAATTTATTTCAATTTGCAAACATTTTGAACATCTTCGACGTAGACGTAGCAAAAATTTCTTGCCGCCATCTTTTTTATACCATAGATCATAATTTTTTCTTTTTTTAATTCGATTCCAACCAAACGAACTAAACACAGTGGCCGGTAATATTTTTGATTAAGGTCAGTAATTGTCAGTAACAGTTACTTGCTTTGTTCATAGTTTACTGTTTAGTGAAGGCGATAGTGACAAACCAATGTTTTCTTATTCTACCAATGGGATATAACCTCTTTATACAAACTTATACCTGACATACACATAAACAAAGTGTGTAAGTCGTGTACGTACAAATCTTGCGGGTTGTGGACATCTAGTTATTATTATTATAAAACACAAAACCTATGTTTTATAAGCGAAATGACATACGTACATATTATCACGCCCGTATCCCTAACGGAGTGGGCAGATCCACAAGTGATCCTAAGAAAACTTGCAGCCACTTCTGATCCAAGAGTTCCAAGATGGATATGGTGAATCATGGTGACAGGTGATCAGCCCATCGCCCATATAGATTCATCATATTGGAGTGGATAGTATCCCTTAGTCGACTCTTACGACATGCTCGGGGTGGATGCAGCTGAGCTGGACGCATTCTATGTTTTTCTTTACTCCCAGTCCAGCAGAGAAGTAATGACATGGCCCGTAAAAAACATTACCTCCAGCAGATGTATTGCTACATACTATTTGTTTATTGTCAGACAGTGAGTAACGTAAATGTTTTATGTATAGACTATAATAAGATAACTGTCATTTCGTACGTAACCCCGGCTAAACAATGCATGCGCGCTCGCCCGCAACTGGGTTCACCTAATTCCCATCAGAGCACGAGTTAACTTTTATGCTAGTGGCTATCAAATAATGCTAATATTCAAAGTAGGTTCGGTTCTGGATGGTTTTCCGGGCGATTTGCTTCATCCCAACTTAAAGGCTTATTAAATAGGCTTTATCTTTGATGTGCACTAAATTTTTGTGCTACTCGTGTGGTTCTTTCGAACGTGTGTGGTGAAAGGAAAAATGTGCGCCTCAAAAAGGTTATTTTTGTGCACTAAACACACGTTGACTGCATTCAAAGCAGAACACAATGAAAACATGCATTGATATTTCATACAGTTTTATGATGCAGAAAAAAATACCAGCTAGTTTTATTATGAGAAATAAAAGGAACAAAGTTTAGTGTAGTGCCAATAAATTTTTATCAGAGTGTTTTGGTTTAAAATGGGGCCATAAAGATTCAGTAGTCACGAAAATAAGTCGTGGATATGAAACGGTGTCATTTATGGGTCATTCCCATTTTTTTATGATCTTTTACAGCCGTGGATGTCACTACCATGGGCCTAAATACTCTTTCTAATATTACGACAGTAATTTTGACTTCCGATTTTACTCCTTTTAAAATAAGGCTTGTTTTACGTATATAAATACTAGCTGACGCCCGCGGCTTCGCTCGCGTGGTACTCAGATAAAAAATAGCCTATATGTTAATCCAGCACATGTACTATATGCATTCCAAGTTTCATTCAAATGCGTTCAGCCGTTTAGGCATGATTGAGGCACAAACATACTCGCAAACTTTCACATTTATAATATAGTACGATTTATAATATAGTACGAAATACGAGGGTTTAGTACTAATCTTCTTCTTTCGTGTCACTGTTTTTTCAAAATGACTTGTCTTATATTTGTTTCGTCCAGAACTGTTGAAAGTTAGGTTGACTCTTGTGCAAGTATTAGGGCAAGGGGTCAATCCTATAGGTACGACGTACATATCTGTTCTGTGAGGGTTTTTATAACACTTGACTAGTTGATTAACATTGGCTATCCCTACCTTTCTTCAATTTTTAAAGATCTCTGTCACTCGATGGTCATTAACCTATATCTCTATCCAACATTTCGTGTCATGGAACACAAAAACAACAAACTCTCTTTTCTCAAAACAATATTAGTAGGAATTCCGAAAGGAATTATATTTCCTTTTTGAGTTACATGAATGCATACAAAACATATGACACATGAATGTGCGCATTTGTAAAACAAAGGTCGCTCCAGTCCTCCCTTCTCTTTGCATAAAGAGTTAACTCTAGGGTTTTCTACAAATTACAGCCAGTTTTTTTTATAATTTGTATGCGAGTCCTCATTCAGATCTCGACATCTGCGCTTGCTGCTTTGACGAGGAAAGCAGGTAACCAGCGCTTACTTACCGATTTCGTTTCAGAGACAAGAAAGTAAATAAATACTTGTGGACATTTGACACAGCGCCATCTACCCCCAAACAAAGCAAAGCTTGTACTATGGGGACCAGATGGCTGATAGGATACTTATATACTTTTTTTGTAAATACATACTACAACATCCAGATTCAGAAGAAATATTTGCAGAACATAAAAACATTTCTCCCGTAGCGGGAATCGAACCCGCGCCTCTTGCGTCTCAGCAGAGCACTCGCCTGCCACGTCCCCGAGGTCGCCAAAGTGTTTCAACTTCTTTTTTGTCATTTCATCTAATATCCTCTCCAACATGATGAGATACAATAAGCAAGTATTCCCAAGGAGGGTTGACGTCAGGCAGGCGGCCGGTCATAAAACACCTTAGCCAACAACTCTTACAGCATGATCCAAGGAACATGCTGTGCCGACCCCACATAGAGTGGGATAAGGGCAGGAAGATGATGATTACTAGGTACTACTTACTGAAGTTATTAAGTCAAGTTAATATATTGTCAGCGTATAGTGAAGACCTTTGTAGCCGGTTGTAGTGAACTTTTCTGGAGGAAGAAAACACGTCTGGTGTACAATTTTGTTAGGACTTATTTTAGTATTATGTGCGCTTATGGAACTATAAATAACTGTACAGAACATCTTCCTGCCCTTATCCCACTCTATGTGGAGTCGGCACAGCATTCATACAAATGTGCAATAAAAAGAAATTGGTAAAAAAAACTATGAGGTTTTCACTTACGCCGATGATATTGACTATGGGAAATGTATGAATTGTCATATTTAAGAGCAGAAGTTTTACACTTTGAATCAGTGGGACAGCTCCCCTTGGCGAGGTATGACATGGCACTGGTAAACAGCCTGTTTTCTACTCAAAAGGATTCCCCTTCGTGTTCCAACAGTTTGACGAGGGCTGGCTAATTAATTATTTTTACCACCGCTTGTTACCATAATACGAGCTACCCGTTAGCTTCGGGACTGTGACTCTACCATGGGTTTCCACAGACAATAATCGCTAAGGACTGTAGTATTCAGTATATTTATTTATATAAGATTATGGTATACATTAGATGGAAATATAGATAATAATAATAATTGATCTGCACATCTCGCCCGAGCACAGGCAGGTGAATGTCTTATCATTATAATACATTAATCAAATTATACACATGTCATAAATACCCATTTAGTGTAGTCATCAAAAATAGCCAAGTGTGGTTTCTTGTCTGTATCTACCACGCTTGGTCGCGTTACGAACAGGTGTAAATGCAACGTAGATTTAAGATGTGTCCAAGTGATCCCCGTGATTTTATGGAATAAAATTTTTTGACTTTGGCATCTTCCTGCCCGTATCCCACACTGTGTGGGGTCGGCAGCATGTTCTTCTCATCCATTGCCATCTGTCAACCGTCATCTCTGTACTCACTCCTTTCTTAATCGGCTACTGTAGTAAAAATATGTGTAACAATTTGTTATACGAAATTTCGAGGGTGAGTTAAGACTGGAGGAATCGGCTATTTGATTTGGAATATTTATAACTTTACTCTGACTAGCTGTTGCCACAATATCATTGGCAGTTTTTTTTAATTTAGCCTTCTTCTCCAGGGTATAATTAATTAATTAATTTCCTTGCTGAAGTTTATTGAAATTTATTCAGCTATTTAGGCGTGAAAAAGTAACAGATTTTTATTCATATTATAAGCATGGCTTTGTAATGCTGTAAAGTTTATATATTTACTACCTGCAGTCGCTAGCGAATATAGTTTAGGAAACTTATGGTAGAGTCACTGAAGTTTTGGTTTGAAACTTTGCCTCGTGTTGTGTTGTTTGTCAGCAACCGAGTTCGACTACCGGGGCTATACGAGCATACCTACTATAATATACAGAACACTGAACATATTATAGTGGGTATACTATAGCTATAAGCTACCTGGTATAGGTGCAAGCTCTATTTCATCGTTGAGTTATATATCACACTAGCTTCTAGCCGCGGCTTCACTTACTAAGTATAATGAATAATAAATAAATATTTCACACAGCGCCATTTAGCCCCAAACTAAGCAAGGCTTGTACTATGGGCACCAGATGGCTGATAGAATACTTGTACACTTTTTTTTGTAAATACATAATAATATTTATAACAAATAATACTACCCAGACCTGAAAGAAATATTTGCAGAACATTTCTCCCGTAGCGGGAATCGAACCCGAGTCTCTTGCGTCTCAGCCGGGCACTCGCCCGCCATGCCACCGAGGTCGTCAAATAAACAGGCTAGCTACTGATATTCCAAGTTTTAGTCATCCGGATGAGCTTATAATTAATTCAATAAATGTTCTAAGCGCCGCAAAAAACTGCGGAGTCAAATAAACAATAACGCCAGTTATAGTAACAATTTTTTTAGTGTTTTGGCCTTTACAAACAGTGTTACCATCGTAAAAACTGACAATTAGATCCAATAACACGTTTCAATATCCAAATTGAAAATATTTATATATCAAAACTGATGATGGTTGACAATTTTATTTTTTCATAAGAACCCAATTTTTTAGTGAGGGCACGAAAAGCAAATTGGACCCGCCCTTTTATTTTTCTAAGGTCATTCGCCAAAAACCTAAAGTTTACAGCATCGTAAAACCAATATACGGCGAACACGCGTAAATAAAGCCTTCAATGATTTTATATGAAGCGAAAAAACTAAAGGCTTTTTTTACTGCAGGCAGCTCAAAAATTTTAAACAAGCGTCCTATCTCGTTGTGAATGAAAAATAAATTCTACTGCAAACGAAGCGACAGGGTGTCTAGTCGTTAGTTTCCGGCAACTAGCGATGGGTGTTGAAAAAACAAACTGGTTGAATAGACTGTCAACGTAAACGGCTCGATGATGTTCTAACAGTCATTACCTATTAACTATAGGCGTTGAATGAACAAACTAGTTAAATAGGCAGTCTATATGAACGGTTCAATAATTCACCATCCACTAATAGTCGTTATCTTTCGGCAACTAGCGATGGGCGTTGAATAAATCAAATAAAAATAGGGCTTAATTCTATAACATTTTCAATTCTGAATTCAAAGTATTAAATATAATTGATCATGTATTTATCTATATTAATTTGAAATAATTTCTTAATGTACAACTATAAATGTCATGCTGTTAGGGTTTTAAAGTCTTCTCTCAGACGAAAGATTCCCCCACGTCTCTGTCTAGCCTGTCTCATCCAGGGAGCGATGTTCTTTGAATAAATAAACTAGTTAAATAGACGGTCTACGTTAACGCCTCGACAATTCACCAATGGACGGCACACGACTAAATATGAGAGTCGTACTTAGCTACTTAATGTATAAACTCTCGTCGAATGTGGAAAAAAAGCTTCAGATATCGTTGAGCAGTTTATATAGAACGTCTTAAATGAAACGGTTAAATTCAACTAGTTGATCGGCTATAATGAAAAATGAAGGTTTAGTTTCGTTGACGAAAAAACGAGCCAACACTAACGACAACCCTGGCAGAACTAATCAACAGTAAAAACTAACGGGCGTCAGCCCTAGGTAGCCTATGAAGATGAAATATGAACGTGATTTTAGGCTTTTATATACTCGTAGGACGCTACAAGAAAGAGGATAACGGCAACTGATAAAATTAATGATAGCTAAGTTGTACGATTATGAAAAGTTCCGCAACATTTATCGCTAGTAAGATATACTAAGGCCTTAATCATCTGTACTAAATATTTATACAGTACTACTGACCCCGCAAACTTCGTACTGTATTAGAATTTATAATGCAATTTTTTTAATGTTTTATTAAGTAGTTATTCTGCTATTTGGGGCGGAGACAAATCTAATAAATCAAAAATCATGAAAACGGTCCAGCTAGAGGCTCTTATCCACAACCTTGCAAGAAATAGAGAGCAGTTGACGACGTAATTGATATGAATGACATTGTCAATTATAAAAATATTCAAATTAACTGTATTGCCATAAATTAATGTCTAAGAGGTATTTATGCGTTATCCTGGTTATCTTTTTACATCCTTTTTCCATTTCTTAGCCTATGTCCTTCCACGGGATGGAATCTATCTCTTTGCCAAATTTCATTAAAATCTGTTCAGCGGTTTATTTATCATTAAGTGCTTGATTTTTTGGCTCGGTCGCTAGAAAGAGACAATATATATTTCCAAAATTCAAATATCTATTTATACATAAATAATATCACGCCTGTTTCTTATAAGGGTAGGCAGTGATCACGGATCTCCATTTGCTACGATCCTGACATACTTCTTTCGCTTCATTCACTCTCATAACATTCTTCATACATGCTCGTCGGTTCAGGCAGGGTACTCTCTATATGTATTTATAAACTTATTTATATTGAGAAACCTATAAATTCGAATGAAAACTGAGAGATGCAGGCGCAATATCACAAACAAGACAATCTTGCATTCGCTTCGCCGCTACGAACAGTGAAATTGCTACGCCGTAGATGTGCTACGAAACAAATCTATAGAACGTGTTTCTATTTCGATAAACAAAAGTGCTTTAGCAGAGGTTCGAGCGTGTTCTTTGTGTTATATTGATAAATATAAATAACAAACGTACATATATCATGTCTGTAACCCTAATGGGGTAGGCAGAGCCACAAGTAATTATAGAAAACTTGCAGCCACTCCTGATTCAAAGCCCCAAGATATGTTGAACCATGGTGACAGGTGATTAGCCCATCGCCCATATAGATGGTCCATTGGAGGATACTATCCTTTCGACTTTTACGACATGCTCGGGAGACAAGCAACTGGACGCATCCTGTTTTTTGTTTACTCTCAGCCCAGCAGCTAGATAATTTCACCACACTGGGTCGAAAGAGCTAGTGACACGACTAGATAGATACATAGATAGCCAATAGTCACACACTTTGTTTTGAGACCACACAGGGAATCTTTATTTCGTGAGGATCAGAAACTACAAAAGCGATGTTTTTATTCCACCCAATCTGGAACGCAATGAAACCAGCAGGTATTCTCAGATCGATTTCGATGTAAAATATGTTATCTGCTAGATTTATCCCAGGTCACAGGTTCATGCGGGTCCTACCATTATTTATTTTGCCCTTGTGGAAACGAAAATATTATTTACTAGCTGCCGCCCGCAGCTTCGCTAGCGTAGTACCCGGAAAAAAATAGCCTATACATTAATCCAGTACATGTACTAGGCATGTTCTAAGTTTCATTCAAATTGTTCAGCCGTTTTGGCGTGAAAGAGTAACAAACATCCATACATCCATACATCCATATTATACAAACTTTCGCGTTTATAATATTAGTAGGATTTTGAAAAACAAACATGCATTATAATCACGTCCGTATCCCTAGGTGGTTCTGCCCACCCCATTAGAGATACGAACGTGATAATATGTATGTATGTTCTAAACGATAACTATAGCCAGTAATATCACCTTCGAAAGCCTTTAAGCGTGCTCGACACTTTAAAGCATTATATCCCCGATATTGAAGCCGACAAGTAATATCTCCACGAAACGCTTCTTACGATTATGAGTAATATCTGTCTCCGAGGAATATAAAACTTTTCTATATTGCTAGGGCTAAAATACTCGGTTATTTTCAGGTAATTTCAAATAAAAAAACCTGAAAATATGGTAGCCAATGTGATTTTGATAATAAGAGTTGTTTGAGAGGTCGAAGTTGAGCGATGTCGCCCGACCATTGCATCATCATCATCATTTCAGCCCGTCTCCACCCACAGTTGGGCATAGGCCTCTTCTTTATTACGCCATTCTCTCCGATCCCTCGCGAATCTCATCCACTGATTCCCGGCTATGTTCACGATGTCATTCGACCATCGGGCGGGTGGTCTGTCTCTTGGCCGTTGAGCGCAAAGCAAAACATTTAGATTTAAGGCTACAGATAGCTGAAAATAATCACTATATATTTCTCTCTGCCTCTCTGTATGTCACATTCCTTTCTAGTTGCGCTCGTGCGCTCTTGGCGTAGCTTTATTAGACGTTCTTGATTGATCGTTAAAGTTAAGCAACGTTGTGCGCGGTCGCAATTTGGATGGGTGACCGCGAGTGGCATTACGAGCTGAGCGCTTTCGTGCTTCATCATCATCTTCCTGGAACGTATCCCGTTTCAGTGGGGTCGGCACTACATGTTTTTCTTATTATATTCGCCTCTTTTAGCAGAGTTAAAATTTTCCGTTAAAAGTTCCGTTCCGTTCCGAAAATGTGGTATCCGTGGTAATGTGATTTCGGTTTGTGCTGACTCGCTTAAGTTCAGGTTTTGTTGATAGCGCAGGCTATCAACTGCAGCCTTTGATCGTTTTGAGTCGCTACTATTGATCAAGGAAGTTAGAAGTAGCAATTTAAATCCTTCCACCACACTGTTTCGAAAAAACTAGTGACATGTCTAGTAATAGATACTTGGGAGTTCAATGACCTATTTATGTTCTCTCGTGAGTAACAAAGTTGTACAAAGTGCCCTCTAATCCCGGCTATGGATTCTACCCCACGCAGCGGTCAATGCAATTTCAGCGAGTCTCAGATCAAAGCTTTGATTCTCATGCCTGTTTCACTCTGAAAAACCTAAAACAAATAGATCTATATGTGACGTTTTGTTTTAAAGCTTAGAATGGCTTTTTTTATCTATACTATACTTAGTTACGTTATAAATAGTTACATTAAAGTCGATTTAAAGTGATCCTTGTGATTTTATTGAAACATACAAGTTGATTCGATGGTAGCGAATCATACCAACAGGCGTAAATTTAACGTATTTAAAATGATTCAAGTTTTTTCAATAAATACAATTCATTTCAGTATTGAGTATTTATGAATAGACGCGTTATATATCAAAATAATTGCCTATACTTATTTTCGAATAGCCCGCTGGAAAAATATCTACTACCTATCATCGAATAATATTCGAGAGCACTGGTGGTCCAGTAGAAATGACCTAACCTTTTGATCCCAACGATATCGGTATTCGGTATACCAGTATCGGCATTTCGTAGAATCTAAAAAAATCGAAAGCATATTCACGAAAGAAGCCTTTGAGGAGCACTTTAAATCCTTTAGCCTCACTGGTTCGAAAGAACTGGTGACATGACTAGTAAGTAGTATATTTGAACACTATTTTGGCAAAAGAAATGCAAGGCCCGGTAAAGTTGACAACGGTCATGTACCACGAAATTTCAGTACGTCTCAAAAAATATATATCTAGTCGCATTCTAGTTATTACAGATTCATATCATCAATGTGAAGTAGTTTCTCGAAAATACGCCATTTTTGTTCAAATATCTTGAGCTGTACTCGTCTATTTGTTCAACGTCTACTAGATAAGGTATTTGGTAAATGCTGTGTCCGCCTGTAATTGGCTAATATATCAAATTGCAGCCTTTTTTATAAAATCAACTTGTAACAACAGATAATGTGTTGGTGAACCTTTTTAATAAAAAAACGTCGTAATACCGACATGAAAGGTTTCGTAGGATATGACGTCACCTCTGCCATGAGATATGTCATACGCTTCCGAGCATGGTCCTAAATGTGCTTCTACCTCAGAATAATTTATTTTTCCAAGGCTTCTACCATTAGCCATGTCACTAGTTCTTTCAAACTTGTGTGGTGAAAGGATTTAAACTGCGTCTCAAAGACTCCTTTCGTACAAACATGTTTTCGAACTTTCTAGATTTTACGACATGCCTGTTTCCTCACGATGTTTTCCTTCAGTATTTGTGAGTACTGAGAAGCGCACATAATTTTTCGAACAGTAGCACATAATTTTTACTTTTGTGCACGGATTTAAACCATCGAAGGATCGGAAAACGTATCTACCAGGTCACCAGTGCTCATACACGTGTGCTTCTGTGAGAGTACAAGAGCGTAGAAGTGAAATAGGCTTCAATGGGCCGGCCGTAACTAGGGCAAAACTGAGCTCGGCCCGGTTGCCATGGAAACGCTTGCCCCCCGCACCCCGCCGTGCCCTCCCCCGCCGCTGTTGCTTCCACAGATTACAGGCAAGGTATGTATTTGCTGTTTTATTTCAGCCAATAGCCTATATTATTTGAATTCTTTGTTTCTTTATGGCTTGTTCAGATTTAAATCATTTCGCTTCGTAATAGAAAAACATTGGTTTTGTTTTTATTATCAAGTATTTTCATTTGAAGAGTTTAAACATAAGGCCTTTGAGATCTACATTTTGTAGATGATTTATACAGATAAATTTTGCCATTTGTGCACGATTTAATCTTGCAATCTTAGGATCAGAAGTGAACTCAATTTGTTATTTCAGTTTCCATCCAAATCCTGTCGTAAAAGTCGACTAAGGAATAGCATCCTCTCCAAAATGATGGACCACCTATACGCGCGATGGGCCGATCACCTGTCACCATGGTTCACCATATCCATCTTAGGATTTTAAATCAGAAGTGGCTGCAAGTTTTCTTATGTTTACCCACCTTATTAGGGATATGGGCGTGATAATATGTATGTATTTATTCTAACTATGATTTAACCGTTTTTTTTAATGTATATCATCATCATTATCATTTCCAGTCATTCTTTGCCCACTGCCGACCCTAAGCCTCCTTCTGATTGTACATCCTACTAATATTATAAACGCAAAAGTTTTGTAAGTATGGATGTATGGATGTTTGTTACTCTTTCACGCCTAAACGGCTGAACGGATTTGAATGAAACTTGGAATATACATAGTGCATGTGCTGGATTAACATATAGTCTTTTTCTATCCGGGTACCACGCGAGCGAAGCCGCAGGCGGCAGCTAGTACATTTTATAAAATAGTTATTCATAAATTACCAGATGTATGCGACTACTTGAGTATTCATAATCATGCTTGAGCTTAGATTTGGTATACGAACCACAGGATAGATAATCCGCCAACCTCGGTTGCTACCTACCTCCCCTTGGCACCGAGCGCGTGCTAATTTAAGATTACCCTGATTGGAACCCAACAAATACAACTAATCCTACTAATATTATAAATGTGAAAGTTTGTGAGGATGTGACGATGTTTGTGCCTCAATTACGCCGTAACAGCTGAACGGATTTGAATAAAACTTGGAAAATACATAGTATGTATGTTGGAATAACATATAGGCTACTTTTTATCTTGGTATCACGTGAGTGAAGCCACGGATGGAAGCTAGTATTCTATACGAAGATACGCAAAGTAAAGTAGATTTTTTATGTTCAACTAGCTGCTGCCCACGGTTTTGCTCGCGTTGTACCCGGATAAAAAGTAGCTAATATGTTATTCCAGCACACGTATTATATTCCAAGTTTCATTCAAATCAGTTAAGCCGTTTGGGCATGATTGAGGCACAAACATACATCGTCACATCCACACATCTCGAAATCATCGAGATCAATCTCAAAATCAATCACATCGTCATCGAACACTCGCCCGCCATCTTTTATCTTGTTCTGTTTGTTTAAATTGTAGTGTAATACTGCTATTGACTGTATGTCATTGCGAAATAAAGACAACAATAATGATACCCCAAATACTCCCAAAAATTAAAATCCATCAAGTTGTTAGAGTAATATGAAGAATTAAGAAGTTTTTGTTACTTACAGACACACACACATAGTCTCAGAACAATAAATACACATAGTCCACTGACTGCCGTCATCTGTCAGAAGGAAAAAATGTATTATGTCACACCTGACGAGGGTCCTATGACACTCTTATATAACATACGTCTATTCTCGCCGCAATAATTCCCTTCCTCACTGCTTATTCTTTAATTCATCAATCACTGGAATTACCCGGAAGATTCCATATCCCGGATATATATTTCCCGGGTATATGGGTACCGGTGCGATTACACCAAATCCGTTATCGGCCGAAGTATAGTCGGATGTCGTCGATCGATTCAATCAAATGTTCCAAAAATCTATCAAATGTCGATGGAATCCAATGGATCGCCCGTTCGTCGGTTGTATGTAGTAGTGTAAACACTTTCTTCTTTTAGTATAAGTTTGATTCGATCGGTCGAGTTCTGTCGACGATGTCCGACTACAACCTCGATGGCTTGGCGGGCGTGTGCTTGGCTGAGACGTAAGAGGCGTGGGATCGATTCCCGCTGTGAGAGGAATCCTTTCATGTTCTGCAAATATTTCTTCCAAGTTTGAGTGTTGTAATTTAAATATTATAAGTATAAGTATGTTCAAATTATATAAGTAAACTATCAGCCATCTGGTTCCTATAGTACAAGCTTTGCTTAGTTTAGGGGCTATGTGCGAAAATGTCCACAAAATATTTATTTATATACTTGCGGCCAGCGCCTTGGGCTAGCTTCTACCGTCTGATGAGCTGGATCAGGTGCCTATAGACAATTTGCAACAGTCTTTAGATAGCCCGACTGTTTCTTTTGTATTTCGTAAATTATATTTGTATTAGTTGTTAATCTATTCCTTCAAATAAACCTCTGATAACGGATTAGGTGTAACCGTACCGTCTCCAGTGAGCATATGGATAATTAAGTTGTTAGGTGCCAATGTCTTGCGCTGTTTGTTTAGGCCTACAAAGGGCTGATTGGTAATCTATTTACCCTGATTTCCATGTTTTAGTGGGAGAGTTGATCTAAGATTACTTTAATGGAAATCGTAACTACTCGTTAAGAGGCTACCGCACCATCGCGTCTATACCGACCTCGAAAGAGATAGCGCTACGGATTTTAGGTGTGTAAATATTATAAATAATAATAATAATAATAATAAATATTCATCACCACCACCATCACACAACATCAACACCACCTACAGCCTCAACATCATCGAGGATACTGGAACGCTGCTGCCAACATCCCAAGGTCCTCCTCCGGTACTTCAAGGAGTTGGGCTGGCTGGGGGAGGGTTAGCGGGGGGATAATGCACAATACACCCCACCGCGGGACGTCAGTGCAGATCTTTGTTCCCCTGACCATAATTAGAATAATTAGAATTAGAATAATAAATATTTGTGGACATTTCACACAGCGCCATCTAGCCCCAAACAAAGCAAAGCTTGTACTATGGGAACCAGATGGCTGATATAATACTTATATACTTTTTTTTGTAAATACATACTTATAATACATAATACTACAACACCTAGACTCGGAAGAAATATTTGCAGAACATACAAACGTTTCTCCCGTAGCGGGAATCGAATCCGCTCTTCTTGCGTCTCAGCCGAGCACTCGCCCGCCATGCCACGGAGGTCGTCAATATAGATAGAGAGATATATTTGAGCGCAATATATTGAAATTCAATAATCCGTTAAATCAAGTAATTGCTAATTACAAGAAAACTACAAAATGAATCATAAAATTGGTTTCAATAACTAAAGAAATAGTTATTGCCTACATATCAAAGTAAAAATCATCTGAAAATATGGTAGGGTTTCCGAGATCTAGATCAAAACATATTAAAAACATGGATTTTACAAGTTTTCCAAACGTATTATTTTCTCTTATCGTGTATTCACTTTGAGGAACCAAAGAAAAATGTGTGTATAATTTCTTTTTGAATAAACACACTTCATTAAAGTACAAATTTCTACATCGATTTATTGAACGATTTTATTTTTACCAGAGTTTTAATGTAGGTAATAACTGACAAATTTGTCATCTTCTTTGGGACTTTGTTACTGTTTGTTATTACGTTTTTGAATAAACACATCAACACGCATGACGCTTCCATTTGTAAATGGATTACAAAATTGTTCAGAATTAGGTCTGAATAGGTTAAATGCCTTAGTCATTATGACAACGCTACAAATGGCGGTGATTTGTGGTGTAGTATGTTATAGTAAATCAAATGGAATTATGCTCACAAAACGCTTATCAAACTTAATTTGATAAGTTCGTTTGGTTTTGTATAAATAATAATAATAACACCCAACAGTCACATACATAGTCCTGAGCCCACACTAGGATTGCCTGAGTCGTGGGTATCAGAAACTACGAGTACCATGGTACCACAACACCCAGACCCGGAAGAAATATTTACAGAACATGCAAACATTTCTTCCGCAGCGGGAATCGAACCCGCGCCTCTTGCGTCTCCGCCAAGCAATCGCCCGCCACGCCACCGAGGCCGTGTTGTATGTATGTACAACATAATTTTGTTTTTAGTGCATAATTTGGTTTAAGTTTTTAATATAATCAAGAAAACTAACAATTTCACTATACTTCCAGTGTATCGTGTACATATCTATAAACTTTCAAAATATAAATTTTTAACTTGGAAAAGCATGTGTGCACAACGAAATTAGCTTCACATTTTACACGATTTTTTCACAGTGACCTCGTTACAGAACCCTTAATAAACCTTAGCGATACTTCACTTAATAATCAAAATAGACTATTGATTGCCTAACCTTCATAAACATCCATTAAAAATATCACAGCGAGGCACTGGTGCGTCCACACATGAAGACCATGAGAGCAATACCTACCCATTCATGCCCGGCAGAGGGGTTGCATCCCCCCACCCCCCACCCCCTCACTCCACCCCAAGCCACAGTGAAGAGTAAAGACTCTTGTACTCTACGTAAGTCTTCTGAAAATGTTTTACAAGACTAAAGGTACGAGTTGGCAGCGGACGACATGAGGCAGCAGCAAACGACGTGTTGCAGCGATACTATTGGTTTCTATGTATTTATATGAAACGCGTCGCTAGCTTCGTGTCGCTAACTACGGAGGGAATTTCATAGAAATACATAGAAACCAGTAGTGTCGCTGCGACACGTCGTCTGCTGCTGCCTCATGTCGTCCGCTGCCAACTCGTACCTTAAGAGATAGTATCCTCCAACATGATGGACCATCTATATGGGCGATGGATCACTGTCGCCATGGTTCATATCCATCTTGGGACTTTGAATTAGGAGTGGCTGCAAGTTTTCTTATGACTTGCTCTGCCCACCCCATATCTACCTAGATATGCAGCGAAACATCCACACACGTCCCTACCTACCTGTTATTAGTTTAGGTACCTATCTAAACTAACAGGCAAGGATATTATATTATAGAATAGACTACTAACTTCCTCACACTTCTTCACTCTCGTTACACGCTGTAATAAAGAAGCCAATGTTATTCCATTCCACGTTTTCTACATTTACAGATTGAAAAATAAAACAATCCGTATCATAAACCTACGGATTTATAATATTAGTGTGATTTAAATAAAAACCGGTCAAGCGCGAGTCGAATTCGCACACGAAGGGTTCCGTACCATCGTTTATGTACCTACATAAACGTTTCTTGTTTGGGACCTGTTTTATTTGATTTAATTTTTATTATTTATTGTTATAGCGGTAATAAAACTACACACTGATAATTTTAACTCTCTACCTATTACGGTTCTTGAAACTTTGTGATATTATTTTTAAATTTATTGGTTATAACTATTGTTTTCTTTTTCTTTCTCTCTTGTGTTATTTTTAGATTTTAGTGTGTAGTTGTAATTTGTTAGGAATACATACTATTGTTATGTTTTGATTTTCTAATATTTATTTATGTATAGGTACTGTAATAATTTTATTGTGTAGGTATAACGTTTAGATACGTCTGTCATGTTATATCTGTGGGTGTGCAATAAACTGATAAACTGATTTGAGATACAGCCCGCTGACAGACGCACGGACGTATAGCGGAGGCTATGTAATAGGTTCCCGTTACCACCCTTCGGGTACGGAAGCCTAAAAACTGAAGATCTTAGTAAACGTATTACGAACGAAGGTAATGAACGAAGTAATATGGCTGCCAAGCTGTTCTGTATAATCTGTGGTAGAGGTGGAGGCGGCGCGTTCGACGCCTACGAACGAAGCGAGGGAATTCTTGAGTAGCTCATATTCCATGATAATTATAACGTGTATGTATAAGTTAATGAATGTGTAGAATTTTTCGGTACATTTGGGTCCATTTTCCGCGGGTTTACGGGGTGCCTCCGACGGGGGTTGAATGTTTTTATCGTGAATATGAATGTGAATAAGTGTTTCGGGTTAGGAACGTTTCGAATAGTTGTCAAAGTGACCGTATGTTTAAGCCTTGTAAATGTTAAATGCACGGCTGGAATAAAAATGGCGGCCTGCTAAAAAGATATGGAAAAACACGTTATGATCGCATAAGGGTCTCCTCCCACTCGGGTGGGCGGCCCGAAGAAGATGACAACTCGTAAAAGTTACAAGCAACCTCTTATCCCAAGATTCTCAATTATGTTGGGTAAAAATTTAAAACGAATTACCAACAAAGTAACAATAATAAAATCAAGGACGCAACCCAGCAATCTCCAAAATAATAAAGTAACATAATTTGATATTTTCTTTTCCTGGCATGTTTTAAATGGAATACTCTTACCTGCGCAAACGTTGTTTTAAGGTAATTGCTTTCTTTTTTGCCTTATTTCTACATTAATATTTAGAATTTAATGGTGCTCCCAGTCATAAAGAGTTAGGCGAATAAAATTATACACACGCCATAGCTCTGCGCGCGGTTCTGCGGCGCCGCTTGGCACTATGCAGATCTCTTTCTATTGCAGTTTCGGTCGGACCGCTCAAAACGGCCTCGGTGGCGTGGCGGGCGATTGCTCGGCAGAGACGCAAGAGGCGCGGGTTAGATTCCCGCTGCAGAAGAAATGTTCTGCAAATATTTCTTCCGGCTCTGGGTATTGTGGTTCCTTGGTACTCGTAGTTTCTGATACTCACGACACAGGGAATCGTAGTTTGGGGTCAGGACTATGTATGTGACTGTTGGGTGTTATTTATTAGATATTATTTAAAATGTACTGAATTGTATATGTCAAACAACGCAAAACCGTGGGTTTGCGAATCGCCTCATTTCATTCGAAAATCGTGCGGTTTGACGGTCGGAATGTGTGTATGTAATTCATAATAATTAATTAGGTATTATTGATAATTTCACACAGCGCCATCTATACCCAAACTAAGCAAAGCTTGTACTGTGGGAGATGTACCAGATGGCGGGTAGTATACTTATTACTTTTTTTTGTAATACATACTTATATTACACACCCAGACCCGGAAGGAATATTCGCAGAACATTCAAACATTCCTACCGCAGCCGGAGAAAAAACCCGCGTCTCTTGAGTTTCAGCTGCATCACTCGTCCGCCACGCCACCGAGGTCGTCAAATGTCAATTTCACCAGAATTGTTTATAGAATCTGTGTAGGAATTAGTATAGTAGGAGTTACCAAAAGACACGGAGTTACCAAAAGACACGAATAGTACCTACATCCTACATGTTTTAGCAGGCGGCGCAGCATCATACAACACTCCCCGTTTGAAGATTTTAGGCGTAAGATCACAGGCGTAACTCCGCTCACTTTTAGAGAGCACTGGTGGTCTAGTTGGTAGTGACCCCGCCTTCCGATCCTAAGGCCTTGGGCTCAAATCCGGTCGTATACCAATGGATTTTTCTGTGCGAAAAAGTTATGTGCGCTAACTACTCTCAAATGGTGAAGGAAAATATGAAGAAACCCGCGGCTTAGTCAGCTCCGCACGAATTGACCATGTCTTTCCTGTGGACAAGATCGACTAAGCTGAGAGGATGGAATAGGTGCTGGGCAAGCCTACAGCGTCCCGTTTGTGAAGGTAAAAAAAAGTTGCCTCCTGACGCTGTATAAATCATCTACTATAGGTGAAAGCCTTAGTAGCACACACTCTCCTAGAAGTCGTATTATGACAATAAAATTATATTGCAAGAACTCACCTCCATCGCAATAGCTTCGAAAACTCAAATCAGCTCACAATATTTACTGTAAAACTTTGGTAAAATAATGAGTAGGTAGTAAAGTTTTCTATTACTTCTTGGAACGATGAAATTATATTATTTTATACATACACCGAAAATTTCCGGAACATTCCCCGAAAGGGAATTCAGAGATAATTTCCACAAAACCGGAAGTTATAATACCGGTTTAACTGTGAATTTCATTAAAATAATATAATTTTCGGCGAAACTACGTACGGGAAATTAAACCATTTTAATGAAGTTTACCGCGTTAATGAAAGCTTTTTGGATAGCTCCAATTCCGATTCGATTGGCGACAAAGTTTCTGATTATAAGTGCAGCACGAGTTTCAAACAGCGAATACATTCGAATGCAGATTGTTAGAAAGTTAAACATTCCGGCAATGTAGCATTTGCAATTCAGTTTGTATCGATAATGGCTATAAAGTAATTTGCCTTCTGGTTTGAATTCGCTTCAATTGTTGGCAGTCAAAAGCTCGCGAACCTTTTGCATTGCGGTTTAGGTGAAATTATACTCGGCATGAAGTATTTGTTGCAATCTCATAACTATTCGGTCAGGGTACTCGGCTTTTGCTTTGTGGATTCCTCAAATAATATTTACCCGACTACGGCAAAGCATAAAGGAGAGTTTTGATTTTGACCGGTATTTCTGCTATTGTGATTGTAGCTACACATATTGAAATAAGCTTGCTCATTTCTCTGTTACTGGCTTTCACTCATGAATTTTTCGTGTTATACCTGAATAAAAGTATTCTGTATTTTCAGGTCACGGCAATATAATTCACGGCTGGACAGACTTGATTTTTTAATATAGATTCATATCGACGTTCATTGCAAACATACGAACCAGTCACACAAACTTTTGGTTTGATTTTATCATTTTAAAATAAGCTCGTTCATAAAGTTTTGGGGCGTCAAAAGGACAGTGCACACAAGCAGATAAAACGCGCAATTAGCGCGCAGTCAGAAAAGGCCTTTGTGGCACCGATTCGGAACACCGTAATTAGTCTTTATAGTGCGGGCGTTGGGACCGCAAGTACAACATGTTTGGACTTCTTTTGAACAACGCGAGTGAAAATAATTCAGAATTTTATTAAAGTCTTGCTAAAGTGAATATAAAATAGTAAACAGGTTCACTATACTCGTACACCATACCATTTCATGTTTGTGAGGATATTTGTATGTTTGTGCCTCAATCACGTCTAAACGACTGAACGGGTTTGGATTAAACTTGGAATATGCATAGTATGTGTGCCGGAATAACATATAGGCTACTTTTTATTCGGGTACCACGTGAGCGAAGCCGCAGGCGGCAGCTAGTCTTCCATAATTAGTTTAGAAAGATTTTTTTTGAAAGTATGAGGCGAGCTAGCATTTTTCAAGATTTCGGTAGTTTGTTGTAATGCTGTACGTCTTTAAATGTATAATAATGGCCCATTATCTATTAGTTGAATATTAACTGGACACAAACGGTTTCTAACTTCGCATGCAGCACAGTCTATTGTAGTTGCGAGACAAGCCGCGTTCGATTCGCTACGACAGCTAGGAAGGGGTAATTAAAACCTGCCAACACTGCTAACTGGCACGAGAGTTACTATGCCACATGTCCATGGAATGTCACGATGTTTACCTTCACCGTTTGAGAGTACTGGTATAGCGCACATAAATTTTTCGAGCAGAAAAATCCATTTGTGCACCGCCGGATTTGAACCTACAACTTTAGGAACGGAAGGTGGGGGCCGTTACCACTAGACCGCCAGTACTCTATGATTGCTGTGAGATTGTATGAGACAAGTGCAAAATCTGTTTTGTAAAATTTTTATCTACATACTCGTCGAAAGTACATAACTAATTAATAACTGCCAACTCTGAACAAATTATTCTACAACTGAACGATGTAACCAATAACGATTTACTTTTTATAACTTTATCTTTATTAACAGAAATAAACTTGCAACTAATACAAATATAATTTACAAAATACAAAAGAAACAGTAGGGCTATCTAAAGGCCGTTGCAAACGGTCTATAGATAGCTCACTTGATTCAGCTAATCTATCTTATTATAACTAATTGTAAGCTTAATATTCTCATGTAAGCAACTTTGTCTTTTTTGAGAATAAATTCTTGAAGTCTAAAACGATATTTCATTCTCGTCCCCTTGGCAAGATATATCCATTATTGTCCTGTAGGGCAAATCTCTCCCTTCCTTTTTTCCACTCTTCGTGACTTAAACAGGCCAGTGAAAGTCCAGCTCGTTCCATATTGGTAAACTATATAAACATTTATTATCTGCCTAACGAAAAAAGAACGTTGCTACGTTTTGCAACGTCGGTTTTGGCTTTTAATTTAGGCCTCTTTATGGGAAATAACTATGTTAATTTTATTACCATCATTTGATTTGAAATTAGCATTAAACCTGTCTTGTTTTTGGCAACGATTCCAACATTAACTGCAACACAGATAGCGTTGGTATAATTGTTTGAACAAAGCTTTAGAAGAGAGAGATGTGTAGCTTAGAAATAGGTGAATATAATTGTTCTGGGTTAGCAGAACATGTAGGGATTAGATTGGTAAATAGTGTGACTTTCCGTTACAGTATTTGCTAATTTAATCCAATAAGATAAATAGAATAAATTGTATTTAGGCCATCGTTTACTAACGATACAAACAAACAAAAAATACGTGTTTTTGGATTTTGGAAAACATAAGAACAAATATATATATTTTTTATTTGGTGCTCTTTACACTATTGTAAAGAGCACCAAAAGTTTGTTTTAGGAATACTGTGATTAAAATTTCACCGTGAATAAATCCAATGGTTACTTCAATGATTCTCCAATGGTGTCTGACTCCGCTTCCTTGTGGGAATCGGTAACTACGAGCACTATGTGCTAGTTTATGGAGGTTCCATACACAAATTTTGTTTCTCAAATCTTATTTTTTGACAATGTACGTATGTATGTTCGTATGAGCTGGTGGCCAACTATAGTGACGGAGTTTTTTTTTGTCAATATACCAACGCGCAACTACCAAATTGGTTTCCTTTCTTGACTAAGATATATTTTTATATTTTAGCTTCCTATTTTGGAAAGTAAAGTACTCGTAATTCTCGTATTTGTTGCGTAGGTACTAACCATAAAATTACACATCCGTGTCATAAATACAATGAATAAATAATGCTTACTTTTGCCTACATAGTATCTTGAGCTCAAAACAAAATTCTGCTTTTGGAAATAAATTCATATTTCGTACAGCCAGTATGGGCAAAAGCTCCTGACTGAATTAAATCATCATCAAAGGCTTTAGTTTAATGTTAGCTATCGAAACGCCAAGATGATTTCTAAACTTTCTCGCACAAAGTAAGTTATTTACAAGAAAGCGGCAAAGCGCTACGGAACTATTGGCCCTTATTGCACCATAAAGCGACACAGCGCTGAGAATGAATCCATATTTTGTTCAGTGCTAATATCAGCCACTCCAGCGCTGCAGCGAGAATAGCCCGCTTCGCAACTTTATTGCTGTAGTGTAAGCAGCGTGTAAGCTCTATTGTTGTATGAAGATGCTGGATTTTCAGAAGGAAATTAATGTTTCATTATTTTTTATGAAAAGTCAAACTCGGCCTGATAATGTTCTAAGAGTGGTAAGAGGACTTTCAAAAGAAAAACAAGGTTTTGTTACAAAGAAAATATGTTTAGTAAGATCAATGTTGTTCATGATATTTCAGAAAATTGTTTTAAAAATTTAGTGGAATTAAAACAAATAAATTTCATTGAAGGTTTTACGATACGCCTTACGCGTATGTTGTTTCCTATCCAATTTTAAGTCGCAAGGTTTATCAGGGCATAACAGTCACAGTCCGACATTGTTGTTTATTTGGGTCAAATAAAGAGAGTGATTTTTCTTTTCTGTTTTATCAACGCTTCCTTCCCCTTTCTTCTCGATTTTTTCTTATTTCCACCGATTTTGAGCAATATGTGCGCGAATAAGTAACATCAATGTGTTATTAACCTATTTCTCCATAAATAATTGCAGATTTTCGCAAATATTCGTTCCCTTTATATTGCGTCGTGGGTTCCAAGTACCCATTAATTTGGAACGTTGTATGCGAATCATTTCCCTTTGTCAGGGGACTCCTGTGGTGATTATGTTTTGGCTGTTTCTGAGCCTCAGATTTCCTGTTTACTTCTACTAAATTCTGCGGAATTTCGAGCTGCTGTTAAAATTGTGAAAATGTATTAATTTCATTGTGATGCTTTTGTGTTTGAAAGTTTTAATAACTAACTACGCGGAGCAAAGGGAGAGTTAAAAGTTCATCAGCCTACTATTGTATTGTAAGACAAATACAAAGACAATCTTTCTTCATTTGCTATGACAGATATCCGGTTCTAATATTCTACTGACTGACGGATCGTTCATCACGATCGTGTTGTTTTTCTGTCATTAAATGTATGACGCATTTTGACAAATAAAAATGTTGCTATGATAATATTGGAACCGGGCATATGACACAAAATAAACGCAAAAATATATATAGTATTATAGTAAAAAAATGGACTTGAAGTGTTCTAAAAATGTAAGTTTCTATCTTCTACGTAGGTTTTAGTACTTCTCTACATCAAGGTACAAAACTTCTTTGTGGTTAAGTTGGGTTTCTGTGAGATAGGGTAGACGGCTACACTTCCTGCCACGATAAGCCGCCTGCACGGTAACGAGGTGTGGCTGTAATGGAGACGCAGCTTAAAATATGTACAGTACATTGTCAGATACTCAGACCAAATAAAAAGAAAAGACCCCGCGCCGCGAACAACAAAAGTGAAGCCACCTTTTTATCTATGTGTGTATCGAAGGTTTTAAGGTTGTGTGTTCCAAGTAACCTAAATTTATAGTATAATAATTAAGAAACGATGCTATTTGAAGTACTTACAAGTGAAAAGTGATTCCGTGAGACTTTTTATGTGATTTGCTGCTGTTTTTACAAGTTTTCACTACACAGGAAGGCATAGTTCCATTTTTAAGACTCGTGACGTACTAAGAGCGATGAGCATGGCTTTAGTGTAGGTGTGTGCGTGAGCGTGTATGTTTACTTGCAGGAGCACGGTTTTGTGTGGCTTCACTTTTGTTGTTCGCGGCGCGGCGTCTTCTCTTTTTATTTGGTCTGAGGTCTTATACGACACAACATATAGGTAACTATACTACATACGACATAACAGAATGGACGCAACGATCTATTGCCCAGCTTGTGTGTTGCCTTGCCTCTCTAGGGCTACATACAAGTGCGCTATTGCAATAGATTGGCAAAAAGTTTGTGATCTGAATGTACTTGTTACGGAGTAGCCTAACTCACTTTAAGAACCCATTAAAAAAAAAACTTGCTACAAAATATCTGATGCTTAGGAAAAATACGCCAACTCGTATAATCAATAAGATTTATAAATTGGAAAGGGATCATTGTCTTAAAAAAATGCCTTGTTTGGTCGCATTACGAACAGGCGTATAAAATGTTTCAAAGTATGTAATTTGAATAAATGCAAACACTGAAATTTGCAATTTGATATTATAAGTGTTACTGTATAAGTAATAGTTGTATAAAGGTCATATTTCTATAGAGCTCCCTAATTTATAGTTTGTAAATTAGATCATTGTGTAGGCTGTTATGCCTACTTTATTGAGTTATAAACACAACTATACCCACATGTGGGCTTATTCAACCAAATACATTGAAATCAAATAATTTACATTACATATTCTATTTAAAATATTTTACAACATCTGCCGCCTTTTTTATCTTTTTCTCCACTTGCAAATCGGTACTAGACCAAGGAGTATTTTATCATTCTACCAAACAAATGAGGTTTGTGATAATGTTTAGCGGGACACTGATCAGTACTTAATCTGTGACAATAGCAAGGTCTGACAATTGCAAACCTTATTTCAACATTGCCAATGCAACTGGTCTTTTATGCCCAGCCAACCTACCACAATCTTATTATAGCAGAATGCTAACATGGCATACGTGTGTCTAGTTATCTTAATGGCTTCTACACGGAAGTGGGTTACTTTGACCCGGGTAACTTTAACCCGGGTTTATCAGAAGAGTGTGTTACTCTGCTCTTTTCAGCACGTTTCCTATGAGACGGCAACCGTAAAATTGCAATATCACGATATTCACCTTGGGAGATCGACTCAGGAGTGGCTGCAAGTTTTCTTATGATTACTTGTGGCTCTGCCCACCCTATTAGGAATACGGGGGTGATATTTGTAACTAAATCAAGCGTGGTAGATACAGGCAAGAAACCTCATTCGGCTATTTGGAAAATCATCCCTTTACAATGTTTATAAAACGAGTTGGAGTATTGTTTAGTCCCAAGCATTCTTGTCTTCTATAATATAAATATTTTTTAGCTTTTTAAATGTTCAAATTCAAAAGTTTTCTAAGGGCACATAATATAGGAAGCACTTTAACGCAACTTTATCTTTGTACATTGTTGGTTGACATTTTGAAATATCTAAATATAACATTACAGTCAGTAGATACCCATGTTACCATCCAGGTACAAAAAAAAACCAAAGCAAAATGATAAAAAAACATATATCGAAAATCCATCAAAGTACGGCATGCGACGTATCGGTCCTATTACCATCCGGTTTTAAACCGGGAAAGGATAATGGCTAAGCGGAACAAACTCCTTTTTAAAGAAATAAGTTTACATTACCAAGAAAGAGTTTTACTCGTTCAATCCGCCCAGCACACCTCTGTCTCTTAGCGTTTTCTGTAAAAACGCTATCTGTAATGTTATTGCGAGTTGAACAGACTCCGTAAGGGCTCCCTACATAGAACTGAGCGAGTTCATTTCGCTCAGTCATTTCCGCTCGACTATTTGTTGGTGGAAATACAAGTATGCAGTTTGCTCTTGCGAGTTAAACTGAGCTGTTAATTGGTCCGCTCCGCTTGTGGTGGGAACAGGGCTTTAGAACGGGGTTTGTACTGAACTTATGTAGGTAAGGCGATCAAATTTCTAACTCCGATCAAATTTGGTCGAAGATGTACCTAATTTTTGAAATAAAGAATTTGTTTGTTTTCAAAAATCAAAAGTTTAAAATGTTTTATTTAGTACGATCGTTCAGGATAACTTTGCGTTACGTCCATCACATGACGGTCGCCTTATATTAGGGACCTACATTCATATTGAAGTACTAGACTATGTTCGAGCTAGACTAGAATGACTTGAGTTTTACAAAACTACTTACGAACTTCAAAATGAACCCGTGTCACACGGTTCTCAAGAACCGTATGATGTAAGGAAGTTGAAAGAGAATCAAAGTGCGCCTTAAAGTGGCTTCTTTTGTGCACTTGAAACATGTCTTAGAACTTTTTAGGCACTTTGACCTAAGTTAAATAAGTAGTCTAAACTGTGAGTACCTGTACCTACCTAAATGAAGTTGATTCACTGTTCTAAGCTTTGAAAATGGCTAGGACAAGGCAAATACCGGTCAAGAGCGAGTCGAATTCGTACACGAATGGTTCCGTATCATCGAACATGTACGTACATTTATGGGTTTCTTATAATGGGGCCCTCTTTTCTTTTATTTTTATTATTTGTTGTTATAGCGGCAATAGAAATAGATAGATAGAAAATTCTTTATTGTGCAATATAAAAACATGTACATAGGCGAACTTAATGCTAATTAGCATTATCTTACAGCTAATCTTTGAGAAATTTGTTAAAAAATAAACACTCTGTGGAAAATTCAACTCTCTACTTACCTATTACGGTTTATGGGATACAGCCCGCTGACAGACGGACGGACAGCGGAGGCTTAGTGATAGGGTCCCGTTGGCACCCTTTGGGTACGGAACCCTAAAAAGTGTTACAAAATGTGACTCCGCAAGTAAGTTCACTTTGCGACAGGTTGAAAAATATCGCCGCTTATAAGAATATAGTCCCATAAACAATGGCAAGGTGATAGATACATCCGGAGACATTGCGGTTCCCCCACGAAAATAATGGAGCCGTGAGTCTGTTGTAATACCGCTCAATTTGCAAGCCGAGCAGTAACATGCAAAATAATGACGATTCCGGTGGCTTGGCGGGCGTGTGCTCGACTGAGACGCAAGAGGCGCGGTTTCGATTCCCGCAGCGGGAGAAATGATTGTATGTTCTATACTTCTTCCGAGTCTGGGTGTTGTAATTATGTATTATAAGTATGTATTTACAAAAAATAGTATAAATGCTATCAGCCATCTGGTTCCTATAAGAATTATCAGAAAAAGTACAAACTAACAAATATATTAAACATTTTCAGAACACGATTTTGCTGTTTCGCACAAAAGTAATATTTTCCAATTCGCTACACAGCGTGTTAGCTTTATTTCTAATAGCGTTCTCCAGGCAGTTCAGCTAATCTCTTCAAGAGCTCACGACGCTAACGACTCAGATGTTGTATGAAACACCCTACACTGTACCCGAGGTCGCGGTCGCGTTCACTAGGGGCTGTTTACACGGTGCGAGCTGGTATCTGATAGAGCTAGCCTAGACAGTTACTGGCAGTACATCTACTCGCTCCGTGTGTAGCTGTAGATATTTTTGTAAATATTATGTGTATTGTTGGGCGATTGCTCGGCAGAGACGCAAGAGGCGCGGGTTCGATTCCCGCTGTGGAAGAAATGTTTGCATGATCTGTAAATATTTCTTCCGGGTCTGGGTGTTGTGGGACCATGGTACTCGTAGTTTCTGATACCCACGATACGGAATCCTAGTGTGGGGTCAGGACTGTGTATGAGACTGTTGGTTGTTATTTATTTATTTAATGTTTACCATTTTGTAGCACTAGCTCTCTTCAAATTTCACAAAGGTTAGCGGAAATAAAATGCTTATTAACATTAAGTTTGCTTATACATATTTTTTTATCTTACGAGTATGCTGTAAATAGTTTTTTATCTATCTACCGCATCATACGAGTTACTACAGTAAATTAAAATTTTCGACATGTTTTAACTTGCCTCTCCCTATATCAGCAGCTCGCATATGACTTGAACGGAAATTGCGAAATGACAGTAGCTCGTATGCTATTTACACGTAATTTGCGACAATATCGAACGAGGCGTTACTAGCAACTGAAAAGTTGCAAGTGCACGTGCAGTATCTGTCAATTTTTCACTTTTGACCACGTCATTAGCGGTGAACGACGAGCTACTGACATGCGAGTCGTAGTGGCATTAGCTATCTATTTTCACACCAGCTACTCGCACTGTGTGAGCTTGCCATTAGTGATTATTTGAGCGAGTGTGTGAGTACTTAGCGGATTTCTGTTACAGTTTGCAAAAGCCGCAAAGTGCCTTTTAGTTTGGATATGTTCCTTCACTAGCAACAGAGATGCGTGTGAGAACATACTTGTTATTGACGTTGGCTTTATGAGAATATATTCAGCTTTAGAAGGAAGATGGTGCGAATATTTGTTTTAACGATATCGGTGGCCTAGTGGGAGAGTGTCGGGCTCAGCATGAAAACGCAGCCTCGATTCTCGCGGCGGGAGTTCTGCAAATGTCTTTTATAATACGTTTCCTCGGATAATTAAAATAACCTATTATTTAAGAGAATAAAACTATTAGACACAGTATAGTTCAAAGAGATAGAAGAGCAAAAAAAATAAACAGTAAAAGTAGTTCTTAATTGTCGCGCATATTTTTTGCTCATTTTGCCCGAGCGTTGAGGCAGATTCATTATAATGTACATAAAAATCGGATCAAAACAACGCAGCAATTACAGTCTTAATTAAACAGCAACATTTTGTAAATAAAATAAACTGGAACTGGTTGAATATGTGTTAACTACACAAATGAAACTGTCAGTTCTATACAATGATGTTCAAAGGTTATCATAATAGGCTAAGTAAGTTCGTATGAGCTAGTGGCCAACTCTTGTGATGGAGTTAGGCCGCCCAAAGGCCCCCCTCATGGCTCCCTCCGAAGCACGGAAGCGCTCAGCTCTTAATGCTACTTGCGGTCACCCATCCGAATTGTGGCCGCGTACAACGTTGCTTAACTTCAACGATCAATCAAGAACGTCTAAGTGAGCTACGCCATGAGCGCTTCCATAATAGGCTGAGTGGAGAGTAAACCACATTCTTTTAAGCCCCCTGTGTACTAGTGCTTTACAAAGGCCTCCTATAATAGTTCCCAGTGATTTCGGTCTTCTGCGATCTTTCACCACTCCTTGTCACTTGTTCTTCCTCGTTCAATCAAGCTAATAGCGCCAACGTCTTTATGATAGGGGATCGCGCCTTTTATCCTCGGGCACCCAAGGAGTGCCGATGTTTGATCACTTCTCGGTGTGCATCTATCATCTCTAACGTATCATTCTAACGTGGCCCGTCCATTCTCTCTCTTTGTGTAAATAAGTTAAATCCCGTTGGTAGAATGAGTTTGTCACAATCGCCTTCACAAAAACGTAAAAGTAAAAAATGTTAAGGTTAAACCTCAGGTTAAACGTAAGCAAGTAACTGTCACTGACAGTTGCTGGTGTTAATCAAAATATTCTACCGGCCAGTGTGTTTTTGTTGGAATCGAATAATCTCAGAACAATTACGACGCAGGATGTTCGCAAAATCTTTCTGCCGCCATCTTTTCTTATACCACAGATCATAATAATTTCTTTTATTATTCGCTTCCTGCGTCGTAGTGTTCAAAATGTTTGCAATTTGCAAATTGAAATAAATGAAGAAATCAGTTAAAAATTACGTTTTGAGCTGTTGTCATAATATAAATCAAACCGATTATTATTTTGAATAATGGAGTTGGTTTTGAATAATGGTATTGAGTGACACGATAAGCAAGCGAGCTATTCATAAATGAATACTTTCAGCGAATCTAGATAAAATTCAACAATGTAGCATAAAATGTCAATTTAAACAAAGATAAACAGTCTGGCTCCGATGCTGAAAAACAAACCAGTTAAAACTAAAAGACTGATAAAGAAGAATTGATGGTGGAATAAAGTACAAAACTTAGAGAAAGGTCGTGCAAAAAAATATTTATTTCAGTCAGAAAACTATTAGACTAAGCCCGGGAGAGCAGCAGATTCAGAAATAAATGACCGGTCTTTGTCAGCGAATTCCAATGTATTTGTCTCCCTCTAATCTTGTACACTCGAGTCTACCTGTCGCTTTCTAACTTTCATACATCAAGGGAATAAGAGCCTAGTAAGCTCCCAAAATGAGTGTTTATCGCTGATCCTTCGAGCTGGACTCCTCCGAGCTCAAGTGAAATTGAACCTTAAATCATCGGGTTAAGGTGGCTTCTAGTTTTCGTGCGAGTGGTTCAGGTGTGCGGGCCGGTTTATCCAGTCGTTTCTCTTGCGGCAGATGCGGAGTTTCTGTGGACGGAGAACTTATGAGGATTTGTCCAATTTGCAGAGAAAAGTTACGGTACCCTGAAGGTTGTTTATCAATCTTAATAAAACGTGAGACAAGTTTCGGTTTTATAAAAGACATCAAGGGACAACACCTCAGCTCAAACCAGAATTGATTTTCGACTGGACGTTTATTTTAGAGAAAAGTGATCCTTTTATTATTGTTTCTCTTTCCGACTGATATACTTTACAACTGGTTCTTTCAGTTGGAATTGTATATTTTCCAACAGTGCTCACGCGTGAATCTACAAAGTAACATAGATATTTTTAACTTATTCAATGTGAAATGACAGCAAATACTTGAACATCACGTTTGAGCCCTGTTTTTTGTTTATACAAACTTCAATGGTTCAATTAATTGGCCTCATAGCTTAGTTGGTAGTAGCTCTGCCTTCTGCGCTGTGGATTGTAGGTTCGATTCCTACTCAGGATAAACATTTATGTGATGAATACCTATATAAGTATCGTATCAGCCATCTGGTTCCCATTGTACAAGTTTTGCTATGTTTAGGGCTACACGGCGCTATGTGAAATGTTCAGTAATATTTGCACACATACAATCACGCCCGTAACCCTAAGAAACCCTTAAGAAACTTGCAGCCACTCTTGATTCAAAGTCTTAAGATGGATATAATGAACTGTATGATGACAGCCTACCACCCTAGGTCGATCATGTTGGAGAGGATACTATTCCTTAGTTCAGTTTTACATGACATTCTATGTTTTTTTCTTTACTCCCAGTCCAGCGGAGAAGCAAGTGGGGCCAGATGGCTGTGTACTCGTAAAATTTCAGTGATATCTATGTATATTTATTTATTATATTGTTTCACAGTTTCGGAGCAAGGCCCTCACGAGAAGCGACTCCTGAATTCGCTCCTCGCGTCGTATAACACGCTGGAGCGACCGGTCGCGAACGAGAGCGACCCGCTGGAGGTCCGCTTCGGACTCACGCTGCAGCAGATCATCGACGTGGTAAGTGTGAACTGGCCTTTAGATTATGTTATAGCAGAAAATAATGTCGAAACTCTTTTCAAATGCATAGCTGATCTAAAGTCGGAAATAAAGCGAGAGTAACTAATAAGAGTCCTAGTTTTACCAACTTCGAATTTGAGAAATATCTGCTAATAGATTGGCATTGTTTGAAAAAGAGTTTTAGACTATATGAAAAGTATTTCTTTCAATCTTTTGCTATCAGCACAGTGAAAGAATAATAAATTGATGTTTAAATTTAGGTTTATCTGTAAGTAATCTGTTCAGGTTTTGTTCATTATACATGCACGGCGACTTACCATCGAATGCGACATTACCATAATGTTCAATATTCTACACACGGGAAATACTTTGCAATATTTAAATTGAAGCCAAACCGTATATTCAAAGATCTTAATTAACATTTCGTGCATCTCTAATGATCATAACACTATTTGTGAACGTAAATATCGATGTCCAATTTATGTATAACCGATCGTAAATTTGCGGATTTAGAATTTTTTTACAGATGACCCAATTTTGATCACAGTACGAAGAACTTGCTCCAAAAATTTACAAGTGAATTTTTCCGCTTACTAATTAATTGTTGTAATCTGATTATAGTTTTCGAATGAAGTTTTAATAAATAATCGAATAACACAATGTAACTACTATCTAATCGAATTAAATATTTTATCTGTGATCATTGTTCTTAATCGGTTTTACAAATTGGTCCATAAATTGGGATATCTGTAGGTACATAATGTAAAATAAGCGGCTCGATCTTAAACGAGAATATTCTAGCGAATAACAAGGTCCTTGTTTAGTTTGTATTGTCCGTATAAATTACAAGTTAAACGAGCGGTAATAGAATCAAAAGTTCAGTCTTAAAATTACAATGGAATTGTGCTCGAAATAATTTGTGACCGTTTGTATCGCTACTGAACAATTTACTTATCAATTTTATTTATTTGCAATTATTTTAATTGATACCATGTACAATACGAGTACCGTAAGGATAATGTCAGTATTGAACAGTATTTTTCGAAATATGAATATCGTGGAAACAATTTAAAGTGAATGTGACCTTCAGTGAATTATTCATAAAATTTGAATGAGCTTTTGCATTAAACATATAAAAATGTCATGTGTCGTATTGTTAAAATCCAATTTAGAGACTCGGAAATGAATTTCAGCATAATATTTTTTAATTATGTATCTGAATTTATTTTGAATTTTCGTTTTCAACCTGTTCGTTCCAAATTCAGAGCAGTTTTAGGGTTCATTTATTTGTGAGTATCAATTAATGCTACCTAAATACACTCACTTGTGTAACTATTGGTCTGTAGCAATACGTTTGTGAGATTATATTTGCGATGTTATTAGAATATGATTAATATTGATTTAATGAAGAGAAAACGCTCCTGGAATTCGCTAGAGTTCCGAGCCACCGGAGGGATATTGACTTTGGTTCATATGTTATTAACAAATTTGAACAAAAATTGTTTTTCGACTCTCATGGTGTGCTGAGAGGTTTTTCCTGTTTGTTTATTCACATTGAAATATAAAGTAGGTAGGTACAAAACGCTGTAAAGCTTTCATGACGTCGGATTAAAAAAATATACGACTGAATTTCAGAAAGTTTAATAAAAAAATGTACATAGTGTAATATTAAAATGTTACTGAGTCTGTGTAACTAGAAGGGATGAAAGGAAAGAAGTAATTAAAGCAAGTTTCAAAGGCTTCACAAATAAATAAATAAGCTTGTTCAAATTCAAAACCAATATTAAAAGCTCACTAACCAAGAAAATCCGATTACACCGAGCTGACAAACACAAAACCTGCCAAGTTCCGAGCTTCGAAATAAATGGGCCTAATTCTGAACACCTCCAACCGTTCACAATTACGATTCGACGTCTCAATGGCGTTGCACATTCTAAGTTTCGTCACGTGCCGCACGACCGCCCGCTTTTAACCCGACCGCGGCCATATTTCACGGATTGTATGGTCTAAACATGGATATCACGTAACCAAAACCGCGGGGAATTCTAAAAAAAGAACACATAAAAAGCACACAGATACAAAATAATCTAAAATTCCCACCCCGTAAGGGTTAACTTAATAAATTTTATCGAACCCGCGAAAGCCAATGCTTTTTACCAATAGAAGCATCATGTTTCTCTCACAAAGGTTCGGATTAATCATGGGTCTTTGAGGCGATCCTTTGGGCTTCAAACACGATGGGCGCTCCGAAATCTAGAATTACCGCGGAAATTGAACGCTGGAAATCCAGTTAGTTCCGGTTCAGCGTCACGAAAGTGCTGGCACAAAAGTTCTACGAAAAAAGAAAAAACGGGAATGAAAGCAAGGAACAAAGTACCGAGACTGTGCCCGCAGGCATCGCAACTTATTCACGCTTTCCCCGACGTTATTTTCAGAGTTCTCTTGAGTGCAGTATTGAATACCGCTGTAACTTCGCCAGCACAAACGTTTCCCTTATTTCAAACATCTTAGACCCAACGAAGTGCGTCTAAAAGAATTTCTCAACCTTTGAGGTTGTATCGCGAATTCAAAGGATTTTCATTGTAGATTACATTTTTCATTTTTTCCAAAAAAAAAGATACATCAACGATAAATCAAAATGGACATATAACTTTGTTATTCACTAGAATATATCTTTAATTACTGCGTTACAACGATGTTTCAAGACAAAATGGATTACGAAGTCAGTAAAATTATCGAGGCCACCGAATTAAGATTTCGTGGCTTGTCTTCACATTCGGAAGATGAAATTGCTTTTAATTACAAAGAAGTTTTGGAGAATTACGATTTAAATTAATTGATAATTGGAAGATGACAGAAACGCCTAGCTTCGATGCTGCAATTGGTTTAGATGATATATATTTGTGAAGCATAATTAACTTGCCTACGTTTATACGTATAGTCATAGCTTTGTAATTGTATAAGCAGCTTTAGTTAGAGGGTACTGAATTCTGAGCAGAGGCGTGATGTTCACAAAGTTTTGTTGTTCTTTCTTGCGCCTGCGCCGGCGTCCATTCATTTTACAAAATAAGGATGAGAAAAATCAAATTCTGACCACGAACGTCTGGCTCAACTTGGTAAGTGGTAGGAGCCGAGTATGGCGCCTTCGCCAACCGCCCCCGCGCCCCGCAAGCAACGGTAACGCCTTTAATATGCAACGTGTTTCTTCATTTAACACGCTAAAAGCACTATACAATTTAATGCACTTTTAAAAGGGTCACTTTCTTACAGTATAAGCACATCTCGGGTCTGGTGGCGGATGTGAGGGCGCCACCTCCGCGGCAATATTGTCGCATGGACTATCGGTGTTAAAATGTTGTAATATTATGATTAGATTGTGTGTCCGGCGACTCGCGAAAACCGCTTTTAAGAGAACGCATGAAGGTCCATTTTCGCGGGCCGCCCATCCCTCGGTATTGCCCAAAAGGTGTGGAACAGTTGTCTAGATATCATACTGACTGCGCCCTTTCTGTTTTGTTGACATCGTCTAACCAATAGGACGAGAAGAATCAACTACTTATAACCAATATATGGCTGTCATTGGTAAGTGTGAATAAATAACCAATCTAAAACTTGACACTAAAATTTCTATTTTTGAGTTTCTATCTTTTCTTCTTTCTTTTTATATTTCTTTCTTTTTATACATTATCTTCTTTTTGTTTAAACTTTTCCTCTGTTCTTTCTTCTGATCTATGACTGTTTTGAAGTTTCATTGCATTGTGGGTTATGCGAGGAGTTTGTAATATCCTCTGTGTCCATGTGGAGTCGCTTCTGGATGGTATCTTGAACCTTGTTGTGGCCTTGAGCTCGCGCAATCCCCGTAGTCAGTAGATTCATCTGTCATTATAATCATTCATGCATCCCATGCTACAAATAGACGAATAAAATATTGGTCGTTTGAGTTGGATGTCTACAAGGGCGGTTGTTCTTTATGATTACAAATTCAATCTTACACAATTAAACCAAGAAATTGATAGTGATCATACAGAATGACTTGCCTTAGGCAGACTCTAGACCAGCAATGAAATTGCAGTATAGTCACTCATTAATAGTGGCATTTAGGGTTAGGATCAGTGTTGTCAGGACCATTGAGTCGTAAGTTACGTTTCGTTCCCTGAAATGTTACATTTTTGCTGCAAAAGTAATTATTTTAATTTACGTGTTTTTGGGGTCGATATGAGGCAAATTGATGTCAAGCAAATTGGCAGAATAAAAATGAATTTAGGATGTATTTATTAATCATAGGTAAGAACAGACTCTTGTTTCATTTATTCGCAGCGCCGTCTGTTAGTTTTACACTAAACTAACTACTAATATTCGATTCGTATAGAACCCTCATAACATTGAGTGTGAAGGAGTGTGAAATACTTATTAGACGCGCCAGTTTTAGGTACATACGATCAATTTGGATGCGTTTGTAAACGATTTGCAATAAAAATCTTGTATTGCAAATCCCGTTTTTCTCAAAAGTTACGAAGAAATGTAACCTTCTGGCAACACTGGTTAGGATAAATATATTGAAGTACATAATATATTATGATTGCAATATTATTGGACAATGAAGGTATTGCAATATTATTGTAGGTCTAGAGCCAGCCTTAGAGGAGATTGTGTAAGTTGAAGCAAATACGACGAAGTGATAATTTTGAACCCTCTGATGTATAACCCACAATGCATCTATATAACAATATGCACTAATGGTTGACACTAATATTACAGTAAAATATAACAATTGAACTCACGAAACCTCTCAATTATAAGATAAAAGTAACTAAATATTGAACATAACTATAGAGACGGTTTAGGTAAATGATGGTCAGTTATTAGTAACATATGGGTTAATATGTAATTGTGAGATTTGTGGTCGATATGCATATTATGTTATATGAGATATTGTGTATGATATGGTATTACACTGTAAATTTATTATGCACATCCTGGGTACCTGCTGTTCGTTTTACTTTTATGGTTTTGCGTTGGAAGATATTATGTAGCATTTTTCATACTATGCATGGCCATGGAATGATACCGTATCTATCAAAATTATATGAACGTGACTTGAATGGTATACAAACAAATTGAGGAGCCTTGGTTTATATATAGTTGGGACGAGTCAAAGTAGTTTTTTGATAATTTAATAGATTTTTTAAAATTAATAGTGTACAATACAAAACATGTACACAGTTTAATAGATTTTTTGGAATACGAATGGTTTTATTTTATTTTTTTTCAGCTTTGGTTTGAGAGTTATATTATTTTGATAAAAAATAACTAAAATAAAAGGAATGCATAAGCATACTTTTGATGTTGGCTGTGAATAAAATATATTTATATTTTTGTGATTTTTCTGATAGTGATATGTGTAGATTGTACCAGCAATAAAGGTATGTTGAGCTGATAAAATTATAACTATTTTAGCATTTACCAATACGGCAGCTTGACCCCTCCGACCCTAGAGACCCCTTGTCTTGTTCTGACAGTACATCGACCCTGCAAGGAACGTTTTAGAAAGATTAGCTTTGAATTTGTACTGTTACGTCTGTGTAGAATATGTATTGAAATATATTTTGAATATATGTATTTGAGTAGTTTGTGATTGTCTGCATGCTGTTTATGAGTAGCTATAGTTTGTCCTGTGTTTGACGCACGTTTAGTCCTTCTTGCTTTTTGTACATCTAAGGTAAGATAAGTGTTTTCTTTTTTACAAAAAAATGTGAATCTCTGAAGCAGTTATTATTATAATTTGTATATGTAATTTTGTTTATTATTTGTTACAAATGTTTTAAGAACACTGTACTTTAAAATATTAAGGGTTATATTACACATATCAGTACTATAGTGATACTGGTATCACGATATAACAAGTATTGAAGTTTCTAAGCTGTGATCTGATAATGCCATGATACTGCGATACGCATCAATACTCCATCAATATTACCATTGATGGAGTAGTGAGTATTTATTCGTCTAAAGAGTTGGCCACTAGCTCATACGATATATTTATTTTTTTCCATGATACTCGAAAATATCGAGGTAATATTGGTTGTGTAATGTAACCCAAGTTGTCAAACATCACTTTACGTTGACACTACGAGTCTTCAAACTTACTGTGTAGTACCAGGTAGAACCACAAGAACTGCTGAGTCAATACGAAGCAAATGTTCGCAGTCCAAATTAATTTAGTTTGTCTGAACACACATCATATCACTTAAAGGACTTCTACATAACTTGATTCAACTAATGTAACTTATATCATTATTTATGCTATCTCTGTTGCAAAAAAGCGTTAGCAAACTAAAATTTAAAGCCTTTTACCATCTATAGTAGATGACTTATACAGCGTCATGAGGCAACTTTTACCTTCACAAACGGGACGCTGCACTGTAGTGCCCAGGACAAATTAAGATTGAGTAGGCTTGCCCGGCACCTATTCCATTCTCTCAGCTTAGTCGGCCTTGTCCACAGGAAAAACATGGTCAATACGTGCGAAGCTGACTAAGCCCCGGTTTCCTTACGATGTTTTCCTTCACCGTTTGAGAGTACTGGTATAGCGCACATAAAAACAGAAAAATCCATTGGTACTCGACCGGATTTGAACCGACGACCGGAACATGATCGGAAGGCGTTACTACCAACTAGACCACCAGTGCTCAAAGCAAACTAATTGCACTTAACATTAGAAATGCAATAGTTCGTATGTCAGTGTGTTTAACCCATTAATTTCCATAACGGCGGAATGGATTTGGCTGAAACAGTAAAATTTTTATTCAAACATAATTTTATGACCTGGAATCAAATTCAAAATAAAATATATATAGTTTTTACTAGCTGCCGCCCGCGGCTTCGCTCGCGTTGTATCCGGATAAAAAATAGCCTATATATTAATCCAGTACATGTACTATGTATATTCCAAGTTTCATTCAGATCCGTTCAGCTGTTTAGGCGTGATTGAGGCACAAACATCCAAACATCGTCACAAACTTTCGTACTAGATGGCAGCACAGGTAAAATTAGTACGCGCTATCGTTGCGTTTTGAGCTTTACGCCGGTAATTTTAAGCAAACTAAGACTTTTTAATTTTATAATATAAGTAAGATAATACACTGCATCACATAGGCCTACCCTAATGAGCGAAATCGTGCCCTTTCTTCGCCTTGACGCATCCAGTCTCTACCAGCCTTTCGCAGATCGTCATTCCACCTAGACGGAGAGCGTCGTATATTACGCGGTCTTCACTAAATAACTCGTTGAATTGACGCCTGTTCATAACGCTACCAAGCGTGGAAGATACAAGAAACCATGTTTGGCTATATATAATAATACACAGAGTATTTTTTATCCAGATATGTACCACGCGGAGAACTTATTTTAAAATATTCTCCACTCAACTTTCAGTTCAATTTCTAACAAAATTGTCTCTGTCATAACTTTTGAAACTTTTATTCATAAAGTAAATAATATTCGAAAGTTTTCTATTACCATGTTTGAAGTCGTTCTCTCTTAAGGTACCTACTTTATTATAATTGAAGTTAGAGCAAACTTCGGGTTATCGAGCTTTTGGGTGATTCCAAATAATTGGGTTTTAACGTTTTATTTGAGCCTTTGTAATTGGAATTCGTTCTTTAAGCCACTATTTACATAATCACAATCGGTGAGCATTTTTATACATTTTCCTTTAACAGTTAATTTAAGATAGTGGCGTTTCGTGAAATTTTGTTTCGCCCAAGTTTAATACTTTACACACACCACCTGTTAAAGTTCCCATACAAATGTTGACACCCCATTTTCACCTTCTTAAGGTTTGTTTTGAATAATCCTGAAACACGTGTTCATTTATTTTGCATTTATAGTATTCAGGCCGAGTTTCAAGTATATCGCACTACGCGTAAAAAAATCCATACAGACGATTTCACCCCCTTTCGCCCCTTTAGGGGTTGAATTTCGGAAAATGGTTTTGCTAAAAACCCTTCCAAATTTCAGCTTTTTAGCTTCTGTATAATGGCCTGTGCATTGATTGCAATAAAATGCTTATTGTAAGATGACACTCTTGTCATCCAGTTAAATCCAACGACACTTTATTTGTCAAAATCCGTACAGCTGGACTCCATACAGCTCCACTTACCCAATAAAAGGGGGTAAAGCAAGGGGTTAAGGAGTGGTGTCAAAGTTTGTATGGGAACTTTTAAAAGGGCTATGCGATTGGCTTGAAACGATCCTCGAAACACAAATCACCCTCAAAAAGGGGTAAAATGGGGTGTCACAATTTAAACTAAAGTTCTCTATATACACATTGAACTGTTCATTAGTGGTTAATTTTTATACGAAAAGGTACCATGCAAAGGTAAAGGCGGACGCAAATGATCTATATACATACATATTATATCATCACGCCCGTATCCCTAAAAGGGTGGGCAGAACCACAAGTAATCTAAGAAAACTTGCAGCCACTCCTTATTCAAAGTCTCCAGATGGGTATGGTGAACCATGATGATAGGTAATCAGCCTATCGCCCATATAGATGGTCCATCATTATACGCATTCGTTAGTTAACTAATGTTTGTGTTGTAAATTAGTGCATACAATACAACAAACATTGCTCTAATTACAATTAACAGTTCAAGCACATAAATAGTTAGTGTCCATTCAAACACGTTGACTTACCATAAAGGCTCTGACGGCTCACAATTAACCCTTACAATGCCCAAACACTCCGCTCTCGTTTGGTACATTGAGCCGTAAATCTGGCCTATGTCACTCGGAATAGCTGTAATGTAAAATTAACTTTAATATGAAGGCATAAGGTTTATTATTCTAGCAGAGGTATGTAGATTTTAGGGTCCGTTTTTTTAAGTGGATTCATTATCATCGGAGAGCACTGGTGGTCTAGTGGTAGCCCCGCCTTCTGATGCTAAGGTTGCGGGGTCAAACCCGGTGCACTAATGGATCTATCTTTCTATCGTGAAGAAACCGGTCTATCGTAGAACCTAAAGAACTCGTATATATATTTTTTTGTACAGAAAACAACATTGACGCACGACGGGATTTGAACCCACTACTTTAGAATCGGAAGGCGGGGCCACTACCACTAGACCGCTAGTACTCTCAATTTGAATGAAAATTGATATATAAGGTATGGTATGCTGGAAAAACAAACAACCTAAATTTTAATCGGGTACCATGTGAGCAAAGCCGAGAGTGAAAGTAAGTAATAAGTAATCTAAACTCATCATGGAAATTGGTATCATAGGAAATTTAAAAACCTTTAATAAATTCGTGTCCTTGTCAGACCCGTGCGGTCTACGCTGTAAGGCCGCGCGGCCTCGACACACGAGATCTTGTCACACTGCGGCCTAACAGAAAAACTAACAATAGGTAACACTTTATTAACAGAAATAAACTTACAGCTAACAGCTATTTATAAATATTATTCACATAATAAATAATAAACAGTCTATCTAAAGACCGTTGAAAACTGTCTATAGATAGCTCACCTGATATCATCAGTAGATGTGTCAAACGTGCTTAACACTCTGTAGGGCGATATTGTTGTTTATTCTGTGGTGAAATCCAAAGTGATTGACAGTCAACCCTCCAAAAGACATTAAGACAAGCGGGTGAAGGGGTACCTAGGGGTACCTCTATCTGTCTCGCTCCCACTCAGGAAATTAAAAGCATTAACTGTCTCTCTCCCACGCGCATTTCGAGTTATGACAGCTCAGCAACTGACAGTTTCGTAATCGTTGTACAGTTGGCGGGAAATGTTTTAGTGCCGGCATTATGAACGCTGCAAAATAGAAGCTTTGGGTTGAAGGGTCAATTTTATAATTTAAAATAAAGGATGTAGATAATTATTAAATGAATTGTATACAAAGTGTATTTGCTTGAACGGCATTCAATTAAAACACAGGCAAAGTTGATGGACAGTAAACTTGCAAAATTGTAAAAAAACCATAAAGCTCATATTTCAAACTTAATGTCATGGTCATAAGACATGGTCAATACGTGCGGAGCTGACTAAGCCACGGGTTTCCTCACGATGTTTTCCTTCGCTCTTTGAGAGTACTAATATAGCGCACATAGATTTTTCAAAATAAAAAAAAACATTGTTATACGACCGGCTTTGATCCCGCAACCTTAGGATCAGAAGGTGGGGATGCTACCCCTAGACTATCAGTGCTTTCATGAAATAGAGTAGGCAACAAAAGAGTTTTTTGTATAAGGCCTTCTTTGATTTTAATTATTTGTTATTATAGCGTCAATACAAATACACACTCTGTGAAAATTTCAACTCTACCTATTACATGAGATACAGCCCGCTGACAGAGAGACGGACGGACAGCAGAGGCTTAGCAATAAGGTACCTAAAATGAAGCATTGCTGACCCTTTAAAAAAATTCAAAACGCTCTTTTCAAATACACCAAACTTCTGGTCTACACAGTCTCTAGGGATAGTCTCTGAGAAAAACCAAAAAAATACGATAAAATAAAAGTTTAATAATGGCCCAGTCTTGCCGAACAAACACGGGGAGAGTCATAATGTAATGCCAAGAACAAACATGACCCAAAAACAAGTGACTTCTAAGAGTACCGAGAAATTCGGCCAAGGTTCTTGGCTACAGGTGGTATAACATTGACATCATACGTGCATCAGAGTAATGAGCTGTGAAGAATTTTTAAGAGAAGGCACAGATGTGTGCTCTGTGCATAACAAGGATTGTTTTTTGGCAATTTTTTAAGGTTCCGTACTCGAAGGGTGGAAGCGGGATCCTATTACTAAGCCTTCGCTGTCCGCCCGTCCATCCGCCTGTTAGAAGGCTGGAGGATCTCATAAACTGTAATAGGTAGAGAGTTGAAATTTTCACAGAATGTGTATTTCCAGTGTCGCTATACGAATAAATAATAAAAATAAAGGGGGCCTCATACATGGAACATTTTTTATGTACGATGGAACCTTTCGTGTAATCGACTCGTACTTGACCGGTTTCTTATACCTACCTATCTACCTCGGATCGATTTTCTGGTATGAATGCTGTTTCTATGAAATTCGAATCCGTTCGTGTACCAATTAGTTTTTCTATATCAAAGTTTATGTGCCCTGTATCCACCAGCACTGTTAATCGGTGACAGAAAACATAGTGTAGCACACATAAATTTTTCGCACAGAAAAATACATTTCTTTTATTTAATTAATTTAAACAAAACTAAATACAGTTTCTGGCCAATAGTGTCCTTAAACCTAAATTAAGTTTGTGCGAACACTAGGTTCTCGATAAAAACACATTATCTTATCAGTCTGTGCGCACAAGCGCTGATCAGTTTTAGTTAATCATAAAAAACTACCTACATAAGGGTGCTCCATTTTACGTGCAATCAGAATTAAAGTAATTTAAAAATATTTTTTAAGCCTATAATTTATATTTTTCGGGGTTAACGTGTTTTTATTTCTAGCGGGGTTTGATTAATTAGATGAGGGATAATGTACTTGGAAGTTCTTCTTCCGTATACATTACGGAAATTGGGTTTAATCAGTTTATTGTTAATAATACTTCTTGTAACTATATAATGTTGTATTTAAGTTGAATATCTGAACGAAAGAATTGTTCTATTAATAGATTTAAATTGACTTTAATATGAATAGGTAGAACACCACAGTATTTAAATAGTCCCATGGGATCCCTCGCGTATTTATTTTTTTGGCACACGGCCGGATTTGAACCCACGACCTTCAGATCGGAAGGCAGGGTCACTACCAACTAGACCACCAGTGCTCTTAACGTGTAATAGTAGCAGTAATATATGGCAGTGAATAGGAGTGTGATTGTATGACTGCCAGCAAACAGGATTCTGCGAAGGCAGATATTGCTTCAAGTTGCCAACTTTACTAATATAGCAGAGGACAAGTTTCAAGGGCCCCCAGTATTGTTCTATCTAAACAGGGTTGATGTTAACGGTTTGTGGCCATATTTGATGTAATTATAGTTCGCTAGGCGTAGTTAGATTAGTTTGGGATAGCGGTGTGATTTATTTTAAATGGGGTGGTTAAATGTTGAATATTGTTGCGTTATTTCCAGGTAAAAGCTATGGATTATGAAATAATGTGAAATTTGTACGTAGGCGATTATAAAAGGTTCACTTATTATAAACGACAAGAGGCAAATTTTGCCTTTATGTAATGTAGGACTGTTTTAAATCGAGTTAGTTTCAGTTTTTCTTCTCTGCGGGACTGGGAGTAAAGAAAAAACATAGAATGCGTCCAGCTGCATATCTCTATGCCACCCACTATGCCAATACATCCCTTAATAGGAAGATAGCTTAGTTTAGTGAGATGAATACCTAATTTGATGACATGAATTTATTTCAAAGATATCTTTCGCGCGAACTACAAAATATTGGAATATACAAAATTCAATAAACTTCACAGTAGAAATTTATCTTCAAATACAGGCATACACGTAGGGAGATCCTTTGAGATTGATGCTTTGATCTCGGATTATTACTTTGATCTCTGTGTATAAAACGGAACTTGAATAAACATTAACTACGATCATCCTACGGAATCGTGGTATGTGTGACGTAAGACGAATTGATAAGAGATTGTGTTCAGTTATTCTGATATAATCTGTATGCAGTGCGTCCTACCGGTTTATTCCCAATTTGTAACATAAACATACGTAAACATATTATCACGCCCGTATCCCTAATGAGGTGGGCAGAGCCACAAGTAAACATAAGAAAACTTGCAGCCACTTCTGATTCAAATTCCCAAGATAGATATTGTGAACCATGGTGACAGGTGAACAGCCCATCGCCCATATAGGTGATCCATCATTTTGAAGAGAATTCTATCCCTTAGTCGACTTTTACGACATGCTCGGGGAGAGAAGCAGCTGGACGCATTCTATGCTTTTTCTTTACTTCCAGTCCAGCAGAGAAGTAATTTGTAAAATTGGGAATAAACCCACTTTTACAGATTCCCAATTTAACAGATTCCCAAATATTTTGTTACCAAGGTCACTGAGAAAAACTTGTGGTAGAGCCAGGCATACACGTAGCGAGGTCATCTGAGATCGGTACTTTGATCTCGGACTATTACTTTGATCTCTGATCTGCAACTGGGCAGACTATCTCAATTATCTAGCGTACGGGGTCAATTAACTAAGTTGCTTGAATCAGCATTGGACACAAATTGCTCTGGACCATTCCATTTGGATGTTATTTAGTTCGGTATTATTTCAGACATTTCAGCGTAAGTGGTTCTGTTACTGATATTGACCAGCCCAATCACAAAGTTTAAATAATAGGTGATAGTTTAGTGGTTAAGTTGTGGGTTCAAACCCGGTGCAACATAGGATTTTTCAGTTTGAAAAAAATATGTATAGCAGTCTCAAACGGCAAAGGAAAACCAGGGTGGTGAAAGGATTCAAAGTGCGCCTTAGAGGCTCCTTTCGTACACTTGACACATCATTTCAAACTATTTTTGAGTACTTGTGTAGCGCACAGAAAAATCCAATGTGCTCGATGAGATTCGAACCCATGATCTTAGGATTGGAAGGTAGGGGGACTTCTTTCGTTAAATATATACGTTTATGTATTGATGGATCTGGATCAGATGAGCTATCTATAGTACTGTTTATTTTGTATTCGGACATATTTTTTTTTAATTGTCATTATCAAAGTTACTAGCTAATATTGTGTCATAAATCTAATAAGAGATACAATGGCCTAACTTCGAAGTCTAAAATGGAATTTGAGGTTATTAAAGTTCTCAACTAGATGAGCTTATAAATCAATCTCTATTGTCACCTACTTGATTAATGTAGCCCTTTGTCTCACTTCACTCAAGGCCGTCACATACATAGCTATGTAATATATATTATAGCAAAGCATATTACGGTATATTTTCTATAGTAATCTTCGAGTGACCACAGACTCAGCTAAAATATATATTACTAGCTCCCACCTGCGGCTTCACTCGCCTGGTACTCTGATAAAAAGGATCGTGGTACTCGGATAGCATATATGTTATTCCTGCACATGTACTATGTATATTCCAAGTTTCATTAAAATCCGTTTAGCCGTTACGGCGTGATTGAGGCACAAACATACATCATCACATCCTCACAAACTTTCGCATTTATTAGTAGGATAGCACGCCATACGATGGGCGATGGGCTGATCACCTGTCACCATGGTTCACCATCAATCTGGGATTTTCGTATATTATAGCACGCCATACATCTATCTATACGGACGATCATCTGGGATTTATGGATCAGGAGTGACTGCAAGTTTTCTTATGATTAGGTACTTGTGGCTCTCTCCATCCCATTATGGATGCGGGCCTGATAATATGTACCTATGTATGTACACAAAAAATGCGGTGCAACGTCAAATCGTAATAATCTTACTCATATAGACTGCGAATTCACGAAGTCAAAGTCAAAATTTTTCCATAAAATCACGGGGATCACTTGGACACATATTAAATCTACGTTGCATTTTTTTTTACAACTATTCGTAACGCGCGGTTTCGCAGTTTTGTTTTGGCACTTGACGGGAATCGCGCGTTTGGTCTGTGTTGTGTGCAAAACGAGTTCTTACACAATACACCCTCAGCTTTCTATTACCCATGAGTACAGCTCAATGATTCTCACATCATAAACATGACAAGTCAATGGTCCGTAAGACCGATACAATAATCGCATTTGCTCTCTAAACAATTGTTTAGTTACCCGTAATTTCACAAACAGGTCCCAAATGTCGCTATAAATGGATACATTCTATTGCCTACTACGTATCCTGAAAGAATCCATACTAAAAATATATATCGCCGTAAAATTATAAATACCGTTAGATTATAATCTATCTCGCGATATTGTGAACTAACTATAGGTACCTACTACACTATTATAATGCGAAAGTAACTGTGTCTGTCTGTTACCTTTTCACGCCTAAACCGCTGAATATAGGTTGTATCCTGGGGAAGAACATAGGCTACCTTTTACTTAAAACATAATCCTGAAGGGGGTGAAATACGAAATGAAAGTTTGTATGGGGAATCCGAATGTTAAGCAACGTCGTGCGCGGTCAGTACTTGGATGGGTGACCGCCTGGGAACACTTCGGGTACAATGGTAAAATTCGTCGAAAGAAATTATCTTTAAAGCCAGTAGGAATGGGCCGGGACACAAATTACAAGGGTGAGCAAGAATCGCGTGATATTTAAATTTAAGGGCCGAACAAAAAACTTTGAGCTCATGGGAGCCACCAGATGTTAAGTTTCAAAGAGAAAAAGCTTGAGAAACGTTAGTAACATAGAAACGAATTGGATAATAAAACAGTGAACAATTGAGAGCACTGGTGGCCTAGTAGTTGCGGTCCCGCTAGCCTGTTCTATAATAATAATAATAATAAATCTTTATTCTCAGACAACTTAGTCCATAGCACAATAACAAAAAACAAACACATTCAAAAACAAATTACACATACAAAATAAAAATATAAAAAGTACTAAAAAGAAAAAGAAAATTAAGAAACAGCATTACAGAAGAAACTGAAAGGTATGATTGTTTTCACCCAGTGTTCTGTTCTTCATATTTATTTGTGTCGCTAGCGAGTTTAATCTGAGAAACTCACGAGGTTATCAAGGAATGGACTTGTGAGTATATCAAAGCAGTGGTCAGTTTCAGTTTTCTAACAAAGCTATTCTTGTTCAGGTATTATGGAATCGTTCTTGTGGTTCTACACAGCATTTCACATTTTTCATTATTTTCATCACCTTATAAATCTAATTCACTTTTCAAGTTACACATATTTTCCGACCCAATGTATTTTTGACCCCAATGTTATTTGAAAATTTTGCAATCTTCGTCTACTATCTGATTCCAATAACAAACCGTCTTCATCTCGGCACTAAAATAGCAAAGCAAAGTACGGCTAAGTTGCAAGAGGCGCGGGTTCGATTCCTGCTGCGGGAGAAATGTTTGCATGTCTTGCAAATATTTCTTCCGGGTCTGATTGTTCTAATATTATCTATAATACGTATGTATTTACAAACAAAAAACATGTATTCTATCAGCCATCTGGTTCCCATAGTTTGGGGCTAGATGGCGCTTTGTGAAATGTCAAATATTTATTTATCTATGGTTTTTTTTTCTGCTGAGATGATGACGGTCACGGCTTAGTAGGCCCCTTAAATGAATCTGTATATCCATCCCTTTTTTTCAACTAATATTCATTATGCGTGTGACAGGAATGGACTGACTACAATCTAAGGTGGAACGACAGCGAGTACGGAGGTGTCAAGGACCTCAGGATAACACCGAACAAGTTGTGGAAACCAGACGTCCTCATGTATAATAGGTGAGAATGTAGCGGGGAGGTCAGAGGAGTTGCTTGGGGAAAAGCATGGAAGAAATCTTGGAGGGTAAAAAGGGGTAAAGTGTGGTGTCGGAAGAAATATGCGTAAGCTTCAAATGTAGCTGGGAGGTCAGAGGGGTAGCTTGGGGAAAAACATGGAATAAATCTTGGAGGGCAAAATACTATTATCGTGTTGGATGCAATATGCGTAAGCATAAAATGTATAGATGAGAATGTAGCCGGAAGGTCAGAAGGGGAGGTTGGGGAAAACTTGGAAGAAATCTCTGAGGGCAAACAGGGGGTGTTATTATGGGAAAGGGTGCTAAACAAAAAATAGAAATCGTGTTTAGTCTGAAATATTATGTATTTTTATGTATTTATAATATTATTTATTTATAGATTAGACCAAATTAAACGTAAAACCAAAGAAAAAGAAAAAAACTTCTAGGTACGAGTACCATCTAAATAAGATATTGAATATAAAATAAATAACCTATAATCTGCTACCTAGTCAATGGACTGGGTTCAAGACGCTTCTATTAGCATTTATTCTCCCATTAATATGGAGGAGGTTTTATTTATGAGTGTTTTGTTAAAGTTCGAAAGTGGGGAAATGGGTGAAATAAAATATAGCCCAGCAAGGAGGAACTGGGTAAATTTGGTTTTCGAACAGTGGCACGCACAAGATATTGGTACGTGCGAGCTACCAGGTATATAGGTCATCATCGGCATATTACGGAACATTTTGACGGCCTCGGTGGCGTGGCGGGCGATTGCTCGGCAGAGACGCAAGAGGCGCGGGTTCGATTCCCGCTGCGGAAGAAATGTTTGCATGATCTGTAAATATTTCTTCCGGGTCTGGGTGTTGTGGTACCATGGTACTCTTAGTTTCTGATACCCCCGACACAGGGAATCCTAGTGTGGGGTCAGGACTATGTATGTGACTGTTGGGTGTTATAATATACAATTCAGAAGACTGGCCAGCCATAAGTTGTGTAGTGTGTTGACGTAGAATGCCAGTAGCTAGCATGCTGATTTGCCAGTACCTAGCATCTTAAACGAAATAATGCGCGATACAAAAATTCCCTGAAAAATAAAGACATTAAGAAGTCACAACGGGAAGGGCATCACGGGCGAGTAATTTTCTTTGCAATTACATAAAAAATAGGGACGGATGAAAAAGGATATGATTTATCCCATCCGTTCAGAGGGGAACTGTAAATTACTGAGATGTAAAACAAAGGATTTTTTATTATTTTCAAGGTACATTTTCAACCTCTCTGTGGGGGAATTTCATCGAATAAACCAAAGGCACGATGGGTTTAAAGGGTATCAAATTTTATTGACATTTCGAAGTGTTTATTTACGAACGGGAAAAAATATATTTTCTAAGGGATGATAACGTAAAAATTTTAATAATGTTATTTTATGCCACTTTTTTGCAGACTAAAGGGGTTAATAATGTTGGGAGAAAACCAATTTGTATTATATTTTTATCAAAATAAGGCAATAAAGAAAAATACCTACAGAACCGTGTGTATCGTATTGTGATTTTGTGCCATATTATTGAACATGCCGGGAAGGATTATGGCATAAAATAGGTTGTAAATATTAGCGTAATTTTCTGATTAATACAACAAGAAAATTGCTTGAAAAGTTCCAAGTTAATATGAAACTTAAATAAAAAATACCACTATTAAGATCTTAAAAAAAGTCTATTTTAGTAGACATTTAAGTAAATACGAAAGGTTGAAAGTAAAAGGTACGCAAACGGCCCTGTCGAGTCACTCGTCTTCGTACTCGATAATTTATTTGGCTCTTGGCGTACATAAACGATTTACTCTGCGATTGGAGTAAATTATGTTTATGTAAGTAACTTATTTACGATTAACTTCCAACCGGTATATTTTGAAATGGACCAAAAATATCTACTACACTCCGATGTTTTATCCTACTCAGGTTTGTGTGTGTGAATGTTTCTTATATCCGTAACTACTAAACTGATTTTGATGAAATTTAAAATGTAAATCGTTTTGGTTCTGGAAAAACACATGGGCAAATCTAATTTTCGAAAACATAGCCCAAGGGGGGTTTAACGGGGTAGTAAATAAAAAAAAACTTGAAAGTTTTGAAAAAATGTTGCCACCCAAAAACTAAAAGCTTGGATTTTCAACCACATGAATGAAACAAGGCTATTATTAAAGCTGCAGTTTTACATGACTATTTAATTTTTATTAAAAGATGACAGCCTATGGCACGCCAAATGTCAAAATTGTGTATCTAATCATTGGTTAGATTAGACTATATAAGCAATCCCAAAATGACTGTTCCACATTCAAATTAATTAAAATCTTGCGCTCTTAATACAGGGTGATAAAAAGTACCTTTCCATTATAAAAAATCCATAAAATTGTTACTTATTAATATTTTTCAAGTATAATTTACTGTTTTCAATGCTTGGGTGATTTTAGTTTGAATTCCTACAGTTTCACAGCGAACACAAATTGACTCAATTTTTAAACAGTATCATACGAAAAACGGCAATACTGAATGTCCACCGCGATTCCCAGATCTGTCAGCTCCTGACCTTTTCTTGTCAACCTCAAGCAGAAAGTCTACATCAACAAAAATGGACTTCAGAGGAGCTGAGATACAACATTCGAGCAAAAATCGCAAAAATTACACTGGCAACACTTAAATAAGTAATTCAAAATGTTATTAAAAGAGGCAATGCGTACATGAATTAACGGTGACCGCTTGGCCCATACAATTTTCCACACCTAATGTCAAAAATCTCTATGAAATTTACTTTCGTTTAGAATTTACTTTATTGGCTTCTTTTTTTTGTTAAAAGTATTCAAGATTCACATAAGAAAGGTACTTTTTTACCACCCTGTACAAACGAGGTTGAACAATTTACCAACAACAGCAAGCATTGCGATTTATAGTGGGTAGTTTAAACATCGTTAGGCTGACAAACAAGCCGGTAGCAATGCTGACTTACCATCTGGCTTCGGCCCAATTTATTTCATTATTCACAAAATTCAAACAAGCACTTTTGCACAAACACATTTTGGGAGAGTAATCACAAATTACTCCATTTTTGTTCATTTATAACGGGAAAGTGGACATTGTGTTCCGGCTGTTGTTCCGTTGCCGTCAAGTAGGCTTTACGCCATTCGATCCTGATTTAAGTTTTTTATGAAAATTCTACTAAAATTATGAATTTGAAACTTTGAATAGGATTTTAGTCCTTCAATCGGAATTAATGATTTGGAATATGAATTGTAATATACGTTGTATAGATACTGTAGTATACAGACTACGACATCACGCCAGTGAAAAGAAACGTGGGACTCCTTCAAGAACACTTCTGAACATTTCAAGAATGGTTATCAATGAACCCTTTTAAATGGTTTTGTTTAAAAACTTGTAACAAATATTCGTAACTTGCAATATTATTAGGTCACTCACCACCTACTTCTCTGCTGATCTGGGAGTGAAGATAAAACAGAATGCGTCCAGCTGCTTCTCTCCCCGAGCATGTTGTAAAAGTCGACTAAGGGATAGTGTCCCCTTCAAAATGGTCAACCATCTTTATGGGCGATGGGCTCACTTTTCACCATGGTTCACCATATGCATCTTGGGGCTTTAATTCAGAAGTGGCAAGTTTTCTTATGCTTACTTGTAGCTCTGCCCACCCCATTAGGGTGCGAGTACTGCGACAAAAACTGATAGTAGTTAGTAGTAACTGTTAGTAAAGACCCAACAGTTATCGCAGTAACAGTTACAGTTTACCGCAGTACGCCCGTGCGTGATAAAACTATCGCACCCTAAAACGCTCAAATAAAGATTTAAATACCGACTGAATCCAGTTAAAAGTCGAAACTAAGCGTTTTGTTGGCGACGCGCCAGACTATCTTTGGAACGGTGTAACTTTCAGTTATTCCGTGATTTGTTTTCGCAGTTGCGATCATCACGCCGCTTTTGGGTGCCTGTCAAAAGACTCAAAAAGTAAAAGATAAAGTTGAATAAGGTTGAAAAACAGTTTAATTTGACGATTATTTTGACGGCCTCGGTGGCGAGGCGGGCGATTGCTCGACAGAGACGCAAGAGGCGCGGGTTCGATTCCCGCTGCGGAAGAAATGTTTGCATGATCTGTAAATACTTCTTCCGGGTCTGGGTGTTGTGGTACCATGGTACTCGTAGTTTCTGATACCCACGACACAGGGAATCCTAGTGTGGGGTCAGGACTATTGTATATGACTGTTGGATGTTATTTATTTATTTCATACGATTGGTACATGTCATTAAAAAAATGGCTAAAATTAATTCACATTGCAAAAAATAATAATAGTCAATCATAGTCATATTCATAGTTAATAATTTTAAAAATTAATTTAAACATAATTTAAAAATAATTAAAAACAAAAACAATATTATAAAAAGCAGGTAATTTACGTTACTAAACCAAGATTGGCGTACTCGTCGAAGGAATAGATTTCAATTTTTTTTTTCAATTTCAAAAATTCTTTAATGTGATAAATAACTTATATACTAGTACATTTCCAGTGTAGATTATGACGTAGGATGTACAACTCTAACTGTTAAGAACGATTTTTAAGCTAGTATAGCTAGTATAATAGATTGTCTGCTCGACAAGCCAACACTTTATTTGCGTTTTAACGTAGTAACATTTCGATTTACCCAAAAACTCTGCACTTCTATCACGAAAAATCGATAAATCTATTTCAATGACGATTATGTCTATGTTGCAATTACTTTCTATATAAAACCGTAAAATTTGAGTGTATCAAAGCCGCTATATTTGTCGGTTTTAAATTACATAATCACCCCTTACCGTGTCTCCATGGGGTTATATTTTAACTCTGATGAGCACCCAATAATGTAATTTGTTGTACAAACTTTAGTGAGCTAGAGAAGTTGGTAAAGGTGTATATAATTTCCATCAACATAATACTCGAGGTTCTTATTATAAACTGGTCGTATACTTAGTTGATTAGTAGCTTTGTCTTCTGCGCTGTAGGGGTTCGTTTCCTACCCTGACCATTTGTGTAATAAAGGTGTATGTGTTGTGTCTGGGTGTTATGATGAAAAAAGTACCTATGGGTATAAGTATTATATCAGCCACCTTGTTCCCATTTAAGCTTTTGCTTAGCTTAGAACTAGAGTGAAACTTCACTATTTTTTAATCTCTATTTTTCTCTCCTGGACTGGGAGTAAAGAAAAAACATAGAATGCGTCCAGCTGCTTCTCTCCGAGCATGTCGTAAAAGTCGACTAAGGAGTACCTAATTTTTTTTTTTTTAAATGATTAATTGTGGTTCTGCCCACCCCGTTAGGGATACGGGCTTGATAATATGTATGTATTTTTTTAATCTCTGCTCTGGTTATGTCACTAGTTTTTTCGAACCAGTGTGGTGAAAGGATCTAAATTGCGCCTCAAAGGTTCCTTTGTGCACTTGGCATAATGTTTTCGAACATTTTTTTAATAAGAACCCTTGAAACGAAGACAGGAAATCTCGCAATCCTTAGCCACAAGCTTGTGAACCAAAATCTTACTATATTAACATTTCTACATTCTTGAGATCCTTATAATATTATTTGGGCAAAACATTCACAATAACAAGGGACCGAAAATAGAAAGCCATGTTACTTCGCAATGAACTCGTGAGTTTCTCTCGTAGCTCTGTTAAGGAAATATTCAAAGTGAATTTATACCTGCACCCCTCATCTTTATATGAAATTCTTGTATATAAAAATCTTTTTTGTAAGCAAAATATAACATACTGGAGGGCAATCGCCCTGTGGCTCTGTCCGCGTTAAGTTCTTTTTCACTATTTTCATACTGCGTTCTCTAGAAGTTGAATTTCGGAAATTCCTTTCCTAGTGCATCTTTAATACCCTTCAAGTTTCATGCTTTTAGGACTTATAGTTTTGGCTCTGCGTTAATTCTCAGTCAGTAACGCACGAGTATAATGAAAGATAAGAAGGTTCTGCTCCAAGGTTTGCTTGAAATAATTTCAGAGGGTTTAGCTTTAGTAGTTTTCAGACGCCGCGCTAATTTATCCTGTTTTGACATTCCACCCAACTTTTTATGGCTAAATTTACATAAAAAAAGTTGTAGTTCTTTTGTGGTTTACGTAAATAGGCATTCCGAAATGTTGGCCATTTATTCATAATATCTCCTTAATTTTCTTATTTCCTTTTAGTAAACTGGTTATTTGAAACCACGAGATCTAGTAGTTATCAATATCATCAGCTTATAGAAGTTCAATGTTGAATAAAGACTTTCTCAATATACTTCCAGGACAAACTATTTTGTGCTGCCTCAATCCCTCGATCACTTTAACACTATCAGTCCATTGGGTGGGGGGCTGTCTTACATTTTTTTTTTAGGGTCCCGTTGGCACCCTTCGGGTACGAAACCCTAAAAAATCTATATAGCAAAATGTAGGTGTCAAATTACGATATGTATCGAGTATTCTCGTAGCTTAACCCGTGGATCACAGTTACCTATCTCAAACCCATTAAAGTAGCAAAGGTAAAGACAGCTGGTTAATTCAATTCATTATACAATTATTGTTTTACTTTATAGTGCTTCATGAATTCCACATAGGTATGTAGTAGGTAAACTTCTCTGCTGGAGCAAAGATGGCATGTCGTAAGAGTCGATTAAGAGATAGTATGTTCTCCAACATGATGGACCATCTATATGGGCGATGGGCTGATCACCTGTCACCATGGTTCACCATATCCATCTTGGGACTCTTGGATCAGAAGTGGCTGCAAGTATTCTTATAATTACTTGTGGCTCTGCCCACCCCGTTAGGGATACGAGCGTGATAATATGTATGTATGTAGAAGGTATGCTAATTCTAATAGGTCCCGTTGGTACCCTTCGGGTACGGAACCCTGAAAGGATTCTTCATTATCATCTAGGCCCGTTTTGCATTATGGTTCCCCACTTCACTCTTTGGCCTTCATGGTGCCATTCACCTTGGTTTTGTGCTAGTCTTGTCCATCAGCCCACGATTTTGCCTATGCTCCTCTCTATAGAAATACTTAAATATATATATATATATATATATATATATATATATATATAATATATTATATTATATATTTATATATTTATTTATATATTTATTTATATATTTATATATATATTATAAAATTGAAAAGTCTTTGTTTGCTTGAAATTACCGGCGCAAAGCTCAAAACGCAACGATAGCGCGTACTAACTTTACCTGTGCTGCCATCTAGTGCGAAAGTTTGTAACGATGTTTGGATGTTTGGATGTTTGTGCCTCAATCACGCCTAAACAGCTGAACGGATCTGAACGAAACTTGGAATATACGTAGCACATGTACTGGATTAACATATAGGCTATTTTTTATCCGGGTACCACGCGAGCGAAGCCGCGGGCGGCAGCTAGTGTGAAATATATTCTTATCGGCACCGAATCACTGAATGGCCCAGCTTTTTTCTAGCCTCTTGAATTAATTCCACCAGCACCAGTTCCATTTGAAAATTGTTAACAGCCATCCACTATATTGGTAGTGGCCCGGTTTCAATTCCAATGATTAATACCGTGAAAGCCTTATCCATTTCAAGTTCCGATGCCTTTCAGAACTTGGCACATTCGAAACTGGCATTTTGGCAGGTGCGAAATTGCGAATATTCCAGCATAAGGAAGCTTGTATATTCTTAGCTAAAGCGTTTTTCGTCCTGCTTATATTATCATTTCGAAATTGTATGTATGTAAAATAGGTTTCCTGTTTCCATAGGGGTAGGCAGAGAACACAGATCTCCATTTACCACGATCCTGACAAGGGTACTTATTTTGCTTCATTCACTCTCAATAAGTATACATAGTTTGTGAAAATAAATAACTAAAAGAGTACTGTTTTGACATGATACCACGGGCAATTTCCATCATCATCATCAGGTGGAGGCTTCCGTTAGTTTCCGTCATTCACTATAACTATAATATATAGTATAAACTTAGACAAAATATATAACATGAAAATGTTGCCAGAACGAAAAATAAAATTAAAATTATCCCATGTTCACATTAAGAAACCTGTCGGGGAATCACAGCAAAACGTGAAATTATTATCACTTTTAAACATGCCGTCACAATGGAGGTTCATTATTCATATCCAAAGCAATTGCGTAGGTAGTCAAATAAAAACGGAAATAAAGTTAAAATATACATCAAATAAATAAATAAAATTTACTGCTAATGTAGTCATATCATCCCACTGCTGGACAAAGGCCCACTTCTTCTCTAAGTGGCTCCGGTCTCGTACCAATTCAACCCATGCCCTGTTAATGTCCAAGTCGTATGGTTTATCTATTAAATTAAATCTAGTTTTTAACAAATAAATTTAGAAATGCATCATCTAGACAGGAAGAAATATAAAATAAAAATACGGATCAATAAAAAAAAGTCATTTTTTCAAAAAGTGTACGTCCGACCTAATTGCTCTGATGCGAAGAAATTGCTGGACATTGAAATCGCTGTATGAAAGACATTTCACAAAGCGATATTTAGCTCCAAACTTAGTAAAGCTTGTATTTTGAAAACCAGAAGGCTGATAGAATACTGATATACCTTTTTAGAGTTCCGTACCCGAAGGCTTTCCGTCCGTGTCAGCGGGCGTGTGTATACAATGAAACGTAATAGGTAAAGTTGAAATTTTCAATGTGTTTTAAATTGCCGCTATAACAACAAATCATAAAAAATAAAAAATAAAATTAAAGTACCATACAAGAAACATTGATGTGCATGTAAGATGGTACGGAACCCTTCGTGTGCGAATTCGACTCGCACTTGATCTGGTTTATAATTTTGTAAATACTGAATAATGCTCAGAGGTATAAACACCTGTGTTTATAACATTAATGTTAGTCCTGGGTAGGAATCGAACAACCTACAGTGCAGAAGGCAGTGCTAGGTACCAACTGAGCTATGGGGCCAGTAAAAATAGCATACAAGTAAAAAGCCAATCACATTACGAAAATGAGAAAACTTTTCAACCCGACAACATGAACAGCGTACTATCAATAACAAAAGTTTTTTGGTATTATCGCCCGCACAAATCATATCGGGCCTTGAAACTACCGATGTACATCTACTCGGAAAATGTTTAACACCCATTTACAGTATTGCCAATACATTCGCGAAACAATGCCCAATATTCGGTTGAGGGTTGCCAGTAAAAAAGTGAAAGTAGGCTGTATTAAAACAATAAATTACAAAATTTGTATTTACGTCCTTTCACCAATTTTAACAGAATTAAATTGTATAATTGAAGGCACAAATTATACAGAATATAAAAGTCACTTAGTTGTTCAACTACAATTATAAAACTATACGTCCTTTTCTGACATTTCATTTACTAATTGAACGATTAAAAGCACAGATATCATAATTATCATAGAAACAAAGAAATCAGTTAAAACTGAGTTGATTCGCGACAATAATCGAATTGGTACCCTTCCACAAAAATGCAATAAAAAGAAGTCACTTACCTACTTTCTCCGTATAAAGGTGGAGTAAAGAGGGTCTATAAAACCGAATACTGGCAACCCTGCTCAGGGCTGGCACGCGGCCAAACGTTCCGACACATTCGATTATGAAATGGTTTTAAATCACTTACGAGACTGTGTACTAGTGGCACCTTGTTTACTGTCTCTGTGTCGTTTAGATGCTTACCGGGTTAAAGAAGACTGCAGTCACACTGACGCGTAACATGAAGGATTTTTATAATTATGTTATTGCATACAAGCTTGTTATTTTAGACAGATCCGTGGGCTATCAGATGAAAAGTATGTATGTTCGTATGAGCTAGTGGCCAACTCTAGTGACGAAGTTTTCAGGCCGCCTGAAGGCCTCAGTCATGGCTTAATGACTTAAAAGCTGGGACTGACAATTTAACGTGCCCTCCGAAGCACGGAAGCGCTCAGCTCGTAATGCCACTTGCGGTCAACCCATCCCAGATGTGAACGCGCACAACGTTGCTTAGCTTCAGCGATCAAACAAGAACGTCTAAGCAAGCTACACCACGAGCGCTATGAAATGTTCACAAATATTTATTATTCTTGTTACAATTACGGGGCGGTGTGACCTCGGCCTACCTTAATACGGATTTGTTGGCGGGCCGCCAGCCAACGGAGTGGTTACATGCGAGCCAACGTGTCTACCGTTCATGAATAGTATACGCGCACAACAGGAGAATACTTTTGTCGTCGCCTCGCTCCCGGCGATTCGACTCTTACACTCGACTTTATCTTGTTTTTTGCAAGTTTTAGGGCTTACAAGGGTTCACATCTGTGCTTGTGTTGACGTCATTAATATGACTGAAGTGGGGACAAAACTGAACCATGAACATTAGACGTTTTTACGCGGGAAGCAATGCCGACATTGTGGTAACTTTGTGACTATCTGGAAAATATTATCTTGATTATAATTTTAGGGGCTGTATTCGCGGCCTTGGTGGTGTGGTGAGCAGGTGCGGGTTCGATCCCCTTGACGGAAAAACATGATAACGACATGCAAATAGCATGTTCTGCAAATATTTCTTACGGTTACTGGTTTAACGTTCCACATTTTTCATACGCACTGCAAAAATGTGAAACTCCCTGCCGGGGTCTGAATTTCCTGAAAAGTACAATATGTGTGTCTTCAAATTAAGAATCAATGGGTTTCTACTAGACCAGACTTTTACTTAACATCAGAGTTTGGTCAAACGAAAACCTATTTAAGGAAAAAAAAACCCTACGAGATGCTCAGTGTGGGATCAGAACTATGTATTTAGCTGCTAGGTATTGATTGTCGCTGTTTGTCATAAAACTAAATTGAACCGATTTCCCTAACAGTGATTCCTGAACTAGAGCGCGAAAATGTTTTCTTCTAAATACATTTTAGATATCAACCAGGCATTCCTAACTCAAACCAAATAGATCCAGTTCACTCCGGCTTAAAGCAGTTTTATCAAAGCTACCATTTCATTGAGCCAGACATTTCCCAGACGGCAACTAGACAAATTACAGTTAAACTGGTAAGCTTTGAATTGAGGCTGGAGGAATGTCTATTTCCTATTCTACCGACTTTCAGGTTTTTGGTTGCGATTATGGTTATAGTCAAAGATTTATTATTATTTTCAACCTATATCTCTGTTGGACTGGGAGTAAAGAAAAAACAATGTGTCCAGCTGCTTCTTCCCGAGCATGTCGTAAAAGTCGACTAAGGGGTAGCATCCTCTCCAACATGATGAACCATCTATATGGGTGATGGGCTGATAAAGCATGGTTTACCATATCCATGGACTTTGAATCAGGAGTGGCTGCAAGTTTTCTTATGATTACTTGTGGCTCGGCCCTCCCCTTTAGGGCGTGATAATATGTATGTGTGTATTTTTTTTTAACGCAGAACAAAGGCCTCTCGTTTTTCAATTGCCTCTGTGTTCAATTGTGTCTTGTGCTGTGGTGGGTTAGTCTGGAAGATACACTTCCAACTTGTCTTGCCATCTAGGTCTTGCCATGTGGTGGTCTGCCGCGTTGTCCATTAAGTAGTGGTTGAAGAGTATTACTCTGTTTCTATATATAACTCAATTATATATTATTACTTAATATTATTAGTATATTATATTTATATATTCTAGAGTAGACATAATGTCTTTATTAAATTATATGATTGAGACATCATGTCTACTCTACAAAGTGTATGTTAAGAGCAAGTTTTTTTTTTAATTGTGGTAAAATCATGTTGGATTGAATACCAAATTATACCTTAAACCTTATCGGAAGTTTTATGTTCTAGCTAAAATACGAGAAAGAAGAAAATTTGGCTTACACGAGCCAAGGTTTTTTTAATATCAAGACTACATAAACCTTGTATTGTGTTTTTTATTTTTGTCTACTGATGTATTTTAAAATAACTATTTGCATTTAACTATGAATGAGTAAAATGCATTTTGATAACTTCCCTAGTTATAAGAGTAGTATAATTTTTGCATTCCTTTCAGCTCTATCTTTCCTTCACCTTAATTAAACTATCTTAATCTAAAGCATTTTTAACAAAGTGACAGCACAGTAGGAGATACCCAAATGTGACGATTGGTACTTGACCTTTTTTGTTTTTCTTTTTGTTTAAAAGTAACAATCGTTCGAGTGGTTTTTGAAGTCTGCTACTCAGTGCTGCCACTTCTAAAAACAAATGTAAACGTACAAGGCACTCTAGACGCTGATTTGAAACACCACGGTATCGTCCTCTTGCTTTAACAGACTTTTTTGATAATGGCAACATTGATATAAAAAAAATAAGTGTCTGCTGAAGCAAGAGGACGATGTCTGTAATATCAATGGCAAATTTGCGAAAGCACTTTTGTCATCGAAATTACAGAAATTAAAATCAGTCCCAGAACATCTGACGCACTAATCTAAATTAAACTAATAAAAGCTGCTACACTAAACGCTTAAAATATAAAATAAACTGTACATAAAAATATTAAAAATTTAACATTTTAATACAACACCAAAAACACTTAAGAAATAACTCTAAGTATTTTTTATTAGACGAGGCCAAGCTTTTTAATTTTTAGCGCTTTGTTTGATTTTTCTATCTCTCGTTTTCAATGCCGCAATCTTTTCAAGATCTCGATTATATAGCTTTAAGTATTAAACGAGTAAGATATAGACTTTTTAATCAAATTAAAAGGGCTTTCCGATCAAGAAATGTTTTTAGGTAGCGTTTTGTTGGCCATTGTGAGTCCTGATGAGGGTCAGTTGGTTCTGCTAATTTATTTAACTGAATTTCCTGCTAAATAATTTATTTAGCTGTTAATTCGATTCACAAAGGAAATAACAGGCCATCTACAAAATAAAGCAATTTCGATAAAAAATCGACGTTGCTCGAAATTCAATTTAAATAAAGGAGTAACTTTTTAAATCCACTGTGGCAAAGCACACACCGTGCATTATGCCCTGTAACTTTTTGAGACTTGATGTTTTCTGACAAATGTATTATTGGTACATAGTGCTGACGAAGGTTTTGACGGGACTTACCAAACCAACGTGGTGGTCAGAAACAACGGCAGTTGCCAGTACGTGCCCCCGGGCATATTCAAGAGCACATGCAAGATAGACATCACATGGTTCCCCTTCGATGACCAACACTGTGACATGAAGTTCGGTAGCTGGACTTACGACGGCAACCAGGTAGAGTTTAGAGAATCTCTAATAGTCTATCAACCGAGTTCTAGTAATCGATTACTCTAAAATGATTCGGTGTTGCGTCTCCTCCCTTCCTAGCACGTTCAATTATGACCGGCAGGGACCAACACTCAATTGTTTTTCAAATTTCAAACGCCAATTGTGTTCTAAGTTTAAAATCGAATTGGTTTTGTGTTTGATCGATTACTCGACTGGTCGATATCTATTTTCAAATACAAAAATTCTTATTTTAAGTTCTGGATAGAATTTATGAATAAGAATTCTTCTAATTGGAAAAAAATAGAATAGAATAGGGAATAGGGTGTGTCAATAATGCAAGGGAACCTTGTGAGAAACCAGACGGATATTATTATATCCCAAACGTTTTCTATGTACTATTTTGCATGGAGCAAAAGTTTTGTACATAAATCAATGTCTATAATATACGCGGACTCGCAAACTGCCATACGAATACGCTCCATATTTTAAAATGCATTTTTCAATTTTATACTTATTTCAATCTTTTACATACTTTCAGTGTTGTAGCTTATTAAAATGTAAACAGTAAACACATTTTAACATTGAGTATTTAAACCCCAGCACATATTTTACGCACATTCTTTAGTTTTTAGTTCGTAGATCGCACTTTTATCTAATATTATTCTGTATTTGAGTATTTTATAGAGCTAAATGATGTTATTTTCGGTTATAAATAATAAATCAAGTTTATCTAAGGGCGTAAAGTCAAGTGGGACTTCCGAAACACACTTGACACTATATCCTGTGATATCCCATATTTCATATTTCGCTAGTTCTTGTATATCGTCGGTTGCAGGTTCAATTAAGGTAACTGACAAAACACGTAAAATGAGTTGAGTATACAGTTTTTCTTAGTTTTTTCTGCTCTTTCGAATGGCATTTTTAAAAAAATTCTAGCGTTAAAAAAAAGTCAGTTACGGTACACATTTTAGCAGTGAACTTTTCAGATTTCCTTCAAAATTATGCTGTAACTGATGATGTGATCCATTTACATAAGTCGAATTGGTGTATTTCTATGCCCAAAGAAAGTTAAGTTAGGGTAAGTATCTTGGCAAACCAGCATTGCTCTTACATTAATTTTTAGTTTCAATGGAAAATTATAATAACACTTACACCAAAATGAGAACAATGTTGTTTCACCAATTGACGTTACACTAATTGACCCGAACTAAGTTTAAGTTTGTTGTCAGTTACACTAATTTGAGCATTGGAATCAAAAATATGTTTGCCTCTTACCTTACTTTGCAAATGAATATCTCTCTCAGTAGCTAACCAAAATAAAAGTTTCTATTGCTATCCTACTTTCTCCAACGGTGCCTAGCCAAGGTGCGTGAAAACAAAACGAGTATTGTTTATAAATCTGCACGCTTGTTTTTTGAAGTACCAACTAGGGCATGTAAACCAATTAACCGATTAACCGAAAAACCGGTTAACCGGCCGATTTTAGGGCGGTTTTTAACCGGTTTTTTGGGCCAAAATAACCGGTTTTTCGTTTTTTTTTAAATGAGTAATAAATGACAAATTCGTTTAAAACGACGCCTTGCAGACTTTATTTTGAACGACCATAACAATCTACCTAATTAAATTACAACATAATGCGTTAAAATGGCAAAAATACAAACAAAAACTTCTCAGAAAACTTTATTTTTGGACCGCATAAAATGTCGTTAGTGAATATCGTAGTGAAAATACGCTATTATTACTAGCTAAGCAGAGTAAGATAGTAAAGGAAGCGGGGCGTTGCATGAGTGCACTGGGCGCCTCCATTGCTGCGGTCAGCGGTCGAACTGGCAAATTGTTTGTCAGACGCGATAGTACTGTTCTGTGATCAGTTCAGAATTACACTCATGGACTTATTTAGAGAAACGCTTCATTAATCGAAAAAAAAGACTGAAAAAAAGACTAAAAAACAGCACTGTCCAGGTTCCGACCGAATCAAAAGCTTTTTCGTAGTCCACGAACGCTAGGTATAACGGCAGATTATACTCCTCAGTCTTCTGTATAACCTGCCGTAGCGTATAGATGTGGTCTACGGTACAAAAGCCTTTTCGGAAATCGGCTTGTTGAGGAGGCTGAAAGTCATCAAACCTGCGCTCGAGACAATTCGTGATGACCCTCGAAAATAGTTTATAAACATGGCTTAGTAGCGAGATGAGCCTGTAGTTCGTTAATAAGGTTTTGTTACCTTTCTTAAACAACAGTACCACCATGCTCCCGTTCCATGTTTCTGGCGTTTTGCCCTCAAGTTATCCGTTATGTCATAACGGAGTTAAAAAGCTTCTGAAGTACCTTAAGTACCGGTGTTCCACCCGCTTTCAGAAGCTCTAACGTTATTCCGTCATCACCTGGCGCCTTGTTGTTATTAAACTGCGGTTTGATAGCCATTCTGATGTCGTATAGGCTGATGTCCGGGATATCTTCGGTGTAGTGTCGAGTTAGCCTGGCTCTAGTCTTTCGTGGGGCTGGTAACAGGCTCTGTTGTCAAGGTATACAACTGTCCATAGAATCTTTCGATCTTCCTTAATACCTCTGGCTTGGGGGGGATTTGCCCATACTTGCCAAGCTGGGCATGCGGGTTGACGAGCGCAGATGAGAGCTTTTTATGTTTGAACATGAGACGCTACTACGCCTATGGGCAGTAGCGTCCCATGTTCAAACATTAAAAGCTAGGGTATGCCCTAGCTTTTCCCTTAGTCGCCCTTTTACGACATCCACAGGTAGAGATGGAGAGGCCCAGATTCTTATGCCGGGGCCATCACGGCCAATTTAGCGCATTAATACAATTTTGTATTTATTATAAGAAACGTAATAGTCGTATAAATGCGCAAAATTAAGCTTTACATTTAAGAAACTTTACCTTACTTTATAAAGAGTTGCTAAATTGTAGAGTAGACTTATTAAAGCTTTGTAAAAATTGTATTTTTTTAATTAAAAAAAAAACTGTTTCTTTACTAACCTTTATAGGTACATAAAAGTACCTATATAAATAGTTTATTTATAAATAAACCCTTGTTAAATCAATTTATAATTTACAGTAAAATTAGCGTAAACGACACTAGGTGATTATATAGGTAGATTTCCATACATTATTTTTATTTTACCTTAAAGTAAGATCAACAAACAACGTAGACGCCGTCTCTTACATTAATTGAATAGCCATAACTTATTTTTTTACGAGCCTTAAACCATTTTGACTTGCAATATTTCAAGAAATCTTGACTGCAAATTAGTGTAACTGCCATAAGCATAAAAAAAAATTAATGTAACTGAAATTTATATCGAAAAATAAGGCTACTAGGGTCAAACTTCATACTTTGCTAGAAAGTTCTATGAATTCTAAGCTTTTCTGTCAAAACAGATCCAAAAAAGGTCACATGAGAAAAAAGTTATGTTCAATTTATGATGAAAAAAAACTTTAAATGCTTCTACTGAAAAGTCGTATTTTGTCAGTTACCTTAATTGAACCTGCAACCGACGATATGCTGTGTAATGCCTAAACATTATCTAGTGATTTATGTATATCTACTTTTTTATTTGTTTTGATGTAGAAATTATTACATTATTTGTTCAGTGAATTGCAGTATTTTTTCAAGGTATTTTTCTTCTTCTTAAATAATTATCTGTAACAGGCGATGCTGAAATATGTAAGGAAGATGGTGACACTTTAAAAAAATATATATTTCCTCGTTTCCTTCAACCAAATCTTGTTTGTATATCAAACTTATTTGGCATTCATATCTATTTATGTATGTATTTACAAATTACGTTTGTAGGCAAGTTTTGTATCCGAGGTGCGTTGTAAATAATTTACAAGCTACAATAATGATAATATCACAGCACATCAGGAAGGTATTTCATGTTTATAAAAAATTTAAGGTATTTTTATTTTACATGCAAATTTCAGTGCCATTAAAACGAAACGAAATATTTTCAAGTTCTCCAATTCGTGAGCAAAAATTCGTATCGGTTATTTTGTAAAAACAAATAAAAGCACCTATTTTTTTTTCAAACTAAAAATTAAATCTTCATTTGAAAACAAATAAAAACAGCTATATATATTTCTATTTAATAAATAACCGAATATTTCCATCAAAATCATCGTCCAGGCAAAAGTTACAAACAAACTATTGATAGTATTCTGTTCTGGTATGATTTTTGTATCGGGTCGAGATGGTCCGTTTATGGTACAGATTGTAGACAAACCCCCGAATACTCAAACGCATCTCAAAGTTGAGCACATCTCAAATGACGATTTTTTGACAGATCATCAGAAACTGTCAAAAAACCGTGACTTGAGACGTGCTCAACTCTGAGTCGCGTTTGAGTATTCGGGGGTAAGTCCCTTATATGTAACATGGAGCATTTGAGTAACAATGCTCCTAGATCACATGCAGTCAGGTTACGAGAGTAATTATCTTGTAACATTGTATAACAAGCATTACCATGTACTATACTCACTTGCATACGTAATCTCATTTGTAACAGGTAAGGTACACCTAGTGTGCCATACTAGTCACATGGGAATGTAGAACATAACTATAGGTAACATTTTTCTGATTTCTAGTTTTTAAAACGCTTCGGTAACTTCTCTTCCTACTATTAAATACATTTAAACTATGATTATATTGTTGCAAGTTTGTATATTTGTTAGTTTGTAGGAATAGTCATGGAAACTAGTTAATCAATTTTGAAAATCCCTTATATTATGCCAGACTGCTTAATTTTTGTGACATTACAAAGGTTATGTCAAAAGCGTTATCCATTCCCATTTTTGGTACCGCCTTATCAAGAAAGAAAATTAAATTTTAGAATGAATAATATCATAGAATATCATATTAAAAAAAACACCTGACAGATTTCAAATCAGAAAAAAACAGATTCTGAAGCGAGATAGCATCAAAGCTATTATAATGATGCTATTGGTCGATTTGATTCCATTTTAATATCGAATTCGAAATTGCACCATTAATATTCAGCGCATGCAAGCCCACGCTTACTTCGCGTAACAAGTTTCGTGTAATTTCAAAGACTGTATGTATGTTCCAACTGAGGGACCAGCTCGGAATACTCAAAATATATGTAAGTAGGTTACATAACTTCATAGATTGTTAGGTAGAACTTCACTTCACTCATGGTTTTAAATAATGGTTCTGAACATTATTATAAGTGCTAATATAGGTAGGATATGATTATCCAAGGATATAAAGAATTCAAGTAATTAAAATTATAATAATCCTGGAATTTGTAAATGAATAGATAAAAGTTACAGCCCATTTACAGTACCAAGTTACAGCGGTCCACACACTCAATCTACCGCAAAATTAAAGTAGTAAAATTACAAAGATTTGGTACATAATTTGTAAAGCTTATTAAATAAAAAGGTCATTAAGCATAATTTTATGAAAAAATTGCCTATAACACGACGTTTCTAAATCATCCTCGTAATTTCAATGAATTTACTTCTGACTTTTAATAGATAGAAAAAAACAAGTTGTGATCTCTCAAAATAAGTATATTTTGAGTATTCCGCGCTGGTCCCTCGGTTAAAACACGCATCAGACCGTCGCGTAGCTCATTACTTTGTCTCGATGCACATATTCAAGTTAATCCAACTTCGTCCTCTCATATTGTCTTTATAACTTGTTTTATTTAGCCAGTTCTGATTAACTCACGGGATAAAGTTTGTAGGAGACTCTAAAATGAACTATAAGATGTTGGATGAACCGGGTTCACTTAATCTTTGTTATTGGATTTTTCGTTTAGCGAATAATGCCAAGCGGCTCACTTCTATTGATAAATATGCAAATGCCTTTCAAAGTAATGAGTTAAGCAGCCGCGGTTACGTTTGCACCATTGATTTGCCCCATTAATGGTGCAGACGTAACTGGTTAGTTATGTTTGCACCATTCACAACGTTTCAAGTCTTTTCAAGTAGTGTAATCTCTATGAAGTCAATGTCACGCGTGCGTTTTCGTTCTGCTCTAACACATGCATTATGAGTGATCTGTCTTGCTCGGATAATGCTCTTGACGACTCGGTGTAGTGGCGGGCGAGCGCTCGACTGAGACGCAAGATTCGCGGATTCGATTCCCGCTACAGGAGAAATGTTTGCATGTTCTGCAAATATTTCTTCCTGGTCTGGATTTTGTTGTATTATTATAAGTATGTCATCATCATCTTCCTGCCCTTATCCCACTCTATGTGGGGTCGGCACTGCATGATCCTTGGATCACGCTGTAAGAGTTTTGGCTAGAATGTTTTAATTATTATAAGTATGTATTTATAAAAAAGTTAATCAGCCATCTGGTGTCCATAAGTTTTGCTTAGTTTGGGGCTAGATGGCGCTGTGTTCGATATTGGTAAATAGTGACAGGGCGAATTTGTATTCACTAGAAGAAAATGTCCCACACACGAATCGCTAGATATATAGGCGATGTAAGTCGCCCTACTATAACAGTTAGTCGTGTTACTTTTGAACCAGTGTGATGAAAGTATTTAAAGTACACCTCAAAGGCTCCTTCCGTGCACTTTTATCTCGACGTCGCCCGACATTGCTCAACAAGTCTGGTAACATTGCCGAGATGAAAATATGTTTCAAAGTTTATAAGTACTGTCAGGGTGAATTTTAAATACTGTTCAAGGAGTTGTTCAAGTTTATAAGTAAAGGGGTCAAAGTAAAAAGGTTGACGATTGTATCCCCAAGTGTAATCCCAAATTAAATTGAAAGTTTTTTCTTTCTCATAAATACTTAGAGACATTTTTCAATATTACTTTTGTCCAAATATCATCTAGCTAAGGCATAACTGGCTATCTCCATAATAAATATTGTAAAGTTTGATTTTATGATCCTAACTGGATATAAGGCTTATTTCACACTTGGCTTATAGTTACTGCTCTGCTGGACTGAGAGTAAAGAAAAAACATAAAATGCAACCAGCTGCTTCTCACCCCAAGCATATCGTAAGATTCGACTAAGGGATAGTATCTTCTCCAACATGATGAATCTATATATCGGCGATAGGCTGATCACCGGTCACCATATTCATCTTGGAACTCTTGGATCAGGAGTGGCTGCAGTTTTCTTGTGATTACTTGTGGCTCTGCCCACCCCATAAGGGATACAGGCGTGATAATTATGTCTGTATAAGTATGATAATAGTACAAGCTTTGCTTAGTTTGGGGCTAGATGGAGCTGTGTAAAATATCCAAATTATTTTTAATCATACTTGCAATATAGTCAAATCGAGATGTAGTCATTTACCTTCTAATAACCCTCGAAGCCCAACCATAGGTCATTCAGTGTCAAAATGCGGGCTAGCAATAAGAGAGCAATGTAATAACACATCCAACGTACACAATACCTTTGGCATTTCAACCTTTGTGGAATCTGTGATATTATTTACAATGAATTTAAATTCAACGAAATTATTTCAAAGAATTGTAGCGTGCTTGGAATAATGTAAAATGTTAATATTACTTACATTACTTTTTTAAATATGCTTTAAAAAAATACTCACGACAAATAAAAAAAGAGAACCTGTATTAATTCATTGTTTTTTTTATAAGACCTAAATAAGATCAGCAACCTTATTTTCAAACTCAACTGGGTTTGCCGACTTCAAAAAGCAACAGATGATTCTGATTACCAGCTGAATAAATAAGGACACTGATTTTATTTTTGTATTATTATTCAAATATTTTTATAAAGTATAGTTTTTAGCTTATTGTCATTAGAAATAGAAACTGGAGAAGCGTTATGTAGAAAGCAATGAAGATTTTTCATAGCAAACCCGTAGACTTTAATTTACTTTTTCGAACTATTTTACAAAGATGTTCAAATAAGATATTCGCACTGGCATGTATGTATATATCCTATGTATTAGTCTTTCAAGAATAATGCTGAAGCAATAATTATCACTCAAGTACCTACAGATTTTGTGTCATTTTACTATCGAAAACTGTCAAAACAAATAAAGATTTATAGTCACGGAATGAAAAGTTTGTCACCTTGAGGTCGGTTTTAGCTTGCACAAATGGTCACACTCGTTGCAACTTTTTCGAAATTGTTTTCCCGATCGGGAAGGAATTCCCAATGAGCTACAGTGTTGTTTATGTGGATGTTACCAGATGGTAACCTACTAAAAACACTGCTTGAGTGTCGATTTATGCTTAAGCATTACCTAGAATGTGAGCCTTAGTTTAAGATTTTTCATTATTTTTCATTCCAAAATTGGAGCGTACCCGTATGGAAATACTTTTACTTTACACTAAGCATGTGGTCTCCCTATGCACGAGTCATGTCAGAGATATTGTATTATATCAATATTCGGTAAGGAGTCCGAAAGCATGTCCCTAAAGCACGGTTTCCCAGCATGACACGTAGAGTTGTCCTTCACGCGAAGGAAGGTAATGTTTTTGTGTATGAGGTTACATAAACTTTCGCCCTGACAGCTGGATTTGGTGCTAAAAGATGAAAACGGAGGGGACTTGTCAGACTTCATCACGAATGGAGAATGGTTTTTAATAGGTGAGTTGATTAATCGTTTTTTTCTCACAGGTTCGTCAACTTCATTCGTTATCAAAAGCTTTTCATAATTTCTCTTTTGTATCTTCCTTATTCATTTTAGTCTTAAGTACATCTTTGAAGTTGCTTGAGATCTAATAAATCTTACATCAGATTCACGTTTTATCTCTTATGATTTTTATTATTCAACTCATTCGCTTCCTTCTTTGTTTGACACTAGCATTTTATCACGATCCAAAATAAACATTCAATGGTTCTAACATGAGTTTGTCGGAATTATACTCGCAAGTGTTTGTAGTAAAAAATATGTACAAAAACTTTCCCTTCTATCACTACTCTACTGTACTGGATTTGTTTTGTGTTGCTGTTCATATTTTTTACTAATGTCGCCAGCGAGCTAAGAAAATTCATGCCAAAGCATCGGGAATTTCATTCATCAAAATCATTCTACCTCCATAAATAAAATATCATCTACTCCACCCTTTCACAGGAATGCCCGGCAAGAAGAACACGATAACATACGCGTGCTGTCCGGAGCCGTACGTAGACGTGACGTTCACGATCATGATCCGACGGCGGACGCTGTACTACTTCTTCAACCTGATCGTGCCATGTGTGCTGATCTCATCCATGGCACTGCTAGGGTTCACGCTGCCGCCCGACTCGGGGGAGAAGTTGACGCTTGGTCAGTATTTTTCCATGAAAATTGGACACAGGTCTCCCTTGTTTTATTCTGAGCGGGAGGGAGTTCAACATAAATTACGGTGACCTCAAGGCGTTATAAACCTTAGAAACTTGATCAGTTCCCAATGCGAGAGTGAACAAAAAACCAAAGAGTGAAAAGAGAAAAAGTAACAAGCAAAACTCATTTCAAATGGTGGCTATTAAAAAGTTCGCAATGTTTTGTGACAGAAACATCGTTACGTACTTATTATATACTTTATCGTTCGTGCAATGAAAGATACTCTTACAATGTCATTATCTGTGATGAGACTGAAGTCTTTAAAAACAGCTCCAGCGGAACTAAGAATGTACTAAAGTTTAATGGGCAATATTCTGACGAAGTCTCTAAATTAGTCTTACTTGAAAATTGGCTTTCGAAATTAGTCACGACGATCCGAGATATTTCAGTATTTCAGATTAAACTAAAAGAGAAAGGTTTAATTTTCTTCATTATGTCGAGATTTTCCCAGTGATTTCATTGATATAGATGTTGAGTACCTTGGAAATTGAAACAAATATACCTCTAAATTAGGCAACAGTAATAGACAAACAACAGTGATAAGGCTAAATGTATCTATTACTCATATAAATTGCTACCAGAATTGCTTAAAAGAGATAAGCATTTCAATAAACTTTTATTATTATTGCCATGCGAAACTCGTTATAATCAGATTTGGCCGGTGCCTACAGGTATCACGATCTTGTTGTCAATGACCGTGTTTCTGAACCTGGTTGCTGAAAAGATGCCACCCACTTCGGAAGCTGTGCCTCTCATAGGTACACACTAGGCACTAGCAGAACGACCCATAAAAACCCGCACGCTATTTCCTTTATTCAATTGGAGTACCGCAAGGGTGCATTCTGGGCTCCTTATTTTTTATTGCTTACATGGATTAAATTGCTCGTAAAATCGGGGCTTCAGCAACTAACAAGTTTAGAACAATTTTACGCGGACTCTGACCGTAAAAGTTTTATTGGAAATCGGAAGTAGCGTGCATTGAGTATTAGAGTGTTTCTAGACTGTGGAATGACTGTTTGTGTACATTCTAGTATTAAATAGGTGAACGCAATGTGGTAATGGTATTTGGTAGATATCATCTACAACACCGCACACTCATCAACGAAAGGGTTTGTTTGGTCTAGGTCGTTCGGAGAGTTGTGTCCTTCGAAGTTGTTCTGGGGAGTGTTGGGGTGATAACCATGTGTTTGTTTGCAGGAGTCACTATCCTTCTATCGCTGACGGTGTTCCTCAACCTGGTAGCTGAGACCCTGCCGCAGGTCTCCGACGCTATTCCCCTGTTAGGTACACTATCCACACCTTACCCCAACCGTTCTTTTCATCCCACTTTATCCCATTGTTTTTAACTCTTCACGAAAGTTGTCTCCTTATTTGATTTATTTTCCATCTTTCTCACTATTTATGATATGTTGGCTTTTGTGTTTATAAACAATCAGTGAATTAAGAGATACTTTAAATAAATATTATTATTATTTTAAAACATTACAAGGAGTAAATTAAGTACTTTAAAATCATCTGGGATATTGTTAAACTTAAATTTGCTATTATGTGGTATATTATTTCTTCATTATAATATAATTTGCTGTTATCAGCAAATAACCGTACTTTTGTTTTATCGTACATTAGATATGAAATGAAACTGTAGGAATATATTTTGTTATATTCTTCGTTGAAAGTTTAATTTTGTATTAGACATCTTGGAATCGATTTCGTGATTCTTTGCTTACGCTTCTCACTATGGACTTTTCATACTTTTTCTTTACTCTTACGATACAAAACTGTACTATAGATGTTGAATTTAATGAGAAAATTGGCATGGCATGGGTTTCTACTGTAACCTTAAGTGAAAGCTTTTTGCCTGTTAAAGGATCCCTAAGGTAAGTCGTATTTTTTATACTAATAATGTGACGGTATGTACCTATATTTTATTCATTCTTCAATTTTATATATTTGACTATCTGCGTAATCGATTCCATGATACTTTGTGATTGAATTTTAATGTTACCTTAGATTATCATGGCGTTTGTCCGCCATATCGTAGGTTAAGGATACTTGGAGGGTGGTGCCAAAATACCCGAATAAAAACCCTTCCTTTTAAATTAATGAAGTAAACAAGCTAAATAAAGCTAGCTAAACTCTAACTAGAATTTGCATGACTTTTATTTTATGTTTATGATTTTACTTGAGCCCCTGAAACCGACTCAGCACACACAGGTTAAGAGGTCTCTTAGAAGCGGTAGTAGACGGTACACAAATTTCCTCTAGGAATAAAGACCAATGTAAATACAATCTTTATTTTTATAGAACCTTTATTGATCTTTACAGGTGTTACAATTCTCCTGTCTCAAACTGTTTTCTCACTATTGGTGGGGCACGTCATCACTAAAACCTCAGAGGCGATCCCCCTGATAGGTGAGAAACAACTTCGCGTTAGAGTCAAAAACTAAACAAATTCTAAAATAAACCTGACCCTGATAACTAAAAAGCGTGATGAGGAACATTTTGACCTAAAGTATATAGAAGTGTTCCTCAACACAGTTTTTGAAACATAACAAAGATTTAAATAGAAACCAAAACTTTATTGCTTTTATGAATGTAAATTTCGAAGGAGAGCTTAGATTTATCTACTATCTCTTTCAATTCGCATTTTAGATTCACGTCTCTGGAGTCTACTCTATGCTTACAGCTCTCGCGGCTCTCTCGACACTTGAATAGAGTTATTGCACTTTCGATTCGAGCTAGAGAAATACGTAGTAAACGAGTTAAAGGTAACCCTTTATTGGCATTCGATCTTCTTGTAATGTATTAAAATTATCTTTTACATAACCAACATTTTCTTTCTGTGTTTTCTTTTTCCGTTTTCCGATATTTCTATTGGCATTGTAGTTTGATGACGAAGGCATGAAGGATAAATAAAGCACAACTCTCCTGTTTAAATGTATTTTAAAGTAATTTCTAAGCCCTGCCGCACACTAGGCCACTCAAAGTCTATTTTTTAGGATAATTTTGTAGGTCTCTTTATAAAACTGTATCTACGTATACGGAGTGCTTCAGGCTACGTTTGTCAGCTAAAACAGCACATTTTAAATCACGAATAAATACGTCCGACCCCAGTCGGATACTGAGGTTAATGGACGAAATAGTGGATAGCGCTACTGAATGAGACCGGAGGGCGAGCGAGTCCAGTCACAAGTGGGTGCGAACAGTGGCTGGTCTTAATCACTAGTGACGTTCAGTATAGTCCGTACAAAAACTAATAGCAGTTGGAGCAATAGCATGTGTGAGTGGTGCAGAAGATATCTCTGACTCACTTGCACTTGTTACACGCAGTATCTATGATCCCACGTTTGCACAAACTGATGATTTATGTCTGTGACAACTTCGTTGGGCGTAAGTGCTTGAATAGTCGGCATAAGTGGCCCAGTGTGCGGTAGCTCTAAATAGATTTGCTTGTAGTTTAACAGTTAAACTTTGTTAGGGCAAAGTCGATGCGGGTTCGGGGTCCAGCCTCCAAGTATCAGGGCATTGGTCTCGCAACTGGTCTCTGTCGTCTATTGACATCTGGCAAACCATTGGAATTGACAATGGAAACGATAAGACTCATCTCGAATTTAATTGCTATCTGATTGTTGAATAGTTGTTCCTTTGTAGGAAACTTCTTAGACTAACTAAGGAGATGTTATTTGAATATTTGAGTAACAATTTTCATTTAAACGTTTAAAAGTGTTTGTTGTGTTTGAAATGCTCTCAAATAAATACTTCTTAAATACATCCTTAGTACGTAAGTATTTCTACAAGGCTAAAACACTTCAGTGCTTTTTGTGTGACGTACTACACTAGAACTGGTAAACAAAGTCATAATAAAACTGTCATTGTTCCGCTTCAGCTCATTTTAAATGTAGATTAGTTAGTGCTTGTCTGTGGAAATGCATGGCTTGTGTCGTTGTAAAATAGACCTTAATATGAAGCCACCTAATACCAAATTAACTTAGCATAATCGCAGCATAAAGTTGAATGAGATAAAGTACCTAATTTTCTCCTTACGTAACATTGTTTATTTGATTTGGTCTTTTGAATTAAGAATGTATGCTTATGCATATCGTGAAAAGCACATTTGCAAAACAAGCTTAGAAAAATAATGTAAGTAATCTTCTTCACAAAGTAAAATGATAAATCGAATATTTTGTAAATTTCATTTAAAAATCATTCAACATTGTAAAGAGGTTGACAAAGTTTTAACACGGAAAGAATACGTATTAAAAAGTTTGAAATTGTTTTAATGAGTTTGTTGAATGTGGCAGGAACATACTTCAACTGCATCATGTTCATGGTGGCTTCCTCGGTGGTGCTGACTGTGGTTGTACTCAACTACCACCACCGCACAGCCGACATACATGAGATGCCGCAGTGGGTAAGTGACCAGACTATTTTAGTCCTTAGTGGTACAAATTGGTTTAAAATATGATTATAGATCTTACGGAAGCGCCTTAAATACACGTTCAATTTACTTACGCATGTTGGCAACCTGAACAAGCATGGAAGGTACAAAAGAAACAAATTGTTGGCTACCTTTTTTGGAAATTAATTGAAAATGATTACAGAAATGCCCGGCCGGATCTCTTATTAGATTGTAATAAAATGGTTTTGAATCTCTCTAAATTATCTAGAACCGTCAACATTATTGGATGTTAGTTTGATGGTTGTATTTTGTAGGTGATTTTGTCGAGACTTAAACCCGCAACTTTGGAATAACCGTGGCCGTACCCTGACCAGATTTTTATAAATATTTGTCATCTTTGTCCATCAGATAAAGACGGTATTCCTACAATGGCTACCATGGATACTGCGGATGTCGCGGCCCGGCAAGAAGATCACGCGGAAGGGTATAATGATGTCGAACCGGATGAGGGAGCTAGAGCTAAAGGAGCGGTCTTCGAAGTCGCTGCTGGCTAATGTGCTGGATATGGACGATGACTTCAGGCACGCGCCGCCGCCGCCAAACAGCACCGCTTCAACTGGGAATCTAGGGCCTGGGTGAGTTGACCTCATAACCAACCCTTGTATCCAAGATCTTTACCAGCCGATGGCCCTAAGGGAGGAGGGCAAGTTGATATATGAAGGATGGTTTGGAGGTGACCAACTAAAGATTTAAGAGCAGACATGGTCTGCAATCAAGTTATGTCTACATACCTACTTTTAAGTTTTTATGAATATAACCGTATAGGTACAATATGATTAGTAGGTTTGAATATTCCCAAACTATACTGTAGTAAAAAATGTGCAAGAAAACTTGGTCACGAATATTTTATAAAATTGTGGGCTATACTGGATTATACTGATCATTAAGAATGACGACAAGTCATAATGTGGTATCAGACTTCCTTTGTAGAACTTTAATTAAACGAAGATTAATTTTTCCCGCTCATGCTTCGTTCTATATTCGGACCGTGAATTCCTATAAAAAATTTGCTTGTAAATTTTTTGCTTTCGGTTTTTATGAAGGGATGACGCTCTAGTTATGGAACTGGATAAAAGACCTTTAAGGTAGACTTTCGAAGCGTCAGTGGCACCGCGCTAGTGATGCCGCGACAGAGCTACTTCGCAAATGTATGAAACGTCTTTTGAGCGCAATGCCAATGACGCAGGGAATGTTGTTCCATAAATTTTCGCAGTAGCTCCGTTTGCTTCGAAAGTCTATCTTAACACAGTATTTAGGTTATTATAAAGTGAAATCATCAGCTTTCAATCTTCTCTTACCCACCTATCATCTGTAGCAATGAAGACGGACTGTATCAATCGTCCTGTAGGTGCTCAATATTCCGCACGGACATGCGGCGGTCTTTCGTGCGGCCGTCGACGATGGAGGACGTTGGCGGGCTGGGCCAGCACCGCGAGCTGCACCTCATCCTGAGGGAGCTACAGTTCATCACTGCCAGGATGAAGAAGGCGGATGAGGAGGCGGAGCTGATCAGCGACTGGAAGTTCGCTGCGATGGTTGTTGACAGGTGAGACTTATGCTTTTTGTTCTTGTCCTGTGAACACCGGAGTCTCATCTTGGGTCGTTCGTGCGGCCGTATTCTATCCTGAGGGAGCTCCAATTCATCATTGCCAGGCATAAGGAGGCGGAGCTGATCAGCGATTAGAAGTTCGCTGCGATGGTTGTTGACAGGTAAGACTTTATTCTTGTCCTGTGAACACCTAAATCTCATCTTGGCCCGTTCGTGTGGCCGTATCCTATCCTGAAGGAGCTAAGGAGGAAAGTGATGAGGAGACGGAGCTGCGATGGTTGTTGACTGGTGAGACTGCAGGATGCGTTTTGGTCTTATCCCGGTGAACAACAAAATATCGTCCTCTGAGGTGGATACCAATTTTTTTTGTTAGGGACGGGGACAATACGGGAAGTAAGTAAAGTCTACGGTCTCCTTGGTCATAGGAATTGTTTTCATCACAATGGACGTAATATGACTTAACTTACGGTACACAAGTAGTTTTAGAAAAAGATTCAGGTAAATAGGATATGTTTTTACTAAGAAGAATATACTTTCAGGTTTTGCCTGTTTGTGTTCACGCTGTTCACCATAATCGCGACAGTGGCGGTCCTGCTATCGGCTCCACACATCATTGTACAGTGACCTACAGCGGCTTCGGCCGAATAACTCGAGAGAGACTAATATTAGCGTTACCGAACGATATTTATTACTATTTATAAAACGTGGTTCAAACGCACACGTCATAAATAAGTCGAAAGACATTAAATCTTAAATTAAAAAAAAAACCTTAGTTAAGTCCGATTTTAAAACAATTGTGATGTACTAGAAGTGTTGACGTGGTTAATTTGTTAAAATATAACTATAATGTAATTGATAATGTTAATGATTTTAAATTTGTACTTCAATGGGATGATGAGTTTAAGAAACATGAAAGACGAGGTGACCGTGGTGATGTCGAATAATTGTAAAATAGAAGAAGTAACTTAAGAGTGAAGCGAACTGTAATTAATGATATTGGATTTGGTATCCTTTAAAGTAAATTGAGGGATCACAATCGAAGACCTTAACGGGATAATGTACATAAAGGATCAAATATTGGTAGAGCGAGAATATCTTACATTTAAATAACCAAGTCAGTTCGCTATTATGAAAAAGGTCTTCAAGAATGAAATTGTAAGTCGGATAAATGAAAAAATAATAAAATGAAATTGTACAGAGTAGAATAACTGCAGGAATTGTTAAAGTTGTGGAATTGACAAAATCAATACGGAACCAACTAAAAATAGAGTAGTCGAGTAGAATCAGGATTGTGCGTTTGTATGGGCTCGCGGTGACGCAGCGTTCAATTAAATTAATGTGTTAGCTTAATAAGTACGAAGACAAAATAACGATTAATAATGGATGTTTAGCAAAATGGTTAATCTAGGTCTCCCATACACCGATATGTTATAGTACACATTAGATACAAGCATAACACTAGCCAATGTAGCAACAGCTAATAATCTTAACATATATCCGACCCGTGTAAATAGAGAATATTGCGATGTGTATTTGTATATAAACGTAGAAAAATCGGAAAAAAGACTAACATTATTCTTCACTATAACCCGTCTTTTTGGACTAGAGCACTTTTATCTTATTAGGAATGCGGTTACCGGTTACTTCAACGTCAAGTCCAAAAAGACAAAAATCACCGACGAATCCGTCAAAATCGTAATTTAAAATGACATTTGAAACTGTCGTGTTTGTAATTTTGACATCGTCATTTTTGTAATTCACAATCGTCGGATTGTATTACTGACGGTGACTTCTCGAATAGTTGTACCTATAGCACTACTGTAGAATCTTTTTATCATATAATAGTGTATTATTTAAACGATTAATTCAAATCTTGTCTATGTCCGTTCCTCGATTTCACTCTTATAGGTGTCGTGGTAGCTTAGTAAGTGTCGTGTCCCTTTAGAAAAACTGTCCATTTTACGCAGAGAGAAATGGACTTTCGTAAAGCATTTTTCTCTTCTCTATTGCTCTCTGTTGAATGTGAAAGTGTACAATAGAATTACTAATTAAAAATGTATACTTAAGGAAGCTCACTAACCATAGTGATAGATTAAAAGTTATGCATTTCTGGGTGTTGTATAATGTTTTCGATATTAAGTTTTGTTTCATCGAAATGTTTTATGAGTCGCTGAAACGAACCATTTTCTAACATTAAAAGGAAAAGCATGAAGAGTGATTTTTTATATAAAGTTCTTAGAAAATGGTACGTATCGCTTCACATTGAATAAATGATATAAGTATTTATAACTTTGAGGGTCTCCTCCCCCATGTTACCGTCACAGTACAAAAAAGCATAGCAGAAAATTGAATAAGCTAACTTTTGCCAAAACTTTTCTTTGAATTTTGAGCTTGTGACGGTCTGGCAAGGATACTGGGAGGAGCGCCTTTGTTGCAAGATGTTCTCATATACGTTTGTTGTCCTGTTGTATGTTTACTGTATGATTATCGCGTGGTGCTCAAAAAATATCAAGTGAAATGTTGGTTTACGTGGAAAATGTTAAAACATTACTTTCCCCTATTGTGTAAATTTATAATTTATTTAATTGTTTGTCACCATTGGAAAATGTTTATTACTTTTAAACTTTGTGTATTTAATTAAATTTGTTAGTGCCAAACATAGGGTTTATAAATAAGTTGATTTATATAGGTATAAATTAAATGATAAAGCTGAGGAAATTATTGTTAAATACGATAAAAAACGAACTAGGGTGTTTGTAACTTAATTCAGGCGGTGGGCCGCCGCTGGGAGTTCATCAGCCAATTTTAAACTTATTTATAATAAAAAAATATGAGAGGTTGTGAATAACGATGTGAAACTCACAGATGCGGCTCAGCGCCATTTAAAAATATACAATTAAACGTAGAAAAATCTACATTTTAAAACGAAACTGATAAAACGCCTGCTCGGGACCGGGTTAGAATAATACGTACAAAATAACTGGAAAATAATAAATGTAAATGCGACTTAATATTCCAACTCTCGCAGTCTGAAATATATTCTTACTACTGACTTTCTTGCTCTATTTCTCAATTTTTAAAACAAAGTAAACAATGAGTCCACTATACTTTTATTTCCAACGAACCAAATTTTTGAAAATATTACGACTCTTAATGAAACATTCGGGCTTACTTCACGTAATTTACCTAAACATTTCTAAAAATTTATCCAAATTCCCACTTACTCTTCTAAAACCACTATACACTAAAAACAAATCTACATCTTCTACACTATTTTCATATACCGTTCGCACTACTTGGAAAATATGTATTTATAATCATTTTTATCAAAATATAAACTCAATAAAAACAATCTCAATCTATTATTTCTTTTATAAAAACCATCGCTTGCATTTGTAGTGTGGACGAACTTAAGCAATTTTCTATAATTGTCAGCACATACAGCAACATGATGCTTTAATTATAAAACAGGTATTTTGGAAAATCATGTACATTTCTACTTCTGACGCTGTATGTATAAGAATAATCTACGTCGATGTTCTACTCTCACATTACTTTATATTTTACTAGCTGACCCGACAGACTTCGTCCTGTCAAAACTACGTTTTAGTTACAAATCATTTGTATGGGAAAAAGAAAAGGGCTATTTTTAGGGTTTTTCCAGCAATAATTCTAATTTTTCTCGCCGTAAAAACCATCCTTAAACTTCAACGAACATTTTAAAAAAAGATTTGGCCAAATTGGTCCAGGCGTTGTTGAGTTATGCGCTTACCAACACATTTTGCGATTCATTTTTATATTATAGAAGATTAATAAGTATATCACATTCGACATTTCAAAAAATTCAAACTACTATCGCGTATTTGGACAAAATGCTTTTGTAGAATATTTTCACTTCTAAACTCTTTCACGGCGGGAATTGATAGAAAAACTCACATGGTCTTAAAACACGACTCAATACAATCAAAAAAACATACGTACTATAAAAAATGGTACTCAAGATTCCCACTCCAAATTAGCACATAGACACAGTACACACTAATATACATAACCTCCAGAAATCCCTTAAAATTTTGAACAAAACCAAAGCACATAGTAAAGTCCCTGGCTGTACTTGATATCCGATAGACGAACCCGACATTATCATTACAAGCATTGTGTTCCTGGGCTTATAACCATAAATCAAATTAGTTAAATAAATTTTTGACTGCATACTACCCCGTGGACATTGCATTCGCTTCAGAATACTTGCCAAAAGCACTTCAAGTCGTAACATTATGTCTAAATGCAGGGGAGGGCCTCTAGCTTATTCAAACCCTAACGTCAACTTGGCACTGACACCTCCGTAAAAAAGTGCTTGAGTGCTCAAAAAAGTACTTGAGTGCTCAAGCACTTTTTAAAATAATATCTGAAGCGAATCAATTTGTACTGGGGCTGATTTAATAAACCAGTATAATGTAAGTTTTTAATCAAAAGCCCCTATGGAGGTTTTTATAATAGAAAAAAACTAATAATAAAAATAAAATACAAAGGTAAATTTGTAAAGTATAATACACGAACGGGTAAAATGTTTACTCGTTAAATTGACTATCGTAAGTAGTATTCGATTTGTATAAAACTAAAATAATTAAAGCAATCTGATTTATACTATGATGTTGTTTTATTTAGTTATGACCTTTAACATTAGTTTAATATTAAAAGATTCTTTAGCTTTTCATTTTGGATAGATATATTAAATATCTGATTCTTTCAAATTCCGATATCTAGTGGATAATAGATTATTATTTCATTCCCATTGAATCCCATTTGAATTTAAATTCAATAAGGATTGGAATTTCAAATGTCGAATATCCGATTTACGTGATTTATCCTTGCAACCAGCTTGCAGTAACGGTTTCCTTAGAACTGTCGGTCTAGACTATTTTTATCGCCTTAGGCTACTTGACGATCTCTGTGTTGTGGCGGGCGAGTGCTCGGCTGAGATACAAGAGGCGCGGGTTCGATTCCCGCTGCGGGAGAAATGTTTGCATGATCTGCAAATATTTCTTACGGGTCTGGGTGTTGTACTATTATGTGTCTGTGGAAGTGACCAATCCTATAGTCGTGTGTCTTTATAGAGGGTGATGTAGGAATGAAGGTAACTTGTGCAGACGTCACGTGAGGTTTTAATAAAGAATTAAATGGATTCACCTCAAACGGGTGGTTCTCCAACGCTCGAGTTAGCGGAATCCACCGATTATTCCCGGAATTTCCGCAAAATCCAACGTGAAAAACTGGTATTGAGTTTGCCAACTTTTTTATTGGTTGTGACAAAGCGATTGAGGATTCAATTCCGAGGCTACAGGCGTTGATTGTGTTGTAATGCTATTTCTGGTTTGAAAACCTTAATTTGATTTGGCTCCGTAATCAATCACTATTACAAATTCTTTTGTGATCCTGTATGAAGGAAGAAATAAACAATTTGGCTGCTTCTCTCCCCGAGAATGTCGTAAAAGTCGGCTAAGGAATAGTATCCTCTCAACATGATAGACCATCTATATGGGCTATGAGCATCACCTGTCACCATGGTTCACCACATCCATCTTGGGACTCTTGGATCAGAAGTGTCTGCAAGTTTTCTTATGATTACTTGTGGCTTTGCTCACCTTGTTAGGGATACGGGCGTGAGAATATGTATGTATGTATGACTTTATCTATGTAGTCATGTCACTAGTTTTTTTGGAACCAGTGTGCTGCAAGATTTTAAGAATGGTTGTGATTCGAAACCAATTCAAACTATGATCATATTCGATCGTCGGGGTCGGCCGAGAATGCGTTGGCGGGACGAGTTCGATGTCCTCGAAAGAAAGTCCTGGGAGAAAGCTCATGACAGGGATACCTAATATAGGTGGCAATATTCGAAGCAGTATGAATATACCAATTTGAAAAGTTTTTACTAACATCAAGTCTAAAAGTTGGGATGTGGTTTGGTTAGAATACCGTACGTATCGACCTGCCAATTTAGTATGTGTTTTGACGCTTGTTCTTTGTTCTATCTTTTGGAATATACTCTGACAGTACGTACACTATATAGGTACCTATAGACTAACAGTTTTCTAATGCGCTAACATACATTCGGGAAATAATTTTTATTCATATATGTCACAGTAAAATTGTAAGTACCGTTAGATTATATTCTATCTCGCGAAATTGTAAGCTTCGAAAGATTGTGAACCGTAACATACTGCTTACAATTTAACTGCTTAAATTTCTGGCGCTTCGGCGACCGCTGTCGCGGTTTCGCGCGTAGCTTTTAACTAACTTAACATAACCTACTAATTTCAATCGAAGCAGATGTTCGACAGTTTGCAATCTTGCGAGATTATAATCTAACGGTATCAACAATTTTAAGTTGATTATAGACACATTAACACGCGCGTATCCCTAATGGGGTGGGCAGAGCCACAAGAAAACATAAGAAAACTTGCAGCTTCTTCTGATTTAAAATCCTAAGATGGATATAGTGAACCATTTTTATTTATATAGATGAACTTTTAATTACTGCTTTCCTACAACGTGGAGTGTTCGTGACATGGAGAAACTCGTAATTACAGACACAGTCGAGGGCGGTCTAGTGCTTTATGACGACCCCGGTGGCGTAGCGGGTGTGTGCTCGGCTGAGACGCAAGAGGTGTGGGTTCGATGTATGTTCTGCAAATATTTCTTCCGGGTCTGGGTGTTGTAGTATTACGTATTATAAATATGTATTCACAAAAAAAGTATATAAGTATTATTGTATCAGCCGTCTGGTCCAAATAGCTAGATGGCGCTATGTGAAATGTCTGTGTTATTTATTATATTTATTGGCCCATTCTGTTTTAAATTTATCGAGTTGGTTGCGCCATCTTGTTCTGGGTCTGTCGCGTGGTCTTGGCTGTAGAGGGCGCCATTTTGTGGTCACTTTGACCCAAAGCTCGTCTTGCAAACGGCAGACATGGCCGGCCCACAACTTCTTGAGCCTGGCAGCTTTTGTGGTGACGTCTTCGATTTGTGTTCGTGAGCGCAGCTTTGTTTTGCGGACAAGGTTAACTAGCCGCATACCCAGAATGCTGAGTTCCTTGGCTACTTTTCCGGCACCTCGAGAGCAAAGCCGAAGGCGGAAATTAGCATAAAAACATAAATTTATCTTGAGGAGTACGTTGATGTCTGCGACATAGTTTTCTATACTTTAACTGAAAGTTCTGAAGAAACTGAAGAAGTCATCAACGCTCATTGTATGTTCTATTTGTTATTTGTTCAGAATAAATATGATAAAGTAAGTTCGTATGAGCTTTTAGGCCGCCTAAAGGCCTCCGTCGTGGCTTAACGTCTTAAAAGCCGGGACCGACAATTTAACATGCCCTCCGAAGCACGGAAGCGCTCAGCTCGTAATGCCACTTGCGGTCACCCATCCAAATTGTGACCGAGCACAACGTTGCTTAACTACAACGACCAATCAAGAACGTCTAAGCAAGCTTCGATAACTATGATAACCAGAGTATCAGAATATTATTAAAATATCTTATTAATCGCCCTTCATCTTCAACTGTGTTGGAAACAAGGGCATCAACTTTTTCACTTAGATGCTTCTTTTCAGTTAAATGACTTCCGCAAAGTTTTGAAAAAGCCAGGGTTGGATCGGGGCTGATGTTCAAGTTGACAATCTTGGAGTTAGCAGCAGATGGCGCCACAAATCAAAACTTTGACAGTTAAAATGTTGCAATCATTATTTTATCTCTTGCAAACTGTTGTTTTTACATTACATAATGATTTGTTGTTTTTCTTTGAGCAGCTACAATAAATGCTTGGATAAACACTTAGGTACCTTCGCAACACCTACTCGTGCTGCGAATGCTTTCGGAACGGTGTGGTAAAATGATTAAAGTGCACTTGAAATAAGTTTTTCGAACTTTCTAGATTCGACGACATGCAGGTTTCCTGACGATGTTTTTCTTCACCGTTTGACAACACGCAACATATTTTATATATTATTTTACCCACGACCGAACGGAGAAGGTATTTGGCCTAAGAGGTTGAATGTTAGTTTATTTGTTAATTAGGTGTGTTACCGTTTCCTCAAAAACTACTGAACCGATTTCGGTGCGGTTTTTCAGTACGTTCTTAGATATGTTTTACGGCCATAGCCCACCAGGGGGCGCTGCAGCAGCTAGCATAGTTTTTTGCACCTCTGTAATTCAATAACTACTGAACCGATTTTGATGCAGTTTTTTGCATAAACAACGTGGGTTTTAAAAAAAAAAATTGTTAGGAACTTACTAGGTAACTCTGTTTTAGTCCAATCTGATTCCCCTCTCTATTTATTCCCTCTCATATTTTTCGAAAACTGCAAGATAAAACGCTTAATAGTCTCTACCCAATGGAATGGCAACACAAAGCGAAACAAATAGCGAGGTAGTGGACAGATATCTTAAGTACACCTAAGCAAATATAACCGTCGGATAGAAAAAGTCAGTAGTAAGCATTCAAAGAGGAAGTAGATCGTTTTTTTTTTAATTGGAATGCGCTGTTTCCATTCACTGTGACCGTCTATAAAGCTTGGGTTTCCTACAATAGTAGAAATACTTAAAGAAAGCACTAAAAGATCGTCAATCGGATTCGTGTAAACGATCCCAGTGAGACGGCTCCTCGGCTGAGACGTAAGAGAAATGTTTGCATGTACTGCAAATATTAAAAGTTTACGCTAATTGGATTGTAATATATTTTGTGAATTTAAATAAAATAAATGTTTCTATAGGGTTTGGCAGACATTACGGTAGATCTAGGAAACCTAAGCTTAACCGATGGATACTAGTAATTTCTGGCACTTGGTACGTATTCGAACGTGACGTATCGTTGGTCATCCCGCGGAGGAAATTGAAAGAATTATTCAATTTTATACATTCACCGCTTCCAAATATCAGATCCTTTGTTTGAACGTAAAATTGCGAGCTTTCTAATTGAAATTCAATCGGACTCTTCTGTTTATTCGCTTCTTGTTAGAATTGTTTCGATATATTGAGCTCTACTAAAATAGAACTTGGATGGCTATTTTCTTGTAATTAATTGAGTGTTGCATGATGGAGAAACTATGAGCTAAGAATACCACACCCAGATTTGAATTGTATCTGTTAATGATACTAGAGTGAAAAAATATTTTCGATACGACTAAACTAAGTTGGGTTAGGTGTCAGACTTGTCTTGTGATGTCGGAATTCGTTGCGTCGCTTTGCCTACAATTCCAGCAACACACCAATGGCACGCTGTAGTGCCCAGATGATTTTTAGGTGGAGTAAGCTTGCCCAGTACCTGTAGTAAGTCAGCTTAGTCGGCGATATCCACAGGAAAGACATGGTCAGTACGTCCAAAGCCAGCTAAGCCGCAATAAAAGAAACAAAAGATCTAGGCTTTTATGCCATTAAGGATGACGGCGGCGTTTTAAACATATTCAACTTAGTGGCGAAGATTATCCCGGTCAAAAAGTTAATTAAACTTCGGGGGTCGTGACCGTTACCAAATGAGCGTTAAATTATTAAGGTTCCATTTTCACAGCGAGGTCGTTGACATTTCCATACAAACTGATGGTTCTGTTTGACTCTATGTTGTTTCCGGGTATCTGGTCAAGTCGAGGTTCAATGACCGTTGGAGATCACCGCCTGCTACTCTGCTCTATAACTGGAGACATTGGAAATCGTGCCCGGTTATGGGCGGGGGTTGGAAATTGGATTTGGTACAAGCAATATAACAGCTCAGCTTTGTTGTTTCCGACGGGACTCTATTACTAGCCACCGCTGTCGGTCCGTCTGTCTGTCCGTCCGTATGCCAGCAGGCTGTATCTTATGAACCGTAATAGGTAGAGAGTTGAAATATTCAGTATGTATTTCTATTGCCACTGTAACAACAAATAATAAAAATTTAAGAGGACCCAAACAAGAAACATACATTATTTACATGTACGACGGTACGGACTCGCCTTGTTAATGATATTTTAATGATTTAATTACTTTATCTAGGGTAAGTATTGTTGAGATTCACAGTTGACCTTGCATTACAGTATGTACGCCTGTTCCGCCCTTTACCTCAAAAACGGTTGAACGTATGAAAAAATCTTCTGAACAAAATGTGTCGCAAATTTTATGGTCTACAATTCTATAATACAAGTTAACATCATTGGAGCTATGGAAACCTAGGTAATCGAATAACTTAAGACGCATACACGATATTTTATGACTTTTGAGACATCTTTTAAAACGCCATTATAACTGTTATTTACATCATGATGACCTCGGTGGTGTGGCGGGCGAGTGCTCGGCTGAGACGCAAGAGGCGCAGGTTCAATCCCGCTGAATTAATGGAAGTATATATTTACAAAAAATAAGAGAAAAGTATATAAGTATTCTATCAGCCATCTAGTGCCCATAGTGCAAGCTTTGCTTAGTTTGGGGCTAGATGGCGCTGTGTGAAATGTCCACAAATAAGATGTGAATCTACACTAATATTATAAAGAGGAAAGATTTTTTTGTTTGTAACAAATAGGCTCCGAAACTACTGAACTGATTTAAAAAATTCTTTCACCAATAGATAGCTACATTATTACGGAATAACATAGGCTATAATTTATTTGAAAAAAATTAGGGATCCTTACTAAAACTCCAATATTGTAACCCGAGGTGTAAAAAATTGACCTAAAAAATCCTAATTTGTTAAATACCCGTGCGAAGCCAGGGCGGGCTTCTAGTCCCTAATATGACTGGACTATCTTTTCACCTAGTTATGAATGGGTTGAGTTGTAGTACTCTTGTACTGTGAGAGTGTATAGATATAATCTTATTTATATTTAAAGCAGCTCATAATGAGGCGAGGTTGAGAGCGCAACTAGCGGTGTTAAATATTTAAAATGGGCTGTGTCGTAGCGTAGTTTTTGACATTTCTCATTGTGACATAAACGGTGAAGAAAAACATCGTAAAGATTTCTTTATGACTTGTTTAAAAAAAGACTTGTCTATTCTTGGACATTTATTTTATTAGACAAAATAATAATTCGGTGATGGTGATAGAAATCAAATAAAATAAACACAGCCAAACTTCTTTTAATTTGATTTCGGATGAAATATAGAAAAAAAATGCATGAATATTTTTCAAATATTCTCTTATAAAAAAAATATTCTTATTCTTATTGAAGCTTTGTAAAAAAAAAGTTTTTCCGCCGCTTTTGAAGCCGCTTTTATTGGCTTTTAGAGGCTTACTAATAGGGTCCCTTCGGGTACGGAACCCAAAGATTTCGAAAACATGTGTCAATTGCAAAAAAAAGCTTTTGAGGCGCACTTTGAATCCTTTTACCACACTAGTTTGAAAAAATTAGTGATACGGCTAGAATAGAATTGAAGCTTTAAAAGGGTTTCATGTTTATCGACATCAAAAAAATATTTTTTTATGGTGTTTTCACTTTGAGAAACCGAAGAAAACAAGTTAAAATTTCCTTTTATTTTTGAATAAATACATTTTATTAAGTAACAATAAAGTTTTAGGTTGATTTTCGTGAGCAAAATTCGCTGTAGCACACTCCTAATGCACACATCTAGTACGACGTACGAACAACAGATACACTCTGCATATTTAAATTATACAAAGTAAACACGACTCTCTAGCCCACCTACTGTAACTACAGTGCTGGGCTGAAAATAATGCACAATTAACTGTGGAAAATGACTCAGAGTTAGAGCTCTGGAGGGCTAAAAAGGCCACTTTATCAACTGCTGAACAGAATTACGTACGATTTATCAAAATTCCAACGATTTTACGGCCAAATACAAAAAATAATAATTGCTATAGATGAATTAAAATTTCTCAAAGTGGCCCCACTGAACTCTATACATTCAAGGTACTCTATACATACACTCAAGGTGAATTTTAATTTAAGATGTTTAAAAATAATCCTAGTGATTCAATAAATTAAAATTATATGATGTTTTGATTTGATTTGATTCACCATGTCATCGGTTCATCAGGTGGGGCGTCCTACACTTCATTTTTACGGTCCGTGGCCGCCAATCGAGAACCTTACTCGTCATATTTGTCCTTCTAGCTATACAGTGTTTTTTCTTCTAATGCGATGTAATGATCCTTATAAGTAACTGAGTCGAAATTAGTATATTTTTTATTACCAACTCACTGTTTTCACGAAAAAGAGCAAATGGTTCCTAAGATAATTTTCCTGTATTCTAGTTTTGGATTTCCCCATACTCTCCCAATAAAAAAAAAATACTTTGTATGACATGTTCATTGCCATTTGAACTTGCTTAAGACTTGCTCATTCTAAAATTCTGAAACGCCAATCTTCTCAAAACTTCTCCATAGGATAAAGAATGACAAAACAAGTCAGAAGAAAATATAGTTTGCTGCGTGCTGACTGACCGGGCAGCTTGCGTGTTTGCCTCGAGCGAGGCACGTACTGACTTATCGAGCACTTGCCTCGCGCGGCTGCCTCATGTGCATGCTTATGCCCGTACCCAACTAAACGTACTAAAGGCAGGAAGATGATCGTTGATATGAATGAGAGATACGACGCTCTACAAAGCTGAAACTGAGCGATATTTGCCTCTAACAAATCTCGGTGTGCCGTATTTATGGTCTACTACTGTAGGTGGGTACGTATGTAGGCACTATATCTTCTGTGTTAATGATGCCGCTTAGCCTTGCCGAGGAAATTACCTCCACACCATACATCTTAAAACAGAGTTCACCAATTTATTAACTGGACGTTAAATGCCCGATTAACAACTTATCAAAAATTTAGCTCTTGGAGTCTTTGTTATGTCGTTATATTATTTAAACCATACTAATTATAAAAGCAAAAGTTTGGATTTGTGTTTATGATTGAATCACGTCCAATGGCTAAATTAATTTGCATGAAACTTTCGTGATCAGAATTAGTATACAGTGTTGTTTTAACTGGGACAGTATGGGGAAATCCGAAGCCATAGAAGATACAGAAAAACTGTCATAAGAACCATTAGGTCTTTTTTTGTGAAAACAATTTTGGCACATTTTTTGGTCAAGCGCGAGTTGTCCGTCATAATGAGTCATTTTGATGATTTTTTTAATGCTGATCTATAAAACACTCTGTATAATATAGTCAACTTTTTTATATATATAAATCTGAAACGGTTTAAACGAATTTTTTAATTAAGGATTTAATTTAATGCGTAAAAACTTTGTTGGTTATACTTTTAGTGAACATTTGCCTCAGTATAGCATAAACACCTGAATTTCTAGAACCATGTCGGAATAACACGGCTTGCCTTCCCGGCCTCAGGAGGAGGTTTGTGAAAGCATTTTACTTGGAAAAGGGGCTACAGCGCTGGCAATTTCAAGTATATAAACTTAGGAAGTACGCGTAAAGTACTTTGAAGATTTCCTGGACTTAAAAACTTTGTAAGTATGTAAAGTTGCTTGACAATTGGGAAACAAAGGTTGGACTACAAAAGTATTTTTTTTACAAACTTTATATTAAAATCTGTATTTCCATTTTTACTTACTATAAATGTACTACTACTTACTGTATGTAAGTACTTACTATATATATAATAATACCTTACTCGATTTTTTTATTAATAACTTTGTAAACGAGAACATAGTGTTTAGACAAACCTAACATAGGCTTACAAACACTACTAACCAATGTTTGTTAAAATTCAATGAAATAAAAAACTACTGCAGTAGTTTTTTATTTCAGTTACGATGATAGCTGCAGCTATCATCGTGCCCTAACTGTTTAACTATTTTGCAAATAATTTACAAAATATAAAAGAAACAGTCAGGCTATCTAAAGGCCGTTGCAAACGGTTTATAGATATCTCACCTGATCCAGCTTATCAGCGGTGGAAGCGTTCCAAAGACGCTGGCAGCATTGCCAGGTTGAACGGCAATACTGATCCGTTGAGCTAAATCAAAACCAGCTCTTGGATCGCGCATATTTTGTATTTTTGAACACTAAATTATTTATACGGCGTCACGAGGTAACTTGTTTTGTACATACTCGTATACCCACTGTTTAATTAAGATGGAGTAGGCTTGCCTATCACCTATACCATCCTCTCAGCTTAGTCAGCCATATCCAAAAGAAATACATGGTCAATACCGCCACGGAGCTCTTCACGATGCTTTCCTTCACTTTTTTTACTGCCATAAAAGAGGCATTTGTATGTTATCGGCGTATTTTGTTTCCAGTCTTTCTACAAGAATATTAAAATTCACTATTCATTTTGCATGTTTAATTAACCAAACGAGCCATTAATTAATTAACCGAGAGCAGCCATAGTTCATGATATCAAGTGCAAAATAAAATGTTGTTATGAAAATAATTTTCTCAGTTTGACCTCATTTTACGAATAATAACTAAAACCTAGTTCTGCTTAACGCAGTCATATTCAAATGTTACCATATCTCGTACTGACATGTTAAGAAGCAAAATTGACAGCTGTATAATATATTTCATCGCTGGAGTACTAATACAACCTGACACATGTTGTAGGACATTACAAATGTCCCCTAGTGAATACGTATTTCTATCACGACAAATGGGCGATGGGCTGATCACCTGTCACCATGGTACACCATATCAATCTTGGGACTCTTGGATCTGGAGTGGCTACAAGTGTTCTTATAATTAATTGTGACTTTGCCCACCCCGTTGGGGATACGAGCGTGATAATAATGTATGTATTAGGTAGGAATCACTAGCGCACATTTCTCCTCTAGTGACCTATCTCTATCACATCAAAGCCGGTCACCCAGTTTTGCCCAGCGCTAAAGCATCTGTCAAAAGTTATTTAATAGGGTGGCGGTACTACGCTCATAATATCTGCGCACTTGTACAAGTAACAGTGGAATTAGATTTGAGAGTGTAATGAGAAAATTTAATCAGTTTCTAACAGCACTCGAGAGCTAACTCGAGATTTCATTAGCGCAGATCGATCGAGGAATACTGAATAGGCATAGCTACGTAAATATCTAATCCTACAATAATATAACTAGTAAATGGAATGGAGCACGAAAGGATACTTTGAGGTGCACTTTAAATACTTCTACCAAAAATGATTGAATAGGCATAGAATTAAGGTCTTTTACCATCTATAGAAGATGATTTATACAGCGTCAGGAAGCAACTTTTTACCTTCATAAACGGGACGCTGTAGTGCCCGGGACGAATTAAGATGGAGTAGGCTTGCCCAGCACCTATTCCATCCTTTCAGCTTAGTCGGCCTTGTCCACAGGAAAGACATGGTCAATACGTGCGGAGCTAACTAAGCCGCGGGTTTCCTCACGATGTTTTCCTTCGCCGTTTGAGAGTAACTGGGATAGTGTACTCAGTGACTAAATGCTAATTACGTAAATAACCAATTCTACTATAATAATATAACTTTTCTGTTGGGTTTCAAATACGGTCGCGTACCAATTGATTTTTCTGTTCGAAAAATGTATGTGCGCTATACTAGTACTCTCAAACAGCGGAGAAAAACATCGTGAGGAAACGGCCATATCGTAGAACCTAAAAAGTTCGAAAATGTGTGTCAAATGCACGAAAAGAGCAATTGAGGTGCACTTTAAATCCAACCGGCGCGGCGGCGTAGCGAAGCGCTCGTGGCGTAGCTTGCTTAGACATTCTTGACTGATCGTTGAAGTTAAGCAACGCTGTGCGCGGTCACAATTGGGATTGGTGACCGAAAGTGACATTACGAGCTCAGCGCTTCCGTGCTTGAGAGGGCACGTTAAATTGTCGGTCCCGGCCTTTAAATCGTTAAACCATGACGGAGGCCTTTAGGCAGCTTAAAAACTCCGTCACAAGAGCTCATACGAACTTACTTACCAAATTGGTTCGAACAAACTAGTGGTACGAATAGATAGAGAGACAGGTTAAATACGGGTGTAATCTATTAGGAAGCAATACAACTAATAGCGCTCTATCACCGATAATATCCTTAATGCCACTCTAAAACATTGGATAATTGAGCTGCAGGGCAATTTCTTTGAAGTTGTTTGCGATCAGCAATATTGAAATTGTGTGGACTAGCCCCTGTTTGAGGATTAGTGCGGCAGTGGACGTTTTGACCTGTTAGCTCGAGTTTCAGCAGCAAACACCCCTATTCTTCATAATTGGTTATTTTTAAGCTAATGCTGTTTGGGGATGAACCAAACAGAATTGAAAAGTTGCAAGTTGCTATCTCCTTGTTAAACAAACAGACAGAGTTACTTTCGCATTTTTATAATATTAGTATAGATTCTTAATGCGACGTTAACAAATGGCTCACAATAAGCGTAATATGAACACGTTAGTTATTAAGTTTTTGAGCTAATTTCTCTATTTGTCAGAAAAGTTAAAACAATGTATAACAATCAAAATGCATATAATCCGTTTACCCGGAATGGCATGGCATTCGCACGGAACATTCGCAATAATTTCATAACCACTTGAAAACGCAATCATAATTTAAGTGTTCTCATGTGGAGATACAATAAAACTGAAATGTGGGCAACTTACTTTGAATTCGCCGGGCGACTTTAAACCTTATCCTTTAGTTTTTAAAGTTAAATATTGCTCGGATGGGTCTTCAAAAGGTGGTATTATTAACTTGGCCGGTATGCCTAATACAAAAATATATTCCTTTGTCTACATTGCGCTGTTCAGCCAATATGTAAATGTTGCTACACTCAAGAATTTCAACTAAAATTTATTACATTCCGTTGGTTTATTAAAGTGCTTGCTTGTCACTGCTTGGCGTTGTTAATTGATCCTCTATAAAAGATGAAAACTAATCAAATCAAATCATTTATTTTGCGAAACAAAAAATAAAGATCTTTTAACATATATAGTAGATTAACATCTATTACATTAAATAAATTATGTTTGTCAAAATATGCCGGATTATTAAATTAATGTAAAATGATTAAATGTCAAATTGATTTAAAAATTACTAGAATTTGTTCATATTCATTGACACTATAATAAACCTTTTGCAATAAAATTGTATTTAACGTAAATTTGAAAAAGTCAGTTGTGTTTATTTCGATAATGTCAGAAGGCAAGTGATTTTAGTTTACCTTAGTATTATTATCATATTATGTAAAGGAACTTAAGAGGACACCATACGGTCGCATCTAGATCGATTTCAAATCGAATTGAACAAGACTGTCAAACCTCGATTTTATCAATTTGAGTATAAAAATTGGTCTCTCCTAGAATTAGGCAAAAAATCGTTAGTCAAAGGTAGAAAAACGCTATTGGTTTGGACTTTGGCTAAGACTATGTCAGACTAGGTTTGACTAGCCAAACTGGAAGCGCGGGACATTATCAACAAGAGCCAGTTAGACCAACAGGCTACACCCACGGCATTATTTTATTATTACAACCCATTGCGGTGAAGGGGTCTGTGTAAAATTGTTTTACTACAACAGAAAAATGTGAATAAAGCCGTGAGCTCTTCACAAGATTGTGATAGTATATTGCACAGGCAATGTATCAAAACACGCCAATAGAGACATATTTTTATAACCTCCTGACATTGTTGGTAAAGATTGGAACCACTGTTGTACTAGTAGATGTACTTTTAAAATCCTTGATCGAGTACGGCTTGCTATTTTTTTCAAAAATAACTCAAAGTAACTTGTTTGAAAACTATACCGTACTTTGAAAAAGGGACCTTAATTTTTTTCCTTAAATACGTTCCAAAAACTTTAAAGATAATTGTAAATTGGTAGGTACTTTACATATAAGTTTTGTAAATCTGCGCTTAACTATAAATCAGTCTTATTAATTAAAAATGAATTTATTATAAGCTCATTGAATCAATCCTACTTATATTATAATTGCGAAAGTTTTTGACGATGTGAGGATGTGAGGATGAAATGCCTCAATCCCGCCGTAACGGCTGAATGGATTTGGATGAAACTTTGAATGGTTTTTGACCTAAATAGCATTATCTTGTTAGTTTTTATCCGTGCATGCGAGTGAATCTACCGGTAGTAACTCAGTTTAAATTAAACTGTAAAGTTCTTATTTTTATTTATATTAAATATCTCCGTCTTTAAATGGATGGCCAGTTTTACTGGATATAAAATAAGGCAACCAGTGGACTGTAGTTTATGCCATAATCTCGAGTTTTAAATGAATTGCTATAATATTGTGGAGATTTTATAGACCGCAAGTGATTTAGTGTTTGGGAAATGTTCTTGGACAATACCAACAAAACGACAAGTCTTGAAACACACTTTTGAACAAAGACTTGTAGTTTTCTGTAAGTATTCACCATTATAGTCTTCTCTTATCCTATTATTATTGTTTGAGAGCACTGGTGGTCTAGTTGATAGTGACCCCGCCTTCCGATCCTATGGTCGTGGGTTCAAATCCGGTAGTGTACCAATGGATTTTTCTGTGTTCTGTGTTCATTTAATAAATATTAATTTTAATATAATAAATGTTAATTGCCATTTGAGAGCACTGGTGCACCAGTGCTCTCAAAGGGCAAAGGAAAACATCGTGAGGAAACCCGCGACTTAGTCAGCTCCGCACGTATTGACCATGTCTTTCCTGTGGGCAAGGCCGAGTAAGCTGAGAGGATGGAATAGGTGCTGGGCAAGCCTACTCCATCTTAATTCGTCCCAGGCACTACAGCGTCCCGTTAGTGATGGTAAAAGTTGACTCCAGACGCTGTATAAATCATCTACTATCGATGGTAAAAGGCCTAGGTATCCCATTATATTGTGGAGTCGGCATAGCCTGTTCTCTTTTTCCATTCTCTTTATTCACCCCTCATGCTATCTTTAGCCCAGAGAATTAGTAAGTTGAAGTGGCAGTGGGGCATATAGCTGGAGAACTGACGGCCTGAAAATGTAGCGTAGGACGGCCCCCCACTAGATGGAAAGACGACCTAGTAGGGTTGCTGGGAGCCGTTGGATGCAGGCCGCACAAGATCGGTCGCTCTGGAAGGCTACGGGGGAGGCCTATGTTCAGCATTGGAAGTCATTTCACTGAAATTATAATGATGATGCTATCTTTCAAAAAGTGGAAACAAAAACAAAGACTAGCCCAGTATTAAGAAACACTCAAGGTTAATCATGGTGAAACTTTCTTAAAACATTTAAAAAGTTCAGTTCGAACCTTTTCCAGCTTTAAATAATACTTTTAGCGAGCACCGAGTCTCGCTGCTCACTCGTGTGGTTCCGTAGATAAATATGGCGCACGTTTCAGCGGCAGAACTGGAATTTTTCATTTTGGCTCCCTCCTGAATCTATGAATTCAACGAGAGCACTTAACTTGCGTCGAGAACTTTAATAATAATAAAACCTTTTCAAGGTGACCTGTGAAAGGTACCTTAATATCTTAGGCTCAGATAGATAGACTTGCCGTGAATGAGGCAAGGCATTGTTGTATTTACTTAGCAAGGTCAGTCTTGTAATTTAGGTAATGCCATTTGAGAGTATCTACTGGTACTCTTTGCGAGAAAACTGACGGCGTGTCAGCTAGAACCTAAGAAATGATTTGAATGCATGAGGGAAATTCCATAGAAGCCCACTTTAATACTTTCACCACACTGGTATAAATTTGAGATGTTTTTCTTCTATGTCATTCACTAGCAATGGGTGGCATGTTTCAAAAGTAATGTTTAGACGTGCCACTGACTACCCCTTCAGACATCGTGCCAAGTACAACAATAACGGCTTGAACCCTCAAGTCTAGTTGTTCCAGTCGTGTATCTATGGAATTTTTGTTCGCTTTTATGTGCGCTATAGCAGTACTCTCAAACGGTGAAGGAAAACATCGTGAGGAAACCGGTACGTCGTAAAAAGTTCGAAAACTTGTGTCAAGTGGATGAATGGAGTCTATAGATTAGTTATTCCATTCATTATAGTATGTGTGCCGAATTATATTACACACATAACAATAATAACGGATTTAAATAAAACTCGGAACATACTATAAATAAATAAAATAAATAACACCCAACAGTCACATACGTAGTCCTGACCCCCACTAGGATTCCCTGTGTCGTGGGTATCAGAAACTACGAGTACCATGGTACCACAACACCCAGACCTCGAAGAAATATTTGCAGAACATGCAAACATTTCTTCCGCAGCGGGAATCGAACCCGCCTCTTGCGTCTCTGCCGAGCAATCGCCCGCTGCGCCACCGAGGCCGTCTAAGTTTCTATGTTCCAAGTTTCACGCCGTTGTGATTGAGGCACAAACATCGTTACATCCTCACATCCTCACAAACTTTCGCATTTTTAATATAAGTAGCATAATAAAGTTCAAACAAGCGTAAAACCTAAACAAGACATATCTATACTAAAACTTTTGTATTTACAATATTAGCCGTCTAACAGAGTAGTTCTAAATATTGTTACATGATATTACTGTTCTGAATTTTACGGCGAAACTGTAAAGGAAAAACGCAATAACTATAAAACGCAAGGCAAATTGAGTGTGCGGAATGTCTGCGACATGATTTTATTTACAAACTTCTCTTGTGCTTATTGCATCTTTTATTCTGAAGAGACTAGGCTATATGTGATCCTACGCTTTGCTTATAACACGAGAAGTTTGCAAACATAATGAACTGAAGGAGCGCACCGCGTAGTCCGCGCAGTTCTCAGACCAAATAAAAAGAAAAGACGGCGCGCCGCGAACAACAAAAGTGAAGCCACCTTTTTATCTATGTGGTTGTAGGTTTTAAAATTTTGTGTTCCAAGTAACCTAAAATCATAATAAAATAAGCGGAGTTAAGTTCCTTTTTTATGGTTCCTTTTTTAAATACTATAATAATTAGGATGTATGGATGTTTGTTAGGTACTCTTTCACGCCTAAACGGCTGAACGGATTTGAATGAAACTTGGAATATATATAGTACATGTACTGGATTAACATAAAGGCTATTTTTTATCCGTGTACCACGCTAGCGAAGCCGCGGGCGGCAGCTAGTGGACTATATTATAGCTGTGGAACACAGTAAATTTGAGAAAAACAAGTAAACATAGCAACTTTATTCCAACATTTGTTACAAAACTTTATTTCCAAGATCTGGCACCAATAAATAATGTTATAATGAAACGTACCGAGTAGTGATGGGACTAATGGGATGCGATGGGATATAATGAATTGTATCAATACGAATCGATACGATGATTCGAACAATAGATACTTATAAATAAATAAAAAACACTTAGATACATAATTATTTGAATCCTCATCATCATCAGCCTATAACAGTCCACTGCATAACGTAGGTCTCTCCAATTACAACCATCGCTAGGCGTACTACTCGCGTAACAGATAAAAAAAAGAAATTGATTCGAATCAGATCGTGGATTCGAATCAACTCGACCATTCGATCAAGCGATGATTCAAATCAATATAAAATCTCATTTGAATTGAGTTTTATCTATCATCTTCGAATCATTCGAATCTAATGTGATTCGAGTCCCATCACTATACCGAGAGAGTTCCTAAGATTCTCGTGGTTACTTCGTGCTTCGACATAATAATTATGCAAAGTAATAAGCTCTGCGAAATTCCACAGAGGTTTAAAGTTTCCACCGATATGTTACTAAGTTGCGTGATGTAGGAGGACGGTAAAAGGCTTCGTAGGAAAACGAGAGACAAACTTGAATAATCTACTTACTAAGCAATCTAAGAATTAATCTCTGCTGAATAAATATGCCGATTATATGGAAGACAAAAATGCTTGGGGCTGAATAATGCTCTCTTAAAAAACTCCTTTTATAAACATGATTGTAAAGGGATAATTTTCAAAAAAAATAGCCAAGCGTGGTTTCTTACCTGTATCTTTCACGCTTGGTCGCGTTACGAACTAAATGCAACGTAGATTTAAGACGTGTCCAAGTGATCCACGTCATTTTATAGGATTTTATGGAATAAAAAGTTTTGACTTTGACTTTGAAAGAAAAAGCATAGAATGCGTCCAGCTGCTTCTCTCTCCGAGTACCTATGTCGTAAAAGTCGACTTATTAGTATCTTCTTCAAAATGGTGGATCATCTATAAGGGCGATGGGCTGATCACCTGTCACCATGGTCCACCATCTTAGGATTTTAAATCAAGTTGAAAATTTAAATTAAGGCTGCAAGTTTTCTTATGTTTAGTTGTGGCTCTGCGCATCTTAGGGATATGAGCCCGACAATATTTGTATGTATGTATTATTTCATCTGTGACAATGCCTATAATAGTGGGTGCCCCGTACCCGAAGGGTGCCAATGGGACCCTATTACTAAGCTTCCGCTGTCCGTCCATCCGTCCGTGTCAGCGGGCAGTATCTCCATTTTATTTTAATTATTTGTTGTTATAGCGGCAATAAAAATACACATTCTGTGAAAATTTCAACTCTCTACCTATCACAACGACGACCTCGGTGGCGTAGCGGGCGAGAGTTTGGCTGAGATGCAAGAGGCGCGTGTTCGAGTCCCGCTACAGAAGAAATGTTTGTATGTTCTGCAAATATTTCTTCCGGGTCTGGGTGGCTATTTCCAACAGTGGGACACAATAAATAAGTTAATTACACCCAACAGTCACATACGTAGTCCTGACCCCACAACACCCAGACCCGGAAGAAATATTTGCAGAACATGCAGACATTTCTTCCGCAGCGGGAATCAAACACGCGCCTCTTGCGTCTAAGCCGAGCACTCGCCCGCCACGCCACCGAGGCCGGCGTTAGCGGTTGGTAATTTTTTTTTAGTATCTAGTGTTCATAATGCAGTTCTTTTGCGCTGTTATTTATGAATGCAGGGTAATGCAGATAAGTAGATGTTGATGGATGGCTGGTAGTATGGCGTGCCCGTCTCTTATCCATCACTGATAAGAACGCCACATTTACAAGACTCGTTCTAGTGCACGCTAGTGGTAAATGAACTTACTGCTGGTAAAATGTGGCACTACACAACAAGTTAATGTAAGTATTTATTATTTTTAGTTTTATTATTTATAGTCGACGACCTCTGTGGCGTTGCGGGCGAGTGCTCGACTGAGACGCAAGAGGTGCGAGTTCGATTCTCGCTGCGGAAGAAATGTTTGCATGCTCTGCAAATATTTCTTCCGGGTCTGGGTGTTGGAATATTTATCATAAGTATGTATTTACAAAAAAGTATATAAGTATTCTATCAGCCATCTGGTTCCCATAGTACAAGCCTTGCTAGTTTGGGGCTAGATGGTGCTGTATGATATGTCCTCAAATATTTATTTATTTATTTTATCTTATTAGTAGGTATAAATCCATTATTATACCGTTACTGCCGTCATTATCTTTAAAAGTTATGTCCTGTCCATCCAAAGGTTGCCTGGAAGAGATCGATCTTAGTGATAAGGCCGCCCATTGTAACACTCATTATTATGTTAAGTGCCTATTTTGTTTTATTTTAATTTTATTTGATGTGTTTTACGATAAAGTTATATTGTATTGTAGGTATTCTATTGAGAGCACCGGCCTGTGAAAAGTTTTTAAAAATAGCACGGCCAATAGATCTAGGTATTCGTACTACTAGACGTGTCACTGACTACTACTAGCAGTTCTTTCGAACCAGTGTGGTGAAAGGATTTAAAGAGTGCCTCAAAGGCTCTGCGCATTTGATTTAACACTTGCCTACAGACGGCAAACATCGCCGGGGCAGGCCAAGAAAGCGCTAGCATGATGACTTTGTGGATTTCGAAAGATATTGCCAGGAGTTGGTACGAGATAGGAGTGGGTGGAAGAAGAGGAGGGAGGCCCAGAAATAGGACAGCTTAAAGAATAGTTAAAAAAACTTCGGGCTTGATGTTCTTTTTATATGGACATCTAATTTATTTTTTAATCAGTAACAAACAATAGATTCAGCATACAGTATCATTTCACACCATATTAATTTTATATAGACCCATCTTGCTTATCTTCCTGAATATCCAATTAAATAATATTAATTGCCCACTCTTCATAAGCTAGGGTTGTGTCTTATTTCTTGCTTCCACAACTAATATCTTCCACAACTCTTTTGGGAGAGGAGCGCCTCTTGCCTACCTTCTTGATGTATTCGACCACCCCCACTGTTCGCATCTTACTGTTGCTGCACCTACAACTGATGCCGCAGTCACATTGTTTGCTGGCGGCACAGCATTTGCAGCAAAACACCTTGCGTAGACACTCTTTGCATTTACCCATGTTTTTTGAGAGGACATTTTATTTAAAATAGATATACAGAAAACGCCTGGAGATATGATATTTTGTTGTTGAATTATTTTTATTTTAGGAAGGAATTTCTAGTTACTGAGATTATTGTAGTCATTTTAGTAGATTGCGGAATTTGATAGTACCTAGCTGACTTGACATTTGTTTTGACAGATTAAACCACAGAATATAAAATGAAAAGGTACAGAAAGGTTACCTACTCGTATATACATGGTATTCTTCTTCATCAAGTTCTCACCGAGGAGAATAGCTGGCGGAATGAAAATGCTATAATTATCTATGGGTTTAATATATTTATTTTGCAAACTGCTTCCAGCAGAAATGTGAGCAAATGTGTTCCAAGTGTGGCATCTTGTGGCATAGACATTTGAGCGACTGTGTTTGAATGTGTAAATTCAAAAGTTTGATCAAACGTTTACACACGAGTCTGACGCTACGAATAAATGTTTCAGGAAACATCATTGGAAACTTATTGGACATATTTAATCGTTTATGTTTCGTCCTTACCCTCTGTCGAGGAACTTCATAATTCAATTCCATTCAATTTCTTGTAACTTCCTAAAGGAAAAAAATGTGTTACAACGCCAACTTTTGAACTAATTATTAAAAAAAAATCACTTCTTATTGTATTGATGATAGTGACTTTGGATTTGCTATAAAATCGAAAAATTAATTACTTAAGTGGCCTTTTTAGCCCCACAGGAGTGGCAGCAAGTTTTCTGTGATTACATGTCGCTCTGCCTACCCAGTTAGAGATACGAGCGTGATAATTAAGTATGTATGTTAAACAACCATCGTGATCGAGTCGCAAGCAATTACAAACTACCCTCACTCAATCTTCATAGTTAGAAATATTCGCATTCAATTAAAATAAAGATAAAATTAAAAAAATTGCATTAAGCATATTTATTACAGTTAATCATTAAAAATAAAATTAAAAAAATTGCATTAAGCATATTTATTACAGTTAATCATTACACACACAAAATAAAATTAAGACTCGAACTACAACACGGACTTATACAAGACTTACACATATTTTTTTACTTTTTATACAAGACATTTGCGTCCAGCTGCTTCTCTCCCCGAGCGTGTCGATTGCATCTTGCAAATCTGTTCTTACTACAGGTTTAGCGCTTAGCCGAGTGGGTTCCTGCAGTTATTATTATACCATTTTAATTTGCGTACACATTTTGTAAACATCTTAAGACATATCTCCTACTATTCACCACCGTGCATAGCGCGACAGCTCTGTTAACATAACATCCCCCCCCCCATACAACCCTCCACTACTGCTGGAACCTACTCGGTTATGCGCTATGACCTTGGAACTGTCCTAGATGGACGTTAACCAATGGAAACGAAACCATTACCCTTCTGTTACATTGCCCTCGGATCCCTAAAAAGGGTTAACAATAGAATGTCTTGTATAGAGCAAAGCCTCCAAGGATCAACTGAAGGCCGAGAGGAAACTTGCCTGATTGATGGACTTGTTGACTTGCCGAGATTTTGCTAAGTGGGGGTTGAAATCTGGAACCAAAAATATATTATTATTAACGGAGTAGGTACTCTAATGTGGATCAAAACATTATATATTTGTATTTTAGTGTTCAAGTTGTTATCAGAACTTTTTAACGGGTTATCTGATTTGCTTGAAGCTTGGTTTGGATTCTTTAAAAACAAAATTCTTTTGACAACCTCGGTGGCGTGGCGGGTGAGTGCTCGGCTGAGACGCAAGAGGTGCAGGTTCGATTCCCGCTACAGGAGAAATGTTTGTATATTCTGCAAATATTTCTTCCGGGTCCTGGTGTTGTAGTATTATAATTATGTTTTTACAATAAAGTATAAGTATTCTATTCGCCATCTGGTTCCCATAGTACAAGCTTTGCTTAGTTTGGGGCTAGATGGCGCTGTATCAAATGTCCACAAAAAAATGGTAACAAAAAAAGTTTAGCACACCTAATAAGTGCAACGGGGTGTCAATGACATTCAAACACGAGATGCACACAAAAGTATTTGTCTACTCTAAGTTTTTGTCTCGGTCTGGAACTGCGGGCGTCTGCTAGTCTTACATTATAAACATCTTAGTTAGGAGCTCAGACCAAAAAAAGAAAAGACGGCACGCCGCGCGCATCAAAAGTGAAGGCACATTCTTATTATGGTGTGTCGGTTTTGAGGTTTTGTGTTCCAAGTAACCTTAAAATTCATAGTATAATAATTAAGAAACGATGTTATTTGAAGTAAACACTTTTTACTTACAAGTGAAAAGTGATCCCGTGAGACTTTTTATGTGATTTTCTGCTGTTTTTACAAGTTTTCAGTACACAGGAAAGCATGAAATTTTCTACTTTAAACTATTTTTAAATTTTAAATTCACTAGGCGACGACTCGATAGCGATGACCATGGTTTTGGTGTAGTGTGTGCGTGAGCGTGTATTATTATTTAAGGAGCACGGTTTTGTGTGGCTTCACTTTTGTTGTTCGCGGCGCGGCGTCTTTTCTGTTTTATTTGGCCTGAGGTTAGGAGTGACCTTTCATCTCAGCTGTAGTCAGCACAAAGTTCACTGAACTCCATCAGATCCGTGTTAGGTGTCGCAAAACTGAGGTACAGGTAGTTTTTGGACACTCTGAAGGACAGTAGCCTCAGAGATGGCGTAAGTTGTACTGTGGCTAACTTTATGGCGTAGTGGCGTGGGTGGAGTGGACGGGCCGGCTTGGCTTGGGGCTGCCATCTTCGGGTTAATAAGGTCCACCTGAAAAAAAAAATCTTTATTAAATACAGACAGTAAAATGACGATCTTTTGATGATCGATGGCGTGACCTCGACGCAAGAGATGCTGGTTCGATTCCCGCTGCGGGAGATATGATTGCATGTTTTGCAATTATTGAGGGTCAGAACTATGTAGGCCTATGTGACTGTTGGATGTTACTTATTTATTTGCCTTCTTTATACAAGAGCACTGGTGGTATCCTTACTAATATTATAAACGCGAAAGTTTGTATGTATGGATGTTTGGATATTTGTTACTCTTTCACGCAAAAACTGAATGGATTTTAATGAAACTTGGAATATACATAGCACATGAAATATGCTGGATTAACATATAGGCTATATTCAAATGATTTTACTTTGATAAGTAGGTATTAGTTGTGTCTTTAATTGTCGAAACCAGTTTTTTGATTCATTTTGTGATTTTCTTGTAATTACCAATTATGTGATTTGGCGGATTATTTGATTTAAATATATATTTTGCGCGGTTTCAGTCTGCCTTTCTTCTATACATCTGAAATCTGTACATAGCGCTATCTCTCTCAATTAGATTCGAAATCGGTCTAGACACAGTCGTATAGTGAGTTTGAAAATAAAAATACATTCCGTAAGTGTATTCGGTAAACAAAACCGACTAATATTGGAAAGTCGAAAGTATATTCGTACGTTTGTTGGTTTGCCCTTTTACAGAGCAACGGATCGATATGAGACATTTTGAATAGAGACAAAAGTCTTTCTTGTGGTTAATCTTTATTACTTTTTATCTATGTACCACGCGAGCGAATCCGTGTGTAAAAGCTAGAAATATATTATCCTGTTTTACAGAAATTTTGCTTCCATGCTAAAACCATCCAAGAAGAAACCTACCTAAAGTTAATGGCGTAACCTTGCCAAGTCTATTTCTCGTACCATAAAATCAAATCTCAAAATATCCAAGAAAAGCCCGAAGTTAAGACTTTCGTGGACATGTTTGTTTCCGTGTTTTCCTACCTGCCCCATAGAATATATCGACGCTTGAAAGGCAATAATTACTAAGCGACATGTTAGCAACTTTACAGGAGAGCATTTTAAAGTTTTTTTTTTCGGAAAAAAATTCGTCAAAGATCGCCTATTAGTCATAGCTACTTGATTCCAACGAATTTTAAATGCTATTTAAAAGCTCTATATACTGGCATTTAAAAATATGAATTTTCCCAATACTTTAAGAAATAGTGTCGGTTAGTAAAATTTTAATCAAAATCACAAACAGGTAAAAATTACTTACTGACAACGATTTTTTATTATAAAATAAGTAAAATTAACTAAACCCCAGTATTTTATAATTGTGTTTTAAGCAAAATGATGCATCCAGAAGTAACAGATGTTTGACATATAGGTAAAATGATCGAAATAAAAAGCATAAAAATTATTCTGCCAAGCAATTTCAACCATAGAACAAATTAAGTAAGGTAAGTGTAAGGCATTTTTGACCAAGTAACAAAAAAATTAGGTTTTAGTACGCAAAATTAAAGAGTTTCGAACAAAGGTTTTCGATGGATATCGTCATCATCAACATCAAAACAGCCCTTGTAGTAATCTACAATCACTAACTACTGAGCATGGGCCTCCATCTGACGAGGGACGAATTAGAGCATATTCCGCCACGCTGCCCTAGTGCAGGTTGGTGGAGGTTTTAGGCCTGTGACTAACCTTTTGTTAAAGATTTGTTTAAAGCTACATTGAGTTAAAAAATTCAGCTCTCTTCGCTCGCATTGGCTTGAAGCTCGCTGCGCTCGCTAACTATTAGTTACGATTGAGAGAATAAATTATTACTTTGATTATTTAACAAAGCAGGTAGCACATTACTAAGGTCAAATCCCTGCTATTCACATTGGTGTTTGACATAGCTTGCTTAATGATGGTATCTACTCACTTATTTCGATTCATTATGTACCTAAAATCATAAATTTAAATCAATAAAAATGCGTATTAAATAATCCTATACTCATAAAATCTTTATATTGCATTTACCCAGTACAATTTAAGCTACATGATAAAGCACTAAGTGCGATGCGCGTGAGCACACGGGTTACCTATGCGACGGTTCAGTGAAGACGTAATCATTATTTTGTTCCCAACCGCCACCCAAAATCTACTTTACAGTGCGGATAAGCGACAAAACAAAATACGTGCATCAAGGATAAGCTAACTTTTATACAAATTTCATAACCAGAAATAGTTTATATAAGTAACAAAAACAGTAAAAGAACGGCAGGTAAAAAATTACCAAACGACAAAATAATATACTTTTTAGGTAGGTAAATATTACTACTTTACTTTTTTAAATCCATTGCATTTAGGTAAAAAGTACTAAATGAAAATGAATACATAATTAAGGTGTGTTAAAAAGTCTTAAATTACAAGAAAAATTAAAATTGTACCAGGTAAAATTTCTTAAGCGATGTTCATACCCTAGGTACCGCAAGGCAAAAAATACTAAATGTTTAAACACATTATTTCGAGTCTAGGCAAAAATTACTAAGTGTAAAGAGTAAAAATCGAATACATACTAAGTGAAAATTATTCATAAATCGCTAAAATTATAGTCGCTTGGACGCCGAAAACTGAGAAAATGTGCTTTTTTTTCAGTTACCAAACGACAACAAACTTCGTCCTAGCGGCATGAGAGTGGGACCAATCGACGCAGAATTTTTTTCTGATTTCAATGATATATATAACTCAATATCGCCCAAAATGTCGCTTGGTAATTATTGCCTTTCAAGCGTCGATATTGTACAACTGGCCATAGAATAACAAAAAGTTAGTACGCTACTCGGCGTAGAATAATACATAGTTTGTATAAAGCCACTGTTCTGTAGGTAAACACAGTTCTTGCGAAAGTTGTGCCAAGTTTACGAAGTTGGTAGGGAATAAATAGTATCGAACAACTGAGCTTCTTATAGACCGCAAGAACCTTACGTCATCATCAAACGCCAGTAGGTACGACATGAATTCAAATATGTTAATAAAATAAAATAAAATAAATGTTGCTGAATAGGGAGGGAATAGATATGCATATGCATGTGCAAATGTTTGAGACCACTGGTGGTCTAGTTGGTAGTGAGGCCTTTCGATTCTAAGGTCGTAGATTTAAAACCCTGTCGTATACCAATGGATTTTTTTGTGCGAAAAATGTATGTGCGCTATACCAGTACTCTCAAACGGTGAAGGAAAACATCGTGAGGAAATCCGCGGCTTAGTCAGCTCCGCACGTATTGGCCATGTCTTTCTTGTGGACAAGGCCGACTAAGCTGAGAGGATGGAATAGGTGCTGGGCAAGCCTACTCCATCTTAATTCGTCCCGGGCACTACAGCGTCCCGTTTGTGAAGGTAAAAGTGGCCTCCTGACGCTGTATAAATCATCTACTAGATGGTAAAAGGCCCTAGTTTTTTTTGTAACGATTACCGCACGGTCTGTATCAAAACTATAGAGAACTTCAAGTAGGTAGGTAGGCACTTACCAGTTGATGTAAAGCTTTTTCAGAGAAACTGGAATTTTGATCGACATATTATCAAGTTATTTGCGCGTGTTTTCTATATTACGACATAGGGCATTCGTTTTGCCTTACTGAAATAATTATATTGACGAGAAAATGAATACTAGTGATATTGACAGACTTAACAACTACAGATAAAATATATTTAGAAGTTATTGCAAAAAAAGGTTGACTATGATAAAGACTCCTTTGTTTTAACAAAATGACCTAACTAAAAAGTATTTATTTGAACACTAGAAGTGATTCTCGGTTTCGTTCGGTTGATGCAAAGTGGGTTTAGACTTATTTAGCCAGTAAACCAGAGACCAGTGACACGGGGTGGGAGCTCAGCCGCTAAAAATAGTACAAAATGGATCGACGACTTAATTGCTTAGATATAATCCACTCGACTAAATACTTTGGGTTCAGACCCGTTTAGTTACTAAATTACTCGCTGCTCGACTAAAATACTAGCGAAGTCTGAACTAGGATGAATAGATAGTCCATCATGTTGGGAGGATGCTGTCCCTTAGCCGACTTTTACGACATGCTCGGGGAGAGAAGCAGCTGGACGCATTCTATGTTTTGTTTTCCCAGTCCAGCAGAGAAGATATATTAGTTTAGGAGAAAATTGTGAACTACCCACATAGTTAGTATAATCTATTTTGAATTTTACCCAACCCTAATCCTTGTCAACATTGAACTTACAAACACCCTTACATTTTTTACGTAAGATTTGTTTTTCCCAAGTTTAAGATTTGAAAGTTTCACGCGACGAGTTTTGCCTGTTTAATTATTCATCTCACTCGCGGTGCGTTGTTTAAATCTATTTAACTCTGGTTTAGGGCTTGAGTCGGCCGCCATCTGAATATTGAGTTTACCTAAACTTACCAGTCTTGCGTAAATCGATTGTAATCATAATCGATTTCAGCCGTCACTTTGTTACAGGCATCAATACCGTGGTTTGACGACCTCGGCGGCGTGGCGGCGAGTGCTCGGCTGAGACGCAAGAGGCGCGGGTTGGATTCCCACTAACTATGTTTTTATTTACATTCTTAAATTCTATGTCAAAGTCAAAGTCAATTATTTTTCTTACTTATATTATAAATGCGAAAGTTTGTGAGTTTGGATGTTTGTGCCTAAATCACGCCTAAACGGTTGAACGGATTTGAATGAAACTTGGAATATACATAGTACATGTACTGGATTAACATATAGGCTATTTTTGTCCGGATACCACGCGAGCGAAGCCGCGGGCGGCAGCTAGTATTCCATAAAATCACGGGGATCACTTGGACACGTTTTAAATCTATGTTGTATTATGTGTGCTATTTTAGTTAATAAATGTAATGTCTATGTCTATGTCTAAACATTTATATACACCTATGCTATCCTATTTTATAAATAACTAATGCCTGCACCGCCCTATTAGTTAGTTGAAGCACTCTGCAATTAGTCGTGACTCAGGTAATTGTACTAATGACCGCCGCCCATTGAATCCTATTGAAACTTTGCCACCTGTCGGTAATGGCCACTTGGTCAGTGCAACCACACTATACCGGACAACAATTAATAGTAATCTACCAAATATTAATATACTTAGTCGCATCCTCGCATCACTACTTCTTTCAAACTAGTGTGTGAAAGTTAAAGTGCGCCTCAAAGGCTCTTTTCGTGCACCAGATGGCTGATAGAATATATATATATATATATACATATATATATTTCTTGTTATAGCGGCAATAGAAATACACACTTTGAAAATTTCAACTCTACCTATTACGGTTCATGAGATACAGCCCGCTGACAGACGGACGGACGGACGGACGGACAGTGGAGGCTTAGTAATAGGGTAAAAAATATAACAGCCAAAAGTCACACACAGTTCTGATCCCACATTAGGATTCGCTTTATCGTGGGTCTCAGAAACTATGAGTACCTACCATGGTACAACAATACCCAGACATAATATGGAACTAAACAACCCATTCCCATTATAAATCCAGCCTTGTCTCCGCTGGACCTGAGGAGGCTTAGTCGGGATTACAATAACAAATTAATAGTTGAATTGAGTTGGTGCAACCAATCAATACTAGGATGGAACCTCAGACCAAATAATAAAAAAGACGACGCGTCGCGAAAAACAATAGTGAAGCCACACAAAACCGTGCTCCTGCAGGTAAACATACATGCTCACGCACACACCTACACTAAAACCATGCTCATCGCTCTTGAGTCTTCGTCTAGTAAACTTAAAATTTAAAAATAGAATTATGCCTTCTTGTATAGTGAAAAATTGTAAAATCACATAAAAAGTCTTACGGAATCACTTTTCACTTGAAAGTACTTCAAATAGCATCGTTTCTTAATTATTATACTATGAATTTTAGATTACTTGGAACACAAAACCTCCAAAAAAAAGGTGGCTTCACTTTTGTTGTTCGCGACGCGCCGTCTTTTCATTTATTTGGTCTGAGGACGGAACATAATAAAACGTAGAATAGATAGAACAGATAGGATATTACTGTTCTCAGGAGCATATAGTATCCCTCTACAATGCCTTTTCTATAAATATAGACATATCACACAGCACCACCTAGCCCCAAACTAAGCAAAACTTGTACCATCATTCACCACTATTTGTTCACTCGTAATTAATTATTAATGAAATCCAAATCCATCCCTGCGCCATAGCTCCCTTATTCATTGATTTCAAAGGCTTCCCAAAAGCTCTATCTATAGATGTATAGATACGTATCTATAGACCGAGGCAGTAAAACAGAGTAACGATAGCAGAGGACTGTTACATTGATTGCTTTTGCTAATTAGTATCGTTTTGGTCGGGAAAATGTTTTATTGTGTCCATTTTTATTAATGTGTTTGTTTCATTTCGAGAAAATATTTTCATTACAAAAATCGCTTGTTCGCAGACCAATAAAAAATTGCTATGACAGGTGTGGCATTGCCAAGCTGCTTGTGTCTTGTATTTTCTACCCCAATGGCGCTATCACTTCGCAAATTGATTTATCTTTATTTATTTCAAAGGAGTTTACGTAACACAGTGACTATGTCACTCCCGTATGTATGTATGTTCGTATGAGCTAGTGGCCAACTCTAGTGACGGAGTTTTTAGGCCGCCTAAAGGCCTCCGTAATGAAGCCAGTCATAGACCGACTGTTTAACGTGCCCTCCGAAAGCCTCCGAAGCATGGAAGCGATCAGCTCGTAATGCCACTTACGGTCACCCATCCCAGTTGTGTTTGACGGCCTCGGTGGCGTGGCGGGCGATTGCACAGCAGAGACACAAAAGATGATCTGTAAATATTTCTTCCGGGTCTGGGTGTTGTGGTACCATGGTACTCGTAGTTTCTGATACCCACGACACAGGGAATCCTAGTGTGGGGTCAGGACAATGTATGTGACTGTTGGGGGTTATTTATTTATTTTCCAACTTTTAGGTTCAATGACATACAGGTAACAGTACAGTGAATTGTAATTTGTAACCAAAGTCAACGTTAAAAATGTTTTCATCAAGAACGATCATCGAATTTAAAATGTTAAATTTTATCAGCAATAAACTGAATAAAATTGTACCAACAAGGTTACATTGAACACGCCTTGTCACAAAGATTTCCAGAATGCATAAATGTTCCCACTTTACAATTTACTGATAAAATAAATGCCATTATTTTCGCAATTTCAACATTTTCGCAGCTTTGGAAACTTATTTTCGCAGTTGTTGAAACGTAAAGTACCTATGTATTCGCTTTCACAAAACTTTGCTACTTTGGCTTACAAACTTGTATTTGTGTTAATATTTTATTCACTGAATAAATGTAAAGTACTTTTCCTGGTTACTTTATAAGGAGTATCTCCCTGAGCTGTAATAAACCAAGTGCAAAGTCTTTTGTCATTACAAAATATATATTAAAATGTGACTGTAACTGAATGAATCTTTAATCGTATCTACTTATTTTATACCAGTTGCCGCCTGCGGCTTCGCTCGCGTGGTACCCGGATAAAAAGTAGCCTTTATGTTAATCCAGTATATATATGTTAAACCATTATATGTACTATGCATATTCCAAGTTTCATTCAAATCCGTTCAGCTGTTTAGGCGTGATAGAGGCACAAATATCCAAACATTAAAATATCCAAACATCCACACAAACTTTCGCATTTATAATATAAGTAAGGTTATAGGAGGTACTTAGTCTTTTTTAATGGGTTTGAAAGTGAATGTCGGCCTAAACCTAGCAATGGGTGAAACTGATGATGATGATTTGCTTTCTATAATTTCATTCGAAAAAGTTCCTAGAATATTTTCTTATCTTTTTTTTATACAGCACCATCTAGCCCCAAACTAGAATACTTATATACTTACTTCACGCCCGTCGCCCACAGAAACGAGTCGAGGCACGGGGCGAATATTACGAGAACTAATTACATTTGAATCTACGGGATTTGTTAGAATTTTTAGCGATTTCGCCTCGACTCCATCTCGACTCTCGTTCCTGAGCGACACACCTTATAAACAGGTACTTTTCAGGCCAACGTCAGCACGGCGGGTGTACTCCCCCGAATGGAATGAAAATTATCCAGGGACCACCTATATCTCTCCTTTTAAAGCTTATAGCTTATCGCGTCGTTGCATTCACCTTTTTCATACGAATCTGCATAATTTATTTTCTTCAAGCCTCATTTGTAATTTAAATCGTGAAGTTAGGAGCATAAGCCGGTGAAAATATAAAATAATGGCAAGAACAAGATTGTTTCCTCAAAGCCTCAAAAGAAGATTCGGAAATATTTATGCTAGTGTTACCGCTGATGGTAGAAGAATGAGTTCTTGTACCACCAGCAGTACTTGCGAGTAGAACGGGAAAAAATATTTCTCTTCTTACTACTAGGCCTGTCGGTAGTAAGAAGAGAAATAGTCGGTAGTCGTCCTTTAGCTGGTAGTACATCATCATCATCATCTACAGTCCGACTTTACCCACAGCTGAGCAAGGGCCTCCTCCTGTACAGTTGGCTAGAAATAAATAAATAAAAATAAATATTTGTGGACATTTCACACAGCGCCATCTAGCCCCAAACTAAGCAAAGCTTGTACTATGGGCACCAGATCTTTTTTTGTAAATACATACTTATAATACACCCCAGACCCGGAAGAAATATTTGCAGAACATACAAACATTTCTCTCTTAGCGGGAATCGAACCCGCAACTCTTGCGTCTCAGCCGAGCACTCGCCAGCCACGCCACCGAGGTGTCTAGAAATCAGCGTCTAGAGTCATCTAGAAGTTACTTAGTTCGCCATAAAATGGCTCTTTTGGTGCACTTCACAATAAAATGAGTATTAACTTTGTAAGCATAAATACACAACATATTCTCTGGTATTTGGTGAATACAACATTTATCTACTCTCAGAATGTGCAGCTAGTAATTCCATGTACATCTTAAAGTCAGAAGAATGCAGTGAAGCTTGCAACTCAAAACCTTTGTAATATTATCCGGTTCATTTATTCACTCTACTTTGCTTCCACGAGAATTATAAGGTACTATGAAATTCCTGCGGCTTCACTCACATAAGTTATATTTTTTTACAAGGCTCGTTGAAATTGGTTTTATGGGCAATCTAGTTGATGGTATTGAAGACTAGATGGCGCTACTAGTCCATTAGAACGCCAACTTTGAAACTTCTAAGATAGCCCCACCTAGATAGAAGTACTAAATGGAAGTTTAGTGTACTTACTGAATTGGCGTATTGCTTTCACAAAGCTCAACAAGATGCAGAATCTTGACACCTATTAATACCAAAACCAAGTTATATAAATATACCCAGTTTTATTTATCGTACTATATATATACTATCTTTTATTATGAATTATATACTTAAGTATTTATTTACAAAAAAAGGGTGAATAAATTCTAGCAGCCATCAGGTTCCTATTATAGTACAAGCTTTGCTTAGTTTGGGGCTAAATGGCGCTGTGTGAAATGTCCACAAATATTTATTATTTTAGTAGTATTTTATTTTTTTGATATTAATATGAGCGCTGAGAACAAGTGATACGGAAAAATAATGAGAATTAGGTGAATAGAAAAGATTATTCATTATTAAAAGTATACCTACCTACTGCTAATTTTGGTAGGATACTAGAATTGGTTGGCTCTTTGAGTAGGTACCTACCTCAATATAAATTCTTTCTATCTAGTCGTGTCACTAGGTCTTCCGCACCAGTGTGGTGTAGGTAAGGATCTTAAGTGCGCCTCAAAAGTTCCTTTCGTGCACTTGACACATGTTTACGAATTCATTGACACTTCTCTTTTTATTGACAGAAAGAGCAATGACAGTCAGGTAGTCACAATTTCGTGAATTGGGTTAACAAAGTTAGCAACAGCTGCTACCTACTGGGTAAGTATTCTAGGCACGTGCTTGAACAATACTTCCTGAGCAATGAGTCAATGACCTGTCGAAACACTGGAAGTATTGCCGTGGAAATGAACTAAGGCTTAAAGACTGATGTGCAAGCAAATTTCAACCTTATTTCAAAGAAATAATTCTTAAAATCGTCTCTGTAAATAATACCGTTTTTACCTAGAAAAAGGTTATGTTGGAAAAAAACTGGGCTATTGCCAAAAGTCTTTGAAGTTCTGAATACCCCTTATTGAATTTTGTAGACATCAGTGGCTCTACCAAAATTCGCCACACTTGCTAGTGTAATTACTAATATATATTGTATTATAACTAATAATACGTATGTTGTATTATAACTAGTATAACTAATTGGTTTATGGTGCTACAAATGTCCTACAAAATTGTGGATAAGGTTAGGTATAGGTTAGTATAGGAAGGGCATGACTATCCATTCTAAATTTAGTAGTATTAGGTAGGGTAGGCAAGCCTGCTTCCGACCCGTGATACAACCGCTATGTTCAACTGGTTGTAGGTACCAAGGAGACGTCATTCTACCCATGGTCCATCTGGTTGTACCAAGGGATAACAAGTCTACCCATGGTTCAACACGAGAAAGTAATTTTAATCCTACTTCATCTAACAGCGCCTCGTTATAGTAAGCCAAATTTGATTCCTGACGCTGTGAAAATATGGTAAAGATGCTAGCGAATAGGTACTCTGGAAAACTAGCGAGCGCTCGGCTGAGACGCAAGAGGTGCGGGTTCAATTCCCGCTACGAGATAAATGTTTGTATGTTCTGCAAATAGTTCTCCCGGGTCTGGGTGTTGTAGTATTCAAAGAAAGAACAAGTACATAAGTATTCTATCAGCCATCTGGTGCCCATAGTACAAGCTTTGCTTAGTTTGGGGCTTGATGGCGCTGTGTCAAATATCCACAAATAATGTTATTTATACACATTTTTGTGTCTTCTTTTCTTCCACAAAAAGTGTCAAAGGCCACAGCAGATCGCTCATACCGATGTGTGGCAAGAAAGTAATAATATCGTGGTCGTATATAAAAATAATCGCAATATCAACCAGCGCGCAGCTGTGCTGAGACTTTCCGCCATAACGGAGCATGGACGGTCAAGTGATAGTAGGACTTGTATGGCTAAAGTTCCGTACAAATATATTTGCTCTAGGAATACTCTAACACATTGTAAGTACTACCATAAGCCTGGGGCTTTACTCTGCACCTGAATAACAAGTACTTAAACTGTTTGTTATTTATCTTTGAACCCTTACCCCCGAATACTCAAACGCGACTCAGAGTTGAGCATGTCTCAAGTCGCGGTTTTTTGACAGTTTTTGATGAAAATCTGCCAAAAACTCGTCACTTGAGACGTGCTCAACTCTGAGATGCTTTTGAGTATTCGGGGGTTAGTGATGTGTTTGTGGAACGTATTTTTTACAAGTCTGGAATTAGGTAGCGTCGGCGCGGGTTCAATTCCCGCTACGGGAGAATTTATTTATGATAGAAATGATTGCATGTTCTGTAAATATTTCTTCCGGCTCTGGGTGTTGTAGTATTATGTATTTTAAGTGCGTGTTTACTAAAAAAAGTATATAAGAGTTCTTTGAGCCATCTGGTTCCCATAGTACAATCTTTGCTTAGTTTGTGGCTAGATGGCGCTGCCGTAAAACCAAAGTGCATGAAAAGAGCTTTTTAGGCACACTTAAAATCCTTTCACCACACTGGTTCAAGATTGTGACACGACCAAATAGTAGTAGTAGTTTCTAAGGAATCCCAAAAGATACCCAAAGACAATGCTCGCATTTTTTATTTAGTAGCTCACAAGTAAAGGAACTATCCTATTCTGAGGTTGTATCCTCTAAAATATTAACATGGTCAGCCCCACTGAATCAATCTGGGACACAATACAACGGTCCCAGATTTAGGGACCGCACTATTTTACGCGTAGGTAGGCCCTAAGCCGTCGACAACTTTGTTACTTGTATCTTACTTTGCTGGTTACGTGTGTATTACTATCTCAGGAATATTTTTACTATATTTGCTAAAGGAAGTTTGAAAGTAGCGCCAGTGACAGAGAAAATCAGGTGTAATAAGTTAGCGTGGTCTGGGTATGTTATAACGCGCGGTCGCAGCCTGAAATTTTGGAGGAGGTCACTAATAATAGAATATGTCGAGTAAATCAGATTTGATTGCACACATTATAAAAGAAGCCTTCTACTTTTATTGGCATCGCGGCTAGGGGCAGAAAATTGCTTTTTTATATTTTCTAAGTATTAAGAAGATTTATCAATTTAATGTGTACGATTTTGGGGGGGGGGGGATCATGTCCCCTGTGTGTCGCCTGCATGTTATGCGGAGAGAAGTAAGTCATGTTACAAGGCGAGTGATGTTGAATGAGGATGAATACACTGCTAGAGGAAGGCCAAGGAAGAGATGGATGGATTGTGAGAAAGAGGATATGCGTGTGAAAGGAGTTAGAGCTGAGATGACGAGTGATAGGAGAAAATGGAGGAGGGAAACATGGTGTGCCGACCCCATCTAGTGGGATAAGGGCAGGAAAGCATGAAGCGCTCCTGGCGTAGCTTGCTTAGGCGTTTTTGATTGATCGTTAAAGTTAAGCAACGATATGCACGGTCACAAATTGGGATGGGTGACCGCAACTGGCATTACGAGCTGAGCGCTTCCGTGCTTTGGAGGGCATGTTAAACAGTCGTTCCTGGCTTTTAAATCGTTAAGACATGACGGAGGCCTTTAGGCGGCCTAAAAACTCCGTCACTGGAGTTGGGCACTAGCTCATGGGTAATGATTTGGTTAGTGTAATTGGTTATGCCGTTCTAATAAAATAAATAAAAACTATTACTTTGCTATAAATCTTCGTACCTAAATGTAAATCTGTTACCGCAACAGTTCGCCGAAACAATCGTAAGTTTGAATTAATATCCTTCTTTCGCTCCCAATGCTTTTTAATCTCCTATAAATGACACGCAAAAAGAGCATTAGGAGGAAAACAAAAACAACAACCCAAGCACGATTAGCACCAGTTCCAGACGTCTTTCTATAATATCTAGTGTAATGTCAAATCTGCGATGAAAATTATCAAAATTCAAATATCGTGGCATAAACTAAAAGAAACTAAGGCCTCTTCCCCGGGACGAATTAAGATCGAGTAGGTAAGCCTACTCTGGGCAAGTCCAGCACCTATTTCATCCTCTCAGCTTAGTCGGTCTTGTTCACAGGAAAGACATGGTCTGTAAAAGCAAGCTAAGTCAAAGACTGATAGTTGCTGAAGGTGTCAAGCTCGTCAAGCCATCGCTTGCGTGGTCTACCACGATGCCGTCTCCCTGTCTCAGGGCTCCACTCAGTTGTAGTTTTGGCCCACAGTTCGTCGGACATCCCTGTCTCATTTCAGTTTCGAGGCCTTTTGTACTACGTCAGAGACTTGAGTTTTGGAGCGAATAATGTTAATACTAAAAGTGAATAGGTACTAAAAAATATAATGTTACCACATAATTCCTTATGGAAGTTGTCCTTGGGTCCTTGCAAGTAGTTCGAGAATGCTGCTAACTGGTGCTAATGCTCTTTACATTGCATGAAAAGAAACCTAATGAAAAGAAACCTCAGTTTCTTTCTTCGCTATTTTGCTGAGCTTTCGAAAAGTAATGTATACTTTTTAATTTGTTTACGGTACCTATACATGTTTAGGGTTCCGTGCCCGAAGGATGCCAACGGAACCCTAATACTAAGCCTCCGCCATCCGTCTGTCCGTCTGTCAGCGGGCTGTATCTCATGAACCATAACAGGTAGAGAGTTCAAATTTTCTCAGAGTGCGTATTTCTGTTGCCGCTTTAACAAAAAATAATAAAAGTTAATTTAATTATGTCATTAAAACCATTTTCACTTAACTTTACTTCACTTTACGATGGTACGGAACTCTTCGTGTGCGAATTCGACTCACACTTGATCGGCTTTTTCATAAGCATCGCGAGACGTCACGAAAAGAATCGAATAAGCTCCAGGATCCATTTCTCGAAAGTTCAAATGCGAATTTATAAAGCTTCTATGTATTTTACGTTCGCGAATATGATGAGGAAAGTAAGGCCTGGTTTTACGAATGTTAATTTATATGATACTAGCATCTGCCCGCGACTACGCTCGCGTCCTACCAGGATAAAAAGTAACCTAATGTTATTCCAGCACAAATACTATACATATAATGATCCAAGTTTCATTCAAATTCGTGCAGCCGTTACGACGTGATTGAGGCACAAACATCGTCACATCCACACAAACTTTTGCATTTATAAGGATACATTTGAAATTAGTGAATTTAGTAGGTTACATTCCTACACACTCCAAAAACTTTCAAAATGGCATCACACTACTATTAAGTAACACAATAATAACTCAATTATAAATTTTAAAACTAAAAACAAAACCGACTTCAATGAAAAATAAATAAAAACTCCTTGGTTCCAAAACTAACAGGCGTTTACATAATGTCAGGGTGTAGGTAGGGTGTTTTTAAAAAAATTACATGACGACTTTTAAATATTCTTGAAAAGTATAAAACTCTCAAACTTCAGGGACCATTTTCAGTAAAATAACCATCAAAATCAATGCATAATTGGCGGAATAATCGCGTAACAAAAACACAAAAAAAATCGAATTCAGAACTCCTCCGAAGTCGGTTATAAATGAAGACTTCAGTGAATGGTTACAATTTGTTTTTTGCTCATATTTCTGCGTGATGTGATACTAATTCTTCTAAAGGAATTTTAGTGCAAGCGACTTATATCGATTTTTTTTCTATCTCGTATACTGAAAAGAATAATTCATTCTTATATTTTTGACTTCTAAATTGGATTTTTTTACGTTCTAACCTTGACCATAAAAAGCTAAACTACTAATTTAAAATGTCATAGATACTATTGGAATTGCTTTTATCTACTCCACAGATAACTAATTGTACATTACCAAGAATCCATTAGGTTATTGCTTCAGCAACCAGGTTACCTTCAAACTGCCAAGCTCTCGTAATTTTTAAATTCTGAGCTAACTCGAGTATAACCAAAGTGAACTTTAAATTCTAAACTCCCATTCAACTTTAAATGAACCGTAACGGGGGTGAAGTTTTTCAAGATTCCTCAGCTGTAGGGAAACAAAAGATTTGCAATTTGCTGCGAAGTTGATGGCCGGCCATCTATTGAGTAGGTACAATTTTATTAATAGCGTGTAACGAGTGACAAGCGAAACACGTGAATCCTTCATACTAATATTATCAACCACGCTGTAATAAATAAATAATAATAATATATAAATATTTGTGGACATTTCACACAGCGCCATCTAGCCCCAAACTAAGCAAAGCTTGTAGGAAACCAGTTTTATTTGACCTCGGTGGCGTGGCGGGCGAGTGCTCCGCTGAGACGCAAGAGGCGGGTTCGACTCCCGCTACGGAAGAAATGTGTGCGAAACGCACAAAAGAAAGAACTTTTATTTTAGGTAAAAATGGTTTATTTTGGGAACCATAATGTCGTCGTTCTCATTATTCTTAACATAACCTCCAAAGTTGTCCTGTGTTGCCATATTGCAACTTATTCTTATGTTGGTATTGAACATATATTGGGGCCCGGACTAAAATTACATACCGGATACCTTTTAACTAATAAGTCACAAACATAATGACAAACAATGTTACTAAATCTTAATTTAAAAATAAAAATTAAATTAACTTAATTATTACTGATCATCATTAGAAAATTTGTTTTTATTTTAATCTGCTAGTATGGCACAACTTGGCTACTAGTTTTAACTTACATCTAAACACAAACTTAATACTAATCATTATCAAGTGGTAAAGGACACACTTTCATGATACTTGTTGTTATAATAAAACCCTTAGCAGTCTTAACATTAAGTGCACGCACCTTACCGTCCCTGCCTGGCATGACTGAAACAATTCTACCCATAGGCCATTTCAAGGGAGATACATTGTCATCTTTGATTATAACCAATGTTCCTGTTTTTAGGTTTGGTTGGACACCTTTCCATTTGGGTCTGTTTTGCAGCATTACTAAATATTGCTTGTGCCACTGATGCCAAAAACTTTGTTGCATTTGCACACATTGTTTCCAAAAGGAAAGTTTTCCAACATTTTCACCAACCAAGTTAATCTCTGGATAAGAAGTTAAAGTAGAGCCTGTCAAGAAATGAGCAGGTGATAGGTAAGACATGTCTTCAGGATCAGCTGACATAGGCGTCAGAGGTCTGGAATTTAAGATTCCTTCTATTTGAACCAGTACTGTATTCAGTTCCTCATAGGTAAGGACAGCCTGACCAACCACACGCTTTATATGGTATTTAACGCTCTTAATACCAGCTTCCCACAAGCCGCCAAATACTGGTGAATACGACGGAATGAAATTAAAAGATATTCTTTCGGTATTGCAGAAATCATGTACCGCATTTTGATGGCTTGTAGAATTCTGTAATTTATACAAATCATTTAGTATATTATTTGCTCCTTTATAATAGACTGCATTGTCACAATGTATTTTTGTTGGCTTATTTCTGCGGGAGATAAACCGTTTTAAACAAGCTAGGAATGTGTTTGTTGTCATATCAGAAGCTAATTCAATATGTATTGCTTTAGTCACAAAACATACAAATATTACAATATATGCCTTTGTAATCACTGGCTTTCTAATCCTAGATTGCTTTACATTAAATGGCCCTCCATAGTCTGTACCGACTATTTGAAATGGCCGCGAAACATTTACACGGTCTGATGGGAGGGAACCCATGAGTTGAGTTGTGGCCTTAGCTTTAAGTTTAAAACAAATGATACATTTGTGTATAACTGATTTTATCTCTCTACTGGCATTTATTATCCAATATTGCTCACTTAAGCTACTTAAAATTAACTTCTGACCTGCATGTTTTAGACGCGAATGTTCCTTTTGAATAATTAGCTTTGTGATGTTTGAACACTTAGGTAAAATAATTGGATGTCTCTGAGAATAAGAGAGACTGGCGTTCTGCAATCGCCCACCAATTCGTAGCATAGATCTAGAGTCAAGAAACGGGGTTAAATTACTCAAGTTACTTTTTAATTTAGACAATTCACCATGCTCTTTTAAATGATTTATTTCGTTTTTAAAATGTCTTTCCTGGTCGATTTTAATTATAACATGCAAAGCAGATGTCAATTCCTCAGGGCACAGTTTTCCTTCTTTTTTGGTATTATCTTTTTTACAATTATGTATGAATCTTTTCACATAGGACATTATTCTTGTTAGTTTTTCAATACTGGAATATTTATCAAACACAGAGGTAAGATCATTTATTTTATTGCATGTATTACATGCTTTAATTTCCGGTTTTAATTCGGGAATATTGTTCACATTAACTTTATCTTCACTTTTAAGATGTGTGTACATAGCACTTTTTAAATACTCAGGTCCATGAAACCACAATCTGCCTACCTCTGTCTCCAATAATTTTGGTGACAATCCACGGGACAAACAATCTGCTGGATTCTCACTCGATTTGACATAGTTCCATTGAAATTGCGCTGACAATTGGTTGATTTTCTCGACTCTATTAGCTACATATACACTTAGTCGCACAGGCGCAATGTTTAACCAACACAGCACAATTTGTGAATCCAGATATAAAAATGTTTTTACCGCATATTTTAGGGACAGTGTGTCGTGAACCTTTTTAGCCAACATGGCCAATAATAAGGCGCTGTTAAGTTCAAGTCGTGGTGTGGTTAGTTGTTTGTTTTTAGGATTTATTCGTGACCTAGAACATAATAGGTTTACCTGAGGGACATTGTTCGCATTAAATGATCTTAAGTATAGGCAACAGCCATAAGCAATGTTAGATGCATCAGCATAACCAACAAGTTCTAATGTGTTGGATGATTGGTCATTGATATTCCGTGGTATCGAAATACATGACATTTGTACCAATTCGTTAGCAAATTCAACCCACTGCATATTGAGATCCTCAGGCAAAGCATCATCCCATTTTATATTCGCGAACCACACCTGTTGCATTAAATACTTAGCTTGAACTAACAACGGACCTACAAGACCCAAAGGGTCAAAGAACTTGCTTATGAAGCTCAGCATTTGTCTTTTAGTGTAAACTTTCAACACTAGTTTTTCAGGACATTGCATTTTCAATGTGTCACACCCTACATCATAGGTGAGCCCTAATGTTTTCATAAACAGGCTATTTTTATCAAAATCTACATTTCCGAAATATTGTAAATTAGAAGGTATATCTTTTAAAATATTCCTTTCATTTGAACACCATTTGTGTAGCGAAAAACTTGCTTCTTTCATTATTGCATTTAATTCTAATTTGGTTGCTTCTAACTCATTTAAATTATTGCTTCCACATTGTACATCATCAACATAAGTTGAATATTTGAGAGCTGCCGCAGCCAGAGGATATTTTTCACCATAGATCTTAGTAAGTTCTAACAAACAGCGAGTCGCAAGGAAAGCTGAACTTTTTACCCCATATGTGACTGTTTGCAACTGTAGGCACTTCACAGAATCATGCGTGGAATCCCGCCACAAAATGTTTTGCAAACAGCAGAATTCTTGGTCTACTAAAATACCCCTGTACATAGCCTTAATGTCACAAAGTAGGACATATTTATACGTTCGAAAAAGCGTCAATATATCAAACAGTTCACTTTGTACAACGGGACCGTTGAGCAACACGTCATTCAAGCACAAACCGTTTTTAGTTTTCATGCTCGCGTCAAACACCGCGCGAACCGGTGTAGTTTTGCTATTCGGATTAAATACCGGGTGATGTGGAAGAAAATATACTTGACCACTATCACAATTATAATTCTGTATATCAAAATACTTAGCATGCCCTTGATCAATATAATCATGAATGAAATCTTTATATTTTTGAGACAGTACCTCATCCCTAGCGAAACGCTTCTCAAGGTTATAAAACCTTTGTAATGCACAGGAAAAAGAATCCCCTAGCTGCACATTTTCTAGCTCAAGCTTTAAAGGCAAACCAACAGAAAACTTTTGATTGTCTAACTTGACTGAAGACTGAAAATATTCTTCAGCTAATTGTTGCTCACTAGTGCCCTCCTTATATACAGTGGGTACCTTTTCACATTCCCATAATTTGGAAATGGTTTCCCTAATTTCGTGCAGTTCAGGGTCCTTCTCCTTCACATTGTGTGGAAAATTATTAACTTTGTTACCTTGAATGTAGAGGCATAAATTAGAAACAAAAACCTTGCCAGCTGAGACGGGCAGGCTGCCTGCAATGACATATCCAAGTGCAGTGCTGATCAGGTACGGGCCGGCCGGCGTAACGGGCAGCGTTTCACGCTGTAAGACCTGGAAAAATATGTCACAACCCAATAGGAGATCTATTTTTCCTGATTTATTGTAATTCTCATCCGCTAACTTGATGTGAGGTGGAATGTTGAATTTGGATATATCAAAGCTTTGCTGAGGCAGGTTGCAGGTTATATGCTTGACCACACAACATGAAACTTCAGTGAAATATTTTGTCACTGAAGAGTGAATGGTCAATTTTGTTTGCTTTGAAACTTTGTGAGCACCATCTAATATTCCCAGAATTTGCTGGTTAGAAGCATGGAGACTACATCCAATATTATTTGCTAAGCTTTCAGTTATGAATGAAATTTGTGACCCGCTGTCCAGCAATGCCCTAGCATTTATTATTTTACCATTTTTACCTTTAATTTGGACGATTGCTGTTGGCAACAGGACATCTTTGGCATGCGAAATGTTAGTCATATTGACCACAGCATGCTTTGCACCAGTAGCGTTGTGGGACACTGATGGGGAATCAGCATTTCCTTTATTAGATGGTGAATCGGTATGCACAAGAGTATTATGTTTCCCTTGGCACACAGCACATTTAAGGCGCAACATGCATTTGCCACGATGCTCATTTAAGCATATTTTGCATAAGTTTAGACTTTTTATAAAGCCACACCTTTCTTTTTCAGGTGCCATTTTGAATTTTTTACACTCATATAATTTATGAGAATCTGTGCAATACTTACATGTCTTGGAAGCTGTTGCTGCTACTGCGCTGAGTGGCTCTTTCTTAGGAGCCCTCGTTGAGCTTGAGTGGAATGCTTGCTCTTCTTCTCCGGAGCTCTCTAGAGCAATGGCTCTTTTTTCTAAGAAAGAAAGATAGTCAGAAAGAGTTGGAACCTCCTTTGAGTTTCTTTCAAGATGAAAGCCCCTGTTTGTGTAATTGTCAACTTTCCTTGCTAGAATATTGATAAGCAGAGTGTCCCAATGCTGCACAGGCTGTTCTAGATTTTTTAATGCTGCTAAGTGCATGCTAACATTGCTTATAATTGATCGCAGGTTTTTTGCAGTGCATTTTGTGAAAGTGGGCAAGTCAAGCATGCTATTTACATGAAAATTTACAATTTTGGAAGTGTTTGCATATCTATTATCTAATAGAATTAAGGCCTCCTCATAGCTTGCATCATTGAGAGTTAGGTTTTTTATTATATCCAAAGCCTCCCCACTAAGCAAAGAGCGCAGATAGTACAGCTTCTCACAAGCACTCAGTTTTTTATCTGAGTGAATTATTGACTTAAATAAGTTTATGAATGGGTAGTAATCCACTACATTTTTTCCATCATAACCTGAAATAGTAATTTTGGGCAATTTTTTAAACTCACCATTACATGTTTCTTTGCAATCGTCATATACGGGTTTGTCCTCGCGAAGAGCTTTTAGTCGACTATCCAATGTCGCGACACTTTTGTAATACCTGTCCTCGACCTCGGCATATTCTTCTTGGTCTCCTGGATCTTGGCTGAGAATCGACATATTCCACTGCTCATAATTTTTGAATGCAGCTGCGAGTCGACTTCGTTTCTCTTGCAGAAGTTCGTACGAGCACTGTTTAACATTATCAGACTCGCAGAACTTCGCGATACGAGAAATAGATCCCTTCACGTACCCACGATTTGCTACTAATTCTTTTAGAGACATAGTGTACTACGACCTACGCCTTTACGACCTATGTCTTGAAAATATATTTAAAAGTATTATCTTTTATGTCACACACACCGTCCCTAAAATATGCAATAAGCCTGGGTACAATGCGGAAAAAATATGGCATAAAATAAACTTATATCTAAGTATTACATTTACAACAAAGGAATATGGCGGTTCCTCAGTGTGACAATTTCACCACAGAGGAATTTTATAACCTATAAGTACGGAAACGGAAATCACTTCACTTTAAAATCACACCGACGATAAATGTCTATGTAATACGCCTTTCCGGATCGCACTAATATTCCGTTTGATGATTTAAATTTTCTTGGTTTTTCTTTCTGCGAAGTTAGGCAGGTTGTTTTCCAAGCTGAAGTACCGCATGGGTGGAATAGACGCACACCACGTAAGGGGTAATATTTGCTTCAGGATTAGGTACTTTTCCGCAGGATGATGAAATATCCACCTTCCTGGTTTAGCTTTGTTTAGGCAGGCTGTTGCAATTTTTCCAAACTGAAGTACCGCATGGGTGGAATAGTCACACGCCACGTGAGGGGTAATATTTCTTCAGGGATCACTTTTCCGCAGGATGATGAAATATCTACCTTCCTGGTTTAGCTGGCCTCTGGTCGGAGTTTTGTTTAGGCAGGCTGTTGCAATTTTTCCAAACTGAAGTACCGCATGGGTGGAATAGTCACACGCCACGTGAGGGGTAATATTTCTTCAGGGGTGCACTACCAATTACTTTATTTTAAACTCACAACCACTTTATTTATTAAACTCGAAGGACCATTTTCTTATGTGCGAAACGCACAAAAGAAAGAACTTTTATTTTAGGTAAAAATGGTTTATTTTGGGAACCATAATGTCGTCGTTCTCATTATTCTTAACATAACCTCCAAAGTTGTCCTGTGTTGCCATATTGCAACTTATTCTTATGTTGGTATTGAACAAATGTTTGTATGTTCTGAAAATATTTCCTCCTAGTCTGGGTGTTATAGTATTAAAATAAATATGTATTTACAAAAAAAAAGTATTTAAGTATTCTATCAGCCATATGGTGCCCAAAGTTTAACACTTTGCTTAGTTTGGGATTTAATATTAATTTAACTAAGTATTCTAATATTAAGACAAAAACTTTGCATGCCTATAATAAGGTAAGATAGTACTGGAGAATTATTTATTGACTAATTTATACACCTACTGCAACCTACTTTCTGACAAATAAATAAATTGAATTGGGGCTAGATGGCGTTGTGTGAAATGTCCACAAATATTTATTTAATTAGGTATTTATTATCTACGCTGGAATAAGGCTTGAACTAGCCATGCCCCGATCCGATCATGTCCAATTAGGATGCAGACAGGAAATCGAATAAGGTTGATAGCCACACGTGCTCATTGGCGGGACGTGACTGACCGGGCTGTAGGTACTTCAAAAACCGGCCAAGTGCGAGTCAAATTCACACACTAACGGTTCCGTACCATCGTATGTACATAAAGATTTATTGTAGGGGGCATCCTTTTACACAAATACATACATATTATCACGCCCGTATTCCTAACAAGGTAGACAGAGCTACAAGTAAACATAAGAAAACTTGCAGCCACTTCTGATTTAGAGTCCTAAGATGAATGTGGTGGACCATGGTGACAGCTGATTAGCCCATCGCCCATATAGGTCCATCATTTTGGAGAGGATACTATTCCTTAGTGTACTTTTACAGCATGCTCGGGAAGATTTTTTTACTTCTAGTCCATCACAGAAGCGTCCTTTTATTTTTTATTTTATTTTTGTTATTTGTTGTTATAGCGGCAATAAAAATAAACACACTGTAAACATTTCAACGTTCTACCTATTACGATTCATGAGATACAGCCCGCTGACGGACGGACGGACAGCGGAGGCTTAGTAATAGCGTCCTTTTGGTACCTTTCGGGTACGGAACCCTAAAAAGCGTTCGCCGCACAAACCAACTATTGTACATTATATATACTTGCCTTTACAGCTTGTTCCTTTTATTCACCCTTAGGTAGATACTCGGCATCGCATGATCGTATATCCATCTATTTGAGTACTGGTGGTTTAGTGGTAGCGACATCGTCTTTCAATCCTAAGGGCGTGGATTAAAATCCTGCCAGGCACCAATGGATTTGTTGTTTGTAAAATTTATATTCATTAATCCAGCCCCCTTTTGGAACTTAATTTTGACAATTTTGGACTAATTTCTTCAAAAAGCTTCTAACAATTTCACATTTTATTTAATTTTGAGTATATTTCCTAACAAAATAATTTTCAATTTTTTTTATTTGTTGACTGCATAACCCGCGTGTGCCTGAAGCTGTAAACCGCGATTTTTCAGTGACACACTAGTACCCTTAAACGGTGAAGGAAAACATCGTGAGGAAACTGACATGTCGTAGAACCTGAAAATTTTAAATATGTGTCAAGTCAAAATGGTTTAAAGAACTAGTGACACGACTAGATAGATAGACAAATCTAACACCATTTATTATATTCAAGCTAATAAATTAATTGCTAACTATTTAACTAATTATACAATGTATCTACGTGGTATCACTACGGTTATACATGTATTTACTAAACAACACGTAAATTTAATTGTCTGATCATTCTCGCTGAATTAAATGTTTAAAATTAGCTCCATTATAATTGTATCGTAATTTTTTTCATTACATACATACTAACATAAAATCACGCCTATTTCCCATAGGGTAGGCAGAGATCACGGATCTCCATTTGGTACGATCCTGACATACTTCATTCGCTCTCATTACATTCCTCATGCATGCTCGTCAGTTTAGGGTACTCTTGACCCGGCCCTTTTTCAAAACGTCGCCGATTTAGTTCAGGTACGTACGTCGAGGTCTTCCCCTTCCAACGGTACCATTCACACTCGCCTCATCACCTGTTTCGTTAATTTTCTTTCATTCATCCTCTTTACATACACATATAACCAATGATATTGTATTAAACAATATAACAAATCATTACACAAATATGTAACTAAAACAGAGTTTCATGCTAGGTACCAACAGAAGTTGGCTATGCAGACGTTGTAGGTAGTACCGTGAACAATGGAGTTGAAATTAAGACTTCGAACTGAGCATAGGTGGTATAAGTTTAATTAACAAGGCAGCAAACAAAACAATCTCATAAGCAAAGTTGAGTGCAAACCCGTACGAGTGACATACGCCCTGAGGTCTCAAGTTCTACGGCGAAAGCGATTATTCATACCGAACTTCCTTATCATACCGTATTTAGAGTAGGTACTGGAGGTCTAATTGGTAGTGACCCTGCCCTACGATTCTAGGGTGGTGTGTTCAAATCCGGTTGTGTACCAGTGGATTTTGGAACCAGTGGTGAAGGAAAATATCGTGAGGAAACCCGCGGCTTAGTCAGCTCCGCACGTATTGACCATGTCTTTCCTGCGGACAAGGCCGACTATGCTGAGAGGAATAGGTACTGGGCAAGCCTACTCCATCTTAATTCGTCCCAGGCACTATAGCGTCCCGTTTGTGAAGGTAAAAGTTGCCTCCTGACGCTGTATAAATCATCTACTATAGATGGTAAATTAGTAATGACAAAAGTTCTGGACTTGGCCCACATATATCGCGTAAACCGATTTCTGTCGCTCCAGGGACCGCGGCGCAAACTGAGTTAGGTTACTCGTGTGTTGACTGCTAGGAGAAGTCAATACAAGTCGGTAGGTACCTATGAGCTACTAACTACGCTGACTGAGTTAGGGAAGTGCACGGCAATAGCCGCCAACTTTTAACGTTTTCACCAAACGAACGTGTTTTGGTAAAAACGTTAAAAATTGGCGCCTTCCGGTCCTAAAGATTTCGAACCCTCCCGGAAGAAATATTTGCAGAGCATACAAACATTTCTCTAGTAGCGGGAATCGAACTCGCGCCTCTTGCGTCTCAGCCGAGCACTCGCCTGCCACTCCACAGAGGTCGTCAAATTCAATCTGGGACAATCACACAAAATAGGTAGAAGAGCTACATCACTATGTATTTACACTAGTTTCAACAAAGTCAGTCTGCGCAAATAATACAACTCATTCACGTGTCGCTGGAACATGCTTTTAATTAGTGTGTGTGCTAACTGCTTTCTATCTAGCTTTGGGGAGTCCATGGAGATCTTGAAGTAAATATTCAGCTTAGAATTTGCTATCGGTTAGAGTATGCGGTAGAGGTTACGTCTTCAGCGATAATGTACATACATTATATATTATCACGCCCGTATCTCTCACGGGGTGGGCAGAGCCACAAGTCAACATAAGAAAACCTGCAGCAACTTCTGATTTAGTCCCAAGATGGATAGTGTGAACCATGGTGACAGCGATGTCACAAATGAAATTAGGATTAAGATTATTTCAGACAGAAAAAAACTGAGTGCAAAAAGTCAACATCATGCAGTGTTCCCAGGCGGTCACCCATCCAAGTACTGACCGCGCCCTACGCTGCTTAACATTCGGGTGCCCCATACAAAGTTTCATCCCTTACTTCACCCCCTTCAGGATTATTTTTGAGATAAAAGGTAGCCTATGTTCTTCCTCAGGATGCAACCTATCTTCATGTCAAATTTTATAGAAATTCGTTTAGTGCTTTAGGCGTGAAAAGGTAACATACAGAGCTACTTTCGCATTTATGATATTAGTATGGATTGAAGATTATTTTGAAGTAATAATTTTGGAGATGGCTCGGGACAAGGTTGTCCGGAAATCCATGGGGGAGACCTTTGCCTCGCAGTGGGACGAAATAGGTTAAAAAAAATTGAAAGTTTTTGGCGATATTTGTATAATTGTGTATATTTTTCTATACTACCTAGCCTTATTTAATTAATTAAAACCACAAAATATACTCACATGTGCTTTTATTCAGCCAATAAGTACTGAAAATTATAAAATTAGTATCTTTCCATTTTCATATCTTTTCAAGAACTCCTGACATTCTTTTGTTTTTCTGACAGTTTGAAATTGGAACAAGACCGAGGAGGCTTTAGTTAGGCATTCTACCAAGGAGGTGGCATGTATGAGAATAATGAAGTTACTAAGTATTACATAATCTATGACAATGCGTAAAGAAAGTTTTACAATGCAATATTAGTACCTACATCTTGGCTATAGGTATAACCTAATGTAAATAACATTATTAACACCCAACTATCCCCCGAATATTCAAACGCATCTCAAAGTTGAGCACGTCTCAAATGACTATTTTTTTGACAGATTTTCATCAGAAACTGTCAAAAAAACGTGTGTTGAGACGTGCTCAACTCTAAGTCGCGTTTGAGTAGGTATTCTGGGGTATTGTATGCTAAGTATGTATCTACGTATTACACGATGTATTTCGTGACCTACTAGAATTCCGTCTCGTAAGTATCAAAATTTACAATAAAATTATTATCACTTACACCCTGACATAGAAGAAATATTTGCAGAACGTGTAAACATTTTTCCCGCATCAAACTCGCAACTCAAGTGCCTCATCCGAACACTTGTCCACCACGCCTCTAAGTAGTATTCTATTTTCAAATTTTCATTTTTTTTAAGCATCTACAAAGCCACATAACAAGAAGTTTCAATTCATCCCATTTCATTACTGCACGTTATGACGAAGACATAAAACTTGTATAGTTAATTTCTTTGTTTACCGCCACTAAAGTCAGGCGGCAAGGCAATTTCATCTACCGCAAGTCTTCCGCAAGTTTAGTTTGCGAGAGAATTGCTAGAGATGAGGTTCACATGACAATGACATTTTACTTGACAACTCAACTGAAGCGCTCGTGGCGTAACTTGCTTAGACGTTCTTGATTGATCGTTGAAGTTAAGCAACGTTGTGCGCGGTCACAATTGGGATGGGTCACCGCAAGTGGCATTACGAGCTGAGCGTTTCCGTGCTTCGGAGGGCATGTTAAATTGTCGGTCCCGGCTTTTAAGTCGTTAAGCCATGACGGAGGCCCTAGGCGGCCTAAAAACTCCGTCACAAGAGTCTGCCACTAGCTCATACGAACTTACTTACTTACTTACTTGACAACTAACTAAATGCCAATAGTCTACTAACGGATAACGGCTCGTTCAATACCATATGTTATCTGACGACCCCGGCTCGGTGGCGTGGCGGACGAGTCAAGGTTCTTTTGTAGGATTATTTTACCCAGGCAGATGTTTGATCTCGGAACAATTATGACAGAATAATTGTCATTATCAGTGCCATTTAGTCTTGTCATGGAAGATTTTGGAAAAAATCTGATTACCATTATGTTGGCATGAAACTCGGGTGAAAAGCTAGTATGTAGTAAGGAAAAAATTGGGAAGAAAATGTGTCATTTTGTTCGATGACGTCATGTTCCATACAGTGACGGATTAACTCATCAAATTAAGCAATTGCCTAGGGCATCACGTCTAAGGGGGCACCAGAAGAAGCACAAAAAAAATCCGTCCTTAGGGCATCACGTCTCACTCTCACGTCACCAAAAACCACAAAAACCAATGTTTTTAGGCGGTAAAGGTTTAAAGACCGATTCTAGTTGACATACGGATAGGGGGGCCCACAGGCATGAATTGCTTAGGGCATCAAGTAGTCTTAATCCGTCACTAATTCCATAGAACAAATGGGAACTACCCGAAAATGCAAGTCCATGTGATCCTCAGAATGTTTCTTTTACTTCCAAGATAAAACAATTCATTCCTGTTTATGTGCGCAATCAAAAACAATGTAGATGAGTATGCTCATTAACTCTCTTTAGCGGCGTCTTTGCGGAAATTGTCCCAACATTCTCCTAAGTGGTGATATTTCCTTGTAACACTAGTGAATGGGAAGCTGAATACTTTTTGTTACCTACATTATTTTTTGACAGTTGTTAAGTCATATCATGATACAGATCTTTTTTGTTTACATATGACTATTAGTAAATATTATTACTATTATTATTTACCACGGCGAAGATGGAGGGATGAAATTGATGCCTACTTAAAGGGCTGGCCCACAGTGGCCCAAAACAGGGATGACTGGAAAGAAGGAAGGGAGGCCTTTGCCCTGCAGTGGGATACTACAGGCTCTTAATAATAATAATAATAATAATAATAATGACTATTATACTATATTTCGTCGTAGTCGTAGAACAATGACGGATCTGCAATTTAGCTACTTTACAGTAAATCACTTTATGGCATATTTTGAACGGCTAGCTCTATCAACTTAAAAGGACATGTTGCTATATTAAAAACTAGCAGCCGCCCGCGGCTTCGCTCACGCGGTGCCCAGATAAAAAGTACCCTATGCCCCATTCCAGCACACGTAGGTACCTACTATCCTCATTATTATAATATAGTGTACGCTAAACGATGACTAGTAGAGAAACACTGATAGTTTTAGCGGTTTCTAATGTAATGTCGTAAAACGAACCCTACGAGATAGATCAAAATTATGTAAGTACTACATATTGTACACTTTAAAAAGATCTACAAAAAAGTCCGCGATGGCATATGAACTAGAAGTAGTAGTCGAGTAAAATCGTCGTAGCTAGTCTGAAACGACAGGTTGCATGTGAAAAGGCTGTAACGTTAGTAATTGCTCAAAATAATGACCCAGACGTTACTTTCTAACTAAAAAGTACTTTGTTGTTCTACTTTCTACAACTCGCCCACGGTAGCGGATTCAGGGGGGGGGGGGGGCTAAGGGGCTCAATCCTCCCCCGGCTGAGACGCAAGTGGGTTCGATTCCCACTACGGGAGAAATGGTCTGGGTGTTATAGTATAATGTATTGTAAGAAGTTTGTATTTACAAAAAAAAAACAAAGTAAGTATATAAGAATCTATCAGCCATCTGGTGCCCATAATACATACTTAGTTTAGGGCTAGATAGCACTGTGAGAAATGTCCACAAATATTAATATTAATTTAAAATTGGGAAAATAGAAGAGAATTTGACGGCCTCGGTGGCGTGGCGGGCGATTGCTCGGCAGAGACGCAAGAGGCGCGGGTTCGATTCCCGCTGCGGAAGAAATGTTTGCATGTTCTGCAAATATTTCTTCCGGGTCTGGGTGTTGTGGTATCATGGTACTCGTAGTTTCTGATACCCACAACACAGGGAATCCTAGTGTGGGGTCAGGACTATGTATGTGACTGTTGGGTGTTATTTATTTATTTATTATACATGTTTTTTCGACCCCACATAAAGTGGGAAACGGGCAGGTGAATGATGATGATGATCCCTAATCAAAATCCTGGATCCACTCGTCCACAGTTTCTCAAACCCATAAAATCGTTTACCCGCGCGGGACCACATCCGACCAGCGTTTCCCAACACTTGTTTACGACCAATAAACGGCCCCTTTTACTTTTTACTGCACTTCTCGATCGTGCAGAGAAAGTAGCCAAGTGGGAGTTGATCCGGCATGTATCTTATAGTTGGGTTTGGCCTGATATTCAGAAATAGATATGTTCTCCCTGTGGCTACATTCTCTTCCGGTCGCTTTTTCCTATGGCTACGTTTCTGCCCTCGTAATAGCAAATGCAGTACTTTCAAATTGGCGGTTTCGAGAAAAACGCGGTAATCATATTTTTAGATATCTCTGCAGCATATCCATGTTATATAGTAGTAAAAATAATAATGAATAATATTTTTTTATCTAGGTATAGATTTAGCCCCTGGGAATACAATTTCTGCAAAAAAGTAAAAACCTAAAAATGACGATTACAAATAAAAGTAGTAATCGAGTGAAAGGTAAAGAGATGTAGAGAAAAATACAGTTATATTTATTCACTTAAAAAGTATCCTACTAATATTATAAACGTGAAAGTTTGTGAGGATGTGACGATGTTTGTGCCTCAATCATGCCGTAACGGCTGAACGGATTTGGCAAAAACTTGAAATATAATAATAGTACGTGTGCTGGAATAACATATAAGTTTTTTATGCGGGTACAACGTGTCTTGTTTAATCATAAATTAAACTAAATGAAAACTTAAATACATAAATAGTAAATTAATAAAAAAACACAAAATCCTGCTGAAAGTCGTTTTTAAAGTTTCAAATCCGACACCCATTTTCGCAGATCCCATTTATAATCGATCGGTCCCCTTATTCACAAAGAAGCCGCGCGATGACATAATACTTACAACACTTAAATGGTTTCATCGCTTCCACAGCATAACGTCATCATCGTTTGACATGAGTGGGTACTTAAAATACTTTTAAAACACGCAAGTAAGCCGGCAGTTGAACTAACAAATATTTTATACATCCTCCATTGGGCTTAAACTAAGGAAAAACTTAGGAAAACATCATGAAGATATCGGTATATCTTAGAACTTAAAAAGTTCGAAAATACTTGTCAAATGCACGAAAGGAGCCTTTGAGGCGCACTTTAATCCTTTCACCACACTGGTTCGGAAGAATTAGATAGACAGACAACTGCTTCTATCGCTCTTCATTAATAAAATTATTTTCTTATTATTGTACTGTTGTACAATACTTTTCTTAATAATCCAATGGGCACTTTCAATATAATCTTTTAGGAAGGTTGAATGGGGCACACAGATAAGGTCCAGTGGGTACAGTTGCAGTAGGGTCTAATCTTGAAGGTCCAGTAGGTACCAGGAGAATTCAAAAAAGAGGTCGAATGGGCCATGTGAATGAGGTCCTACAGGCATTTTTTGCTTTTGGGTCGAATCTTGTAGGTCCAGTGGGTACCAGATCATAATAAGAAAATGTACTGTACTGTTTGCGTGTGTTTAAGTGGTAAATAAATGCATGTCTATGTGTAGTCGCGGGATCACAGGACTTATGAATACGGGGGTCGAAGGTTTCCCTTTGTCAGAACAAGTTCAGGCAAGTTTTGGAGTTTTTTCTCTCGAGTTAAACGCTATCAGGATCTACTTTCAAAAGCAATTTCCTTGCGGAGATGGAACGAGTTAAAGGGCAAGTTTTAAATTCATTCGCAATATCTGAATGGCTAATCGAGGTTTTAAGTTAACTTACTAAATATATGATAAATCTCGGGCACTAATCTATTCTACATAATAATATAGCGATCGAGAAGAAAAAGATGATATTTTTCTGTTTGAATGTTTAAGTTTTTCTAGTGTGATCGAGATGCAAAGGCCTTTTACCATCTATCGTAGATGATTTATAAGCGTTAGGAGGCAACTTTTACCTTCACTAACGGGACGCTGTAGTGCCCGGGATGAATTAAGATAGAGTAGGCTTGCCCAGCACCTATTCCACCCTCTCAGCTTAGTTGACCTTGTCCACAGAAAAGACATGATCAATACGTGCGGAGCTAACTATAAGCCGCGGGTTTCCTCACGATTTTTTTCTTCACCGTTTGAGCGTACTGGTATAGCACACATAAATTTTTCGCATGGAAAAATCCATTGGTGCATAACCGGATTTGAACCTACGACCTTAGGATCGGAAGGCGGGGTCACTACCAACTAGATCACCAGTACTCTCATAACATAACATTGCTCAGGCATTTACAATATTAGTAGGATATAACTTTTCTTTACTTCTCTGCTGGACTGGGAGTAAATAAAAAACATAGAATGCGTCCAGCTGCTTCTCTCCCCGAGCATGTCGTAAAAGTCGACTAAGGGATAGTATCCTCCAACATGATGAGATGCAACAAGCAAGTATTCCCAAGGAGGGTTGACGTCAGGCAGGCGGCCGGTCATAAAACACCTTAGCCAAAACTCTTACAGCATGATCCAAGGAACATGCTGTGCCGACCCCACATAGAGTGGGATGAGGGCAGGAAGATGATGAGTAGGATATAACTTTTCATTGGTTTCTACGTTGACATTCCAGAAGGCTCGTATAGAAATGCATTGTCCTGAATGCAACAGGTTGTAATATATTTTTCCACCTTGTAACTGTATACTGCAGGATCCAGTTTGAAATGTTCATTTATTTTATACAGCACGCGAGATAGCTGTCGTGTTTCTGTTGAAACGAATAATGTTTTACTTTTTAAACAGAGATACAATTTATTCTATCATTTTGTTTAGGGATATAAAATTTATATCTACAAAAAGTATTAACATACATAAGTAATACATAAAATCACGCCTGTTTCCCATAGGGGTAGGTAGTGAATTGCTACTATCCTGACATACTTTCTTCACTCTCATTACATTCTTCATGCATGCTTATCGGTTAAGGGTACTCATGACCTGGCCCTTTTCCAAAACGACGATTTGGTCCAGTTACGCGTAAGTTTTCACCTTCCAACGGTATTATTCGCACTCACAAGTAATTACAAACATTTATTCATATTGATTTTTAACCACTTAGCTATTTAGATCATCATGTTTTGTACAAAGTCGCTTGTTAGATATAGGTTATGTAAATAGTGTATTATCCGATCCTTTATGTAAAGAAGTTGAGTTTTTAGTTTTGTTACTTAAGTTAGGTTTATGTAAATAGGCAGTTAAGTTTTGTTATAAGTAAGTATAGTTTAAGTTTTTCTTGGTTTTTTATACATTTTTGTCTTTATATGGGTGATGTGGTCGTAAAGCGACAAAGCCCATAAATAAATAAAAAGAAACACTTAGCTACAGAAAGACTGATTCGTTTCAAATCCAGAAGAATTTTAGATGAGACGGCTTTGGTGGCATAGCGGGCGATTGCTCAGTTGAGACGCAAGTGGCGCTGGTGCAATTTCCGCTGCGGGAGAAATGTTTGTTTGTTGCAAATATTTCTGCCGGGTATGGTGTGTTGTGGTACCATGGTACTCGTAGTTTCTGATACCCGCGACACAGGAAATGTGGGGTCAGGACTATGTATGTGACTGTTGAGTTATTTATTTATTATTTATCATCATCATATTCTACAGACCCTTACCATAATCCGGGGCAAATTATGGTAAAAGTAAGTTCGTATGAGCTAGTGGCCAACTCTAGTGACGGAGCTTTAAGGCGTCGTGGCTTAACGACTTAAAAGCCGGGACCGACAATTTAACGTGCCCTCCGAAGCAAGCACGATCGGCTGAATAAACAAACATGTTTGATGTTTGATACTCCGTAGAACAATAGCTTGAGATGACATTCGAGGCGTTAGCATTGGTTTTTGACATTTACCCCCGAATACTCAAACGCGACTCAGAGTTGAGCAGGTCTAAGTCACGGTTTTTTGATAGTTTTTTATGAAAATCTGTCAAAAACTCGTCACTTGAGACGTGCTCAACTCTGAGATGCGTTTGAGTATTCGGGGGTTAATCCTTCAAGTTTACTCTAAAAAGTTATTTTTATTTATCACGATGGTTCTTTTTTCGAATTATGTGCAAGCTTTTACACGTGATACATTATTAAGTACCTACATTAAAAATAAATTGTGATACCAGATACCCTCTACGCAGATAACCCGCCAACATTGCGATCGTTAGACCTTATAAATGCTTTTCTCAACGAGTTTCGGCATATCGACATTATCAATATATGCTTCATTTATAACAATTTATGGGGATATTTAATTTATCGTAATTTAAGGTGGTTAAGCGCTTTGGATTTTTTCTGTAAGTTTTCTCTGTTATTAATAGTACCTATAGTATAGTCCTTTTACCATTATAGTAGATGATTTATACAGCGTCAGGAGGCAACCTAAAACTTTTTACTTTCACTAACGGGACGCTGTAGTGCCCGGGACGAATTAAGATGGAGTACGCTTGCCCAACACTTATTCCATTTTCTCAACTTAGTCGGCCTTGTCCACAGGAAAGACATAGTCAATACGTGTGGAGCTGACTAAGCCGCGGGTTTCCTCACGTTTTTCTTCACCGTTTGAAAGTACTGGTATAGCGCACATAAATTTTTCGCACAGAAAAATCCATTCAATCTGTTATTATGTATTTATTATCTGTGCTAAATAAATCATTCATTCATTTATTCATTAATTCATCAGTACTCTCAAACACTGCAGGAAAACATTGGATGTCATCGGTTTACTATTCACTAGGTTTACTATTCATTCCACGAATTTTGAATCGTTCTTATAGCAACGTAGTGATCTGTCGAAAAGCCTCATACATAAAAAAAAAAATTAAACTTTGTTGTTTTTGATGAACGATTTTTTTTTAATGATCGATGTGTCGTCGGATTAATTACTAGCTAATGAATTCCCAGTTTCTATCATCTACATGATAGAAACCGGGAATTAATATATCTAAAAACTAGTGCTAGATCTGAGAGGAAACAAACCGTTTCTGATCTTTGAAGTGTGACCCCGTTTGCTCAGTGAACAAGCTACATCTTATTGATGAAAATGTCGGATTTTGGCTCGACAGTGCGATTGATTGAAGGAATATATATTCGAATGACATGAGCATTGATTTCCTGCCTCCATGATTAAAGCCTACTTGATTTTTACGTCGAAAGACAAAAATTGTTTGGTAAAATTTGGTAAAATCAAAAAATATATTTCTATTTGTCTCAGTATACACATTTTTTGATAAATAAATAAAAAGATGCACGAAAGGAGCCTTTGAGGTGCGCTTTAAATCATTTTACCACACTGGTCCGAAAGAATTAGTGACTTGTACTAGTAGTTGGGTACTTGCCATGATAGGTTCAACGTAGATTTAAAGTTTCAAAATGATATTTGCTATTTCAATGAAGCTGCCTAAGGCCCTAGCGTGTATGTAAACGTTAGTTTAGTTTAGTTTAAATTTAATTCCTGTTGGTTGCCTGGAAGAAATCGCATCAAGCGATAACGCCACCCTTTTACAGTAATTGTTAGGTTGTTTGCAAAAAAGCTAGTGGTCTAGTCGGTAGTGACCCCGCCTTCCGATCCTAAGGTCGTGTACTAATGAATTTTTCTGTGCGATAAATTTATGTTCGATAAACCAGTACTTTCAAACGGTGAAGGAAAACAACGTGAGGAAACCCGCGGCTTAGTCGGCTCCGCACGTATTGACCATGTCTTTCCTGTGGACAAGGCCGACTAAGCTGAGAGGATGGAATAGGTGCTGGGCAAGCCTACTCCATCTTAATTCGTCCCGAGCACTACAGCGTCCCGTTTGTGAAGGTAAAAGTTGCCTCCAGACGTATAAATCATCTACTATAGATGGTAGAAGGCCTTAGTTGCAATAAAGCTTTTTTCATTTCATTGTGTCCGCTCCCTTAGAAACCCGTGCCAGTTTCAAACACTATTAGAACGCTGCGTAAAATACGATCAAATTCCAACTGTCAACAAGTTTTAACTAGCTGGATCCAGCGAGGTATGCAGTGCCGTGCGCGGCGTTGCCGAACTACTTACGGACTGTTTTTAAAACAGCGGAAATAGTTTTTCCTGCTTTTACTATGGAAGTTTTTATGGATAATTTACATAAATGGCGACGTTGAAGACTGTTTAAACATGATGGTAGATTAATGTAGGGTATAATTTTTGAAAATTAAATAACGCTGCAATGTAAAATAATCTTTCATTTTTGTTGCCCTTTATTGAAATATAGGAACCGGAATTAAAATTGTGAAAACTGACAATAAAGTTTAATAACGTCATTCATTATGGCGTTTCCCTGTTCTTAATCAATGTTTATCTAAACTTTAAGGCAAAATTAAAAACGTACATAAGTCATGGCGCAAAATTTATGTATCCCATTGGTCGTACATATGAGTAAACTATGTCTCGTAGAATATACTATAATTTTATAGCGATTAATTATCTAACCAATTAAGATATTTTTTCTTTACCTACGAGTATTTAACATTTACCGGAATTTTTGGTCGTTTTTTATAGCGCTCGTGGCGCAGCTTGCTAAGACGTTCTCGATTGATCGTTAAAGTTAAGCAACGTTGTGCGCGGTCACAATTGAAATAGGTGACTGCAAGTGGCATTACGAGCTGAGCGCTTCTTTGCTCCAGAGAGCACGTTAAAAGTCGGTCCCGGCTTTTAAGTCGTTAAGCCATGACGGAGGCCTTTAGGCGGCCTAAAATCTCCGTCTCTAGAGTTGGCCACAAACATACACCTGAATTTTTGAGCTGGCAATACTTCGATTTTCAGAAGCTCTACCTGTAGTTCATAGAACTCGATCGGTCAAAAGGCCAAATAGCCAATTTTCCCTCTAATCAAGAGCCGTCCCTTGCACGTTGCCATTACAAAACAGCGGAAGTACACGTAATCGAGTTACGAGACGAACTAACGAGTCAAACGACAGGGGATGACATGACCCGTGTGCAACTTTAATTTGCGTACCATTAGCACTGGCGGGCTGGGAAACGAGTTCTTAGGTGGCGACAGATCGAGACCGCGACTCGGCAAACGTAATGTAGGATGCCCTCCGGCTAGCTGGAGTGATGATCTGCGAAAAGCTGCTGGCAGGGACAGGATGCGTCCTTCCGAATTGCACGATAGCCTATGTCCAGCGGTGGGTGTGTCCTACACTTAGTTTTTTACTTCTCTGCTGGACTGGGAGTAAAAAAAGCATAGTGTAGCAAGTAGGATTTCCACCTTCAGATCTTCTTCAGAGAAACACCACTTCTACAGTTTATAATGTTTATTCCGTTCACAGGTAGTTTTGTTACAGAGTAGAATAATCTTAAGTAGGTACGATACGAAAGTAGGTACGGGTAGGATACGCTCCAGGCGACGTTCGTTACGTAGGGTACGAGACGAAACGACCGCAAGGAATGTGAGGGGTAAGGGACGAGGGGAGCGCCTGAACTAGCGGGGACAACTTTCCAATACTGGATACGCTGCCGCGCCAGTGCAGACTGAATGTTCCGAGCTCGCGGCTCCGCTTATAAGGGCGCTCGCCGGTGGCGGGGATGCGTAGCGTACGTAGCCGCCGCGCGCGCACGCACACAGCCATGCGCGGTTTAATGTGCTACAGTCTCCCCCTCTGGATACGAAGTCGTCCCGATGAGTAGACAGTCAGATTGTTTGCTCTGGGCTGCGTTTTTCCGAGGCCGCCCACGTCCACGGGATACTCGACCGGATGCTAATACTCTCTCTCCCCCTGCACTAAAACAGCTCCGAGGGCGTAGTTACTTGCATCAGTCTATAGGCTTTAGTTTATAGAGCCAATCTTCAGTCATCACTGCAGCTGCTCCTGTCACTTGGAAATAGGCCTTTAGAAAAGGGTGATAACTTACACGCTGAGTCATGAAGCTGTACCTGTGCATCACGATACATAAAGTCAATGAACGGTGAGTAGCCATCAAATATGGTTCTCGTTCGTTTGGTTGGAGGTGAAGGGAGATCGATTGGCACAACACGGTAGGGCATCGTGTCGCAAGCAGTCGTCTCCGGTAAGGCAGGTTCTCCAAACTGCGTCTTACCATTTCCCTCAGTTCTTGAATCCGCAGCGGCACATGCGCTAGACTGTGGCAAAGATGGTTCCCATGCGTCTTGGCGGGAAACCGGTTGCTGATCACGCATGTTCACGTCTGGTGAAGAAACTGGCATAGGAGACAGAAATTCTGGAAGCTTCACCTTATGCAGTAAGTTCCTTAGGTAAGGTGTATAATACACCGGGGTGGCTTCTATGTGCGCCATAGATATTTCGTCGGAGTCCTCCGCGTGCAGGTCGTACACTAGATCGGGGTCATCCACAAAGTGCCACGTCATCTGGGGAATATTCAAGACCATTCTTGCGTCTTGTATGAACCCAATCCCCAAGAGCGTCCGAGTTTCCCGAGATTCAGGGAAGACGATGAATGTAGTATATACCAATCGGTGACAGATACTAACGGGAACTCGTACGGTCAATACATCACGTTGGGTTTTTCCTCCGTCAGCCAATGTCACTATAATCTGTTGAGTCCCAAAATGAAACCCAAGTTTCCGTAGGCACTTATAAAATGTATAGGATGCTACGCTCGTCTTAGCGCATGTGTCCACATATGCATTCCCAACTATTTTGCCTACGCCAATTGCAACTGTAGGTCGAGGACGAACGTCAGTCTTGACACTCAAGGAACAGAAGCTTATCTCCGTATTCTCGTTTTTCACTGGAGACTTGACACAAGTCGGGCACTTCGACCTGACCACTCCTGGAGCACCACATCCATAGCACGAAAACTTCGGCTGTGAGGGCGATGGCGCCTGTGTTCCCGAGGCAGTGACGGTTGGTGCCGGCTTACTCGCGGAAGCCGCAGCAGCTTCTTTCCTCTGTTTCTTGTTACATGTCTCGATCGTATGTCCTGGTAGTCGGCAAAAGGTGCAACGTTTCTTCTTAAACGCAGGTGCATCTTTCTCCTTCTCTTTACCCTTCTCTTCAGTTGCTGGTGGTTGTTTCTCCGTCAGCAACTGCTCTACGCCCCTGGCTGCCTTCAGTAATGCGTCGTATGTAAGAACCGAGTCTCTGGACATCTTTACACGGATTTTGTACCTTATTTGACCATAAATCATGTCCAGTTGCTGTGCTTCTGTGTGCGCTGGCTCTGGAAGTTGTGCGAAGAGAGCCCTCTTCTTAGCCACGAACACTTCTGTTAGCTCGTTCTCCTCCTGTTTGTAATTGACAATGTTTTGATACACTTGCCAAGCAGGTCTCTTCGGCGCAAAAGCGTGACGCAACCTTCCCAAAAAGTCGTCCCAGGTGGTAACATGGTCTTTGACACCATTCCACCAAATGGCCGCTTCCTCCTTCAAAATCAGTGGCACGCTTTTGATGGCATCTTCGTCACCTATTTGCTCCACTGACTTGAACACCGATGCTGCAGCGAGGAAAGTTTCAACAGTCTCAGTGTCTCTGGTTCCATTAAAGGAAACCTGACATGAGGCGAATGAACCACGTCGCTGAGATCCTATTACTGTCAAAAGCTTCTCAAATTGCTCCGTTGACAGATTCATCGTATCTGGTTCCAGCTTGATCCTTCTACTTCTGTGCTTGGGACTAGCTTGTTTGCGGGCCTTTACGTTGAGCGCCAGTTTGTAGTAAGTGGATACGATACGAGAGTAGGTACGGGTAGGATACGCTCCAGGCGACGTTCGTTACGTAGGGTACGAGACGAAACGACCGCAAGGAATGTGAGGGGTAAGGGACGAGGGGAGCGCCTGAACTAGCGGGGACAACTTTCCAATACTGGATACGCTGCCGCGCCAGTGCAGACTGAATGTTCCGAGCTCGCGGCTCCGCTTATAAGGGCGCTCGCCGGTGGCGGGGATGCGTAGCGTACGTAGCCGCCGCGCGCGCACGCACACAGCCATGCGCGGTTTAATGTGCTACAATAGAATAAATTAAATAAATAATATTTGTTGACATTTCACTCAGCGCCATCTAGCCCCAAACTAAGCTAAGCTGTACTATGGGAACAAGATAGAATACTTACATACATTTTTTGTGTAAAAACATACTCATAATAAGATAATACTACAACACCAAGACCCGGAAGAAATATTTGCAGAACACACAAACATTTCTCCCGGAGCGAGATCGAACCCGCTCTTGCGTCTCAGCCGAGCACTCGCCCGCTACGTCACCGAGGTCGTCATATATCAAGTATGTGGTAGTACTTCTCTGCTGGACTGGAGGTAAAGAAAAAGCATAGAATGCGTCCAGCTGCTTCTCTCCCCGAGCATGTCGTAAAAGTCGACTAAGGGATAGTCCTCTCCGAAATGATGGACCACCTATATGGGCGATGGGCTGATCACCTGTCACCATGGTTCACCATATCCATCTTAGGACTTTAAATCAGAAGTGGCTGCAAGTTTTCTTATGTTAACTTGTGGCTGTGCCCACCCTATTAGGGATATAGGATTGGGGATTAGGGATATGTACGTATGTATGTATTTAGTATAATTTTCTTTCCTCCATACGACATGGCGATACCAAAAGGTATCTAGATATCAAAAGGATTGATTTCAAGGTAAAACAATCTTGAGCTCTTCATCGACTCATGTTTCTACCAGTGCTCTACTGCCCACGTGAATGTACAAAGCGAGATAGTTTCCGGAGTAAACAGCATCTACCTGAAGTTAATTATGTAGTGCAGCTCTTTGAAATCTTATGTTAGACGCATGAGTTGCAATAAAGTTACTTCTCTATTTACTTTGATATTTTATGACAAAGTAAAGGCTGAACGCTGTTAAGGGTCCAACTGGCAAAAAACAGAGCAAAATTTTACCTATTACGGTTCATAAATAATAGACAATGTCTTTCCTGTGGACAAGGCCGACTAAGCTGAGAGGTTGGAATAGGTGCTGGGCAAGCCTACTCCATCTTAATTCGTCTCGGGCACTACAGCGTCCCGTTTGTGAAGGTAAAAGTTGCCTCCTGACGCTGTATAAATCATCTACTATAGATGGTAAAAGGCCTATTACGGTTCATAAGATACAGCGAGCTGACATTACCTTCATTTTGTTAACTAGTTATCTAATTTATAAGATGTGCAATAAAGTATTTTCATTCATTCATTCATTCATTCATTCAATGACAAACTTTAGAACAAGGGAGTCTAAAGTTTGTGTGTTCGGCACACAAACTCGGTAATTAAAAAATAAAACAAAATATAAGTCTTTTATTATTTATTTTTAAGTTTATTTGTACCGAGTTTTGAGCGAATCGAACCTGGGAATAAAACTTAAATAAAAATTTACCACCTGTTTAACTCCTTATGTTATTCTAGAACCTAATCTATTTACATTCTGAATTTCATCAAAATCGGTTTAGTAGTAATTGTAACTAATTTTATTATTATGATGAACTAGCTAGTCGATCCTCGCGGTCTCACTCTCGTAATACAAACAATAGTTTTATATCATTTTATCCTAGTCATTTTAACCTTTTGGAGATAGACTTTCCAAAATCTTTATCTTTGGACACCCTAACACATTAGCCGGAAGATTTATTTTATAACTAGCTGCAGCCCGCGGCTTCACTCGCGTGGTACCCGGATAAAAAATAGCCTATATGTTAATCCAGTACATGTTTTAATTATATTCCGAGTTTCGTTCAGATCCGTTCAGCTGTTTAGGCGTGATTGAGGCACAAACATCCAAACATCCAAACATCGTTACAAACTTTCGTACTAGATGGCAGCACCGGTAAAATTAGTACGCGCTATCGTTGCGTTTTGAGCTTTACGCCGGTAATTTCAAGCGAACTAAGTAAGTAAGATCCAAGTAACCATGGCTCTAGAACGTCAAGCTGTGATTTGATTTCCAATCAGACCAGCTTCACAAAAGTTGAAATATTTAAATAACTCTGTTATTATTTCGTTGTAAATTTGGATTTAATTTTGAACATCGAATGTAATTTATTCAGTCCGTAAATCATGGAATCCCAAATGTTAAATTAACCGTTTTGCTCACGATTCCGTCCATTTTTCAGCCAGCGGCCGTTAGGTCGGATTTATAAGCAATTTTAGCTCCTATCAATGGGCGAATTTATTTCGCTTAACTTATATTCTATTACGCCTATTTGATGGTTGGATGATACTTTCACCATCTACAGTAGATGATTTATACAGCGTCAGGAGGCAACTTTTGTTGCAAAAACTAAAGAGTAAACAAATCCAATATGGCGGCTTTAAGAAGCCATTTTCAATGAACTATGATGGTATAAAACTAAAAACTTGCGTATAAAAACTATAAAAAACTTAAAATAAAACGGTATAAAACTTAAAATGGTGCGAATTCATCACTCATCATCATTATCACGTGTCAAAAATCAGATAAGTATAGCAGATGTACGATGTACATGCTGAATATTCAGCTAAGACGCAAGAGGCGCAGGTTCGATTCCCGCTACGGAAGAAATGTTTGCATGTTCTGCAAATATTTCATCCGGCTGCATATTATGTATATCATAAGTATGTATTTACAAAAAAAATATAATAAGTATTCTATCAGCCATCTGGTTCCCATAATACAAACTTTGCTTAGTTTGGGGCTAGATGGCGCTGTGTGAAATGTCCATAAATATTTATTATATTTCAAGCGACGAAAATAACCATAACACCCTCCCTCTAAAATCCAATTTCTTCTCTACCGAACCTAATAAATAACAACAAGAAATGTAGCTATCTCCTCAACGGGACTTCCAATTCGCGGGCGGGCATCACTGAAGTTACAAATTGACTCATCCTTAATCCCGGACCGGGATAATGTATAATCCTGGTACACAATTGAGGGTGAGGTCAAACTACCCACACAACAGTTTTTGTGCATAACTTTGTTAGCAGCTTACTTATAATGAGTACCCTTAAGTTTTCATAAGTAATTACGACGACGACGGCCTCGGTGGCGTGGCGGGCGATAGCTCGGCAGAGACGCAAGAGGCGCGGGTTCGATTCCCGCTGCGGAAGAAATGTTTGCATGTTCTGCTAAATATATATTTCTACCGGGTCTGGGTGTTGTGTTACCATGGTACTCGTAGTTTCTGATACCCGCGACACAGGGAATCCTAGTGTGGGGTCAGGCAGGATTATTGTATCTGACTGTTGGCTGTTATTTAAAAAAAATTTTTTTTTTGCTTTGTCTGTAGAGCACTGGTGGGATAGTTGGTAGTGACCCCGCTATCCGATCTTAAGGTCGTGGGGTCAAACCCGGTCGTATACCAATGGATTATTCTGTGCGAAAAATTTATGTTTCGACTAGCGATTCAGAAGTCAAGGGTTTGAACCTTGACGAATCATTACTCACAATTGAGTTTCCAGTCCTTAATGGAACTGTCAGTGCGTTTTTCAACCTCAGCTGTCGAAAGACGTCTCCCAGAACGAAGTTACAGACGAAACATCACAAATATGAATTCACAGAAAAAGAGTAAATATTTTCTAAGCCACTTCTTTTTGCTTTGAGAAAGGGGAATTACTTATATCTTTGGTAGAGCTTTGAAATACAGGAAAGTTTCATCCGCACGTTTTCTATACAGCGATCCGATAAAGAAGCTTTGCTTTGCAACATTCAATAAAGATAAAACAAGCTTCTTCCTCTCAGATAATCGCGTTTAGATAACAATGTCTTTAAAGCATTTTATCTCTAAACGGGAAGCAAACTGGCAAGCTTTTCAGTGGGACAAAATGTCCACTACGCCACAGAGGTGATTCTACAAACAGTCATAAACTCTACTTCCGCTCATAAATATTTTTCTCAACACATCCGACCCAACCCTTCCTTATTGATAGTTCAATAAAAACAAGCATTTCTACACGGAATTCCCGAAAATAGAAAACCTGACAATACAGTTGGTGACTACAAATCTGGCACGTTCTATCTAGGTGTTGCGGTATTCAATTGCCGGGGCGTTTTTCACCGAGGCCGTTTGGTATAGTCAGCGAAAAATGTCACTGTGAGAATTCTTGAAACTTATTAATATTATAGCCGGGTAACTTCCTACTGTGAGAACTCTTAAGCTTACTAATAGGCGGGTTTATCAACGAACTCTGTGAGCACTGGTGGTCTAGTTGGTAGCGACCCCGCTTTCCGATCCTAAGGTAGTGGGTTTAGATCCGGTCGTGCATCAATGGATTTTTCTGTACGAAAAATTTATATGCGCGGTATCAGTCAAACGGTGAAGGAAAACATCGTGAGGAAACTGACATGAACCTAAAAAATTGGAACACATCAAGTGCACAAAAAGGAGCCTTTGAGGCGCACTTTGATTCTTTTCACCACACTGGTTCGAAAGAAGTGGCACGATTACTGAAATGATTAATAAAAAAATATTTAAACATTCTGATGCTGACTGTACCGCGTTCTAGCTTGTATTCTCCAGGTCACGTACACCGGGACAAGTCGAACCAACGAGTAGGTATGTCCTTTCGAATAAAGGAATCAGATGGTGTATAAAAAATAAGAAATATGCCCACAACTGTAATCCCCCATCTTGGAAGACATTGCAGATTTGTAAAGATCTTTATAGATGTGTAAAAATACCCTCGATGACCTCGATGGCGTGGCGGGCGTGTGCTCGGCTGAGACGCAAGAGGCGCGGGTTCGATTCCCGCTACGGAAGAAATATTTGTAAGTTCTGCACGTCCTCCATAGTAGATAACTAATAACACTGTAGTATAGTACAAATCAGGTATATTGCTGATTTCAGAATACATCCACCATCTTGTCGATCAATCTTACCTCTTGAAGCGCTCGTGACGTAGCTTGCTTAGACGTTCTTGATAGATCGTTGAAGTTAAGCAACATTGTGCGCGGTCACAATTAGGATGGTTGACCGCAAGTGGCTTTACGAGCTGAGCGCTTTCGTGCTTCGGAGGGCACGTTAAATTGTCGGTTCCGGCTTTTAAGTCGTTAAGCCATGACGGAGGCCTTTAGGCGGCCTAAAAACTCCGTCACAAGAGTTGGCCATTAGCTCATACGAACTTACCTCAAACAGTTATATCTTACTACACACTATCTATCTATTATTCACTAGTATACTCGCGCGGTGTAAATTTTGACACCCTGTTTTACCCCTTTTTGAGGGTTATTTTGAAATACTCTGAAACACGTGTTTATTGATTTTGTCTAGCCTTTCGCATTATCCATTAAAAAGTTCCCTTACAAACATTAGAACTCCCTAACCAACCTGGTGGTAATTAAAAAAAAGTATTATATTCTTATTTATTTTAAACTTTACTTGTACCGAGTTTTGATCGAATCAAACCACGATTTTTTCCATAGAAACTTTACCATCTGTTCAATAAGTCTATGTGTTATTTACACTCAAAACATCAAAATCAGGTTACAAACTTTTGCGTTTATAATATTAGTTGGATGTGTCTGTGAAAACTCAAACTTGAACCACAGTGGCTAAAATTAGTACAGACAAACCTCATAACTCAGACAACTCTCTGCGTGATACTAAGAGTCACCGTTGCCTTTTAGAACAATCATTAGGAAGCCCATTTCATAGCTCGTACAAGTGACTTGGCTTTGAACATTACGATCATGAAGACATTACCCAGCACTAAACGCAACATTTACGACTGGGTTAGTGACGACATATGTCATTCCGTACTGCCCTGATGATTAGATCATGGAATGAGATGAGGATAAAGAATATTTGTCAAGCTTTTCTAACCTTGAGGTGGGCCATTTGTGATGGTTTTCCCAAGGTCGTCGTTCTCACCTCAAGGTTAACTTACGGAATGACATGCTGGTGGTCTTTAACCCGGCATAGTTTAATAATAAAGGCTGACGTACACGGGTAGAGCAAACAGTAGAGTCTAGCATACTACTCTATCAATTCCAAGTGCTTTACCAGTTTTAGTTGAGTGTTTACACGTAAATTTTTATTTTGATGGAGTAACAAGTGTTTTGCTAGAATGCTACATGTGTCACACCGAAAAACACGCGATCATGCAAGCAAGTTTGAACGTGTTTCACTCTCCTATGCGCGGTCCAGTAGGGTAGAGTAGGCTGGATGCCAGGGGAAGGCAAGTGGTGCAGTGGCTTGCCCATGGTGTTATCTGCTTTACTCTTCCAGTTTTAGTACACTACTCCACCAATGCTGTCTACATCGGTAGAGTCAGTAGGCTAGTTAGTACTATACCGTGCTACTATCCTGTTTACTCTACCCGTGTAAAGCAGGCTTAAGGGATCATTTTGTAACAAGTTGTCATATTTTGAGCTGAGACATAGATAGCCTTTCAGTCTGAGATTCTTTTCACAAAAATATTTCACAAGCGGTTTAACTCTTAACCCTTTTAGCTCTCCGTGGTTGGGTAAAAGTAGCGTGTCAGCTATTCCATGTCATGTATTGTATAATTCAGGATTCAATCTGAATCAGTTCAGTCATGTGATTGTCATTCAAGCACAAATGCGAATAAATTGACAGTCAATGTTACCCACACTATTTATCCTACTAATATTATAAATTAATGCGAAAGTTTAAGAGGATGTGAGGATGTATGTTTGTGCCTCAATCCCGCCGTAACGACTGAACGGATTTGAATCAAACTTGTAATACACATAGAATGTGTGCTGGAATAACATATAGGCTACTATTTGTTTCGTTAGCACGCGAGCGATGCCGCGGGCGATAGCTAGTATAATGATAATCTCTTTAAGAGTTAAGCTCGCCTTTGTACATGTACATATTTTTAATGTTTTGTGTGTATTTGTTTTGTTTCGTGCGTGTACAATAAATAATTTCAGAATTTCAGATAATCCGCAATCAAAAATCTGTAAAAATGGCAATTTCCGTAACATGACACAATTGACGCGGCGCAACTTCGTGTCAGAGTGACGTGGCGTCTCTATTTACCCTTTTTCGTTACGTGCTCCGGGCGGGTGGAATTCCGGGGTAATTGAAATATTAGGGAAAGTTATGGAGTGCATTAAGGTCCTTTCGTCCTGTTGAGGACTGTAAATGGTAATTTTGCGTCTGTTTGCTGATGATTGACGGAGAATATACAAATATTACAGTAGACAAACCTGTCAGAAACTGCTCAAATATTTGGTACGGTTTCTGCAATATTAATCACTCTGATCTAGTAAGAAACTTACAACTAATTATAACAACTAAATATAATTTACAAAATACAAAATAAACAGTCGGGCTATCTAAAGGCTATAGATAGCTCGCCAGATCCAGCTCATCAGACGGTGGAAGCGTGCCTAAGACGCTGGCCAAATTGCCACGTATCAGTATTGCCACCGAATGGCAATACTGATCCGTTAAGCCAAGTGAGAACTAGCTCTTCTGCCCTCCTGGGGAAAAACGCAGTAACTATGTCAAACATGTTTTGAAGAAAATTGGGAACAGAATGTTGTATTTTGTTAGGCGATTTCGAATATGTATCTAACTATTTTTTTACAAAAATTCTAGTTCTTCACTAACCCCCGAATACTCAAACGCGACTCAGAGTTGAGCACGTCTCAACTCACGGTTTTTTGACAGTTTCTGATAAAAATCTGTCAAAAAAAAAAACGACATTTGAGACGTGTTCAACTTTGAGATGCGTTTGAGTATTCGGGGTTAGTCTTGGATCGCGCATCGCTTCGACAAGACGCCCTAAAAAAACTTAGAAAACGCGGTGGTGACGTATACCGTACCTAAGATTGAAACGTTTGCGAAGCGTGAAGGTGAAAATGGTTTACCTAGTTTTGACAAGAACGGCGTCTCTGCTGCGAAGGTTTTGGTTTTCATTTCCACATCGCATTGAGTTTATTCGCATCGTCCGTTCGATTCAACCTTCACGGAGCTCCTGATTGAAACCATTCTTCAAACGCGCAACCCCATCACCCGGATAGGCGCTTTGCATACACTACAGCCGAACCGTCCGGTTATGAGCGAGATAGCGAAGCGTGCGGAGTAACGAGTAACCCCCGAATACTCAAACGCGACTCAGAGTTTAGCACGTCTCAACTCACGGTTTTTTGACAGTTTCTGATGAAAATCTGTCAAAAAATTGTTCATTTGAGACGTGCTTCGAGATGCGTTTGAGTATTCGGAGGTATGATTGTAGTATTTGCGATTCGTCAATCTACGCAGTTTCACAATGAACGCACACAATACATTTTGGTGATTCGCTGACCTGGGCAGTTCTGCGTTGTATGACGCACACGATTCAGTACATCATTTATATTGTACATTATTATTATATTTCATATTGTTTACCTTCTTTAAGTACCTACATTGTATATCTATTTTGACGAACGTGAGTGCCTACACAAACCCAATAAGGTTTCCAGGCACAATATTCTGGTGAAACAAAGTGTTTAATTTAAGATAAGTTAAATAAAATATAAAAAAATTTAAGCGCAGTGCCGCGAAACAGCACGGTAGTGTAGCAAGCGGCGATGCCGCGAAACCGCGCTGAGCGCTCTTTCGTGTACGTTCGCTGAACCGCAATGAAATTCCCCCAAAGCAATGATCAATCCAATCTCGTTCAAATAATGCTGGTTATATTTCAAGACCCTTCGTAAATATAAAGCGAGTAGGTACAAAGGCATAGTTTCAGAGTAACACTGAAGGCAGTATCCTATCACAACTCAGGTGCCTTTTGTACCGATAAGTAACTGTTCAATCGGATTACACAATGGAAAGGTTGGCCTCGGAAGGGACTATTGGAACAATAGATATTTTATTTATTTACTTGTGTTGCTGGATTTTGGGGAAATAGCTTTTCTGCCACCTAGCACGAGCATTGTGCATCATAGTCTTCGATTTTGAAGACATAGTATCTATGTATGTATGCTGAAATAACATATATGCTAATTTTTATACGCGTGCGAAGTCGCGGGCGGTATCTAGTTGATCATAAAATGAAAGATATAGCAATGTATTTTCAAGAGAGAATTTAATAGAAAACCTCGATTTTGCGAAGGTAGGCAAATAAATAAACGTAAGAACTCGTAAGAAAATACTAAAAACAAATAATTTTACTTTCAAGTGTATTTTCTAGAGAAAGGTTATTATGATGTCATTTATAACCCAAGCACTTCACTTTAAAATTCTCTTCATGCCGAAATCTCTAACAAAAGGCGGCCCAACTTTGCACTATCAACCTAAAATATTTCTAAAATAATGGGTTAAAACAAGCGGGGGAAAAACTAATTTAGGCAGTCATTCTGTGATGTTCATACGGCAACTTACTACGCGGATTTAATCATTCCTCTATTTATTTTTCAAATGCAAATATTTCTGCAGTTAGCTGATTTTTAAGGTCATAGCTCATTAACATACACACTCACCCCCACATTAACAAAGTTATTTTCTATTTTTATTTCTTGTAATAATTATGTTTTTATTGTAAAGAGTAGGTATTAATTAAGATCATAGCTGTTGGGAGGGGGCGCTGGAAACTGCGATACAGTTTTTAAGTTAACTAAGGCAGTTTTCAACGTGCTCCAATTGTTTCTTCGTAATGTTGTATTATTTTTATCAAATAAGTTATGTTTATATTTATATGTTTATGTTTATTTCAGCCACCCGACCTGTACCGACTCGCCTCTTGCGATTAGTATTCTATACAAGGACTTCTATGGACATACGCTCACTACAATATACAATACTAATTGAATGAGCGAATTAATGAAATTGTATTTAGTTTTCATTATACAACTGGACTTGTTTTAGATTGCACCAAGAATTAAAATAAATTACAATGTGGTTTCAGTCAGTTTTCTGATGTGTTACTTCAGAGCAAGCGATTCCAACCAGCAATCTTTGTTATATAAAAAAATATCTGAGTATTGTTCTTTTAATGAAATCAATACTTAGTAAGCCAATTTTATTATTTTAATAGATTGTACATCAAGTCCGTAGCGTCACCGCCTCCAATTTATCGGAACTTTCCGGAAAAAAAGGCATATCTATGTTATGAAACTATGACGCAAGTATGTAAAATCATTCTACTTACTCCGTTCTCTGGTGATAACTGATAACGCGGCGTCCACCTGTCGACAACGAGTGGACGCCGAACGACGAGACGGTGCTGGTCGGGTGCCGGGTGTATTATTATAAGAATAAGAATAAATTTATTACAACAAAGACAGGTGTAGCGGTACATAGAACTATAAAATAACTAAGTAGTAACATACTATTGCATAATGAATTAATTTGTACCCAGGTTAACCTCTGTTCCCCACACTAGGACTAAAAAGCCTGTATAGCAGGGTCACAGCGATTCGCCGCATGTTCTCCTCGTTATGACAAATGCCTATTTTAATATCAGTGAGAAAGTTAAAAATAAAATGAAATAAGGCTGAAGATTATGTAAAAGTTAAATATATACGTAGTGGTTATTATATTAGTCAGTATAAATAGTGAGTGTGCGTGTGTGGTTCAGTAAAATTATGTTATTTTTGTTTCCGTTTCGTACCATTTTTCAAGTTTATGTTTTGGTACAGTCAAAGAACAGGGTTTTGTTCCTTGGACGGTGTTGACAAATAGACGACAAAGTATCGTGCCGTATATTTATATTGTCGTGTAAACCTAGTCTCGATGTTCACACGACAGGCCAGCCCGGGGCCCTACATAACTAATTCACGGTGACTTGATGAACTAGGGGCCGGCAGCGCGAATTATGTATTATGACGTCATCTTTCTCGACCAATTTCTGAGGCTTGATGAGAGAAAATGTACAGCAGAAAATGTACCTGTATTTTTGGGGACAGATTTTATGGGGCTATAGCTTGTGGCTCGAAATTTGTCGGAACGCCACGAGTCTTTCAACGCACTAACTCATTCAACATCACGAGAACCATGTAGGTAACATTTCAGTAACGAATAAGGGGTTTACTAAAGTTACCTAAACAATGACTCCTTAATGCCTGGTGCCAATATCCTACCATAAACTAAGGCCTTTGCCATTATAGTAGATGATTTAAATAGTGTTAGGAGGCAACTTTTGCCTACACTAACGAGACACTGTAGTGCCCAGGACGAATTTAAATGAAAGTAGGCTCCTCTCAGCTTAGTCGGGCTTATCCACAGGAAAGATATGGTTAATACGTGTTGAGCTGACTTAGCCGCGGGTTTCCTCACGATGTTTTCCTCCACCGTTTGAGAAAATTCCTCGTCCGTTCATAAAATATAGGAACAGGGCACATGACAAAAAGCTTAAAATAATATTCTGTCCATAAAGTTCTAGTATTTTTATTTATTTTTCTGAAACTGGATAGTGGGCGTAGATTCTGCCGTTAGTGCCAAAGAAAGAAAATATTTTGATACTAGCTTTCGCCCGCGGCTTCGCTCACGTGGTATCCCGATGAAAGTAGCCTATATGTTATTCCAGCACACATACTGTGTGCATTCCAAGTTTCATTCAAATCCGTTCAGCCGTTACGCAAACATACATCGTCACATCCACACATCTACACATCCTCACAAACTTTCGCATTAATAAATATTAGTAGGATTAGGTACCTAATTAGGTATGTGCATTCGAAATGAGAGTTATTTGATGTCGTGTCAACGTGAGTCAATAATAAGACAACCTTCGAACCAAATCGTAAATACTTCGCGAACGTTATCCAGAAACTGATAAAGGTATTTTGTCATTTTATTAGTCACCGACTTTGTCGATTTGGGGGAAATACGAGCGAGCACAAAACGAGCCGCCGAACCAGCCAGTGATAAAAGATTTATATTGTGTATCGGTGTCTTCAATATTCTGTATTTACTGCTGCGTTTGTGGGTGAATCCATTAATTCGGCAGTGTTGCCAAACCAATGAATGCAAATTAAAAATAAAACCTTTATTACGAACTCAATAACAGATTTACCGCACAAAGAATACGCAAACCGACATCGACAGTTAAATAGCATTGTTAACGAACTGTTACTAACCGGCCATTTGGAGCTCAACTCAATTGATTGATACGTAATCAAATTATAAATTTTTGAATGTACATACATGCTTAAATATTATCACGCCTGTTATGTATTCCTAATGGGGTGGGCAGAGCCACAAGTAAACATAAGAAAACTTGCAGCCACTTCTGATTTAAAGTCCAAAGATGGATATGGTGAACCATGGTGACAGGTGATCAGCCCATCGCCCATATAAGGTGGTCCATTATTTTGGAGAGGACTATCCCTTAGTCGACTTTTACGACATGCTCGGGGAGAGAAGCAGCTGAACACATTCTATGCTTTTTCTTTACTCCCAGTCCAGCAGAGAAGTAGTTTGAATGTAAGAATGACTAAATCATAAATAAATTAAGATAATAATATATTTGTGGACATTTTACAGAGTGCCATCTAGACCCATCTAGACAGGACAGGACAGGACAGGACAGGACAGGACAGGACAGGACAGGACAGGACAGGACAGGACAGGACAGGACAGGACAGGACAGGACAGGACAGGACAGGACAGGACAGGACAGGACAGGACAGGACAGGACAGGACAGGACAGGACAGGACAGGACAGGACAGGACAGGACAGGACAGGACAGGACAGGACAGGACAGGACAGGACAGTACACACACTTCTCCACAGTATTTCATGGTTAATCGTGTCGAAAGCACGACTGAGGTCCAGGAAGCATCCATATACGGTAACTAATAATGGCCATGGATCAGGCTAGCGCAGATCCGTGAAATATGGCACGAGCAAAGAGACCAGCAGTGTGATCCTTTTGCAGATGATGGTGGTGAAATCTACTAACTAGCTACCTTTTTTATTATTTGTTATTATAGCGACAATAGAAACACACTGAAAATTTCAACTCTCTCCCTAAACGGTTCATGAGATACAGCCCGCTGACAGACGGACGGACAGCGGAGGCTTAGTAATAGAGTCTAGTTGGCACCCTGGTACGGAATCCTAAAAACTGATAGTAACACCCACTAGTGCGGATTTATATAGCCCTGAATCAAAGTTAATAAAGCTATAAAATGAATTAGTTTAACGACGTAAAACCACAACAGGTACAAACCGCTGTCCATGATATTTGTTTTGAAACTGCATAGCATATCCCGAATTTTTAGTTAAATATTTTATTTATATCGATAAAATATTGTGTATTTCCATATATTAATAAACGTTTAATGCATTAACACGATCCCACAAGCAATAATCTGTCGGTAGCCGAAAGTCCAATTTTCCGCGGTTTTGACACTGCAATATCTATTCATGAGTTTCGGTGACATGTACGACACTAACAGTTTATATGTCATGCTAAAATAGAGTCTATTACGACGGTATACGGTCTTCAGATGAATATTCGTTGATGTGAATAATACCTTTGCGAGTGGGTAGGGCTGTCTGAACTTTGAGCAACTTAAAGTGGAGATAAATCACACTTCTAACAAGCATCATGTTAAGTTCTACCTATTTGTTTGTCGGTTTCAAACTAAAGAGGCTGTATTTTCAAGATAACATTTCTAAGAAACTCCGTATTAGTTTCGTATATTGATACTACATAGTATAAGTAGATATAACCTTTGGTATTTTGAATTGAACAGGCTTCTTCCAATCTTGAGTTTGTTACCCTATATACTCTAGCACAAATACTAGAGGTAGGTATCTAGCTACCTAGTAAGTTGTTAGTTGTTGAAGTATATCCTATTATACAGGACGTTCCACGGTTATGCCTCAGGGATAATAAAATTAGAGGTGTTTTTTTACATTTAGCGGGTTTGATTCTCGGCTCAGACAGGCTATTATTTAAAAATCTTTGAACGCAGTTAGAATTATTTTAAAAATAAATTAAGTCTGCTTGCAGTAAAATTTTCTATCTATTGTATTTAAGGTACATTCCCTCCATGTGGCATAGTCTTAGGACGCCCTGTATAGCGTCATGTATCTCTAAAAATATTTTTATCCCAATCATAATTTGATCTTAGAATATAGCTTAGCTAGATTCCGTGTTGATCTTAGAATATAGCTTAGCTAGATTCCGTGCTAGTTACCAACATAAAACGTAGTAGGTATATAATGTTCTTCAAGATCATGTATTATGTATATTCTAAGTATCATCCAAATCAGTTGAGCCGTTACGACGCCGATGTGCTAGAGCCACAAATAGAAACATTAATTAGTGTAAGTGATACTGTGGCAACCCTATGACATATTTTTTAAGCCATGACGTGACAGAAATCGTGTTCATGCAAATTTTACAGTTACAAATTCAGTTTTCTATGACTATAAAATAGTTCTAAATCATAGGGTTGTCACGGGCGGAATAACTTCGTAAAAGTAGAGGAATGCACGCCATTTTTGTGTAAATGACAGAGATGAATTACGGCTTTTGGTAGAGAAACTGACATAATGAATACAGTTTTGTTTGTGTTGTTGTAATTCATAGTCTGTTTGTATTGATTGTTTAATGCAGGGCCACCAAACTGTTATGTATGAACGAATACACTTCAAAAACATACAATAAAGCTAACGGCTACTCTTGGGGGAGATTGTGCTAGTTTTTTTAAGCCCAACAGTCACATACTACATAAGTTCTGACCCCACACTAGGATTCTCTAATGGGTATTAGAAACTATGAAAGAAATATTTGTAGAACATGCTAACATTTCTTCCGCAATCCAATGTCTTTTGCGTCTCAGCTGAGCATTCACCCTGTACGCAACAGAGGTCTTCAATCTATATAACATTATGTATGTAGTAGGTAGTATAATGTGTAAATATGATAGCTTAGAACACCGTCTCCATACTTGAATCGGCGAGCGAAGCGAGGAAATATTTTTTTCTCTTATAAGTTCATCATTCATTGACGTTAGGAAAAATACACAGTGTAATTAAAGGCGCATACAACCCGTGGGTACCTGGAAGTCAGAGCGAGAATTTAATAAAAACTCTGTCTCGTTCTTTCGTTGTTGATTACGTTTAAATTTTCATAGTGGTCACTGTCCGCTATACAATCATCATCTTCCTCCCCTTATCCCACTCTATGTGGAGTCGGAACAGCATGATCCTTGGATCATGCTGTAAGAGTTTTGGCTAAGGTGTTTTATGACCGGCCGCCTGCCTGACGTCAACCCTCCTTGGGAATACTTGCTTATTGTATCTCATCATGTTGGAGGATACTATCCCTTAGTCGACTTTTACGACATGCTCGGGGAGAGAAGCATTCTATGTTTTTTTTACTCCCAGCCCAGCAGAGAAGTACCTACTGTCCGCTATACAATCGCGGTGGGCTAATTCACATGTTAGCGGGTCAATTTTGGTTCGTGGGCCTAGAATTATGTGGCCTTGGTAATGGTTTTCCCTCCTAGTTCTGTGATTCTTGGGGAACAGACATAATAGTAGATCAACGTTTAAAATTTCCTGAAAACAACCATCGTCACGTGACAAAGTCAAATAAAGGCGCCTTGATATTCCAATGAATTTAACTGCTATATTTAAATGCCTAAAGTGATGGAGAGGCAAACTTTTATTTATGTGTCGTATCCATAATGGGGCATTCCTTAACTTACCATTAATCTTGAAAAGCACTATTGTAAATCTTTCTATATTTCTAGCATAGTCTTTACAAATTAGTGTCTATAGTAGTTTATTTATCGATGTGTTTAAAAAATGTTTTTTTTTTTTATATTGGCTTGTGTCAGAAAGAATAGAGATAGGCTGGAAGTAAAGAAAATAATAGAGAAATAATGCGTCTAAACCATGTTCTAAATGTCACCATGGTTCATTTTAGGACGTATCCATATTGGGACTTTGAATCAGGAGTTACTGCATGTTTTCTTGGCGTGATAATAAGTAAGTATGTAGAAATAACTCCTAAACTGTACTAAGTACTTAGGACCGAAAGAAAATTACCGTCTCATAAGTTTACAATTCTCCCGGCGCTGGTAATGTTCTGAATACGATCTTAAATAATCTTTTATGTGAAAACTTTAGCAATTTTGCGATTTAATTTACCGGTTTTCACATAAACCGTAAACTTAAAAATACACGTAATTAAGGAACGACGCAAATACTTTCTGTAGTCAATGACATCATGAGCTTTTATCAGCGTCAACGTCCCGGACATTGAAGAACACAAAATAAGGGTTCCCTTTTTTATTTTTGAGCTACGAAGCTTATTGCAAAGTGAGGCTTATAATCAGTAATGGGTGTGATCTGGCTACGGATGATAATGATGAAGAGTCTCCTTCGTCTCCAGTCAAATGTCAAAAGTCCGTCCAGCACTCCTATTACGGTTTGGCTTATAAAATAAGAACTTACCCTGCGCTCGTTGTGTGAACACCCCAATTTACCTCTTGGTTATTAAAAAAACACGTGTCCATTAATTTTGTATTTATCCTAACCAAGTTTCGAGCCAATCACACCCATTAGAAAGTTTCCATAAAAACTTTAAGACTCCCTTGTACTCCCTACGGATAGTTTTGAAAAAGTACTTGTTTTTTTTTTTTTTTTTTTAACAACTATCTGTACCGAGATTCGAGCCAATTGAACCGAGGAATAAAATTTTCCATAGAAGATGTACCACCCTGTTTTATGCCCTTTTAAGAGTTGATTTTCAAAAATATGATAAGCCTATGTGTTATACCAGAACCGAAACTATTTACATTCTAAATCATTAAAATAGTTTAGTAGTTACGGAGACACATGTTAACAAACATTCACACACAAACTTTCGCATTTATATATATTAGTAGGACTAGCAGCCGCCCGCGGCTTCGCTCACGCGGTACCCAGATAAAAAGTACCCTGGTAAAAAGTCAAGTAAAAAGTCCCATTCCAGCACACGTAGGTACCTACTATCCTCATTATTCATTATAATATAGTGTACGCTAAACGATGACTAAAGTATTGCCATCTCTTACCATTTCATAATGACAAACAGTGACAGGGCTAACTTTAAAAGCAATGGCTAACTTTAGCGAGCGAATATGAATAATGGTATGTAAGTATATTCCGTAGTTTTTGCGTGAAAGAGTAACAAACATACCTAAATCTAAAAATTAAGAAATTTCGGTGAATTTAGTAAAAATTTTGAGAGTTAAGGTCATGGGCGCCGGCAGAAATAATTTCCAGGTGGTGCAGATTTTAGTTTTCTTACAATCTTTGCCGTATATGATTGTTAATAAAAAGATGAAATTTTAGTCTGAATGTTTGAGACATTTACAAATTTCTGACTATTCATTATGAATTTATTATATAGGTACCCAGTCGTCACGGCTCACACCTATTTGTTCACGACGATCGAAATTTAAAAATTCTAAATTGGTGGGCCAGGAGTACCGGGATCGATATTAATCGATTTCCATTACTTCTCTGAACGCACCCTTTAAAGTACCGCTACTCTACACCAGATGGCACCAGCATAAATGGGATGGATGAACTTAACAGAGAAAGCGCAATACAGTTTCAATAATTCCTGTTGATCCCGAGATTCCCAAGGGGTGCAAGTGCACCCTCTGGCACCCCCTTGCCGGCGCCCATGGTTAAGGTAAACTTTACAAAACGCAACAATAGCGCGTCAAAATTTGATCAGAATTAGCAGCGACATCTAGTATTAGTATTAGACCAGTAATAATTTATGCTTCCTTTCACAGGTAATTTGACATTGACAGTTCCTTTTCCATATGTTTTTTAGCATCTATTACTAATCTTTGGTATCATCGCTGTCATAATGTCAAAATAGAAGTATTCTATTTTTCATGAAAAACATGCCAAAAATAAAGAATTTGCAGGTAATTATGACATCAACTAAATGAGAAAAATCGGCTCTTTAATATGATATAGGTTATGTGCAGTTTTAGACCAAAAATTGATTCCAGGTTTTCATCCCTTTTCACCCCTTTAGAGGTTGAATTTTGAAAAATCCCTTCTTAGTACACCCCTACGTACCAAGGTTTACCTACACTGAAAATTTCAAGTCTCTACGTCCAGCGGTTTAGGCTGTGCGTTGTCTGTCAGTCAGTCAGTCAGTCAGTCAGTCAGGACAAAGATTCTTATAATATAAGATGACTAGCAGCCGCCCGCGGCTTCGCTCACGCGGTACCCAGATAAAAAGTCCCCTATGTCCCATTCCAGCACACGTAGGTACCTACTACCCTCATTATTCATTATAATATAGTGTACGCTAAACGATGACTAAAGTATTGCCATCTCTTACCATTTCATAATGACAAACAGTGACAGGGCTAACTTTAAGCAATGGCTAACTTTAGCGAACGAATATGAATAATGGTATGTAAGTATATTCCGTAGTTTTTGCGTGAAAGAGTAACAAACATACCTAAATCTAAAAATTAAGAAATTTCGGTGAATTTAGTAAAAATTTTGAGAGTTAAGGTAATGGGCGCCGGCAGAAATAATTTCCAGGTGCAGATTTTAGTTTTCTTACAATCTTTGCCGTATATGATTGTTAATAAAAAGATGAAATTTTAGTCTGAATGTTCGAGACATTTACAAATTTCTGACTATTCATTATGAATTTATTATATAGGTACCCAGTCGTCACGGCTCACACCTATTTGTTCACGACGATCGAAATTTAAAAATTCTAAATTGGTGGGCCAGGAGTACCGGGATCGATATTAATCGATTTCCATTACTTCTCTGAACGCACCCTTTAAAGTACCGCTACTCTACACCAGATGGCACCAGCATAAATGGGATAAACTTAACAGAGAAAGCGCAATACAGTTTCAATAATTCCTGTTGATCCCGAGATTCCCAAGGGGTGCAAGTGCACCTAATGGCACCCCCTTGCCGGCGCCCATGGTTAAGGTAAACTTTTCAAAACGCAACGATAGCGCGTCAAAATTTGATCAGAATTAGCAGCGACATCTAGTTTTCAGACGTAGAATTACGTCAGAACTCCATGAATAATCAAGATTAGAAACTTATTAGACCAGTAATAATTTATGCTTCCTTTCACAGGTAATTTGACATTGACAGTTCCTTTTCTATATGTTTTGTATCATCTATTACTAATCTTTGGTATCATCGCTGTCATAATATGTCAAAATAAAAGTATTCTATTTTTCATGAAAAACATGCCAAAAATAAAGAATTTGCAGGTAATTATGACATCAACTAAATGAGAAAAATCGGCTCTTTAATTTGATATAGGTTATGTGCAGTTTTAGAGCAAAAATTGATTCCAGGTTTTCATCCCTTTTCACCCCTTTAGAGGTTGAATTTTGAAAAATCCCTTCTTAGTACACCCCTACGTACCAAGGTTTACCTACACTGAAAATTTCAAGTCTCTACGTCCAGCGGTTTAGGCTGTGCGTTGTCTGTCAGTCAGTCAGTCAGTCAGTCAGTCAGTCAGTCAGTCAGGACAAAGATTCTTATAATATAAGATTGAGTCCTCACTGAACACCGGTCATATTAACTTCATACATCTACCAATAATTATGAAAGTACTAACTGTAACAGACTTTGGTAGAATTGTGAAAACATGCCATAGAAGAAGTTAAGAAGGCAAGTTACGGTTCGGTTAAGAACGGTAAAAAAATGGTTGATATTCAAAAAATCATCTGTGGTACAGTCTATAGCGCAGAATAGACAATAACTTTTGGAAAAAACGTCTGCTCGCGCAGTTACGTCTTTATTGCAAGTTCGTGGCTCGATCACTTGTAGTAAGGGACTCTACACACTAGCCCTTTGTTCATAAAACTTAAGAGTAGACAAAATTACTTGCTTACCCCGAATACTCAAACGCATCTCAGAGTTGGGCACGTCTCAAGTGACGAGTTTTTGACAGATCTTCATCAAAAACTGTCAAAAACCGAGACTTGAGACGTGCTCAACTCTGAGTTGCGTTTGAGTATTCTGGGGTTAGAGTATACGATCGCGTCTAGACTAATTTCGAATCGAAAGAGATAACGCTACAGATTTCGGATCTATAAAAAAGACGCCGCGCAAAATATTGAAATCAAATAATCTGCCAAATTAAAAAATTGGTACAAGAAAACTACGAAATGAAAAACTGGTTTCAACAATAAAATAAATAGTGAAAGAAACATAAGAAAACTTGCAGCCACTCCTGTTTCAAAGTCCCAAGATGGATATGGTGAACCATGGTGACAGGTGATCAGCCCATCGCCCATATAGATGGTCCATCATGTTGAGGAGGATACTATCCCTTGGTCGACTTTTACGACATACTAGGGGAGAGGAGCAGCTGGACGCGTTCTATGTTTTTTTTTACTCCCAGTCCAGCAGAGAAGTATAAGTCAATTGATCTGACTTTAAAAAAAATGTATGAATGAATGAATGACAATAAAAATGAAATGAATGAAAATGTTCATTGCTTTAACTTAAAATAAAAACATAACAAAGTTTGGAAACACCTTTCAAGCAACTGTGTTAGGTGTAAGCAATATGCTAGTGTTAGGAGAAACCGCTCTTAAATGTTTTAATGTATGTTAATTAAATAACATGTATGAAACCGAAATTATGCTCTCTATCGCATCATACCACTCCAAAGTAACGTCATCCAGCCTAAACTAAACTAACTATATGTATTTAGATATGTCCTTGCATGAATACATCCCAACAAATAGAACTTAGCACAAAAACTTGATATATCGTACATACGATTCCTCCATATTGAAAATTGCTACCACCACTTAACTGCGTCGAAAGTTGGGCGTTTTATTGATATGGCCCTGCTGGGATCAAAACTACCCTCCGAATTCCTGCCTCTATTAACTAAGCAAGTTTGGATGGTATTCCTATTTTCAGCTTTAAAGATGTGCATATTAAACGTGTAGGATCTTGAATTTTTTATCTCTGATATAATGTAAAACTCTTTGCGATGTACAAATTACAATGACAGAGCCAATGCCCTTTTTGCATATTTTTTTGAGAAGTTACGAAAGCGCATATTTTCAGCAAGTAATTTATCTGGAAAACGAAAATTCTGACTGCATATAATTAAATGGAACATAGTTCAGCCGCCGTATTGAATTTTTTGACACTTTAATGAAAAGCTAGCGAGCATAACGATACATTATTTGGTTAAAGGATTGAAAGGCTTGACACATGTTTTCGAACTTCTTACCTACGACATACCGTTTTCTTTCACCTTTTGAGAGTACTAACTGTTATAGCGCACATTGAGCGCACATAATTTTTTTGAGCAGAAAAATCTATTGGTACACGACCGGATTTGAACCCACGGCCCTAGAATCGGAAGGCGGATCCGCTACCACTAAACCACCTGAGATCTCAAACGGGGTTATTGGCTTCATATCTCATGCAAACTATTGCGAACTGTCAGAGATCAAATTCCCACCATCTCGTTTTGGTTTCAATAATGTCATAGTAACAGAAGTGTTATTGCTATTGGAAATTATCTATGTTGGTCACATTTGGGATTGTTGGAAATCGTAATAGGTAATCGTGGTTCGATGTTGGTTATGCAATTGTCCACAAATATTAGTTCATGAATGCCACAGACATGTGGCCACTGGCATTGCCCTTAAATTTATATTATAGTAGGATTCCTCCTAAATTCTTGATATACTTAGTTATATTTTACGAGACTGCTAGTACCTACAAAATGATAAACCAACGAAAATTGTTTGCTTATTGCGCATGTTGTCTTTACCTATAATTGGTTTCGCATGTAAGTTAAGGCAATTTTATTGTTTGTAATATATATATATTATAATCAAGTGTAAACTGTTGGTAAGCCTAATAAATTAATAAACAAATACTGTGGCATTGGATATTTCAGAATCAACTAGCAGTTAAGGCGTAGCTGACTTCAATGCACAACATGACGTACGTGTGATGTAGGTATAGACAAAGTCACTTTTATACTATCTATACTCCGCCCAGAATTGCTATTCGCTTGCTATTCTGCTGAATAACTACCTAATCAAACATTTGAAAATTTGCATTATTAATTCTAAGGCGTTACGAAGTTCACGGGGTCAGTTAGTTATTTTATATATTAAATTTGAAAACTTTTAGGAAAATTTATTAGTATCAAAAAATGTTTTTGCCAGTATCACCCATTTTCATGGCCAACTCGCGTCTGACCAAAAAAATTACTATGCCAAAATAGTTTTCACAAAAAAACAGTACCTAATGCTTTCTAAGACATTTTTCCTGTATCTCTTCTGGTTCCAGAATTCCCCATACAGTCCCAGTTAAAAAAAACACTATTTCTGTTCAATAGCGTTGAAACTTCCACCTGTAGCTTAGTATGCACTTACGCTTGTTTATTTGCAGTCTCCTAATAAACTCCGAACCTGTTGACTTGACAGCGGAATTTGGTTCACAAACATCGTGGTTTCAGTATCTTAAGCGCTTTGCACACACACCACCGAACCGCTCGATCCCCGTCCAAAATGAGCAAGATGTACAGAGACAGGCGAGAAGAGCGTGACCTCGGAGCAGAAAATTAATTACGTTAGCACACACACACCATTAATTTAGAATATTTTCCTATCTAGGTGTCGTCTTGCTAGCGCTAAATTAGTCACGGGCCAGGCCTCTCTGCTGGACTGGGAGTAAAGAAAAAACATAGAATGCGTCCAGCTACTTCTCTCCTCTGTGTAAAAGTCGACTAAGGGATAGTATCCTCTCCAATGATAGACCATCTATATGGGCGATGGGCTGTTATCTGTCACCATGGTTCACCATATCCATCTTAGGACTTTAAATCCTAAGCTGCAAGTTTTTTATAATTACTTATGGTTCTACCTATATTATTAGGGATACGGGCGTGATAATTATGTCAGGCCATCACAGCTTGTGTGATCATAAAAAAATCTTTGACCACTTAGTGCATTATGAGCGGCGCTGTCATAGGAAGTGACATTACCAAGCTATGCTGTAAAACCGCGCGGAGACTTTCACGTGTGTGTGATTGGCTTAGCTTGCTTGAGCTTGAGCATCTGTTTACTAAACTGGTTCTATGTACCATTTCGTGAGGCAACTTAAGCTTACACTAGCACCCGCCTGCGGCTCGGCATGCATGCTGTGTGTTCGTGTTTGAAATGAGTAATGCCCTCAAACTCGAATTTTTGCACTAATAATAGTTTCATATTATTTATATGATATCTGATATTTTTTAATGATCTAATTAACTATTATGTACCTACCTACTACAATATTTTTTTTGTTATATTACAATAACCTAGTTACGTTAGTTATTTATTATTAGTACCTACTTAATAGTCTTACCGCAATTCATTTATTAGCCCACTGTTATATCTAAATCTAAAGTGTAATTTAAGTTTTCTCATGTAAGTGAATATTAATTCTTATGGGAAACAAATAAGTATCTTAAACCTGATATTAGATATAAAAGATAATACAAAAATGCTCACAAACATTAGTCCTGTATGGGAATCGAACACACAACATTATAGAAGGAGTTACTACTAGGTACATACCAACTGAGCTTTGAAGCCAGTCAACTCGCAACTTTAAAATAAATAGGTACTTTTTACACAAACATGTTTGGTGTAAAATATAATAATTCATTGATAAGTAACTCCTGTAAGCCCGTATTATAACCGTCTGAGGAGCCACAAACTTGTATCAATCACAAGAAATAATTTTAATTACAAAATTAATTAGCGCACCGAGCGCCTCCCTTCTATAAATAACGTTAAAAACATGTTTCAATTGCTACCGACTGCCTTTGAGTACCCGTTCCTTCGAGTTGATGACTTTTCATTAGATATTTTTTACTCTGTTGCATAAGAGTGAGCCTATATTTTCGACGGCCTCTGTGGCGTGGCAGGCGAGTGCTCGGCTGAGACGCAAGAGAGGGTTCGATTCCCGATTCCCGCTGCGGAAGAAAAGTTTGCATGTTCTGCAAATATTCCTTCCGGGTCTGGGTGTTGTGGTACCATGGTACTCGTAGTTTCTGATACCCACGACACAGGGAATCCTAGTGTGGGGTCAGGACTATGTATGTGACTGTTGAGTGTTACTTATTTATATTTCGACAAATTAATATACATTATAAAAGTGACGTTTGAAAAAAAAATTTGCTACGTAGTGTTTCAGTTCATAACGTACTCGACCCTAAGCGCCTCGTTCACCATCTCCAAGTAAAGTGTTGATTAGTTAATTCCTGAGTAGGTAACATTACTTGGCAGGTAAATAGTACGAGTAACTTCAGTCAATACTCGAATCGATACTCGAAAGTTGTGAAATTGATATTGCAAGTTACCGGTTACTTTAACTGGTGAATAAACAGTTAAACAGTCGGTCCCAGCTTTTACTCGTAAGTCGTCAAGCCATGACGGAGGCCTTTAGGCGGCCTAAAAACTCCGTCACTGGAGTTGGCCACTAGCTCATACGAACATACATATATACATACATACATACTGGTGAATAGCTTACTCGGCACCTTACTTGAAAGTGGTGAAACATGCCCTAAATCTTATTTGTTTAACTGCACGTTGGGACAATAACTTGAGTAGCTAGTTATTCTGAAATAGCATACCAAATAGTAGAACAGAAATGTCGTAATGCCGAGTCAAAAGCGACGCGAGTATACAGACGTCAATCAAATCCGCCATAGAATTAGTTTATCGTTTTGGCCCACATTTCCTTTTAGGTACCTACATGAATCCCGGAACATTAATTAAACTAAAGCTCATAAAATTTACAAACCACTGCGGTGACGAACAACATAGTATGAGCTGGTTTACGCCCACACTTTAATCAGTTGTTTAGCGACAGGTTATCTTTACACATTTTTTATGGTTAAAGCAGCGTCTGGTTAACACCGAATTTAAAGTAAGTTAATTCGAGGAGGGTGCGATGGCGCGATGGCGCTCATTAGGGTAGGCCTATGTCCAGCAGTGGACTGCTATATGCTGATGATGATGATGAAGGTATCTACTTAAACATGCATTCACACAAACTTAAAAACAATAATAACTTGTGTAACCTCTCTTAACACGTTCGATATCCCAAAACAAAAGTTAAAAAAAATATCCATAGGTACGTCCATCTGAAATTTCATGATAACTTGACAAAAAGGATTTAACGGTTTATATTCATTCCTCCATGACGTACTAACCAGTCTTTTCTGAGATAAATATAAATAATGAGTGATCGAACGTTCGTAATTCTGACAAAATCCGTCTAGGTATTATGACACAGTAAAAATTTAAGGTAAATAAACAACAATTTGTTGAAAATATAATTTGTTTTATATTATCTCCCTCGTCCAAATGACAAACTGGCAACATAATACGGCGGCTATTTAGAATTTTATGTTGCTTATGTATCTAATTATACGTCCATGACAATGTTTTTCATATTATTCATACGTACATACATACATATATCACGCCCGTATGCCTAATGGAGTGGGCAGAGCCACAAGTAAACATAAGAAACCTTGCAGCCACTTCTGACTTAGACTTCTCTGCTGGACTGGGAGTAAAGAAAAAACATAGAATGCGTCCAGCTGCTTCTCACCCCGAGCATGTCGTAAGAGTAGACTAAGGGATAGTATCTTCTCCAACATGATGAATCTATATGGGCGATAGGCTGATCACCTGTCACCATGGTTCACCGTATCCATCTTGGAACTCTTGGATTTTAGCTGCAAGTTTTCTTATGATTGCTTATGGCTCTGCCCACCCCGTTAGGGATACGGGCGTGATAATATGTATGTATGCTTCTGATTTAACCTCCTAAGATGGATATGGTGAATCATGGTGACAGGTGATCAGCTCATCACCCATATTCATACGTCCCGTGAAATAAACAACATCGGGATTACCCTTAAGTATAATTCCAGCCAGATTCATGGGCATGTGAATTTAGCGTTTATGCTAACTTGTTAATTGATGAAAGTGGTATCAGTGCAAACTGATAGGCACCAAATCAATGGAATTCGCTCGGTACCGAATGAAGCTGTCACAATGAGAACGGTATTCGAAATAGCCCATGTAAGGTTTAATATCGTCGGAATGAAATCGTGCAACGAGAATTTCCATATTTCGTACAGCAGTACCACAAATATTGTGCGGCAACCTTCGTGCTATGAAAACCGATTTTTCCGAATATGCAACTAATAGTCAAGTCAGTCATAGTTAAATAAGTCAAGTGCGAATCGAATTTGCACACAAAGGGTTCCGTACCATCGTACATGTACATAAATGTTTCTGGTATGGGGCCTCATTTTATTTTTAGGTATTATTTATTGTTACAGCGGCAATAGAAATACACACTCTGTTAAAATTTCAACTCTTTACGGTTCATGAGATACAGCCCGCTGACAGGTGGACAGACGGACGGATGGACGGACAGACGGACAGCGAAGGCTTAGTAATAGGGTCCTCTTGGCACCGTTCGGGTACGGAACCCTAAAAACGAATAAGAGTACCTATATTACGCCAGAAGTGATTGAGCCACTAATAAAGAGTGAATTCTTGAGGAATTTAATTTCCAAGGGTTCAAGGGTCGTGTTATCCCTTTGCTCAGATTCCTCTACTTAAAGCCCAGTATCCATAATAGGCGGGGTATACACAATTAACCGATAAGATCGTATTTTGTTCATCAATAAGTACCTACTAATTAAATAACCCAATTATATTTCCTGGCTAAACATTTTGGTCTATTATTAGGTATATTGTCTTCTAGGTCCGTCCAACTGCTTTTCTCCCCGATTATGTCGTAAAAGCCGATTAAGGGTTAGTATCCTCTGGCTGGACTGATCACCATATCTTGGGATATCGAATTGGGAGTGGCTTTAAGTTTTCTTAAGATTACTGAGGAGAGGGGCGGGCAGAAGGCCGTCATTATTATGTATTTATGTGCCATGGCATTCCCCCAAAAGTAGACCCAGGTATACAATTTACAGACAAAATCACAGAGTCCTTGTCTGTGTATCTAATTCAAACACGATCTTACAGCTTTTCCGTTTTGCTAAAAGAACTACAAACTACTTACTCAACGGAAGATAAAGAATTAAAGTAACTTTGCTCTTAATCTTGCTTACATCTACTTTTATTTATCTCTTAATTGATTGAACTTTGCTTTTTCCTGATTTGAATACATTGAACTTTGGCAAGGATAAGTTGATACGGAGTCGTTGAAATTAGGGTAACAGCATTGCCTATTACTGTAACAACGTAGTTGGTTTGCTGTTCTGTCTGAGACCCATTTTTAGGCAGATGTCTTCTACGTCGAAATTTTTTCAGAGTAAAAAAATACAACTTATAGGTACACTAGCTGTCGCCCGCGGCTTCGCTCGCATGGTACCCGAATAAAAAATAGCCTATATGTTAATCCAGTACATGTACTATGTATATTCCAAGTTTCATTCAAATCCGTTCAGCCGTTAAGGCGTGATTGAGGCACAAACATCCGAACATTCAAACATCCTCACAAACTTTCGCATTTATAATATAAGTAAGATTATTTCAGTAAAATAATGATATAGCAGTAAAACCTGTTCGACAATAAAAATAGGTATTTTAATGCATTACTCAAAATTTTATGATAATCGGTGCATAACTTTCAAAATGGCCACAATTTTTTATTAAAAGTGCTCTCCTGTAAAATATCGATTATGTAGATTTCTGTATCTACTTTGCTGCCATCGATATATGGGCGATGGGCTGATCACCTGTCACTAAGGTTTACCATATACATCTTAGGACTAAATCGGTAGTTGCTGCAAGTTTTCTTATGATTACTTTTGGCTCTGCCCACTCCATTAGGGATTTAGGCGCGATAATATGTACATATAGGTATTATATGTATGTAAATTGAACTGCTAAGTGACAACTAAGTCTATTTGATCTATTACTGATAAAAACAAAGCTACACCCACATTGGTTCTCTATGTACGACATTTAGGTCTCCCACCTCGTTAGGCGACGTGTCCCGTGATTTATGAGAAACGGGACATCTCACTGTTTCGCTTATATTTACTCGGGGTAGGGTGGCAACACGTCGTGTGAAAGACAAGACAGTCTACTCTTTGTATTTGAGAGCAAACTTTCCTAACAATGATGTTGTTACTGTCAGTACTTCTGATAGAGTGAGCGAAACAAACAGACAACTTTTGGAACATTAATAGGTAGGTACGTAAAAGAACCGGGAAAACTGGTTTTAGTTAAAAACGGGCCTTACAGAATCTTACTTCTTACTTCTTACTTCTTAGTTTGGATGTTTGGATGTTTGTGCCTCAATCACGCTTAAACGGCTGAACGGATTTGAATGAAACTTGGAATATATATAGTACATGTACTGGATTAACATATAGGCTATTTTTTATCCGGATACCACGCGAGCGAAGCCGCGGGCGGCAGCTAGTTCTAAATAAAAAAAAACTCGGACATGATAAAATTTGAGTTACTATTTAATTTTCGTACATCAATTGTTGTTCAGAGCATGATCAAGTTCAGTAAGATGGTTAATTTTCTAAAGTAACAAATTTAAAAAACTGTCAAGTGTGAGTCGAATTCGCACACGAAGGATTCCGTACCATCTACATGTACCTACATAAATGTTTCTTGTACGGGGCCTCCTTTTATTATTTGTTGTTATAGCGACAATAGAAATACATACTCTCTACGTATTACGATTCATGAGATACAGCCCGCTGACAGACGGACGTACGAACGGACTGACGGACAGCAGATGCTTAGCAGAAGGGTCCCGTTGGCATCTTTCGGATACGAAACCCTAAAAACACGTTTTAGGATTCCGTTGAATTTTTAATCATCGCATTGTTGTGAAAGAAAACATTGATAAAATTACTTCGTTTATAAAAAGTAAAATGGTTTTGATGCGATCAGCTAATTGAATAATATAAATTTTCAAATAACAGGCAATAAAATCAAATAGGTACCTACCTAATTTTACAACGGTATTTTTTTATTGAAATTGAGCAAGTTCTATGGCTTTAACCGATTTACGAATCGATACTGTCCATTAAACGTTCGAATACATTAAAGGAAGTAATATAAACAAACCATCTCCAATTACAGACCCTAAAATACTTCGGTGCGGTCGTCGGTTCTTCTATATTACAATAGGAAATGTAGATCCAAATCTTCACCCATATAATTTTAACCCCACAGCTTTATTATCTAAGTAACTTAACTTATATGATTGTACATTTCAATTCTGTACGTTCATTGTGTGAATTTCAAATCTAATTAAGTGTTCAAAACATTCTAAAAATCCAGCTCTTAGCAATTTATAATAAGCTAATAGAAGAACTAATTCGAAGCGCTCGTGGTGTAGCTTGCTTAGGCGTTCTTGATTGATCGTTAAAGTTAAGCAACGATATGCGCGGACACAAATTGGGATGGGTAACCACAAGTGGCATTACGAGCTGAGCGTTTCCGTGCTTCGGAGGGCACGTTAAACAGTCGGTCCCGGCTTTTAAGTCGTTAAGCCATGACGGAGGCCTTTAAGCGGCCTAAAACCTCCGTCACTAGAGTTGGCCACTAGCTCATACAAACATACATACATACAATGAACTAATGAACTGTCATAGCTAGAACCTGTACCGTAATTGTCCATCATTATTTAATTTTGACACAGTTGTATCGAGAAGTTTACAAATAAATAGAATTACTTAAATTAAATTGATGTCACTTTCTAGCGAGATAAGCCCTTCTGTATACCTACCTACTCTTTTTTTGAATTTTAAATAGGAAATGCTGCTATCATGAACAAAACTTCAACGATCAATCAAGAACGTCTAAGCAAGCTACCCCACGAGCGCTTCACAAGTTAAGTTAACGAGTTAAACAACGTTGAGCGCGGTCACAATTTGGATGGGTGACCGCAAATGGCATTACGAGCTGAGCGCTTCCGTGCTCCGGGCACGTTAAATTGTCAGTCCCGGGTTATAAGTCGTTAGGCCATAACGGAGGCCTTTAGGCGGCCTAAAAACTCCGTCACAAGAGGTCACTAGCTCATACGAACTTAGGTACTTACTTTTAAACTAACTTCCCAAAACCTTGTCACTCTACATCACAATACGAAACAGTAGATCAAATCATTGGATATTTAGTTACGTTACATACACGTTCTCGTGTTCTATACGAGCAGATGGAATGGAACGTAAATACTTACTCACTATACGCTCATTTCCCTATAAGTCTGATCGCTGGTAGCGAGTGACTTACCCCCGAATACTCAAATGCGACTCAGAGTTGAGCACGTTTCAAGTCACGGTTTTTGACAGTTTTTGATGAAAATCTGTCAAAAATTCGTCACTTGAGTCGTGTCGTGCTCAACTCTGTGATGCGTTTGAATATTCGGGGGTTAAGGTTTTGTTGCCAGATATTTTAGACTGAGATGCTACAAGAGAATCATTCGGAAACTAACAAAATAATTAGAGTCTGCCTGTGGCTCCACTCGTGTGGTACCTACGTACCTGGACAAAAAGTACCCTATGTATTATTGGAGACTAAAAGATGGACATATACCATTGCGGACTTTTTTGTAGACCTTTTTAATGTGTACAATACTGTAGTACATTATTTTGATCTATCTCGTAGGGTTCAGCCAGCGTTTGCAATGTAAGCGCAAAAAATGTTTTTATTTACGACATCACATTAGAAACCTCTAAAATTATCAGTTTCTCTACTATATTATGCATGTATTATACATCAAAACCTTCCTCTTGAATCACTCTTTCTATTAAAAAGAACCGCATCAAAATCCGTTGCGTTAGGGCCTTCCTATTTTATTTCAATAATTTGTTGTTATAGAGGCAATAGAAATACACACTTTGTGAAAATATCAAGTCTCTACCTATTACGATTCATGAGATATAGCCCGCTGACAAACGGACGGACTGACAACGGAGGCTTAGTAATAGGGTCCCGTTAGCACCCTTCAGGTACAGAACCCTAAAAAAGAATTAAAAATCGAGGATAAATACTTCTTCGGGTAGAGCAAGAGAATTTATAAGAAAATAAATAGTATAGAAACTGAAAGAAATTTTAGAGTTACGCCAAAAAAATTGAGGCTTTCTAGAGGCGCATTTGCATGAATTGTTGTCCCTTAGCAGTTACTTCCAACAGTGTAGACACAGCTGTAGTTAATAGTCAATTGCTTTTATTCTAAATCATCTTGAAACTTTTTCCGGGCCGAAAGCGGAATTTCCCGCGAGATTCAGTTATTTGATAAGAGACAAACAAACATAATTGCTTATAACCAGCAAGCGGCGCGTCCTATCTATCCGCTTCAGTTACCAGAATGACAGTGAGACTGACTTCGCTGACCACACTTCTTATACAAGTGCAAAAAAAATGAATATTAAAAAATGTTTACTACCAGTTAATGTTTATTAGAAGCGCTCGTGGCGTAGCTTGCTTAGGCGTTCTTGATTGATCGTTAAAGCTAAGCAACGATATGCGCGGTCACAAATTGTGATGGGTGACCGCAAGTGGCATTATGCGCTGAGCGCTTCCGTGCTTCGGAGGGCACGTTAAATTGTCGGTCCCGGCTTTTAAGTCGTTAAGCCATGACGGAGGCCTTTAGGCGGCCTAAAAACTCCGTCACTAGAGTTAGCTCATACGAACATACATACATAAATACTAGTTAATTATACAAAAACAAAAGATACAATACATGCAAATCCTATTATACTTTTTTCGGGCGGAAAGTCGAACCTGCCTCGAGACCAGGCGAACTAAATACTCGCCTTACAAACTATTGATTAAGCTGTGCGTTCATATTCGGTTCAATAGCACGCGAAAGACCCGTCACGCCGTACTCAAGATGCCTCGATAAGGCCGTGACAAGCGATCTGTTTGATTATAATATACCACACCCACAGTTACAGGAGTACGTGTGATGAGACTACTCCCGAAAATAGAAATAGTTTAGCACCTTTATTTCAAAACAGATTGAAATAACACAAAGAAATTGCTCATACTGCTTCTCTTCCCGAGCATGTCGTAAAAGTAAAAACTAAGACTAAAAAAGATTAAGGGATAGACTCTCCAAATGATGGACCAAACAGCTGAGCGCTTCCGTGCTTCGGAGGGCACGTTTAATTGTCGGTCCCAGCTTTGGCACAAGAGTTGGCCACTAGCTCATACGAACTTACCATAGCTCAAGTTATCCGTCCATTACCCTCTGGTTACTGTTGACCAAGCGGCTAGTGTTGACCGAGCGAACTCGAGTTCTACTCGATGCATAATGAAACTGGATGAAACCGTCGCTAGCTGAATATCGGAAATCGTCCAAAAGAAAGTTTCAAATTTTCAAGAGCTTACAGTTCCGAGTCAATCAGCCCATAGCTGATTTTCCATGCATAGTCACGTATTCCAGACGTATTTGTTTACTGAACTCATTTGTTTCCGAAGGTATTTTACTGTTAAATTATTGTCAACTTTTTGGACCATCATATCGGCTATGGGCTGATCACCTGTCACCACGGTTCACCATATCCATCTTGAGACTTTCAATCAGAAGTTGCTGCAAGTTTTCTTGTGATTACTTATTGCTCAGCTCACCCCATTAGGGATACGGGCGTTATAATAAATTAATTATTGTTAATTACAAACCGCCTCTATTGCAGCTCCAATCGAATGGTAGGTACCATTCAATTAAAAGATTGTTTATACCTACCTCAGTATTTGTTATATAACATAGTAGGTAGAGCCAATTGACTACCTCGGTGGCGTGGCGGGCGAGTGCTCGGCTGAGACGCAAAAGGCGCGGGTTCGATTCCCGCTACAGTAGAAATGTTTTTATGTTCTGCAAATATTTCTTCCGGGTCTGGGTGTTGTAGTATTATGTAGTTGTAAGAATGTATTTACAAAAAAAAGTACATAAAGTATTCTATCAACCATCTGGTTCCCATAGTATAAGCTTTGCTTAGTTTGGGGCTAGATGGCGCTGTGTGAAATATCCACAAATATATATAATTCCATTTTTCCGATACGTTGATTAGAAGCAAAGATATACGAACACATCTCTGACACAGATTTTAAAAGGTAACCTTTGAATTGTTGATATCTATGGCAGGTGGTTACCGCAGTGTCAATCTTCCTAATGCTGCCTCATTCAAGAACCCTACTTAATCATTTATTAGTTGCGTTCTTTGTTATTTGTTCCATAACATAAAATATTAAAGCATTGTTTCGCAAACGAGGACACGAAAGGGACAGGGGGTAAAATTTCAATAAATTTCATATAAAAATTTACATTTTTTTCATCAAACAAAAACTCTGAAAGACAAAAGAATCGCACCAAATTGAAGCTTATACATTTTCGACCTAATAAAGGACAATAAAAATAATCGCAAATTCTTCAAACATTTTTTCAAAGGTTTGGGAAATAACAATGGAGGTGTTGGGGTGGTTGCCATGGCAACAACCCCTGCAAAGTTGGTGGGTATTGAGCTGCAATGGGTTGGTGTAGGATACCAATAATTTTATTTAAGGACAAAATAATTCTTACTGATGATATGTCAGTCACTGATTTTAGAAGGCAATACATTTTTCTTTGTGTTGGGTGAAAAAATATTTCAGTTGAAGTATTTTCTTACTTTTGTCTTCTATGCTTAGTCGTTACCAATAGGCGTAAATTCATTGTTTCTATTTGAAACACAACTTAAGTACCAACCTAACCTACCAAGTTCCTAATAGATAACTTCTAGTTTTACAGATCTTTACCATTGTTAGTTGTAAACTGAACTAGCGATAACACAAACCTTAGTGGTTTTTAGTTGCTAAGTACCTAATTACTGTTAATTTTGTTTCTTGTAAATCGTTAATAAATAAAAAAATAAAAAATAATAATACATACATAATATTACCACGCCCGTATCCCTACTCGGGTGGGCACTTGGGCAGAGCCAAAAGAAAGAATAAGAATACTTGCAGCCACTCCTGATCCAAAGTTCCAAGATGGATATGGTAAACCATGATGACAGGTGATCAGCCCATCCTACATGATGGTCCATCATCTTAAGGAGGATACTGTAAATTATGTGTTTTCATCTTAAAAACGGATAATAGTATTGAAATTCAATTTTCTAAAGGAAAAACAGGGTTTTCTTTAGAAACTCCGCTTCTTTAGAAGCTTTCATTGTATTAGATTTTATTAGAATCAAATAAAAGACAATCTAAGCTAAAATATTTAGTGTAAAAAGGTGCTACACCTTCTAAATATTTTAAAAATAAACACAAAAAGCTGTGAACAAAACCCCATTTCACTTACTTTAGCACAGCGACCCTGCATTCTAAGGTCACTAACCCAATTACCGGCGAGGTCATAGTACATTATTCAGAAGGTCGATTCTTACAACACTTTTGAAAACGGACGACAAAGGGTTAAGTTCGAATTTTAACGAGAACCCCAAAGTTTCGTGGACAAGAACAGTGCCTTTACACAAGCACACGTCGGGCACCTAAATCAACAAATACAAGAAAAGAGTAGGCTATTAAAAATTTAAATGTGCCAAGGGGACAAAGACTAAGTGACTTTGATAGTAAGTAAGTTAGTATGAGCTAGTGGCCAACTCTTGTGACGGAGTTTTTAGGCCGCCTAAAGGCGCCCGTCTTGGCTTAACGACTTAAAAGCCGGAAACAACAATTTAACGTGCCCTCCGAAGCACGTAATTTGGTCAACGCCTATAGATTAATAAAAAAAGCAAAAATATAATTATGATACAAAGAGATTGAATTTTACATAGCAGAGAAAATCTGACTTATATTCAACTAAAAGTTTTATTTTCCACCTTGCAGAGAGAAAATAAAAAAAAATGCGAGCAGAATTTTTCATAGTATTTTAGTGCTGAGACGTATGGACGGTTCCAGGTGGTTATGGAACGACATAGTACGTGAAAAACCTTAAAGTTATCTACCTAATTATTAATGGTAAAAAACAACCACCTTTACTGCACTCCTTTTTGTTCACTTAGATCTGCTATAGCTATATTCTAGTTTTACTAGGTGTTTTAGTCCTGAAGTTTCCATAACCATAAAATAATAAGCTTACTGATGTGAAACACGTTTTACAGCCAATTAAATAATATTAACCAATACAATGCACGTTCCGCGCATAAACATTGAATCCAATACTTAAATAGAGAACAAAACAAGTTGTTCCATTGTTTTAAAGCTCAAACACACTGCCAATCTACAATCCTAACCGGTAATACAGCTTGCGATTTTGCTATAGGTAATATTATATCGCATGAGAACTTACAAATACACACTGATTTGACAATCTGGAGATTTTGCGGCAGGATGCGGAACGATATGCGCGGTCACAAATTGGGATGTGTGACCGCAAGTAGCATTACGAGCTGAGCGCTTCCGTGCTACGGAAGGCACGTTAAACAGTCGGTCCCGGCTTTTAAGTCGTTAAGCCATGACGGAGGCCTTTAGGCGGCCTAAAAACTCCGTCACTAGAGTTGGCCACTAGCTCATACATAGGTACATAATGAGGAGGGATGAAAGTCATTTAGCGAGAAAGTTATGAATATGAATGTGGATGGATTTAGAGGTATATAAGGTAAGTCAAAGAAAAGGTGGATGGATTGTGTGAAAGAGGACATGGTTAAGAAAGGAATGAGTACAGAGACGACGACTGACTGAAGGGAATGGAAGAAGAGAACATGCTGACACACTTAGAGTGGGATAATGGCAGGAAGATGATGGTATTTTTTGTCTATTGCCCTGTTCCAATATTTGACTAACGGTAAAAAACAACGTTATTATGGTAATGAACTATTCGACGTCTTTTAGTAGAAAATAGAAACCAGGTATAAACTACTCACAAAACACTGGATCCCTGCATCGTTTGAATCAGAAACTACAAGTACCATTTTATCCAGATCTGGAAAATTATTTGCAGAACATGCACACATTTCTTCTACAGCGGGAATCGAAGCCGCTTACGTCTCAGCCGAGCATTCACCTGCCACGCCATCAAAAGTCCGAGTTTCACTTCTACCTCCATCAGTTCATTGTAAAGCTGAGCCATTTAAAAGTTAGCTGCAAGAGCCCGCACGATGTTCCGCGAACTGTCATAATGAGAGCTTCAATTTAAACTTTCAATTCGTCGTTTTGTTGTTTACAGAGTCTGAGCAACAAGTCGAGAGGTTAATTAGTGGTAAAAGTTAAACAGATTTCCCGAGATTTTATTAGGACTAGTTTCCGCCCGCGTCTTTCCATTCGGATAAAAAAATTATAAAGTTATTACAAAATTTTTATAGATCTAGTTAAGAGGTTATTTTATGGTTCAATGCGGTTGAACAGAATGAAACTTGAAATATACACAGTGTAACTACGCAAATTAATGTTTGGGTGAATGTTAGTTTTAAATTTAAAAATCAAATCATTTTGTTTTGCGAAACAAGGGTTAAACAATAGATGGTAAAAATGATTAGGTATGTAGGTACAACCTTGATCAGCTTTTTAACATAGAACATTAACTCTATACATCCTTAAAAAATATTAAATTATGTTATGGTCACATTATGTATCTCTATTACATTAAATAAAATTATATATGTCAGATTATTAAATGTCAAATGATTAAAATTTGATAAAACTAAATGATATAAACTGGCAAATTAGTCATCTCGGTTTGTTAGACATACTTCATCCTCCAGTTTTTACAAGTCAGAGAGTTCCTTGAAATATTCAAAGTTCAAATTAGATTGGCTGCATTGAAGTAGAGAAATTTCGTCCGAAAGTTAAAGTTTGATTTTTTGCTCTCGGCAATTTGTCTGTGATGCAAAAAATGAGGAAAATCCTGGAATTCTAATCTACTAACTTTCTAATTAAATATTAGTTTATAATATTAGCATGTTTTTCGATGCATCCAGCTGCTTCTTTCCTCAAGTCTTTGTCGTAAAAGTCGACAAGTAAGGGATAGTATCCTCTTCAACAAGATGGACCATCTATATGGGCGATGGACTGATCACCTGTCACCATGGTTCCGTCTTGGAACTATGAATCACTAGCTGAGAATGTAAGGAATACCGCATGATAGGTAAGGTCAGTGAACTAGGTCAGGTATTGCTCAGCAAGAATACCTACGTACGACGTACCCATACATTTTTACTGCACTTTGCTTACGTTTTTATTGCCATTTCTTTTGTAATCAAACCAGTGTCCAACTAGCACTCATGGATTTGTTTCGTAACGCTACAGAGAGCAAGAATACGTACAATAAAATGATCAAACGACAACAACAAAAAACTGACAAGAGCCAAAAAGTAAATGACTTTTTTTTCTAATATCCGTCATGGTTGCCATAAAACATTGTGATAGGTACTATAACACTTAATGATTCAAGCATAAAAATAAAATGCATCTGAAAATACACTATTTTTCCAGTAGTCCACAACATAAAAAATTGCCCTTAAGGTGACGCTTCGCTAAACCACAGAATAAAAAATTCTGTAATCTGAGGTTTGAGTTTGGTTCGCCCAAACTCAGGTTTAGCTACGCATCACAATTTTCCACATCCAAACATGTCAGTGAGTAGTCTATCTATCTAGTCCTGCCAGTTATTTCAACCCACTGGCTGCGGAGAAAGGATTTAAAGTCCTTATATGCGGGTTTCTTCGCGATGTTTTCCTTCACCGTTTGAGAGTACAGTAGTGAGTCAGTGAGTAGCGGGAACAAAGAGTGTTATTGTTGTAAAACGGCGGTAAAGTACGGCAATGCACCTGGAGTAGACTAATCCCGCGCGCTGGGAAACAGGTCAAGACGTTCACGAACGCAAAACTGGATGTGAATGGGAGAATTGCAGGAAACGCGGATTGTGAACTAAAATTTCCCTTTTTTTAGGGTACCCTATTACTAAGCCACCGCTGTCCGTCCGTCCGTCCGTGTCTGTCAGCGGTCTGAATCTCATGAACCGTAATAGGTAGTTGAAGTTACCACAGAGTGTGTATTTCTATTGCCGCTAAACAACAAATAATAAAAATAAAAGGGGGTTCTATCTGCCGGGTAAGGAACCATAGAAACAATAAAAAAGATTTAAATAAACCTTTCAGAGGATTAACTAGTAACAAATAAATCTGATAAAGGTTATTTATTCTGTTATGGTTATGTTATCTGATAACGTTGTTTGTTGTTACCTATGTTATTTATGTGTCCGTAAATATTAGGATTAGAATAAGCCTGTAAAGTGATTTTTATATTTATAATAAACTGAAATATATAAGTTTACACGGTCACTGGTTACGTACAAACTAAAAATGACCAAAATACTCTACGAATATCCTATATCAACGGAAATGGCCCCAAAAAAGACTAGCTATAGGCCATTACTGGTACAAATAAACAAGGTGCAAGTCCCATCACGGCATAAATGTACCAGATAATGGCATAATGGGGACATGTGAAAAACTAACGGCGCGCGGCGCCTCCGTAATGATCCATTAAACGATGCTCCATTTTGTTGCTACAGTGACATACATACATACATATTATCACGCCCATATCCCTAATAGGGTGGGCAGAGACACAAGTAATCAAGAAAACTGAGAATAAAGAAAAAACATAGAATGTGTCCAGCTGCTTCTCTCTCCGAGCATGTTGTAAAAGTCGACTAAGGCATAGACCTCTCCAAAAACCATCTATATGGGCGATGGGCTGATCATCTGTCACAAGTCCAAATCCATCTTTCTTACGTTTACTTGTGGCTCTGCCCACGCCATTAGGAATACGGGCGTGATAATATGTATGTATGTAAAATCATCATCATAACGAAGTTGATTTGCTGTTCTGAGATCGTCATCATACCTAAAGTCCAAAGCTGGACATAGACCTCCCTAATATACTTCCAGGATAAACGATTCTGTGCCGCCTCCATCGACCGACCACCCACGGGATTCACAATGGCGTTCTTCCTGGCTTAGCACATAAATTATTCAAAAAGAAAAACCCATTATCATCATTTCCCTGCTTTTTTCCCACTTTATGTGGGGTCGGCAATGTATTCTTCTTCCGTCTCCCTCTGTCAGAAGTCATCTCAACACTCACTCATTTCTTACTCATGTCATCTTTCATTTATCCATCTTTTCTTTGGCTTCCTCTACCCACATCCATATCTAATCCTCGTCACATGATATTCTTCCCTTCTCACGACGTGAAAAAAAGATAACCCATTAGTGCAAAAACTACTGGATCAGAACACTTCAGAATCAGAAGACCTCTAAACCACCTGTGCCATGTATATTATAGTAAAAATATTATAGAAGCGCTCGTGGCGTAGCTTGCTTAGACGTTCTTGTTTGATCGTTAAAGTTAAGCAACGGTTGTGCGTGGCCGCAATTGGTATGGGTGACCGCAAGTGGTATTACGAGCTGAGCGCTTCCGTGCTTCGGGGGCCACGTTAAATTGTCGGTCCCGGCTTTTAAGTTGTTAAGCCATGACGGAGGTCTTTAGGCGGCCTAAAAACTCCCTCACTAGAGTTGGCCACTAGCTCATACGAACACACATACAATATCTAGTAAAAATCAGAAACATAGAAACAATAGGTTAGTCGGTACGTGAATCGAATACCTACTATGCAACTAGCTAAATGTTATTGCAGTCAAACGAGGTACTATCAATCACGAAAGTCGTTCTCTTCGTGAATGATAGGTTAACTTCGAGTTTCTACTACGCATGGTAGCGCCGTATGAATAAGAATATTTTGAGAAGAAAGGAAATACAATTCAGAAAGTTCTTCCTCGAAGCTTAAGAAACAGAAAAGTATTTGAAGAAAATAATGTTACCAACATGCTATAATGATGAACTAAATTTTAAAGTGTAAAAAAGTCGCTGTCATCGTCTGTTTGTTTGTATGCTCAGTTCTAAGGATTTTTAAACGGTTTTCACTATTTAAACTAAATCTAATAATTTAATTGTAATAATGGGCATTATTACAAATAGAAGTTTTGTAATCAAGTCGTAAACTTTGACTTTTTATAATTACTGTAATAATAATGCATGTATTATCATAAATGATAAATGAACCGTCGTCTGTTAGTAGACTGTTATTAGTTTTGTAAAAAAGTCGTAAAAATATTTATATTTTATGATTAATTTGATGCACTGTTCCAATATTCTATTAACAGACAACGAATCGTTCATTACCACAGCAACGTTATTATCTGCCAAAAAGCGCCATATATTTTTGACAGATGTCGTATTTGTACTTACATTGCAGTACCTTTAACAATTAAATGCATCAATAATGACTCCACCAGTCGAGACACTTCTGTTCTCGACTGTAAAGTTGCATCTGACGTTCTGTTATTGGTATCGGATGCGGTATTAGCATTTTAATAACTCTATTTAGTTACATTCTGTGCTCGAGTGCAATCGATCGGAACACGACAGCGATTTGTGATATCTGAAATTGAATAGTAAACGCTTAGACGTTTTACAAATAGACGTGTCTTGCATATTACATCTTTTTCATTCTTTACCCATAGTAATCCTTCTATACGTACATACATAGGTACATAATATCACCCCTGTTTTCCACAGGGGTAGGCAGAGACAATGAATGTCCATTTGCTACGTTCCTAACATACTGTAACTAATCGCTTCATTTACTATCGTCACATTTTGCAAATAATAAATAAATAACACCCAACAGTCACATACATAGTCCGACCCCACACTAGGATTCCTTGTGTCGTGGGTATCAGAAACTACGAGTACCATGGTACCACAACACCCAGACCCGGAAGAAATATTTGCAGAACATGCAAACATTTCTTCCGCAGCGGGAATCGAAACCGCACATCTTGCGTCTTCGCCGAGCAAACGCCCGCCACGCCACCGAGGCTGTCAAATCTTTATATATATCGCCTTTTGCCCTTCTCCTGTCCGCTACTACGCCCCGAGGTATTGGAAAATATCTGACACTCGTTAATAGGCGTAGCATTGCCCGGGGAGCACGACGTGTTGGCTGATCGGGCTGGCTGGTGGTACCGTCTGGAAGCCTTATCACACAGGCCGAGGTTTTTGTCCATACAAAATGTAGCGATCAAGTAATTAAAACACTAGACGAGTACTAGAAAGTAGACGAATCAAATGAAAGAAGTCAATCCACAAGGTCGTTGTCCCAACATCTCAATCTGCTAAGTAACCAGTTGGGCAAGCAATAAATCTGTGCTTGACAGCGCAAACAAACTTTTGGAGCCGTGCCCGCTGCCGCTCAGATCATTCCGTGATAAACACTTATTGATGCTGTTCTATATACCTTGTTTTACTGGATAGCTTCCGGAAAAATGGCAGATATTATACTGTTTCATCAAAACTCTAGACATATAGGCTACTTTTTATCAATTTTCAACGCGAAGCCGCGGGTGGCAGCTAGTAATACATAATTACAACACCCAGACCAGGAAGAAATATTTTCAGAACATATAAACACTTCCCCCGCTGCGGGAATCGATCTTGCTCCTCTTGAATCTCAGTCGAGCACCTACCCGCCAAGCCACCGAGATCATAATTATTATGTATATTATTTATAATTTACAAACAAACTAAAGCTAAGTACACATACGAGTACGTAGCGTGCTGTGGAGTCGCGGCTTTACGTCTAGTGACGCGTAACTTTACGTCACTTTCAGACCATGCTTTTTATAAGTTTTTATACAATTGTCTCTGCTAAGGCTGGAGGACTAGGTATTTGTTTGTCTAGAGGTGACAGAACGGGTTTTCAGAGTTGTTTATGTTTTTCGCACAACGGATGCCTACCTACATTGAACGCGAATAAGAGTAAGTAGAAAAGCAACATTTGCAATTGAATCGTTGTATTTCTGTACAAATAAGCTCGTTTTGTGGAATATCCTCCAGATCTATCAACGTCTTAGTAAACAAAGAAAACTAAAAAACTATGGCCGCTTTAAGACGTTCGTATTTAAGACTCTAAAAATACATTTCTCTACCAAACCTTCTTTTTGTCGACTGCAAGCATTACGTAGTGAAATTGAAAAAGCGGTCAAGTGCGAGTCGAATTCGCACACGAAGGGTTCCGTACCATCGTAGGTACATTGTACTTACAAAAATGTTTCATATATGGGGCCCTCTTTTATTTTTTATTTTATTTATTTGTTGTTATTTCAGATATAATAATAAATACACTGTCAAAAATTTCAACTCACAGCCCGCTGATAAACGGACGGACGGACAGAGGAGGCTTAGTAATAGGGTCCCGTTAGCACCCTTCGGGTACGGAACCCTAAAACGCAGACGATGACGCTTTATCAATAATAGTGGTTTTACATTATAACGTATTTTTAGACCAAGTATTAAATATTACCACTTAGCTAATCATGCATTAAATTAAATTAAAATACGTTATCGAAAATTGTACCGAGTAAAGACCGCTTGCTGCTAGCTATTCTTATGTCTCGGTGGCGTTTTAACTTCTCTGCTGGACTAGGAGTACAGAAATAACACAGAATGCGTCCAGCTGCTTCTCTCCCCGAGCATGTCGTAAAAGTCGTCTAAGGGATAGTATCCTCCAACATGATGAGATACAATGAGCAAGTATTCCCAAGGAGGGTTGACGTCAGGCAGGCGGCCGGTCATAAAACACCTTAGCCAAAACTCTTAAAGCATGATCCAAGGATCATGCTGTGCCGACCCCACCATAGAGTGGGATGAGGGCAGGAAGATGATGATGATTTATTTATTCTTTTTATTTAACAGACAAAGACGGCTGCAGTTTTCGAGTAACCCAAGTCTCTGACTAACCATAGCCTAGCCAAGGTGCACTTGTAAGCCGTCGTAAGACCGGAAAAGCGAACTAATCGCTGCAATGTTCCCTGGACAGTCTAAGAATGGACGCCATTTCTCAAGAAACTTGTAGCACTACACTCCAGCCAAACTGGAGATACAATTTATGTAAACAAACCGACCATACTTAAGCTAAAATTTACTTTTTCATTTCGTGGTAGGCAAGAATAATAATTCGTTATTGTCCAATTTTATCAGCAATCAGTCTTGTTGTAAGTAGGTTTGGAATAAAACATTAGGTTTGTAAGAGTCAGAACTGGTGTTTTTGGTCATCCAGTCTCCAGTGAGTATTATAATAATGTATCAAAATATCACCTCAAAACCTCCAGCAAAGAATTGAGCAAAGTATTCTACAGATTTCATCGCCATTTCCCGGAGTTTAATGCATCCCTTCAACTGTGCATTACAAACATAGCAGATTGTGCTAAGGAAATCTTTTAAGTAGTACTAATAGTTAAATTAAGGTGTAAAAACTTATGTTGCGAGTTTTATTTACCTAAAACTAAAGTGATTTCATCGTAATAATGAAAAATACGAGACGGTTTCTTCACAAAAATTATCTCATGAGAGTAAAATCTAACGGTATTTATAATCTTACGGTGACATAATCGTACCATACGGCGCGTCGCTCACAGCACAGGAACGAAAGTTGAGGCATAGGCGCAAAAAATTGTAAGTTAGCCTCGACTTTCGTTTCTGTGGGCGACGGGCCTAAGGCTTGAGTATTTTCTTGAGTACGAACCCTAAAACTAATGCTAAGAATTCTGTTTGCTTAATTCCATGTTACGTAGCCGTACTGCAGTTATAACTGACGACAGACTGACAAATACTTGTAACGCATGTCGGAAAACTTGAGTCATTAGTCTTGGACAACAGTGAGTGGAGAAACGGCTAGCTTACAAACTTATTGTGCAGACTTTGTGCCCCAAATGTTTGCAACTTTCACCGTATCCCAAGTTGAGACAACAAAGGAGATAAACTTAACTTCTTATAGAGACGTGCTTATTATTGACTTTGTGATGATTGAATTTATTGGATATGACGTCACTAGAAGCATCAACTTATATTTGTTTTAGTGTTCTATCAGTAATAGAACTCTGTATAAGAGCATCCTACTGGTAATTATTGTCATTTTTAGGGTACCGTACTCGAAGGGTGCAAACGGAAGCCTATTACTAAGCCTCCGCTGTTCGTCCGTCTGTCATGAACTGCAATAGGTAGAGTTGAAACTTTCACAGAGTGTGTACTTGTATTTGCCGCATTACTTAATTACAAATAATAACAATTAAAAAAAATGAAAAAGGGCCTCATACAAGAAACATTTATGTAAATATACGATGGTACAGAACCCTTCGTGTGCGAATTCGACTCTCACTTAACCGATTTTTTAACTACACTAGCGGGTATTTTTAAAAATGCAGATGCAGATGATCTGAAAGCCTTTTGTTCTAAAAACAGTGGTTTAATTTAGTAAAATTTAACCAGTGTTTTAAAACGTCGTGAGATTCGATATGGAGGGACCATCTTTATGCCCACTACAAACTGGCCTTTGGAGACCTTAGATTCAGGTGAATGGAAAAAGAAGAGGGAGGCATTTGCCCAACAGTGGAATCCGTCAGGCTAATACTACTAAGGCCTTTTACCATCTATAGTAAATGATTTGTACAGCGTCAGGAGGCAACTTTACCTTCACAGACGGGACGCTGTAGTAACCGGGACGAATTAAGATGGAGTAGGCTTGTAAGGCTAATAAGTTCAGTAGTAGTAGGTATTATCATAAGTACTAGGTACCTAGAAGTCTAGCACTTGTTGGTTTACTAAAGGAGCTTGCTCTTATAACCTGCGCTGTGCAGGATGTTACCCTAATGGAGAAGGCATGTTTAAACTTGTACAGAGTAGGATGTGCCATTAGTATACTTTTTATTGGCTGGCTTTATGAGCTGTGTTGGTAAAGTTGCGGGTTTGTATTTTATTAGGACGTGGATTATGTTTATCGACCTGGCCTACCGTTTGGGGATATTATGTCGTTTTTATGGGATATAGGCGGCCATGTATTTCTTAATTCTAATCTACTAGGTACTACTACTACTAATCGTGTCACTAGTTCTTACAAACCCGTGTGGTGAAAGGATTTAAAGTGCTCCTTAACGACTCCTTTCGTGCATTTGACACAAGTTTTCGAAATTTTTAGTTTCTACGATATGCTGGTTTACTTCACCGTTTGAGAGTATAGCGCACATAATTTTTTCGAATATTAAATCCACTGGTGCACGGCTTAATTTGAACCCTTGGGATCGCAAGTCGGGATCGCTACCACTAGACCACTAATGCTCTATTTCTAATTGAATTCTCACTACTGCTAACCTAGTACTTACACACTCGTGTCACTATAATTAAATTGAACAAACGTTTAAAGGTTCGAAAGCTTAAAACTCAGTTACTTCATGATCATCATATCAGCCTACACCCTGATACGATACCTGACAGCAGGTATGTGCGTGGAACTAGAGATACCTTGTGATCATAACACCATCTGTACCTACTAACTAGATTCACAGACAAATAAATATTTCATTATTTCATTTCATTATGTCTGTAAGTACAGGTAAACATGAGCGTGTTTGTTGCACATCTGTGCTGATCGATCTTTCTATTCAGCTCAAGCTTACCTGACGGGCGTAACTGTGCAAGCAAACCTGCCAGTTACACGCGCGAATATGGCCTGCTCAAGCTATTCTTGAAAAACTTTACCCATAAAACTTGAAAGACATCATCTTTCTGTTAATCTTGAAACCACCTCTCTTCATTTCATGCGAATGATTTTCTTTTGTTTTTTATTTGTAAATGTGTTTTACAAGTTTCGTAAGTTTTTAAAGGAACGTAATTATTATGGCCCGAAAGAAATATATTATTTATAGCTATTTTCGTCCTCATTTGTTTCTTATCTCACAAGACAAACGACTACGAAACAGTACACCATGATCTTGGCCAGTATCCACTACCTGCGCCTCTGAGTCTAGAGATAGATCCGACGATCCATCACGATGGACCGATGTCGTTCCATCCACACGGAAAAGATGGAATGCTTCTGTAACATAAGTTCGTCCTTTTTATGCCTGCGCTGTGTCTCCCTTTTTCTTTTTTCTTATTTCCAATTTTCAAATGGAGGGATTTTAAACAAGCTTAATATACAAAATAGTTTATAGTTTTTATAGTTTGTATTTGTAACTGTGTTCTTAATAAAAAGTTATTTCATTGTCTGACAACTACTGACAAATAATAATTTTATATACAAAAGAAGCTGTCGGACTATCTAACATAACCCCTTTAGGTATATGGGTCAACAAATATAAATTATTCAAGCGACAAACATTGTTTTAAGATTATCGTAGGTACACTTATTAAAGTTGAATGGGTAGATGTAAAAATCAGCCAGCATAAGTCAGAATCTAAAGGCCGTTGCAAAAGGTCTTTAGCGCTTTCTATGTTTTTTTTTACTTCCAGTCCAGCAGAGAAGTATTATTTAATTTTTATTTTTATTTTATTTATTAATTGTTGCAGTGGCAATAGAAATAAACACTGAAAATTTCAACATACCTATTATGTACGGTTCATGAGAGACGGACAGGAGGTCTAGTAATAGGGTCCCGTTGGTTCGCACACTTCGAGTACAGAACCCTAAAAAGTTATGATTTTCAGAAGTGTCCATTTCCTCTCTCAGTTTCTTAGTTCCCGGAGCACACATTTCATTCTACCGTCTTGCATATTTGCGCCATCTGTTACCGACATCTACTGTTAGGTCAGTACGATCTACTCATATACTTTCTCATATATGAGGAAATTTGTTTCATAACATACTATTCTACTAATATTATAAACGCGAACGTTTGTATGTATGGATGTATGGATATTTGTTACTCTTTCACGCCTAAACGGCTGAACGGATTTGAATGAAATTTAGAATATACATAGTACATGTACTGGATTAACATATAGGCTATTTTTTATCCAAGTACAACGCTAGCGAAGCCGCGGGCGGCAGCTAGTATCTATATACTTCAGCCAAACTGGAGATTTTTGTACAATTTGACAATTTACGTAAACGAACCGTTGGGTATTTTTCGTTATTAGGATGAAATCACTTTAGTTTTAGGTAAATAAACCTCGCAACATAAATTTTCACACCTTAATTTAACTAATAGTAATTTTTAAAAGTTCCATAAACATGTAATGAAAAAGTAAGTTTTAGGTCAAGTATGAGTAGTTTGTTTACATAAATTGTATCTTCAGTTTGGCTGAAGTATCTGAAAAATCCCGCCTTAGTGGTTTGGCAATAAAAGGTAGCTACATTCCAAATTTCAGCGTTCTAACTTCAGCGGTTTCGGCTCGGCGATGATGAATCAGTTAGATTAAGCTCTTTTATAGGTACACAAGATTATGAACTAAAGAATAGTTTACGAAGTTCTACAATGGAAATTGCAGGAAAATAGTAGAACGCAAAGTCTCAAACATCCTTCACTGAGCATAAGCTGGGAACTTCACAATACATCACGTGGCGTAACGGTCCGTATGCGACTCGGGTGAACCATGATACAGAAACACCACGGTGAAACATAAAAGAATATACATGGAAAATATTTAGATAATGTTATTCACATGAAAAAACATAGAATGCTTTTTCATATGAATAACATCCAGCTGCTTCTCTCCCCGAGCATGTCGTAAAAGTCGACTAAGGGATAGTATCTTCCAACATGATGTGATACAATAAGCAAGTACTCCCAAGGAGGGTTGACGTCAGGCAGGCGGCCGGTCTTAAAACACCTTAGCCAAAACTCTTACAGCATGATCCAAGGATTACACCTACCCCACATTGAGTGGGATGAGGGTTGGAAGATGATGATGATGACTATTTATTTTTAGATCTCCGTTTTATAGGGTTCCGTACCCGAAGAGTACCAACGAGAGTGCCATCTAAGCCTCCGCTATTCGACCGTGTGTCAGCGGGCCGTATCTCAATAACAGTAATAGGTAGAGAGTTGACATTTTCAAAGAGGTTGCCGCTATAACAATAATTAAAAAAAGGGGGCCCTATACAAGAATCATTTATGTACAGGGAACCCTTAGTGTGCGAATTCAACTCGCACTTAACCGGTTTTTTTTATTATTATTTTCACGATCGTTTTTAAATGGTTAGGTACACTATTTTGATATTCCACAAAGCCTAACCATCGGATCCTGCTACATGGCCTCGGTTATACCCTGATTAACCCTAGACCAGGCCAGATTTTGGGTCCTGTCTATGTAAGTTATTTTTGGGATGAATTTTATATCAAAAAAAAAATTATAAGTATGGCTAAACACTAAAATATACATTTCAATTATATTTAAAGTGTTTTTATAGTTATTTTAAAATGAACGTGAAAGTAGTTTCTTTATGTTGATACACATTTATTTATAGTAGATACCACACAAGAAGTGCCACTGGTAGATGCTAGTATGTATCATAAATATCATTTTACTTCTCATGCAAAACAGCGAATTTAAGTTATTCACACTTTATGAATGAACGAAATTATTGTAAAATATCTCCAAATCTGTCCTTTGATTAGGTATTTTTGTTCTCAAGTAATTTGATTCTTCGGAATCCAGCTGAAGAGTCGTAATACCATCTGAAATCGTCCTCTTAATTAAGCGAACAATGATTGATAGCTGTCTAAGAGTAAGAATATTCTACGTAGCGTTAGCGTTGTTCTGCCGGCTCTATAACTTACTAAATATATTATTATCCCTACAAAGTTTATACACGTGCCGACGAGTCAGACTGACAAGACTTGTCAGTCAAATCAAATGTCAAATAACTAATTTTATGTATGTCATCAATGATAATATAACAAAGATTATGTGTATTTTATTCAATATCATTGCGCCAGAAAGTAATCTGGCCAGTGTCTTGGGCACGCTTCCACCGTCTGATGAGCTGTATCATGTGAGCAAGCTATAGACCGTTTGCAACGGCCTATAAATAGCGCAACTGTATTTCTTTTGTATTTTGTCAATTATACAGAACACCTGCCAAAACAGCAGTGGTAACCTTAACAGCCCCGTCTACTGCCAAAACCAGGGCTCGATGTCCAGCTTCTTTCAAACGGGATCAATCACATATTCGTATGAAATTAATGAGTTTGCCATTACAATTTTAACAATAAGTGTAAAAACTTAAATAAAACTGACGTAGAATGGATTGCAATATGAAGTTTAATTCAATCTATGATGAAGTTTTTCCGCATTAAGTACACACACAAATACCCTGACCCCACTTCTCCGGTTGACAAGAGGTTGACGACAAGTGTGGCGCCGCAGTTACAGAAGTTTCGTGATCTGAGTTGACAGCTGTGTCAATCAACGCGTCGAAATTTGACAGTTATTTTCACGGCATCCGCACATGTTAGCGGTACGTGCGGAAACTCCATAAAGGTTATTGACTCAACCTACAATGACCCTTTGTTCTAGGATGTAATGGCTCTTAAAAATAATTATTAGTAAGACTGGCGATGTTACAAGGTTTGTTACTTAGTTTTATAGTATTGATTGGTTGGGTGCGGGGAGGGGGGCTGATGGTCTAGTGGTAGTGAAGCCGCCTTCTGATACTAAGCCCGTGTGTCTAATACTAAGGAAACCGGCATGTCATAGAACCTAAAAAGTTCGAAAACAAGTGCATAAAAGGTTTTGAGGATTTCTTCAATTCTTTCACCACACTGGTTCGAAAGAACTAGTAATACGGCTAGTAGTAGTATCCACGATTAATTTATTTGACATATTCGCGATATTAAAGAAAATTAACCAGCAACATTAAATTCAAAAAACATGGTCCAACTCACTAATTCGTAAACCATTGCCCATCAATCATGTAGAATCATGTAAACAAGTGCTATTCATTAAAATCACTGGACAACGCTCCGTAGCACAACTTTCTCACTATTGTATGGCATTACATACATACATACATACATACATACATACATACATACATACATACATACATACATACATACATACATACATATTATCATGCCAATATCCCTAATGGGGTGGGCAGTCCACTCCTGATTCAAAGTCCTAAGATGGATATGGTGAACCATGTTGACAGGTGATCCTCACAAACTTTCAAATTTATAATATTACTAGCTACCTCCCGCGGCTTCACTCGCATGTTACCTGGATGAAAAATAGCCTATATGTTAATCCAGCATATGCACTATGTATATTCCAAGTTTCCGTTCAGCCATTTAGGCGTGATTGAGACACAAACATACGTTGTCACATCCACACATCCTCGCAAACTTTCGCGTTTATAATATTAGTAGGATAACAATTGTAATTGAAGAAAATCCAATAAAGAAAAGTTTCAGGACTATACATACCTTTAAATTTATTTTATTTTAGAATCACTAGTACACACGACATCACAAACGGTGCTAGACCGCTTAAATATCGTGTTTTCGCTCGACCAAGCCCGATATTTCACCGTAAGCGAGCTTTAGCAAAAAGATCATTTGAATTGAAAGCGACGGCTCAGTCCGCGCCTGATGGATGGCCCCGAGGGTCGCCCCACAAATATTCGATACGTGAGAAAGATTTATGAAAACCGAAAACAACCTTTTTCTAATTGACTGTCTCTTTATCAACACCAGTTCATTACTCGACTACGCAGAGCAAGGTATTTTAGAAGCGAATATTTTTAACTTCTCTACTGGACTGGATGTGAAGAAAATATCAAAATACATAGAATGCGTTCAGATGCTTTTCTCCCCGAACTTGTCGTAAAAGTCGACTACGGGATAGTCTCCTCTCCAACATGATAGACCTATGAACTGATCAACTGTCACATTGGTTCTCTATATTCATCTTAGGACTTTGTATCAAGAGTCTGCCGACGATACGAGCGTTATAATATGGTATAATATACTGCATTTCCTAGCTGACAGGCTAGGGAAAGAGGTTTACCCCAGAAAACTCAAACGCGACTCAGAGTTGAGCATGTCTCAAGTCACGGTTTTATGACAGTTTTTGATGAAAATCTGTCAAAAACTCGTCATTTGAGACGTTTCTCAACTCTGAGATGCGTTTGAGTATTCGGGGGCTAGCTAAGTACTCTATCTGCCAACAGTTTTCAGCAAGCTGTATACAAACTGAACAAAAGCTTTAGACTACATTGTTAGGGATGCCACACGAGCACTTCTAAGCTTCGTTCATTATTTTATTTTAACGATAAAATAACTGCTTTGAATAATAGTAGTAGTAAGAGTAGGACGAACTTCTATTACTATTATACTATTCTTCGAAACAGTGTGGTTTTAAAGTGCGCCTCAAAGAGGTTCTTTTCGTGCACTGGACACATTCTGTAGGTTCAACGGCATGCCGGTTTTCTCATAATGTTTCGCCGTTTATGAGTTACCTACTAGTAAAATTCTTGATTTTGACTTTGCTGTTTAATATCCAACCAAAAGATGGACGAAAATAATATCATAGTCAGACTGATTGCTCCAACTGGAATTGATATACAGCCCACTGAGAAACTGACGACCTCGGTGGCGTGGCGGTAGAGTGCTCGGCTGAGACGCATGAGGCGCGGGTTCGATCCCGCCACGGGAGAAATGTTTGTATGTTCTGCAAATATTTTTTGCTTAGTAGTTGTCCCACAGTTGGGTGCGGGCCTCTTTTGTTTTACTTCACTTCTTTAATAGTTTAATCGAACGTGTTCCGTCTTTGACAGAATCATCTAAAAATGCTGGTTTTACGATGGATTTCTATAAAATATCGTAAGTGGAATCTGGAAATAGGTACGCCATAAAATTCTTTGGAATATTTTGATTTTACGTCTACAACGGGGGGATTTGAAGCGTTATACCGAATATTGAAAATTTAAATTTTATGATTCACAAACTTGAATATCTTCTTTCGCGTTTGTGTAGAGAAAACCTTATTGATATCTACATAGTTTAAACGTCTCTTTTTTAGTCCGTCCATCCGTCCGTTCGTCCGTCTGTCAGCGGGCTGTATCTCATAAACCGTAATAGGTAGAGAGTTAAAATTTTTACAGTTCATTGGATACAGCCTGCTGAAAGACGGACGGGCGGACAGCAGAGTCTTTGTAACAGGGCCCCGTTGCCACCCTTTGGGTACGGAACCCTTATTACAAGCAAACTTTTGACAGATCTGTGCTTTGCTCTTTTGCACAAGAGGCGCGAGTTCGATTCCCGCTACGGGAGAAATGTTTGTATGTTCTGCAACTATTTCTTCCCGGTCTGGGTGTTGTAGTATTACCTATATATTATAAGTATGTTTACAAAAAAAAAGTTTATGTATTCTGTTAGCCATCTGGTGCCCATAATACAAGCTTCGCTTAGTTTGGGGCTAGATGGCGCTGTGTGAAATGTCAACAAATATTTATTTATTTAATGCTAACTTGAATTGACTTTAGGTACAGATAAAAAGTCGTTTCTTATTGCATCGTCTGACAACATTGTGTCTGGAAGAGCACGAAATAAACTTTATACTCTATCGTAACATTGCGAGAACTGTCAAAAGCGTCCTATAGTTAACTACCCTCGCTTGAAACAGACAAGAAACACCGTGCAGCATCTAACGTGGCTGTAAAATACTGTTTCACATCACAACTCCTGGGAAAGTAGAAATGGCAATGGACTGTAGGTTCTGTATCATAGAGGTCGGAAAATAGTCCTTGTGTGTAGTATAGCATAGTTATGCGCTATTTCGCAGGATTTATGTAAATTGAAAAAAAAAACATTAGGATAATTATGAATACTAAAAAGATTTCACTTTTGGCATTGCCTAGGTGTAATGTAATAATTATTTATTCTTTTAGAATTCACCTTCGTCTCCTTTAAGAGGGAACCAAGGAAGGGTAAGCTGTTTTTAAAAAAAATATTCAAAATTTTACGGATAAGTTTATTACTGGTATAAGTCCCATTTGTCCCGAGGTAAATGCGTATTTGTGTTTGTTTCCTGACGACCTAGGTGACGTGACGGACGAGTGTTCGGCTGAGACACAAGAGGCGCGGGTTCAGTTCCCGCTATCATAAAAATGGCCAGATGGCGCTGTGCGGAATGTCCACAAATATTTATTTATTTATTTCCACTCATCTTCGTAACTGCTGAAAGGATTTGGCTGAAACTTGGAGAACATGTACTTTATGCCCTAGAATAACACATACCCCAGAGTCAGGCCCTAGGAGCTGGTGTTCCTTAAAACAATAACCTTGCAGTTTCTCCACATTTTCTTACCTCGATGTCACTGTGAGTGTTTCTAGAAATAATTTCTGATATTTTGTTAAACCAAGTGATAACATTTACGTTTTATTGCGACGTCTCTGAGCGGATTTGAGCTGTTTAACTTTTATTGGTGTTTAGTTCTGTTTACTGGACGGTTTTAGTGCGTTCATTTACTCCCACGAGTTTCAATTAGTAGTGGAAAATCTGCATCATTATTATGAAGTTTATAAGCTTGTTTTAAGTTAGTAATTTTAGAAGGTACTTGTGTGTTGTCAATAAAGTGTCAGTGTCCGACGGGCTTTCAGTCTGGTGCGCTTATTTTGGTAATAACGAGCGGACGGAAAAGCAACCTTGGTAGAATGAACACATTCGTCCAAAGCTGCACCGCATGCAGATTATAAACAATGTGATTGTTTGTCTTGAAACCTATTTCCCTAGCCTATAATCAAATTGCTGGTAGTCTAGTGATATCGCCTTTGGCAGTTTCAAACCCGGATTCGTCCCGAACATCGTGCACCAATGGATTTTTCATTTCGAGAAATTTATTTACATTCTCAAACATCGTGAGGAAACCCGCGGCTTAGTCAGCTCTGTACGTATAGCCGAGAGGATGGTGTAAGATACTGGGCAAGTCTACTCCATTTCAATTCGTCCCGGGCACTACAGCGTCCCGTACGTGTAAGCAAAGGTTGCCTCCTGAAGCTATATAGATCATCTGATATACCTAGATACATACCTATCTTAGTTTTTTATGTAATCAAATAAATTAATCTTACAGTACTACACCGATTCTGAAAATTCTTTCAGTGGTAGCAATACAATACATTTACTTCCGCATGCATTTAGAAAAGAGGACAAAATAAAAGCAATCCTTACTTACAATAAAATTGACATAAGAATTAAAAATAGTCGATGGAAGATGAAACAGACGAGAAGGGTATAAGGGCTTAAAAATGAAATTTGAAATCCAATTGCTAATAAATTCGTGTCAAACGAAACTCATCCGTATTCCGAAGTTCCAAGGCTTGCTTTTGCGGGTAAAGTGAGGATACCTTAGGACATTTTAAGAGGAGTGGGGAAATTGTAATAAGCAGGGATGCGCTGAGCTTACAATAATGTGAAGCTCGAAGTTTTCATTTTGTATTTCTGTGAAAGCGTAAAAAAACTTGAATCGGTTTATGCTCGTCGAGGAAGCGAATAATCTTTCAAGTACCAGCAACATCTGGCCTATTTAACCGATGAAATATTCAACAAACAAATATGGCGAAGATTTTTTCTGTTAATTAGGTATGTTGAGATTAATTAGAGTCTGCTTCGAAAGATTGCGAGGATGTTATGATGTATGTTAATTAACCGCCAAATACTCAAACACATCTCAGAGTTGAGCACGTCTCAAGTGACGAGTTTTTGACAGATTTTCATGAAAGTGGGATGACAACAACAACAACATAACTACATAATTAACTTACAATGGGTTGAAATACCCCATATATCCTTGTCCCGTAGTTTGGGATCTAATAACACACGTTAGGGGAAATGTTATAGTTTCCAAGTTATCCGCAAGAACAGACCACTTTGACCTACTTTTTGTGCGTTCAGATTAGCGATGTCAATATTGGTTGAAAAAGTTTATCAGTTGACAGTTGACTGCTGAATTTTTTTTTCGAATATTTTATTCTGTTCCAAAAACTTTTATTTCTTGTAACCGAGTACAATTTCGCTTAAAATAAAACATATGAATATCTTGTTGCAAAAATAGTCACTTTTTAACCACTTTTGTTAGTTATACGGGTTGTACGGGAGAAATGTTTGTATGTTCTGCAAATATTTCTTCCGGGTCTGGGTGTTGTATTATAAGTATGTATTCACAAAAAAAAGTATAAAAGTATTCTATCAGCCATCTGGTTCCCATAGTACAAGCTTTGCTTAGTTTGGGGCTAGATGGTGCTGTGTGAAATGTCCGCAAATATTTATTTTATTTTTAGGGTTCCGTACCCGAAGCGTGACAACGGGACTCTATTACTAAGCCTTCGCTGTCCGTCCGTCCATCCGTTTGTCAGCGAGCTGCATCCTTGGACGAATAAACTTATTCGTCGAGTAATTACATTATGAGCTAGTGGTCAACTCTTGTGATGGAGTTTTTAGACCACGTGTGATGTGATGAAAGAATATAAAGTGCAAGTCAAAAGGCTCCTTTCGTGCACAGGTTCTACGACATGCCGGTTTCCTCACGATGCTTTCTTTCACCGTTTGAGAGTACTTATATAGCGCACGTAAAGTTTTCGAAAGGAAAAATCCATTAGTGCTGACCGGTTTTGAACCCATGTACTTAGGATCGGAAGGCGGGGACACTGTCGCTAGATGACCAAACGGTAGGAAAAAAAACAAAAAAGTAGCAACGAAGCGGACCTTAAAAAAGTTCATTCGTTCAAAATCGAAACAGACTTTTGCTTTAGGTTCGGAACTTTTCCAGGTTGACTGCTGGCAGCACTGGTATAGGCCCCCCACAGTTCAAAAAAGTTATAAAGGCAGTTATAACCAAAGCTCAAGAAAAGCTTTTAAATGAAGTAATAAATCTTTGGTCCAAGGGTGCGGCAGCTGGCGAGCACGTGGTCTGGCCGCGAAGCAGCCCCCGCTGTCGCTCTTAAAGTTTTTTCAACACTTTGGTAAAGTAACTACTTCGTTTGAGTACGGGAGTAGAATTAATATTTAGTTTTTGTTTCTGTTGACCCTAGAACATACATACATAATATCACGCCCGTATCCCGGTAGCCTGGAATTTAAACCTGGAAGTAGCACATGCTGAGAGTTAATCTTTTTGGCCACAATAAAACGCCGATTGGTCCGCGGGAAGGGTGAAAATTATGTATATATTTAATCAGAATAAGTATCAGTTCTCGTTTAAATTAGTTTATAATAGATTGGTAGTTGTAGGTACTTTTTGTCGTTTTTGTCTGTCTTCTCTTTTTCTTTTCTGTACCTTATTTTTTGTCCTGTTTCCGTTTGCAATATGTCATTTTTGTGTGTGCCAAATAAATGTTATTTCTTTCTTTCTTTCTATCTATCCCCAATGGGGTGGGCAGAGCCACAAGCAAACATAAGAAAGCTTGCAGCCACTTCTGATTGAAACTCCTAAGATGGATATGATGAACCATGGTGACAGGTGATCAGCCCATCGCCCATATAGGTGATCCATCATTTTGGAAAAGATACCTACACCTTGGTCGCCTTTTATGACATGCTCGGGGAGAGAAGCAAAATTGATTTTTGTTGACCCTAGATATTTCACTCAGTATTTTTCTATCTTTTTAAAAAAAAATAACATTAGGTATATCGAAGTGACCGGCGGAAGTGGGGGGAGGCCTTTGCCCAACAATGGGATAAGATGAGCTAGTAGTAATAATAATAATCTGTATTCTCTCTATATTATAAAAAAAAATATTTTTGAAAAACTAAGTGCACAAAGAAATTTAGACAGACATGGATAATTGATTTTTTTCTATGCTGTTAGAAAAGTGTAGAGAAAATAACCAGAAACACAGATCTTATTCTGCCGTTGACTAACACCTCTGGCTTCCAAAAATATTTCCCCTATGAAAACTGGGTATATTTAAATTTCTATGTTACATAATAAACCTTTTTATGTGAAATAAAGACAGCTATTTTGACGGGAACTGATACGAATTTGGTACAACCATAATAATGTTTTCTTGTAAGGAAAAGGATGAGTAAAAAGGCTTGGGCCTCAGTATAATGACTTAAAACACAGATAAGAAATAATTACTCTAATTAGGGGATCATAGTTAATCCGGGTTTGGAAGCTGAAAGCTGAGTTTGAAGAAATTATAAATTTCGTAGCTGTGCACGAGAGGTTTTGCTTTGTTTACGAAGTGCTAAGCTGTCAAACGGTACAGTTATTTTGTGGTTTTGTATGATGCCACTTGTTTTCAACTGACTTCACAGGTTCTGAATTCAGCTTTAATTCACGAATGAATAATAAATAAATAACAAAACGTAACAATTGATTATCTAAGAATAAATATTTGTAGACATTTCACACAGCGCCATCTAGCCCCGAAGTAAACAAAGCTGGTACTATGGGAACTAAATGACTGATAGAATATTATTTTTGTAAATACATTCATATATTGCAGGCCTTGACCCTAGAATCTAAGACCTAGAACCTAGACCCATGTCCAAGTGATCCCCGTGATTTTAAGGAATAAAAAAAATTTGACTTTGATTTTGACTTTGACTTGACTCTGAATCAATGACAATTCTCTGATGAGAATCACTCGCCATCACTCACAGCTTGATTTCATTGCTGGCTATAGGCCATAGGCCTCACTTCACTTATGCCAATACCCAACTAGCTTACCACTCCCCCCACTGTGGACGTAAACCTTCCGCCCTCCCCTTTACCGTGGGCATTTTATTTACTATGGGCACATTTCCACTCTACACATTTCTCGTTTACTTTCAATCAGGCGTCATTCCCGTTTGAATAAATCTATTGGGTTTTTCGCGTAAACTTTATACCTCGATTAAATACAAATACAGCTGTGGTTCTATTCATACCTACCGTTCTTAAAAAACTGTGACGGGTGTTTTGAGGCTAGGAATATAGCGATAGGTGAAAAAATGAGGCTTAGAAAAAAAAATGGTTTCGATTTTATAAATTGCGTAGTCGGTCAAAACTTTTCAGCAAATTTTTCTCACTTCTGGAACATTATAAAGCATATAAAATAATTTCGAAGCCTACTAAGTTTCGTCAATCATCATCTGGACAAAAAACAAGTGCGAGTCGAATTCGAACACGAAGGGTTCCGTACCATCGTACATTAAAAAATGTCCCTTGTATGGGACCATTTTTTTTATTTGATGTTAAAGCGGCAATAGATATACAACCTTTGTGAAAATTTTAACTTTCTACATAATACGGTTCGTACTAAGCCTTCGCTGCCCGTCCGTCCGTTTGTCTGTCAGCGGACTGTATCTCATAAACCGTAATAGGTAGAGTTGTAATCACAGTGTATTTCTATTGCCGCTATAACAACAAATAATAAAATTAAATAACAGAACCCTTTGTGTGCGAATTCGACTCGCACATGTCTGTTTTTTTTTAATGTCGCCCTATTGCGCTATCGGACGTTCTAGATTTCTTCATCTGTAATCTACCAACTTATCTTGTGAACAAATATGAGCGTGTTTCATGGCCGCACACCAAAGGCAGTACCGACTAATTATTGCTCGGGGAAAATCCATAATCAAGTTTCTTTTTTCTCCTCCAAGATTGCTCCTTTTACTGAACCGTGAAAAATGAAAATATAAATTTTATTGAAACGAGCTTCAATTCTTATCTTTTACTGCGCATTGTAGCCCTGTGGAAAGGTTGGGGAAAATGAAGGGATACAGATAAAAAGGATAAAGCGGTAATATAAATTGGTGTAAGTGAGTGCGTGGGGGCGCGATGCTGCCTGACAGCAGCTGTCAAAGTGACAGGTGACAGGTTGTGTAGCGAAGAGCAAAATTTTCCTCTTCATGATATTCTTAACAGATTGTAGCTGGAGGATCACAGTTATAAAATATATTACGCAAAAATCGCTGATATGCCATCTAATACAGTGAAATCTTTTTTTTTATAACTTAAAAAAAAACACTATTAAATGGACTGTCAGCGATGTTCGTAATGTTTTCGTGACTGACAGACTGATTTATCAACGTATAGCCTAAACCATAAGTCTTAGAAACATGGAACTTGGAAGGTAGATTCCTCTTATGGCGTAGAGGTGCACTAAGAAAGGAATTCCCGAAATTTCTCTCCTGAAGTGGTAAGATGAAGTTTGTATGAAAAGTATATAACTCAAGGTCGGTCCCGGTTTTGAAGTCGTTAAGCCACGACGGAGGCCTTTAGGCGGCCTAAAAAAACTCCGTCACTAGCTCATACGAACTCACTTTTATCCGGCACAAATTGTACACATGTACCCTTTGAAATATCATTTAGTCGACAGCACAAAAGCAAAGTGGCATAACCGCAAAAACTTATTTTTGCCGAGGAAGGGCTATTAAAAAGAGGAAAGAGTGAGCTTCATTAAGCCACGTCACCGACGGACCTCGGCGCGTGACACGACTGAACAAGGGTACCTATTGGAGAATATTCTGGTAAAAATGACCGAAGTTGTTGCTTTTACCTTTTTAAAGTGGTTTTATGTTTTGTGTTGGTGGATTAAAATTAGGAGCCGTTCCAATTGACAGTGTGTTCTCGTTTTCTGTTTGTGTTTGCAATGTATTTGATATATATAATTACATAGGCACCTATATAAATTAAGTTCTTTATTAAAATAAAATTATTTATTTTCAAGTTACATGGTTATTTAATTACCCTAGTTCTTTTCTTACTTACGAAGTAAAAGAATAGTCAAAGTATCACGATATGTAGAGAATAAATTTATCGCCAAACTATTCAAAACCATTATTTTGGCAGTTTTTGGTCTACTATGATAAGTCTATTTAAATAAATAATAATATGTGGCCATTTCCATAAATGAAAACTATGATCTCATAATTTTTATCAGAATAATACTCCTTGAATTGATTACCAAACGCCAGATTACAAATTAGGTTTAGTGACATAGGTCATTTCACGTCCCACCGTCCAACAGATCATCATAGTAATGACCATGATCAGTGTTTTATTTCTACTGCAATATTATATTTTTATTAAAAATATTTTTGCAAAATGTCACATTGAAATAGATAATCTAGATATAAAAAAAAACTCTACGATACTGACTGACTGGTTGACAATCAACTCCTAGCCTAAACCTAAAGCAGAGGATGCAGCGGAAATATGAAGTTTGCATTAAAAAATATCTCGAAACGGAAAAGTAAATAATTAAAATTATCCGATGCGGGTTTATATAAACAATCTTGGTAACAAGTTTGTTAAAAGCAATATAAGTAAAGCTGGATTCATGGTCTGCAATAAACGTATTTTATTTTATTTTATTTATTTAATAGTCTTGAAATATGAAATCGGACTTTAGAAAGAGATAACCGTCTAGTTTCGGCTTTGTAGATTAACATTGTCATTCAATCACTCAGAATCTCCGATTTGACTCTTACCAATCACAAAAAAAACTACTGCCGAAATACTTACAGTGTTATTCATATAAACTTTGCGGGCCGTTAGTTAAATCAAAGTTATTCAAATTAATTCATAATAAAGATGGAAAAAAAAACATTTATTTAGCACACACACAAAACAAACAATTAAAATGTTACCTACAGTTTCAAAAGCACTAGGTTCTCTTTTATTGACTTTGTGAACAAAATCTTGCAAATTAAAAATCACATTAGCTCGCCCGTACAGTGTAACAGCGCGCAGATATTAAAACGGCGAGTAAACGTGTCCAATAAGTCTGTGTACGGCAGCATTTTGTAATCTTGTCTTGTCATGACGACCTGTTGGCGTGGCGGGCGAGTGCTCGGCTGAGACGCAAGAGGGGCGGGTTTGATTTCTGCTACCGGAGAAATGTTTGCATGTTCTGCAAATATTTTCCTCCGGATCGGCGTGTTGTAACATTAGGTATGTATTATAAGTATGATTTACAAAAAAAGCGCCATCTAGCGCTAAACTAAGCAAAGCTTGTGGACCAGTTGGGAACCAGATGGCTTATAGAATACACATTTTTTTTAAATACATAATACTACAACACAAAGACCAGCAAGAAATACGAATATTTGCAGAACATGCAACCATTTCTCCCGTAGCGAGAATCGAACCCGCGCCTCTTGCGTCTCGGCCGAGCACTCGCCCGCCACGCCACCGAGGTCGTCAACAATACTATGATACTAAATTAAGTACTAAGATGTCTTCATAAGTTTATGAGTGCGGTGGGTAAGCTGACATATTAGACAGTGACATTATTACGTCGCTACTTGGCGCCAGGTGGGTACAACTTGGCTCTACCTGGCTATTTTATCATACTTATACTTGTACGTTATAGCTTGACAACTGACAGGTATACTATCAGGCATCACAGATTTGTTTTTATTTCATAGCACTCAATACGGGCATTTAAACTCAAAACTCATTGAATCCGTAACCGCGCACACCGTTGCTTAACTTTGACGATCAATCAAGAACGTCTAAGCAAGCTACGCCACGAGCGCTTCGTTTTTTAAATAAAGTGCAATGTCAAACGTAATATACAACGGCGAATGTTTAATTTAAATCGAACGCAGCTGCGCGGATTTAATGTCTTCGCGAGACAGAGACAGATTAATAAGTATTGGGAGAAAGGGATGGCAATATCGCTGGAAAGATTAAAAAGGAGATGTATCACAAATATATGGAACCTAGGCCTGGACGGTGCACACTTGTATAAACAAAGTTAACGGTGCTAAATCCGTAATCCAATAGTTAAAATAGTAGAAACCAGGCAATAAACAAAGAGATAAAGCTATATAAAGGCCTTTTACCATCTCATCATCATTATCTTCCTGCCCTTATCCCACTCTATGTGGGGTCGGCACAGCATGATCCTTGGATTGGATCCTTGGATCATGCTGTAAGAGTTTTGGCTTTTTACCATCTATAGTAGATGATTTATATAGCGTCAGGAGGCAACTTTTACCTTTATAAACGGGACGCTGCAGTGCCCGGGACGAATTAAGATGGAGTAGGCTTGCCCGGAATTCCATCTTCTCAGCTTAGTCGGCCTTCTCCACAGAAAAGACATGGTCAATACGTGCGGAACTAACTCTGCCCTCCTATATCTAAAACATCGCTAAGCCACAAAACCAAGTTTTGAGATATGAGCGAAAAACGCGGTAGTATAAATATATATTTTATCGTAGATAGCGCTGTTTTTGCTAGAACTATTTCCTGAACTAAAAACGCTAGAAGAATGATTCTAAAACAGATCGATAGAGAATTTTTTTCTAAGTAGAATGGCATCAAAAACTCAAAATCGACCCCCTGTGGCCTAGCGATGTTTTAGATATAGGAGGGCAGAACTAAGCCGCGGGCTTCCTCACAATGTTTTCAAGCTATATACAAACGTCACAAACCAGTGACACCACCATTTGTTTAGCTGATCATCGTAAGGCAGGAACATAATAGAACGTTTTAAGCTCAATTTAGCGGATCCCTGGCGGCATTAAATAAACTTGTTGCTATTGGAGCGGTGCCAGCGGCAGTGTGACGCGGCTTTACGCAATACGCGTATGCAACAATTGTTCAATCACACTAATATTATAAAGAAGAAAGATTTTTGTTTTTTTGTTTGTTTGTAACGAATAGGCTCCGAAACTACTGGACCTATTTCAAAAATTCGTTCACCAATAGAAAGCTACATTATCAGGGGCCAGTATAGGCTTTAATATATATTAAAAAAAATTAGGGATCCGTAAGAAAATTGCAATATTGTAACCCAAGGTAGAAAACCCAAAATAGTTTTTGGCGTGCGCTGCGAAAACTATTGATTATAGAACAAAATGATGTACCTACTACACGTGCACGAAGTCGCGGGCAACAGCTAGTACTTAGATACTTTTAATGCCATAGCAACATTGCTACTGTCGAAAAGCGCCTTACATTTTTTGACAGACATTGTTGCTATGGTATGCCTATTTATAGCACTCCAGGATTATCTGGACAGCTTTCTAACAGTGAAAGAACTTTCAGGATTGGTTCAGTAGTGTCTTGGATTACGCTCTACAAACATACAAACTATACATCTTTATATATGAATGAAAAACTTCTTTTAGTCCTTTGTCAGTAACTTTAAACTTCTCCAACACTATCTCCATCATCTTAAAAGATTGAAAACGCTCCAAAACTCTTAAGCTTCGGTTTCTTAAAAAAACAACCACCGTTTGAAGATGATCGACATCGCTTCAGTACTGTCCTTAGACTGTGAAGTTCCAAAATAGGTTATCCATACGCTTACTAACCCGGAAAAATGAATGAATGAATGAATGAAAATGCTTTATTGCACACCTTACAATTAAATTTGATAATTATTTAACAAAATTGAAATGTACAACGGGCGAAGAAATACTTGCAGAACATAGAAACATATTTCTCCCGTAGCGGGAATCAAACTCGCGCCTCTTGCCTCACCACAGGTGCGGTCCGAAAAGGGGGGGGGGGCGGGTCGCAGGGGACATGACATGAATGAATCAATGAATGAACATGACGGTCAACGTTTCCTAAGAAACCAATGCTTCAAACACAGGTGTTAACGTGGGAAATAGTTTAAAGTGCAGAGCAAGTCCCACTTGAGTTTACTGTTCAGTTGCGGCTTTATTTTCTCTACGTGAGACGCGACACGTCTTATAAATAGTCCCGCAAGACTCTGTAATATACAATCTTGGTGTACAAGTTATGAATTTATGACTACACATGGAGAAGCAAAATGAAAAGTTGTTAGATATAAATAGCGAAGTACCGTAAGTTGTGTCTAGATGTAGGTACACACACACAAAGGCCTTTTACCATCAGTAGATGATTTATTCAGCGTCAGGAGGTAACTTTTACCTTCACTAACGAGACGCTGTAGTGCCCAGGACGAATTAAGATCGAGTTAGCTTGCCCAGCACCTATTCCATCCTCTCAACTTAGACGGCCTTGTCTGATTGATGATCATTGATGTTTTCCTTCACCGTTTGAGAGTACTGGTATAGCGCACGTAGATTTTTCGCACAGAAAAATGTGATCTGAGGATGCCCTTTAAACCTAAGGGGAAAATCTCAATGATCATAAGACCTGTCGTACTGAGACTAAAGAAAAGTGCATGCTACAGACATGCAAATGTTGAGATATACCTATGTCTGGAGTGACCAGAATGGAGATATGGAGATACGGAAAAAGTACATCAGAGGGAGTTTGAAAGTAGAGTGACAGATAAAATGAGAATGTGTGAGTGACTTATTTGTAGTATTACGTAATACAATCGATGGTTACTGTAACCAACCGTTAATATATTGGTGAACAGTGGCTTAGTGTATTATTTATGACGAAATAAATATTGATGTCTACAGTATCTGGGTATCGAAACGTCTCGTTACGACGGCCAGTAAGCATTCAAAGACTAGCGCTCCACTGCTTTATGAGCACCAGTTATTGACGCTATCGAGTGATTATAATGAACATAACCCAACAATCATAGTTCTGACTTAATTCCCTGTTTCGTGCGTATCAGAAACTACGAGTACCAAATGATATTCTGAAATTTTATATTGTACACAGAGACAAACGCACGTACTTAGAAAGGCAAGCTTAAATACTTTCTACCAGCAAACCTTTGAGGTAAGGGAGAGGCTTTAACATAGGTGGATGTATGTATACAGTACAGAGACAGGGAAAAAAAATATAGACAAAACATACAAAAATTCACATATTTATAATAATTATAGTAGGATAAGTTTTGTAATGTAATAAATTGATGGGTTTGATTTACCGAATTTAAAGTTTATTTATTTTTTCTAGTGCTTAAGGCGATGTTCTTTGCGAGTCCCTTTGTTTCCGATGGCCTGGCTAATTAATATTTCGATGGCATTGCCCCTTTCGCTGTCTTTCTGTATCGGAGAGACTAATGAAGGACTTTGTCAGTGAAACTCTTGTTTTAGTGTTTCGTTGTTTGAAAGAACTTCAGTCTTGGGTAAGTACGGTGTATTGTTTAATATCCGGTTCTTATACAATTTTTTTCAATAACTCGCTTTTTCAGAAAACTAAATAAAATATTGTTTTTAACGTAGAACTTATTTTTTTTTAATCGAGCACGTAACTCCATGACTTTTCGACAACACCAACGCTTTCAGACTTCGCCTCAGTGGCTCTGAAGAAGACCCTGTATATTACAAACGACAAACAAAATATTGTTACATTTTAACATTGTTGCTGTAGTTATTTAGAATCTATCAAACGTATAATATTTTAACCCGGCATAAAAGGATACATCATCATCATCTTCCTGCCCTTAACCCACTCTACGTGGGGTCGAGTAAGAGTTTTGGCTAAGGTGTTTTATGACCGGCCGCCTGCCTGACGTCAACCGTCCTTGCGAATACTTGCTTATTGTACTCATCAATCATCATGTTCGAGAAGATACTTTGTCGACTTTTACGACATGCTCGGGGAGAGAAGCAGCTGGACGCATTCTAAGTTTTTTCTTTACTCTCAGTCCAGCGAAGAAATAAAAGGATACATAAACAAAAAAAGTATAGCGTTAAATACAAAGAATGTAGAAAGGTATAGATAAAGAGAGAAAGCGCTAGAAATTAATATCCTTTTCTTAAAATATAAAAGTGGTTTTTTTAGTCATAAAAATCAAAACTATACTTTTGTAACAACTGAAAGGAAAACGTATGAAAAATCACTAACATTTTTCGTCATCCTTTTCATAAATAAATTATAACTCAAACTACTTACATACAAAACCTTTTGGTATAACACATGTGCAATCAAAATTTAGATTTTAGTTTGATCATACATACATTTTACTTACGGTTTTGATCATACATACGAGTACATATTATCACTCCTGTATATCTAATGGGGTCGGCAGATCTACAAGTAATGATAAGAAAACTTGCAGCCACTCCTTATTCAAAGTCCCAAGATGGATATGGTGAATCATGGTGACAGGTGATCAGCCCATCGCCCATATAGATGGTCCATCATGTTGGAGGGGACACTATCCATTAGTCGACCTTTACGACATGCTCGGAGAGAGAAGCAGCTTGACGCATTCTAATTCTTAAACTGCCTTCACTTGAACAAGCTTTTAAGTTGCCTGCAACATCAATAAAAGTCATAGAATTTAATATTTTAAAGCGTGATAAATTGTAAAAGTCTACGTCAGAAGCAGCGAGTCAGCTTGCAAACTTCGACTGGGACCGCAAGCATTTCCCTGCCAACACGATCCAACACGTTCTGTGCGGTTAGGGTGTCTGTACACCAAAGCCGGCCTATTCCGCCAACCTGTGTAGACCCCCTTAGATTCTATTGCAGTTTTCAAACGGTTCTAAGCTGAGTTTAAGAGCGATCCACAACCAGTGACTTCTTTATAAAAAAAAATCTCATAATACCTACACAAGCAGTGATGCACACAGAGGTAGGTACTATGCACCAAATATTTAAATTTAATCTTTAGTTTTAGTTCAATCTGATACATACAGAGTAGTGAACTGCTTGGAAATTATACCACATTACTTACAACAGTAAAATAATGAAAGTAAGTTCGTATGAGCTAGTGGCCAATTCTTTTCACAGAGTTTCTAAGCCGCCTAAAGGCCTCCGTCGATCGAGACCGACAATTTAATGTGCCCTCCGAAGCACGGAAGTGCTCAGCTCGTAATGCCACATGCGGTCACCCATCGAAATTGTGACCGCGCACAACGTTGCTTAACTTCAACGATCAATCAAGAACATCTAAGCAAGTTACGCCACGAGCGCTTCAGTGAGTCGGAGAGACGACATGCCAATACTTGGCCGCAGGTAATTAGCAGGCTATTAGCCAACGCTAACTACCTCAGCGACACCTTGTAACAACCTAAACAGCTGTTTCAATCCATACTACTTTTTCTACCAAAAGTTTTTCCAGATTATATTTGCAAGCTACAAAAGTAAAAATATGTATGGCCTAGCCTTTTTTTCTGTTTGAGAATACTGGTATAGCGCACATACCATTCGCAAACAGAAAAATCCATTGGTACACGACCAAATAAGACCACAAGTGCTCTCAAAATAAGTACCTGATAAAGTGAAGTAATTCCTTGCCTTTTGTACTGAGCAAGCTGTTTCTTATTAATCTGCGCCTCATTCACCGGAATACCCCTAATTATCTAGTTAATTAGCTTACTGAGTAATAATAAGGACCTGATGAATACAGCTCATGAAAGAAATGCTCTGAATTGCTGATGAGTTTGACGTTTTCACGGAGTATCCAATTAGCGACGTATTGTACATTCTTTTAGTACATTTTTCCTGCTTTTTTGATGTTTTATTTCCGAAAATTGGCAATAGACAAAGGCAATAATTACGTTTTATAAACTTAAAGATACCGTTTTTCTTTTTATGGAAGAGGGGGCAAACGAAACATGCGGCTCATCAGACTCAATCATCATCATCACCATCATCTTCCTGCCTTTATCCCACTCTATGTGGGGTAAGAGTTTTGGCTAAGGTGTTTTATGACCGGCCGCCTGCCTGACGTCAACCCTCCTTGGGAATACTTGCTTACTGTATCTCATCATGTTGGAGGATACTATCCCTTAGTCGACTTTTACGACATGCTCGGGGAGAGAAGCAGCTGGACGCATATGTTTTTTCTTTACCCCCAATCCAGCAGAGAAGTTATTATTCATAAGACTCAATCACGGTAGATAATTGACATTTCTACACAATATACCTACGAAATTACTTGTCAGCTTACATAATTTTTTTACCTCCTTGCTATTGTGACAGATTAAGTACCTACTACTCAGTATTGCCGTTAAACATTAGCACAAACCTCATTTGTTTGGTAGAGTGCATCGAGCATTTAAAATACTCGATGGTAGAGTGATAAAATACTCCTTGGTCTAGTATCGATTTGGAAGTGGAGAAATAGATTAAAAAAGGCGGTAGAGGTTGTAAAATATTTTGAAGTTGACACACGTTCTAATGATCACTCAAGTAATCAAATTGTTGTAATTATTCTGATAGACGTTTTTTAAGCTATGGATATTTTTCTTTTTGGAAAATTCATGCAAAATTATATTATCATCCTCCTTTTTGAAGTCGTTTTAAACAGCTAATAGATTCACACTATTAAAACTTAAAAATTGGAGATTTTGAGCTTAAAAATCAACTCCATAGGGTAAAGTCGTAAATACATTTAATCATATCAACATGCTCATATCCCTAATAGGGTGGGCAGAGCCACAAGTAATCAAAACTTGCTACAGCCACTCCTGAAGTCGTAAATGGGATCGATAAAATATAATCTTTGAGTACCTTATGGTAAAGTTAATATCCTACTCAAGTTTTTAAAGCTGGGCAGGTGTGCTATTATGGGAATGCCTCAATCGCGCAATTTAATGGATCTTATGTTCATAACATTATGTGATATAAGTATGTGTTTACAAAAAAAAGTATATAATAAAGTATTCTTTCAGTCATCTGGTTTCCATAGTACAAGCTGTGCTTTGTTTGGGGCTAGATGGCGCTGTATTAAATTTCCAGAAATATTTATTTTGTAAGGAAAGCGCGTTGCATTTTTTGTTTGCGTTCTGGGGCCTTATTCGCTATAACTAAACGAAACTTGACAGTCCGTAACTTGATTGTAACGCGCTCTATCGCGTATTTGCAATACAATATTGACGCATAGATCCGATTACACGGTGATTCCGCATAGATATCGTAACAAGCCAGCGTTACTTTATTTTTTTGTCATAGCGAATAAGGTCCCTGATTGTGTGCCGTTTGATTTTAATCAAAACATACAAGAATAGAATAAAAATAATGGTACGTCTTAAAGACATTTTTGACCAGGATGAGGCGGTGGGCGAAATTGTGTAGCGAATGATGATGATGATGATGGTGAAGACCTTTTTATTTTTAAAAGTCGCTAAATCCCTAAATACTGAAAAATTACGACTGAAAAAGCGGAATGGAACAAGAAAACATGTTACCTCACTTAAGTGGTATTAAGGATATTATAATGATGATGATAATTAAAAAGACCAGCACACTGGACTCGGGCACCCCTTAAGTTGTAGACATCGGCAAATTAATCTTGCATGCAACATAAAAGTTTAGTTTTAAAATCTTTATCAACAGGCAAAAACACCAATAAAGCCAACCCCCACAGACAAACTTTATTACAACTTGAAAGCAATGACCTCGCAATGTGAGCAGGTCACTGACCTTAGAATCTAGGCTGGGCTAGAGGTGGAATGTGTAACCTTAAAAAAAATCTATAAGTTTATTGAAAACCCAAACTATGTGCTGGTAAGAGGTTGGTTTCAAATTACTTTATTTTGAGCTTTGTTTTTGTTAAAGATGAGCATCAGAGTTCTGACTCTTGACTCTTCGTTTAACTTATTTGAGTATGTTATAAGAAAACAAAAACTGTATTTTTTTAATACTTACCTCATTATTGAAGTACGATTATTGACTATTATTTAATAACATTTGTTCTGTACGGACTGAGGTGTATGAGGTGATCAGCCCATCGCCCATATAGATGGTCCATCATGTTGGAGGATACTGTCCCTTAGTCGACTTTTACGACATGCTCGGGAAGAGAAGCAGTTGGACGCATTCTATGTTTTTCGTTCACACGCTAAACTTATCGGGCGACGACACTTAACTTTGTCCGACATCTCTTGCGATAAGTGTCGCGAGACATTTGTCCCCTAGTGAATACGAAGGTATGAACGTAGTTCCAGTTCTGAACTTCTAGAACTATGATGGTTCAGTTTTATAGACAGTATTTATACTGTTTTATTGTTTAACTTCTGAATCCATAAAACCAGTCGACGTTTTGATTCAGGATTATAGCATAATTTTGGAAATTATCATATTTGAGGGGTAATAAAGGGTATAATTAGGTCACTTACCTATATATAACTTTATTTTATGTGGAGCTCTCATCATTATTATTAGCTATATCCTTAAAATTATTAATATTTTCCATTCAATTCTATCAGCCACCAGCTCTGCACTTACTTCTTTCTAAACGAAATATGTAGTAGGTGATGGCAAGACTGATCATCATCATCATCATCATCATCATCATCTCCCTGCCCTTATGCCACTCAAGTGGGGTCGGCACAACATGTTTTCCTCTTCCATTCCCCTCTATCAGCCGTCATTTCAGTATTCACTCCTTTCTTACTCATATCATCATTCACGCAATCCATCCATCTCTTCTTTGGTCTACCTCTACCCTTGTATCCATCCACTTTCATATCTAACATTTTAAGACTGATCGTTGAGCCAAATATTTGTTAATCTTGAAAACAGCCTTCGCGTGTAAAACAATTATTTAAGTCAAATTAAATAAGTTTTCCTTTCTAAATATACTTTAAACACCAATTAATTCTTTCGACAGAAGAACGTCAGCGAAATTAAATTCCTTCCACAACTCAAAAGCTGTCACGGCCTACCTACCCGTTTCCACATTGTGAAAATACCGCCTCGATACAGGCGACCAAGTCGCGATACTTCGTTTTTTATGAGTAAGCTAATTCGCAAAGATTTCCATAGAACTGAGAGTAACTAGCTAGTTGAAGTTCTAATGGGCAAATCCAAAAGTTCGAACAGATAACCGTTTGGGAGTCAAGGTTTTCGAATGTCCTTCTGCGTAACAATAGATAGTATACAATACACGCATGTTATATTTATGTGCATACAGTAATCACCTATTGGAATTTCACTAGATTTAAGTCACATAATAATAAAGTTCAGCAAAATTTTGTATCTTTCGTTGGTGATCTAAAATAAATAAAATAAAATGGCTACGATGCTCACTCCCGATCTGCGGATTCCACTGAGTGATGACTTTGGACCATAACTCATCTATACTCCAGCCAAATTCGAGGTATAATAAAGGTAAATAAAAATCTAACCTAAAACGTTGTCAAAAACCTAATAAAACTGTAATCCAATTATTTATATTACAATTTCGTGAATAGATAGCTCGTGTTTGCCGATTTGTTCACATAATTGTAATTTTATTACAATTGTTTTTATTAGGTTTTCACAAATTGGGATGGGTGACCGCAAGTGGCATTGCGAGCTGAGCGCTTCAGAGGGCACGTTAGACAGTCGGTCCCGGCTTGTAAGTCGTTAAACCATGACGGAGGCCTTTAGGCGGCATAAAAACTCCGTCACTAGAGTTGGCCACTAGCTCATACGAACATACATACCTTTATTATACCTCGAATTTGGCTAGAGTATAGTACCTTTGTGGCAGACTTGACCAGCGTATTTAAGCTTTTCAACCTTTCGAACTTTATCAGCAATTTGGGTTCAAGATCGCAGATTTATTTCGTAGGTATTCAATGTATATGTTAGGTACACCCAGGATGCAGCGCCCCAGTGTCGCTCTATCCCAACAGCACCTTTATGTCCATAGAAATTAATATTCGTTTCGGTCCACGAGGAAAGACGATAAACACGAACAAAAAACTTAAGTAATTTATTTACGCTGGCAACCGTCCATAGCTTTGGTTGATTGAAGTTATGCCTAGCGTAAGAAATCCTGCGTAAAAACTATTTTGATTGGTCAAAAGTCAAAACTCGGCTAGAATAGTACAAATACAAATATCTTTATTTCAGGCTACATTAGATAAAGTAATTAGATCTTAATTAAACTTAAATCTACGGCCTATCTATCTATGAAATATTATACAACTACTCGTAAATTAAGTACACGTTCTGAAGACGGCGACGTATCGCTCAGTAGCGATGTGTCAAGCTGACGATGAACGGAGCCACGTTGACACGAGAAACGACACCCCTTGGCCAAAACTCTTCATCCATGAAGGTTTCCAAGCGACTTGTAGGAACTCTCACCATAAATGAGCTAAAGCTAACGTTATGACAAGAGTTCAGCTTCTCAACCCACATGGTAACCCCGACTTTCTTCTTGAGGTATTCCACCACCTGCTCGGCCTTCAGAGTAGTGGTTGGCCTCACCTTCCGCAGATTAATATTATATGCGCTATACCAGTGCTCTCGAACGACGAAGAAAAACATCGTGAGGGAATCATTTCGAATATCCTTTGCACACACACACATTCCATCTGTTACCCAGACTCTTACGAGAGTGCTCTCAGTGGAATTCATACACGCACCTTCACACTCTGCATGTAACTTTGTATACCTAGTTTAAGTACCTACTTACTATATTATAAATGTATAATGTTTCTCTAACATCAGAAAACTGTATAAGACCTATGCAAGAGCGAAATCTCCTATGACAAGTATTTTTTACTTAAAGGAGATTTCATCCATGGTTGATGATAATGTAACTTTGGAAGCGCAATAAAACATTTATTATTATCCTAGAAAGTTCGAAAACATTATGTCAAATGCACGAAAGCTGCCCTCGAGGTTCACTTTCATTCCTCTCAGCACACTGGTTTGAAAATAACTCGTTACATGACTAGTAAGGCCTCCCGACTTTACCGAAACCAACTCTATCCTATCCCCGGGTGTTTGAGAAAATAAACAATTGAATTGATTCCATTATCTGAAATTCAAAGAGCGATACTGCTATGGTTCACCAGTACTAAAACTACGAACAGACAGAAAGACCTTTGTAAGTTTAACATCATAGTGAAACATTTTCAAACGGCGGCAACCACAGAATTTCATTCTGGCTGAGGTTTGCCTGGACTGGCTCTTTTCCCTGGCTCTTTTAATCTATTTTGTAATTTACTACAGTGTTTAGCGTTTTCTCTGGCCATTTTAAAATTGCATTGTTTGCTGTGCAATTCGTTTTTGAAGCTGTGGTTTTAGAATGCATTTATATCAACGATGTATGATGTTTGTTAAAGTTTTGAAAAGACCCAGTTCTGGAGGCGGACGTTGACTCTGCTACACAGTTTTTAAATTTGCAGTTGTCAACGTGTCATATGTTTTATGTACCTGTAATGTTTTTGTTCCAAATTTTTTTTTCGTTTTAATATTTGAAAATTCTAATTTTATTTAGAGTTCAAAACAATTTCAATCAAAGCTCCATTGCAGGTGCAAAAGCTTCGAAATGCACCAAAATTACGTCCGATCACGAGCACGAGCGATAAATCACTGGGACTGAGGATTCCGTGACTGGTTACCACTATCGTTATCTACAAATTTCGTGATGCATAGAATTCTACTTCACCCTCATAATTTAAAACGATACTTATGGGTAACTTCATGATTCTGTAAATTTAAAATGTCTAGTTTCTGTGTTTTTTTATAATTACAGGCATATGTGCTGTTAAGACGCGATAGATGCTGGTTTGATTCCCGCAGTGAAAGAAATGTGGGACTTCTAGCAAAGAAAAGTAAGTTCGTATGAGCGAGTGGCCAACTCTTGTGACGGAGGCCGCCTAAAGGCCTCCGTCATGGCTTAACGTCTTAAAAGCCGGGACCTACACTTTAACGTGCTCTCTGAAGCACGGAAGTGCTCAGCTCGTAATGCTACTTACAGTCACCCATCCAAATTGTGACCGCGCACAACGTTGCTTAACTTCAACGATCAATCGAGAACGTCTATGCAAGCTACGCCAAGAGCGCTTCAAAGCAAAGAATTAAAATAAATAAAAATAAAATAAAATAACACCCACAGTCAATTACATAGTCCTGACCCCACACTAGGATTCCCTGTGTCGTGGGTATCAAAAACTACGAGTACCATGGTACCACAACACCCATACCCGGAAGAAATATTTGCAGAACATTCAAATATTTCTTCCGCAGCGGGAATCGAACCCGCGCCTCTTGCGTCTCTGCCGAGCAATCGCCCGCCTCGCCACCGAGGCCGTCAAAAAACTCATAAAAACTACCGTAACTCATTAAAACGGCCGTCATTAAAACTACGTACTATATGACTGTTTCGTGATCACTGGTTCAGAGCACTAGTAGTCTAGTGGTTGTGTGGGTGACAAAAACTAAAACCTAGCATGACTTTGTAGAAAATTCCTAAGAAGTTGGCATGTGTGCTGAGAACAAAATAAATTCTTTCAAAGTGCGAATATCCTTCGAGCTACATCAAAGTTACTCTGCCTTTTCACATATTATACGCAGCCTAAAATAAAATTTTGTACAATGGCAAAGCTTGTACAATGGGCACCAGATAGAATGATTACTTTTTCATTTACTTATAATACATAATACTACAATACCCAGACGCGGAAGAAATATTTGCAGAACATACAAACATTTCTCCCGTAGCGGGAATATTCGCCATTATGTTTTTTTTTCTATAACTGTAGCCGGGTAGATGTGAAAAGGGACAAGCGCCGATGAAATCTGCACTTGATGTTTCGTTATTTCCCCTCCAACGCCTCGAACAAAAGGTTGATCCACCTGTCTGCACTGAATGAAATGTCAAGATTCTCCCATTTTCCTTTTTCCTATTCAAACACGGACACTCCATAGCCTGGATTTAAGGAGACTTACATAATGTTCAATTCTGTTTTTGCTTCGTATGAAATAATTCCAAAACCTTACTTTCAAATACAAAGGCCTTTTACTATTAGATGATTTATACAGCGTCTGGGAGGCAACTTTTAGGTACCTTCACAAACGGGATGCTGTAGTGCCCGGGACGAATTAGGATGGAGTAGGCTTGCCCAGCACCTATCCCATCCTCTCAGCTTAGTCGGCCTTGTCCACAGGAAAGACATGGTTAATACGTGCGGAGCTAATTAAGCCGCGGATTTCCTCACGATGTTCTCCTTCACCGTTTGAAGGCCAATGTTGATAAAAGAGTACCTTTAATAACAAAATATATCTTAAATGGAATGGATAATTCTTAAATGGAAAACACGAGCATTTACAGGTACCTATAGGTACCATTTACCAAGCGCTCGTGGCGTAGCTTGCTTAGACGTTCTTGATTGATCGTTGAAGTTAAGCAACGGTTGTGCGCGTTCACAATTGGGATGGGTCACCTAAAGTAACATTAAAAGCTGAGCGCTTCCGTGCTTCCGAAGCACGTTAAATTGTCGGTCCCGGCTTTTAAGTCGTTAAGCCATAACAGACGCCTTTAGCTGGCCTAAAAACTCCGTCACAAGAGTTGGAAACCAGCTCATACGGACTTACTATCAAAGTAGGTACAATGCTCGTAGGTCCAGTAACTGCATGCCTCGTGGACGGTGTGATCCTGTGTATTCGGCAATTTCCTTTGGTTCTGTATTGGCGGTACAGATCGTGGTTCTGATATCCTAATTTCGCGGTACAGCCTTCGGTACGCAATGTCAACAGCATGGCCGTGCGTAGCGGCCCCATCTCTTTTGTTATTTGAGGATAGTTTTTAGGATTTTAAACTATAGACAAATTATTTAAGATAATTCATCTTACACGATGTTGTAATTTGGAATTAAACGCCGGCTGTTACCCATGAGGTTCCCTTTCGACTCACGTCCCGTAATCGCGCAGCTAAACGTCTATTACTATTATGTGAATTTTTAGTAGAAAAAATAAGTACGTCAATAAATTGACTAAGTCTCCGCTGTCTATCCGTCCGCCCGTCTCTCTGTCAGCGGGCTGTATCTCATGAACCGTAATAGGTAGAGAGTTGATATTTTCACAGTGTGTATTTCCTTTGCCGCTATAACAACAAATAATAAAAATAAATAAAATAAAAAGAGGCTTCACAGAAAAAACGTTTATTTTTTAACGTTCGTAATATAACAACAAATAATAAATATACCTAAATAAAATAAAAAGAGACTTCACAGAAAAAACTTTTTTTTAACGTTCGTAATCGATCATCAAAAATATCTATTTAAAATTACATAGAGCAAAGTCATATTGAACAGTACACTTGTACGATGTTACGGAACCCTTCGTGTGCGAATTTGGCTCGCACTTGACTGGTTTTTTCTTCACTTCTGCTTAGTAAGTAACCAGCTGTTGAAAATGAAAACATAAACAAAAGAAGGAGAAAATGAACGTCCTGTTTCATAAGGGAACAGCAGCGTTCACTTTCTTAATGGAGCCATAACTCGCACTGAAGTCATAACATAACTCTATGGTTTTTCAGTAAACACATAAAACACAGTCCTTGTACAGCTCATCGAGCAAAACATAACTTGGCATTGGATCCCGAATATCATCATGCATAAGCAAAAACTTGGCTCGTTTTTCACATTTTATGCTCTAACAAAATCCCATAAAAATGCAGAATAATGGTCACCCTGTCGTATCGCTTTGTGCGAAACTTATGGACCGAAAAGCGCACGGTTCATTCCACTTCGTACTCCACTTTTGGGACTGTCCTTATATTAACCAAAGTGTAGACACCGCTTTTAGCCGGCTTTATATAGGGAGGGGCTAAATTAATTATCTCCTTGGCTGGGAATGTAGGTTGGCAGGATTTTAGCATGATTTTAAGTATTTACACTAGGAGCAAAATGTCACGCGAAATAAAGTAATGCTGCCTTGTCAATTCAGCCCTTTCTGTGAGTTAGGTCAATGACCAAGACCGAATGTAAAATAAATTAGTCACAAACTGACTGGTTATTATGTTGATTTAATATTAGTAGGTAATTGTGTTAGTGTAAATTATGTACATATTCAAAGAAAGTAATAAATATTGACCCCACGCTAGGATTTATCTCATGGGTATAAAAAAACCGATCAAGTGCGAGTCGATTCGCACACGAAGGGTTCCGTGCCATCGTACATAAAACTTGTTTCTTATATAAGGGGCTCTTCTATTTTTTTATTTTTAAACACACTGTAGAAATACACACTCTGTGAAAATTTATACTCTCTACACTATTAATACATACAAACATAATGTACATACATGTTATCACGCCCATATCTCTAATGGGGTGGGCAGCAGAGCCACAAGTAATCATAAGAATACTTGCAGCCATTCCTGATTCAAAGTCCCAATATGGATATGGTGAACCATGGTGACAGGTGATCAGCCCATCGCCCATATAGATGGTCCATCATGTTGGAGAGATACTATCCCTTAGTCGACTTTTACGACATGCTCGAGGAGAGAAGCAGCTGGACGAATTCTATGCTTTTTCTTTACTCCCAGTCCAGCAGCGATGTACCTATACTATATAGTAGAAAGTAATGCCTTTCCAGGTCAGTGACCGTAATTTCCCTGATCATAACTAATCCTTCAGGTCTCCATCAAAGCCTTATAACGGCTATAACGGTTATTATAATGAATAAATAACGCGAACGATCTCTTTACGCCGTTAGATTATGCCTTTATGCCGTGGTTTTATTAGAAAGGGTGATTAGATTAAATCTAAAGTGAATTATGACGACATCAGGGTCGTGGTTATTCCCTATAAAATTATGTACTTAAACTATAGTTGGGTCAAAATAATAGGCCCGATACCCGATTTGACATTTCGTCAAAAACTTTGGAACCAATAAATCGGTTGCTAAACAAAACATTTCGATAAATTTTAATAAATTGTATTAAGTAGTTTATACAGTTTAACTTGATCTCGAGGTGAGGTAATTGGTAAATGTTGTGTCCGCCTGAAATTGGCTTTTTGCAATAAATTAATAAATTCTAGAGTAAAAAAATAGAGTTTTAAATTTTAATAAATTGTATTAAGTAGTTTATACAGTTTAACTTGATCTCGAGGTGAGGTAATTGGTAAATGTTGTGTCCGCCTGAAATTGGCTTTTTGCAATAAATTAATAAATTCTAGAGTAAAAAAATAGAGTTTTAAATCGTTTAGTTTGACTTAGGTTAAATAGACATCATAATATTATCGAACTACCTCGTCTACAAATAATTATCAGTTTTCATTTAAGAACAATATTGACGTTCTAATAGGTGTATATTCAACATGATAACTAACTTCATATATTTATTTATCGTAATTGTGTGCGAATTCGACTCGCACTTGACCAGTTTTTAATTATTATTTAGGAAAAATACTGACAGAAAATCAGGATATTGTAAAGGGTCATTCTAATTTTGTTTGATCTCCAAGCAGCTCTAATTACGGTCCGGTCACACGCAGTAGTGGGCTGAGACCATAAACTCGTCACAACATTCTTTGAAGGTAGCTACATAAAGTAGTTACCTCCGTCTGTTTGTTTAGGAACATCAAACGTGGAGTATTTGTTCAGGCTCTGTAACGAAGAGACAAAATAGACAAACATTTCCTTCCAACATGTTGCCTGGAAGAGATTGCTCGCAGCTCAATAATAACTGCAACTGGTAGTTTTAAGATCACTCTGAATGGTAAAAAAACTAATGTCTTTATCTGTAAAGGCGTTTTACCATCTAGTAGATGATTTATACAGCGTTAAGAGGCAATTTTTACCTCCACTAACGGGAGACTGTAGTGCCCGGGATGAATTAAGATGGAGTAGTCTTGCCCAGCACCTATTCCATCCTCTCAGCTTAGTCGGCCTTGTCCACAGGAAAGACATGGTCAATACGTGTGGAGCTGACTAAGCCGCGGGTTTCCTCATGATGTTTTCCTTCACCGTTTGAGATTACTGGTATAGCGTACATAATTTTTTCGCACAGAAAAATCCATTTCTAAGTAGGTTTTTTTTAACATATTTCTGCTTTTCTTTGTATTTGTGTTGAGTGTATCTTTATTGTTTTTTTTTGTCCCTGTGTGTTGTTACAAATAAAATGTTTTTCTTTCTTTCTTTCTTTCATTGGTACACGACCGCATTTGAACCCGCCACCTTAGGATCGGAAGGCGGGGTCACTACCAACTAGACCACCAGTGCTTTCTTTATCTATAGTAGTTAATTTATATGTCAGGAGTGTTCTGAGGAATTGTTCGGATTAATACCAGTCGCTTTTTAACAGTCAGTTTTTTTTCTTTTATTTTTTGAAAGAGGGGGCAAACTAGCAAGCGGCTTACCTGATGTTAAGTGATTACTGTCCACGGACACCTGCAACATCAGAGGAGCTGGAAGTGCGTTGCCGGCCTTTGAGGTAGGAGTAGACTCATTTCTTGAAGGCCCCTAAATTATAAATAAATAACATCCAACAGTCACATACATAATAATATAATATAATAATAATAACTTTATTTCAGGCAACATTAGAAAAGTTACAGATATTATAAACTTATTCTACGGCCCATAGAAATATATACCTTAAAACTAACATACCTACATATATAACTTAAAAAACAAACTAATTTACACGATTGAACTGCGCCGTGCTACGCAATGTCTCGGGGTCTTGTAGGCGCCCGCGGAAGCGCCTGTTCACGACCCCCTTCGGCCAAAACTCCGCATCCATGAAGGTCGATAGTCGAGCAGTCGGCACTCTCACATAGTCCTGACCCCACACTAGGATTCCCTGTGTCGTGGGTATCAGAAACTACGAGTACTATGGTACCACAACACCCAGACCAGGAAGAAATATTTACAGATCATGCAAACATTTCTTCCGGGAATCGAAGCCGCGCCTCTTGCGTCTCTGCCAACCCGCCACGCCACCGAGGCCATCAAAAGTTGTACCGATCCGGAAATACCGCTGGCAACAGCTGATTCCACACGGCAGTTGTCTACATACAAAAGCTAAGGGTATTTACCAAAAAATTGTTTTCCGGACTTTTAGGACGCTCAATTTAGTCCCCGCTTTCGGAACACAAGGAGTATGCCCCTGGTCCCCATTACCCATGAGAAGTAAGCCCTTACAATAAAACGTGAAAAGGGTCAAAATTACCCTAACTTGCAATACACTTGGACCACAAGCTATCTGAATTCTCCCATGGGGAATGTTACAATTTACTTCGTGCGAGCTAGTGAAGACCTCTGTAGTGCTGACAGAACACCGGTACCAATATTTCTAAACCTTTTTGTTTGTCATGCAATGTGAACATGGGTGGGAACCTACCTACTACTAATCGCGTCACTAGTTCTTTCGAACCAGTGTGCTAAAGGTCCTTTCGTGCACTTGGCATATTTTTTTGAACTAATTAGGGTAGAACCTAATTTTTGTTGCCTAAGTTTTGTTGTAAAGTTTGCCGGTTTCCTTACGATGTTTTCCTTTATTTGAGAGTAGGTACCTACTGATATAGCGCACATAGGTTTATCGAATAGAAAAATCCATTGGCGCACGGCCGTATTTGAACCCACGACCCTTTGATCGTATGGCGGGGCCGCTAGCATAAACCACCAGTGTTCTAATGGGTATTTGTAAACGTGAAGACAAAGTGAGATTTTCCAAAAATAATAAAAATAAAAATTAAAATCGAGTTTTGTTTGTTTGTAGCTCTTGAAGTCTACGGTAACATTTAAAATAATAGAAATAACCTAGTTTGAAGCGGGACAGGTATTGTTAACTCAGTCGCTTCTGCTTCGCTGTCCTAGATTTCAACCGTCTCTTTCACACACCCCTCCCACGTGGATGACATCGATTAACCTGAAAAAAAACGGATACATGTAGTCCTGCATTCAAGGGCCCGCTAAGTTTGTCGAAACCTTAAGCCTAGGAATAGGATGTGCTCTTTTAATCTCATAAACACATCGTTTACTACATGACACGCATCAGTACTATAGAAAATTCAATATTCTGTTCCATATATGTCACCGTTATTTTTTTTTTTACCGTAAGATTATGATCTATCTCGCGAGATTGTAAACTGTCGATGATTGTGAACCGTATCATACTACTTACAATTTAACTTATTTGTATTTCTGGCGTTTTGGCGGCCGCTGCACGCTCGCTCTGTTTTTCATTAACTAACCTAACCTAACCTACTAATTTCGCTGTTTCCTCGTAGTCATACTAGTTTGTCATACCAGTATGACTACGAGGATATACGTGTCCTCGTAGTCATACTATAACTTCATCCCATTAGTGACAGCCTCGGTGGCGTGGCGGGCGATTGCTCGGCTAAGACGCAAGAGGCGCGAGTTCGATTCCCGCTGCGGAAGAAATGTTTGCATGTTCTGCAAATATTTCTTCCGGGTCTGGGTATTGTTGTACTATGGTACTCGTAGCTTCTGATACCCACGACACAGGGATCCCTAGTGTGGGGTCAGGACTATGTATGTGACTGTTGGGTGTTATTTATTATTACTTATTTATTTAGTAAAACGGTTTTAATTCCTCCTGTATACATATAAATATTTTATTCCATTCGATCTAAGCAGATGTTCGACAGTTTACAATTTCACAAGATTATAATGACATATATTATGACAAGCGAACTTTTCAGAGCTTTCAGACTTGATTTTACTGTGTCGGTGAAGGTCCAGTAGTAGGTACACACTGGAGATCCTAACCCACGTACCTAATGATGTATCGAAGGGTCAAACGAAAACTAAATTATGTCGCTGACCCTGCAAAAAACCAGTTACTTGTGATCCAAGCCTTAAAGGTCCTATTGTGCTAGACTCCATAAATACAATAAAAGGGGTAAAATGAACCAGTCCGCTTTTTGTTTGCGACTTCCAGAATGAAGATATTGTATTGTTTACAGTTACTGAGAAGCTGAAAGGGTTAAGTATTAAGTAATTTTCTTGAATATTCCGTAGAAACAAGAACGGTGCAAGAAATATTATAATTATTTCAATTGGAAACGTAAGCCCGGTAACCGAATGGGTATTATCTGATGTACAAATATTATAAATGCGAAAGTTTGTGAGGATGTGACGATCACGCCGTAACGGCTGAACGGATTTGAATGAAACTTGGAATATACATAATACGTGTGCTGGATTACATATAGATTATTTTTCATCCGTATACCACGCGAGCGAAGCCGCGGGTGGCAGCTAGTTATCTATAATAATAAATAAATAAATAAATATTTATTGACATTTCACACAGCGCTATCTAACCTGATGGCTAATAGAATACTTATATACATTTTTTGTAAATAAAGACTTATAATACATAATACTACAGTACCCAGACCCAAAAGAAATATTAGCAGAACATTCAAATATCCCAATATCCCGCAGCGGGAATCGAACCCGCGCCTATTGCGTCTCAGCTGAGCACTCGCCCGCCACGCCATGTTTCCATTATAAATTGCGAAGGTTTTGATATCCGTATGTTCGTGTTTGATCACGCTCAAACGTCTAAACTAATTTAGATAAAACTTAGAATAGACATAGTACGTATAACGTTACATGGATTTTCTACGTTAAAACCACCAGATCTTCAATACTGCAGTTTATTTCCAGCTTTTCAACAATATCAATTCTTCCTACAACACCATCAGCTTCGAATGACCGACCAACAACGACAACGTCAAAACAGTATTCTGTCTAATATCAGATCAGTGTAGTGAAATATTATAATAAACAGGCTAAGCAGTAAGGAGGTAACGTTATATAAATACTAGCTGCCGCCCGCGGCTTCGCTCGCGTGGTACCCGGATAAAAAATAGCCTATACGTAAATCCAGTACATGTACTATGTATATTCCAAGTTTCATTCAAATCCGTTCTGCCGTTTAGGCGTGATTGAGGCACAAACATCCAAACATCGTTACAAACTTTCGCTCTAGATGGCAGCACAGGTAAAGTTAGTACGCGCTATCGTTGCGTTTTGAGCTTTACGCCGGTAATTTCAAGCAAACTAAGACTTTTCAATTTTATAATATAAGTAAGAAGTAAGATTGTTGTGTTACATACGAGAACCCGAATAGCTCACAGGCTACGTTCAACTTTGTTCGTGAAACAAAATTAGCTACGGACGCATTTTTGCTAAACATTAGTGCACATAAACAACAAAATCAAATTAAAAGCTTGCGTAGGATGATCACTTCACTTGGTATATTTACTCGATTAAAATGGAATCACACCAAAGAAATATATACCTTATAATACGCCGCTAAGATCGTAATTCCCTTGAATTTCCCCAGTGTATTCCATGGTGAAACCAGCGGTGTTTATTTGTATACCCTAATTAACAATTAGGAAATATTTATTAGGCCTTGTTCGTGTTATTTATAATTTAGGCTATTTACTGAATAATAACAAACCAACAAAACAGAAAGGTAAGAAAACGCGCCCTGAATTAAAAAATAAAACTTTGTACATATTTTATCAACTGGTATTTGGTATTTGTCTTACCTTACCAATAACACAGAACGTGCTCTTCGAAGACGTAGCTTGCTTAGACGCTCTTGATTGATCGTTGAAATTAAGCAACGTTGTGCGCGGTCCCAGTTGAGATGGGTGACCGCAAGTGGCATTACGAGCAGAGCGCTTCAGGAGTAATAGTGTTCTGTGGCGCTTCTGTGCTTCGGAGGGCACGTTAAATAGTCGATCCCGGCTTTTAGTCGTTAAGCCATGACGGAGGCCTTTAGGCGGCGTAAAAAAGTCACAAGAGCGCCACTCATACGAACTTTCTTTATTACCACAAAATAACTAAAAGTACCAACTTACCATCGGTCAGTATGCTTCAAAGGCTTTTTTCGTGCACTTGACACATTTCTACGTGTAGTTTCTACGACATGCAGGTTTTCTCATGAAGTTTTACTTCACCTTTACCTTACCTGAAATAGAGCACATAATTTTTTTAAACAGAAAAATCCACTTGAGTAAAAAGTTTGAAAACTTAAAGAGCCTTTAGGCGCTCTAAATCCTCTCACCACACTGGTTCAAAAGAACTAGTAGCACGACTAGTACCTACAATACGTTATAAAACCATGATTTTGAACATGGCTAAGTGTTCAGCGTCAGAAACAGGTAATTGTGATATCGTACTGCAGCTAAAAGTTGAAAACTTTTATTCCAATTAAGTTGTTTATTTCGGACCGTTTCCCGGCACCCCTTAGGCCACTGTGCACCAGAAACCTGATTTGTGGATAACCGACTCATTTACCGATATAATAACCCATTATTAAGCCCCAGCTAGGTGGTCTGAACATTATGAAGTCCATTGGCTTGAAGTCCAAGGCCTTTTGGTTCATTGGCATCACATGATAGATTTAAATCACGCACTTTTGATAGATTTAGTTATTATAAATTAATAATGCTACATGTGATGTTAATAATGAAGAAATCAATGTATTTTCTTTCTTTCTTTAAGTCGACGGAAATCCATTGGATTCTGTTGGCGCATGATCGGAAAGAATGGCGTGGAAGTGGGCTGATACGATGTTATAGGGTCCCGTTGGCACCCTTTGGGTACGAAACCATAAAAACTAAGGCCTTAACTATAGATAGGTAATTCGCTAGTAGGTACCTACAGATTTATTATAGGTGATTTATATAGCATCAAGACTTTCAACTTTCCCTACACTAACGGAACGATGTAGTGCTCTGGACGAAGGCTTGGTTAATAGACGGTTAATATGTGGGTAAACTTCGGCCTCGAAGTCAGTCGCAGGTGAAGTTTGGATTTATACGCCGCGCAAATCGCGTTCCAAATTTGAATTCGTTAGTGCAATTTTTTTTTCTTGTGTGTCAGTGGGGATTTGAGCCAACCTCCTTTTTTGAAGTTCTCGTGTTACTAGAACCAGTATGGTGAAAATTTGCGCATCATACAGGTTCCTTTTCGTGTATCTAACTTGACATAATACATATTTTCGAACCTTTTAGGTTCCACACGATATTTTCCTTCACCCTTTGAAAGCACTGTTAAGGGCACATACATTTTTCGAAAAGAAAATATCACTTTTTCACTCCTCTTGCTCAAAAAGTACGCCTTTGTAGCGTTCTAGAGCGGGGATAAAATAGCATATATTTACCTCTAGCGGTTTTTTTGTCTGTTACCAACGGGCCTACAAAACGAAAAAGTATTTCTATTCATAAGTAGAATAATCGTGAATCAAGACTCGACTCATTTACAGTTTCATAAAAAAAGAACATTAATATTTTTGAAAATGGAACTAAAAGCGGCGATCTCTTCGGTAAAATGCGCACATTGCGTCGCGGCTACAGAAGAAATTAAAAAAAAAAACATTGGCGCATTTGGCGCGAAATCTTTAGAATTTTTCACCGTATTTAATATTGTATTGGATTATTTTATTTTCTCGCAATCGTAGTAAAAAGTAGAGTGTAACACACGGCGCTAAAACCCCCATTATAACTCGGTATCTATTTACTCCCTATAAAAAGCTTGGGAGTAAAACTACCTCGTAAATAATGAGCACTTGTATAACAATCCTTTTTTTTTTAACCGAAATAGGTTTGCGTTTGACCACACTCTACCTGATGTTAAGTAATCTACTTTTTTATTATTTTAGTTCCCAACTAGATTCGAATCCACGTCCTAAGGATCGAAGGGCGACTTCCACTACACCGGGGCTCTATAAGTCGATTGGAAAAAGCGCTGGTTTGCCATTAGCCACAATGTTTTTCTCAGCAAAGTAACAGAAGGAAAACAATAAATCCACGTGATACTCAATATTTAGGACCCTTACATTTTCCTCATAATAGCAATCACAATGGAAATCCTTTTGTTAGACTTTTCTTCTTCCACAAAGACTTTCAAAGAAAAATTGGCCAATATACTTCATTCTTTTCTACTCGTATTTTTTTTAAATCGAGCATAGGTGGTTTAGTTGGTGCTACAGACAAACACACAGATACACACCCCCTATTTTCGTCGGAGGTTATTTATTTATAAGATAATATAAACATCATTACAGGTTTTTTTTAACCCTAACCCAAAAACTGTCAAAAAACCGTGACTTGAGACGTGCTCAACTCTGAGTCGCGTTTGAGTATTCGGGGGTAAAACGATGATTCAATGTAGTAAATAGGTATGTAAGTAATGCAAAAGATAAATACAAATTTAAACATTTTCTAGGACTACCTGTGCAATCTGTAGGAATTTTGGCAGGTTATTGAAAAAATATCCACGCTGTTCACAGATAAGATATTTTTAGCAGATAACAGCGAGTGACATGGGGGCAAACTTAAGTATGTTGGTCCTACAACCTTTGGTTAAAAATACAAACTCCTTATTACTTATTGATCCTCGTAAAAACTTCTAACAAATACTGTCCTCCGTGACACATCGTTCCAAATCCAAACGAGAAAGTGGAATACTGATTTCAATGGCGGTCCATTTCTCTTGTGAGTTCGTACAGTTTTTGTGCATTAAAACCTCTTTCGACTCGCTAGACAAATGATATTAGAGCTCGGTGCAGTCCAATGTTTTTCAATGGATGTTCAGTCGAGTTAGACTTACGAGTGGGAGTGGTCGACGGGAAATACCTTCAATCACGGGGATTTAGAAGTTAGTTTTATAAACTATAGGTTCCGTACATAAAGGATGCCAACGGGACCCTATTACTAAGCCACCTCTGTCCGTCCGTCCGTCTGTCAGCGGGCTGTATCTCATGAACTAGGAGAAAGAGTTGAAATTTTCACAAAATGTGAATTTCTATTGCCGCTATAACAACCAAAAAAATTCCCTTAAAATAAACACGATGGTACGGAAACCTTTGTGTGCGAATTCGACATGCACTTGACTGGTTTTTTTTCGTATCTTGTACCTATTCGCGTGGTACCTACCTTAGTATTAACAGTATCCTATTAATAAATATATTATTTATATAATATTATATTCCAGGTCATAAACTATGGTGCATTCTTAGTTTCAACCAAAAGCTTTCAGCCATTACGATGATCAGTAGGAACAATCATACAAGCAAACTTTCGCGCTCAGAATATTTTATTGTGATACAATACAAGGTGATTCCAATGGCGTAGCGCACTATATTTGCTAGTTTATTACAATTCAGTAATAATGTAAAAATAATAATTATATAAATATCAAACAGTTTTCCACAAGATCAGTAAGTATGTACAAACGTAAGTAAGTTTACAAACTTACCTGAAGTTTGTAAACAAGAAAATGTAATAACAAAACAAAATTCATTTAAAATTATTTTATCTCAGTCATAATGTCCCAGCGGAGGCGAACTTCAGAACATTCTAAATATGAATTACAATCAATGGACAGATTATCCCCAAGCCGATGCAAGACTGAGCACCGAGCGAGGTTACAGCTAACATACGTGACAGCTTGGTCAATACACTATTATTCTTATTTCTCCTCTACATAAAGACCTCGGTGGCGTGGCGGGCGAGTGCTCGGCTGAGACGCAAGAGGCGTGGGTTCGATTCCTGCTACGGAAGAAATGTTAACAAAAGGGTCCCCGTAAAAGAAATATTAATGTACATCCATGTGCGATGGTATGGAACCCTTCAGTTTTTTGTCAAATTCTCTCTGAACTCTTTTTGAAAATAAAATAGGTCAGTGAAATCATCATTAGAGCGCTTTCAATTTATGCGTTTGGTGTTGGACTGCAGGGATAGTATCCTCTCCAACAGGATGAGATACAATAAGCTAGTATTCCCAAGGGAGGTTGACGTCAGGCAGGCGGCCGGTCATAAAACACCTTAGGCAAAACTCTTACTATATTCTTACTCTTAAAATAATCTAAGGATCATGCTGTGCCGACCCCACATAGAGTGGGTAAGGGCAGGAAGATGATGATGATGGTGTTGGACTGCTGCAAGGCTGTAGTGCTACTTGCTTTGTCACACAGCAGGACCACTGCAAGACAACAGCAGAACCGTTTAAATCGAAAGTCAAAGTAAAAGTTACAGTCAAATTTTTTATTCCTCAAAATCACTGGGGTCACTTGGACACGTCTTAAATCTACGTTGCATTTACACCTATTCGTAACGCGACCAAGCGTGAAAGATACAGGTAAGAAATAATTGGCTATTTTTTGGAAAATGATCCCTTTACAATCATGTTTATAAAAGGAGTTGGAGCGTTATTCAGTCTCAAGCATTTATGTAATCGGATATTTTATAGTAAGCTTTTTCAAAAGTGTATTAGTTCGCAGGACTATCGTATTTTAGTGATGTTTTCATCAGTTGAGCGTGTATACTAGCTGTTCTGCTGTCACTGTGTTGCAACCGCCAAGTTGGTCACTTAGCGGCTTACAGCCCAAACTCGAAGAAGCAAGTCACAAGTTTGCACTCCGCTTTTGTCGAGACGACGGGATTACGGCCTTTTTCTGAAATGATCTTAATTTCCAAAGCTATTAGAGAGTATCTTTTATAATAAGCTCCCTTTATCCTTAGTAATAGTCATAATAATATTTACTAAGGCCTTTTACCATCTATAGTAGAGATTTATACAGCATCAGGGGGCAACCTTTACCTTCACAAACGGGAATTAAGATGGAGTAGGCTTGCCCAGCACCTATTCCATCCTCTCAGCTTAGTCGGCCTTGTCCACAGGAAAGACATGGTTAATACGTGCGGAGCTGACTAAGCCGCGGGTTTCCTCACGATGTTTTCCTTCGCCGTTTGAGAGTACCTACTGGTACACACAAATTATTCGCGCAGAAAAATTGATTGGTAGGTACACGACCGGATTTGAACCCACGACCGACGAATCGGAAGGCGGGGTCACTACCAACTAGACCACCAGTGCTCTCTAAAAATATTATTAGAAATACGAAAATTTTGATATTTGTATTAATCAAACGGCAAAATGAACTTCTACAAAACTTGGAATGTACCTGTTTTTAATTTAGCTAGTTTTATTCAGCAAACTTTATGGAATAAAAACCACCAGAGTTTTGCACCAGAGAAAAAAAATATCAAGTATAAATTTCATATAGCATAAGTATTTACAAAAAGTTTTTAAAAAATACGGCCGAATTGAAAAGCTCTGCGCAAAGATTTAAATTTTGGCTCTGAGAGCTTTTTTTTAAGGTGAAAATGATCTCTTCGAAAATGGAATCTTTATCAACTTTCCACAGGGGCAGAAAACTGTTGTCTTGCAATAACAGTTAGCCGAAGTAGCTAAACCTCAAGATTTATTACAGCTGGATTTGTTTTTGCCGCTTTTGTTTCATAAATGACTTTGTTTAGGCACTTAAGCCCCTCTCATTTGGCTCACAGACACCATTTCTTTCTGTAAAAAATACCACAAGGATATTTATTGCAGATAACTCTCCTTTTTAAGGCCGGTGTTAGTTTCAACGCCAAACGCCAAGCCTTGCGGGATTTATAGAAACGGACTTTGAGGCTAGATCAGCAAAATCGACTCATAGGATTGAAACATTGGGTTTTAGACAATGGATTCTTCATATTGCCTAGTGACTACATTTTAGGGTTTCTTAGCCGAAGGGTGCCAACCGGACCCTATTACTAAGTCTCCGCTCTCCGTCCGTCTGTCTGTCAGTTCAGCCCGTCCGTCTGTCAGCAGGCTGCATCTCATGAACCGTTATAGGTAGAGTTGAAATTTTGAGTGTGTATTTCTATTACCGCTATAACAACAAATAGTAAAAATAAAACAAAAGGAGGCCTTATTCAAGAAGCACATGATGGACATGTACGATGGTACGGAACTCTTCGTGTGTGAATTTGACTCGCACTTGACCATTTTTTTCTCATTAAATTCAACTCGTGAGGTACATTCGAAACATCACTAAATAATAATTTTTATTATATCATTTTAAGCCCTATGTTTTATAAGTATAAGCAGACTACCAAAGAAGACGCAGTGGTCCAACTGATCGAACGAGATGGAAGAAAAAGATCTCGTAGTTCGATTGTTCTGACAAAGCTTGGCCACAGTCAAGAATCCTACAAACGGCGCTGAATATTATAACCGTAGTTTTTATTAAATAAAAAATTCTGTCTCTTAAAGCAAGTTACAGTAAAATGTAGCGTGATTATAAAACCATCGTGAAAAGGTAAGCATTTTTCCTGGAATTTAACATTGATTTAAGGTATCGTATTCTCATAAATTAATTTGAGAAAAGACATTAATTTTATCACCGACACTTTCTCACAAACTAACTTATAAATCAGTTTGAAATATATAATTTTATTCAGAATATTCATAACTAGTGGAATGCCCCGAGACTTTGACCGCGTTTGTTTTATTTTTCATAAAAACTTAATTTTTCCACGGTGTCCTCTAGGGGTTGAATTTTAGAAATTTCTTTCTTAGCGCACTCCTGAATCATAAAATTTATATTATACCGATTTAAGTGTCATGCTTGTATGACTGATTGTTTTGGCTGTGCGTTGATTATCAGTCAGTCAGACAATCAGTCAGTCAGTACCGTAAGATTTTTATACACTTAAGATTCAGAATTTTATTTTTGTCATTTTGGTAAATTCAAAGAGAATAATGAAATGACCAATGATTCACTTTTGGCAGATTTCGACTTCTTTATTCAACAAACAATTCAAAATGAATTATTTATAGACCCCGGTATCGTACTTCAGTACCTACTCTGAATTTAGATTCAGTGTCTCATATTTTAAAAATTGCTAAATTACAAGAATCATCATTATCATCTACAGCCCCTGAGTGTAGGCCTCCCTAGTTTCCGGCATTCGCTCCGTTCCTGTCAAGATTTTGGAAAGAGGGTGATGGAACTCAAGTGTAATTGGGCAGGGCACTTGGCCAGTCGAAATGATGGCAGGTGTTAATCCACCTTGGGGAAAAATCCACTGGGGGTTTTGATCAAGCGGTGGCCTAGAAGCAGACACAGGAGTATGTATGACTGCTTGATGAGTCGTCGACATCAAAAATAGTCATAGTTTTTGGATGCGTGAGGCACAGTATAGCAAGAGACAGAATAGCAACTAAAAATTGTGATTAATATTTTGTCTTGATTTTACATGTACGAGTACATAATATCACAGCCGAATCCCTAATGGGGTTGGCAGAGCCACAAGTAATCATAACAAAACTTGCAGTCACTCCTGATTCAAATACCCAATGTGGATATAGTGAACCGTGTCTTTATTTTATTTACAAAAATTTCGCACAAAGCGGTCTTAAAAGTTTGGTTGTCTATTGACGACCTCAGTGGCGAGGCGGACGAGTGCTCGGCTGAGACGAAAGAGGCGCGGCTTCGATTCCAGCTACGGGAGAAATGTTTGTATGTTCTACAAATATTTCTTCCGAGTCTGGATGTTGTAGTATTGTATTATTATGTGTGTGTTTGCAAAATAAAAAGTATACAAGTATTCTAAGCTATCCGGTGCCCATAGTACAAGCTTTTGGGGCTATTTATTTATTATTTTTTAAGAGTACCAAGCGAGAAACCATGGGCGGAAACCTTAGATAGCTCTATAGCTCTATAGCTGTGAGGCAGCACTATTCAGCAACTATCAATCAACCCTGATTTAATAACGCTGCGGTTATTGACACTGGCTTTTGTTGGGTCGCCGAGGAAGCTGTCTCCTTAGTCTCCTATAATATATAGTTTTCGCGACTAAAATAATTTGTAACGATGGAAAAAGATATTTAGCTAACTTCAAAACTATTTTTTTCTTAGTATCATAAGTACCTACTTATGCACTTTCAATCACTGTTGGTAATGACGGCCTCGGTGGCGTGGCGGGCGATTGCTCGGCAGAGACGCAAGAGGCGCGGGTTCGATTCCCTCTGCGGAAGAAATGTTTGCATGATCTGTAAATATTTGTTCTGGGTCTGGGTGTTGTGGTACCATGGTACTCGTAGTTTCTGATACCCACGACACAGGGAATCCTAGTGTGGGGTCAGGACTATGTATGTGACTGTTGCGTGTTATTTATTTATTTATTATCACGACCGTTTCCCTAATGGGGCGGGCAGAGCCACAAGTTATCATAAGAAAACTTATAGCTACTTAGATTCAAAGTCCCAGGATGGACATGGTGAACCGTGGTGACAGGTGATCAACCCATCACCCATATCTAGATGGTCCATCATAATGGATATAGTATGTACCTAGTAGTAGCAAAAATACCAAAGTATAATGATTTACACAAATAATACGTTAGGTAAGTATCTCGACTTTACAGGCCTATCGACAAGGCAAAGAAAAAACTAATTTTCCGCACGGTTTGCGTCAACAATAAAACGGAAATGTCGACCTGCCTTGAATAGTCCGTCCTATGGGAAATCAGGTGCCGTACCTACTCAATAAATAGCAAATTCTTAAGCATACAATAAAGCTCTTTGTTAGGTATAGGAGAACATTTTAAAGGGGTATTTTTGTATGGAGATAGCTTCTTAAGGCGCTGGTCTACTGCGATCCACGGATACGCTACGCATGTGTACAGCGACGTAAATAAAAAGTTCGTCAGTTTTCTGTCACAACAGTTGGCCACTAGCTCATACGAACTTACTTACTTAGCTTTGGAAGTACTGTTTTTAGACCACAGATATAGAATCAATCGAGTCATTACGAAAAAGGTTTTAACATTCTCGCCACGCTTTTATACTGATTGAAAGAAATAAACTATTTATTTGGTTCACAAACACTTGTTTATAAATAAAACAATAAAACGAGTTGGCAGCGGACGACATGAAGCAGCAGCAGACGACGTGTCGCAGCGACACTACTGGTTTCTATGTATCTCTATGAAATTCCCTCCGTAATTAGCGACACGAAACTAGCGACGCGTTTCATAGATATACATAGAAACCAAGCGACACGAAGCTAGCGACGCGTCCGCTAGAAATACATAGAAACCAGTAGTGTCGCTGCGACACGTCGTCTGCTGCTGCCTCATGTCGTCCGCTGCCAACTCGTACCTTAAAATTTGATTGCACGACAAGGACAAGTCAGAAGAAAAGAACGTTGGTAAAATGTCCCTCTATTCTCACAGGTTTTGTCACGTTGCAAATATCAAGAAGGTAATTGGTGATAACCGGTCAAATTAAAAAGCTTTTAGATTCGCAGTAGGCTTAGCACTTTCTTATAAACGAAAATAAACACGCTTCACGCCACTGTCAAAGCACTAATAGATAGATAGATAAACACTTTATTGCACACGGAAAAGTAAATAAAGAAACAAACAAAACCTGTACAATGGGCGGCCTTGTCGCTAAGAGCGATCTCTTCCAGGGAACCTTTAACTATAATAATAAATATTTGTGGACATTTCACACAGCGCCATCTAGCCCCAAACTAAGCAAAGCTTGTGCTATGGACACCATGACTAAATACAATACTTATACAGTACCCAATGGTGTACAACGGGATTTGAACCCACGACCTAGGACCTAGCTCATACGAACTTACTTACTTATCAGTTATACTATTTGTGGCACTCGCGAGCATTTGATAATATCAGAAACGTGTGCTCAATGTGTTTCGTGAAACATTTTATATTTATCCGGCTACACCACTGGAATATTAAATTAAGCGTTTTTCAAGACTTTGCCTTCTTTATTCTTTTAATTATCTACTTTGAGAAGGAAAATGTTCAACTTTTAACTATGCGCTTATTAAGCATTTTCCTTTTGTTTTAATTGTGTTGTTTTTAAGATAAGTATTTACCTATTTATTAGACCGACGGCCTCGGTGGTGTGGCGGGCGATTGCTCGGCAGAGGCGCAAGAGGCGCGGGTTCGATTCCCGCTGCGGAAGAAATGTTTGCGTGATCTGTAAATATTTCTTCTGGGTCTGGGTGTTGTGGTACCATGGTACTCGTAGCTTCTGATACCCATGACGCAGGGAATCTTAGTGTGGGGTCAGGACTATGTATGTGACTGTTGGGTGTTATTTATTTATTTATTTATATTACTCATATTAAATCGAAATTGAAAAAACTTACAACTAATCTTACTTCTTACTTATATTATAAATGCGAAAGTTTGTGAGGATATTTGGATGTTTGTGCCCCAATCACGCCTAAACGGCTGAACGGATTTGAATGAAACTTGAAATATACATAGTACGACTGCTACTCTGTCTGTTATCTTTTCACGTCTAAACCGCTGAACAAATTTCGATAAAATTTGGCAATGAAAATGATTGCCATTTAGCAAATTGATTTTTGGTAAGTAAAAAAGATTTTTTGTCTTAAAACAAATGCGGACAATGTCGCTGACAACAACTAGTTTAATCAAGCGTAGCCTTTCATGAGCATTTCTAAAAGGAACCAAGTTTAAAACTTCCCTACGCTTTGAAATTATTATTCTAATTACGTCGACCTCACATTTCATCGGCAAGTCACCCTGCAGTCTTAATGAAAATGAATGCATCTTTCATTACATAATATAACTTTTTAAACTATCATTGATCGAGTGAGCGAAGCGAACGAAAATCTCAGTCGCAATTTGAGCGATTTGTATGTATGTATGTGGATATTCTTGTTAGAGCATATCGAATCGTTAATTTTTTTTCGATCCAAGGATCATGCTGTGCCGACCCCACATAGAGTGGGATGAGGGCAGCAAGAAAAAAAAACTTTCGAATCGTTAATCCAGATTGGAAGACTAAAAGTTACTACTAGTTTCCTTGGAAAGGGGTAGAGTAAATGACTTTACTAGGGGTAAAGTAAGTAGATTTTTGGCATACCTAATAATAGTAAGAGAAAATATCTACTGGACTAGGACATAGAATACGTCTAGCTGCTTCTCTCCAGAGCTATCGTAAAAGTCGACTAAGAGATAGTATCTTTTCCAACATTATGAGCGATGGATTGATCACCTGTCACCATGGTTCACCATATCCATCTTGGGACTCTTGGATCAGGAGTGGCTGCAAGTTTTCCTATGACTTACTTGTGACTCTGCCCACCCCATTAGGGATACGGCGTGATAATATGTATATACATTTGTAGATAATTTCAAGCGAGCGTGGATAGCTGATCTACTCGCCGCCCTCCCGGGAAATTAGCTAAACGATAAACAGCCCTATTTATGGAACATACATATTTTATAACACATTGAAACTAGCTTTTGTTCGAATTTGTATACCAATTGCATATTTGCGCTAAAATAATAAATGTCTATTGACATTTCATACAGCACCATCTAGCCCCAAGCTAAGCAAAGCTTGAACTATGGGCAACAAATCGCTGATAGAATATTTATATACTTTTTGTGGTAAACACAAGACCCGGAAGAAATATTTGCAGAACATACAAACATTTATCGGGAATAGAACCTGCACCTCTTGCGTCTCAGCCGAGCACTCGCCCGCCACGCCACCGAGGTCATCAGGCTATACCAGTACTCTCTAACAGTGAAAAATGCTACACGAGATAATGTTTGCATTATTTAGTAGGTAAGCTTAACGCAGTTTCAGGCCTTAGGTATTTAAAAGTCAGTCTTAGTCATAAACTAATCTGAACCGAGAACACTGGTGGTCTAGTGGTAGTGGCCCGCCTTCCGATCCTAAGGTCGTGGGTTTTTCTTTTTAAAAAAATATGTGCATTATACCAGTAATCTCAAACGGTGACGGAAAACGTGTGGAAACCGGCATGTCGTAGAACCTTAGAAAGTTCGAAAACTTTGTATCCAGTGCAAGCCTTTGAGACGCACTTTAAATCCTTCCAGCACACTAGTTCAAAAATATAGTCACACGTATAGTTCTATGGAATCTAATCTTCACTTAAACAACTTCTTGAACTGTACGGAACAAACAACCGTGCATCTTCCTGGCTTAGAAACGCGTTGAGAGTGTGACCCAGTTTCAATCATTTTCAACATATGATTTAACTAGCTGCCGCCCGCGGCTTCGCTCGCGTGGTATCCGAATAAAAAATAGCCTATATGTTAATTCAGTACATGTACTATGTATATTCCAAGTTTCATTCAAATCCGTTCAGCCGTTTAGGCGTGATTGAGGCACAAACATCCAAACATCCAAACTCACAAACTTTCGCATTTATAATATAAGTAAGAATTCAATCTCAAGTAAGCTTGCTTCCCGTAGGGTTAGGCAGCGACCACGGATCTCCATTTGCTGCTGTCCTGACGTAGGTACTACTCTCAAATTATATTCAAATTATCATCAAATCAATTCAGTCCACATTCAACCAAGGACGCGCGTTCCCTATTATCATAATTATATTTTCCAACTCATTCATTAACCGTTTTTAAAAGACAACTTTCATTGCCATACAACATTATCATTTAACAGTCTAGCTGTACCGGTTAACAAGAACCGTACATATTTATACACATTTAACATTTTTAACAAATAAATTAAACATATTCAAAAACCCATAAACCGTGACTATAAACTATATTTACAGCAAAATAATTCGCTGAACAACGTGCTAGACCGGTTATTGTGAATTTAATTTTGCGCTGACCGTATTGTGGTTTAGATACTCTCACTCACTTGGCATAAAACATGCCATAAAAATGCATTAAAACTTTGGTTTTAATTGAAATTAAATTGGTGTTTGGTAAACAATTTTGTTATAGAAAATAGCAAAATATTACCCGCTGAAATGCTAAATCGATTTTGACATGAGGTTTCGTTGGATTTTTCTGGACGACGAAAATGTCATAGGCTAATTATGAAGTGTCAAAAAATCAAACATGGCGGCTGTAAGAAGCCATTTTCAATTTATTTTTATTATTTTCTATTCGTGAAATACCTATGCTTATAAAGGCATGCTTGATTTTTATTTTTTATTTTAATGTATTACAACTGGTTTTCAATTTGAATTTTAGGGGGATTTGCGGAATGACCCATTTTTTGGTTGCACCAAAGCCTAGCTAATCTGAAGGACTGACAAATAGGGGTACTTATTTACTTAAACTTTTAAAATGCAATATGCGACCGGATTTCTCTACGGCTTCCTAAAATATTACCACCGTCATATAACTAACGATATCCAAATTTTATACAACTAATCTTGTTTTGTTTTTGATAAAATGAATTAAAAAAAACATTCTAATATAATCACTGTTCGATATTAGCACAAGAAAGATCTGAATGGAAAAAGGGGAGGGAGGCCTTTGCCCAGCAGTGGGACAATACAGGCTGATAATAATAAATAATAATATAATCACACTGATCGTGTCATTTGTTCTTTCATGTCTTTCGGCCATTGTATGGTCGAACGTCGTCGACCGAACTTGGCTGATCGAATCAAACGTATCCTAAAAGATAGAGCGTACTATCCACTTTTACAACCGACATCGTCCATTCAGTTCCGTCGAGATTTGATCAAGTTACCACGACGATGGAGAACCACGACGGTACACAATATAACGGTCGCTGCCCCTTACAAATCTGGGATGTAGTTTACCGGCTTAGACTTTTATTTATAGCAAGGGATGCGCCGTTTTTGCGGAAAATGCGCCGTTTTTGCGGAAACAAATTAACATAATAATTCCCTCACTGCATGATAAATTGGCGTGTAGTGCTAGCCTTTGTTCAGGTTTTTAGTGCTAAAGTAATGCATGGAAAAAGCTTGCGGAAATAGACATGCACGGGAATTGAAATCACGTGGTTTTTACCAAAGTACACGGCTTTTACCACAGTTTGCGGTTTTTACCAAAATACGCGAAGGTTTAACGTTTGTAAAGGTGTAATTGTTAAACCAATTTAAGGCTCCCACACTTATGCCTTAATCTCATCGCAAATTCGCTGCGGGATTGTCGTCGCAGAGCTTAAAATCACACGTGATACAATATAAATTATTCTGAACATAAATATCGTAAAATTGCATCCAGTATAACGTGATGGTCGCAATGTTCTTAAGCCTATAATTTTATTATATTTTTATCATATTTATATTATATTTTTTAATGTATAATTTCTTTCTGATCTGTATTTAATTTTGTATGTTTTTATTTTAATAATGTGATATGGGCCTATGTATCTATGCTTCTATTTTACTGACATAATGTGCCTGAAATAAACGAATTTTATTTTCTTTTATTTATTCGATTTTTCTTCTTAACGTATCTCTGCAGATATAATATACCGACATCGTTACTATTTCTTAATCAATTGTAAGGTTTTACAGTTTAGTTGACCAGCTTTTAACTAAAGGGTGTGTTGATTATAACAAAGTATTAGTAATATTTTACATTCTTGCATGGAACCCTTAAGTACGGTTCTAGCAGACGAGACAAAGAAGACCTACGTGCGGAGCTTGTAGCCACGGGTTACCTCGATCGTGTTCTGAAGTAGGACCATAAAAAGGCCCATAAAACGCATAGTGACACCTCCGAATAATAAACACCTGAGTAACAAGTTTAGACTGGCTTCGACAAACATGTGACATCTAAATTTTGTTGCGAAGCGCCTCTGACACTCCATTACCTGCACGAATTTATGACAGGCTGTAAGCCATGAGCTGATAGTAGAGATACTGGCATGGATTTTGTGCTCTTTTTCTATAAATATAAAAACTATAAAAAGAAAAGACGCCGCGCCGCGAACAACAAAAGTGAAGCCACCTTTTTATCTATGTGTTGTGTGTGTGTGTGTTTGCGTTTTTTTTGAGGTTTTGTGTTCCAAGTAACCTAAAATTCATAGTATAATAATAAAAAAACTATGTTATTTAAAGTACTTACAAGTGATTCCGTGAGACTTTTTATGTGATTTGCTGCTGTTTTTACAAGTTTTCACTACACAGGAACGTGACGTACCTACTAAGAGCAATGAGCATGGTTTTAGTGTAGGTGTGTGCGTGAGCGTGTATGTTTACTTGCAGGAGCACGGTTTTGTGTGGCTTCACTTTTGTTGTTCACGGCGCGCCGTCTATTCCTTTTATTTGGTCTGAGATCTCAGTGAAATAATTAAGAAGTGGACTGTGCGCGAGTCTTGTAGCTACCCACGGGCATGCTGCGCATTGATACGTGGCTTGATAACGAGACCAACAAGAACGTGGTCAATTCTGTTTTACTACACATCAACGCGGCAGACGCCATATTTAGTAACGCGGCGGGTGGTGGGTGGGGCGGAAGGGAGGGAAGCGTCACTCTGAAACAGAGAACTAGACACAATGCAGTGCGCATCCTTCACCGCAATGAAATAACGCCTAACGTTCTCTACAACTACCAGCCTTATCACTAGTTCTTTCGAAACAGTGTGGTGAAAGGATTTAAAGTGAGAATCAGCTCAATGCTCTCATGACTTGGGTCTTAAGCAGGCATCCTCACAATATAACAGAATACTTTGAGACCTACGACATTATTTATGGACGTCGCTGGAGCCACGGCTAATGAAATAAAAAATATATCGTTTAATATATAAAATTCCTACGTTACTGAATGACTGACAATAAACGCACAGTCTTAAGTTCCAGAAGCATATAAGGAGGTTATAATAATATGGTGTAAGGGTGCATAAGAAAGGAAATCCCGAAATTCAATTCCTAGAGGACGCAGTGAAAAGATAAAGATGGAAAATAAAATCAACGTGAACAAAGACTCGGGAGGTTCTAGTCGTTTGACAAAGCTATCGGCTGAGAATTAATCAAGGGATATTAATGAGTTCCCAAACGCACCCGAAGGTGATAAATTGCGCATTTTCGATGCCTTCTTGAACTTTCTATTTACTCTTCTCTCAGCTTTTGCGTTTGGTGACGAGGAACAAACACGGATATTTTGTTCTAGTACGCTTGTATTATTTATTCCATACTACATAAATAATACTTGGAGGAGTTTTTCATGCCACGGTGGCACACAAGCATACTGACCGCAGGAACGAAGAAGCTACGCGGACATTACAAGACAATTTTCCAACCTAGATCGGCTACAAAAAATATTATCTATCCCTTTACAATAATAATAAAAACCGAAAATTATTTATCTTGATCCTCTCAACTAACAGTAAAATTGGCTCTTCAATATGGCCACGGCCATTATTTTTATTAATGGGTACTGTCTTACTTATCTACATCAATCTTTTCAAAGTAGGTACATACATATAATGGGAATAGCTATTATAGTCCTATCTTATCAGCGAAACGATGATTCGTCCAGTATGTTCTCACCTTAAAAGCCATTTACTCCTCACTTCTGATTAAGTGCTAAAGATAAAAATATAATTTGCGGGATCCAGCTGAATTATTGTCTCAGATTACTGTTATGATACAAAATACAAACACATAATAATGATGAATAGAATAGAATAAAATAATAATTTATTTGCAATAACATTAATACTTGGTACCTAAGTCCTACTTAATATTATAAATGTGAAAGTTTGTGAGGATGTTTGTATGTTTGTGCCTCAATCACGCCCTGAACGCATCTGAACGGCATAATAATTGAATAGCACGGACAGACGAACGGACGGACAGCGGAGGCTGAGTAATAGGGACCCGTTAGCATCCTTCAGGTACGGAACCCTAAAACCTAAAGTTATTTTTCCTACAAAAAATCTCGAATCCACGAGGTCTCAGTCCGAGAATAGTGGCTAAGGGGATTCCCCGGATGTTCTTTCCATGAATAGTGAGTAAAGGGTAGAGGCTAAGTCGATCAAAACCCCAGGTCAAAGCGCAACAGGAAGCAAAATCTTCCTAGAAACTAGACTAAACTCAAAAAAACTGAAACCGTTATATAGCGGTACTAACACTACTTCTGTCTGTTTCTCTAGGTATCTCTGTTTTTCACTTCAATCTCTCTATTCCCTATTTTTACTATAAGTTTCCTATACTACGAATATAAAATATACTCGCTAAGGACAGTCGCAAAAAAAATGTTATAACAATTTAGGTATATTATCTCGTGTTATTATTAGCCAAGCATTCGCCCGTTACGCCAATCGAATCCGTCATCTCACATTGAATCGTTCAGACTATCCCTAGCTTTCGTGGACGTCAACGTCCTAGCCAACTAGTTTTATGGCCGTCTATGACATTTGCCGTTTCTTGGCAAACTTTGGCCTGAAGCCAAAGCCAAGAAGCTGAACTGGCTATTGAAAAGTCCTTTATCGAGGGACACTTGACTTGATATTTGAAGCTACGTTCAAGCTTTACTTAGTAGTGGAACTAGAGTCAGTTGCTATTAACAATTACATGACTTTTTTTATCGTAATAGTTTTCCGTTTGACCACACTCTACCTGATATTAGGTAGCAGAGTGGTCTAAGATGGAGCAAGCTTACCTAGAAGAAACCTATTGATTCTCGATTTGAAGACACCCATATTATACTTTTCAGGAAATACAAACCCCGTTCCACATTTTTGCAGGGAGTATGAAAAATGCGGACTCAAAGCGCTTAGTACGAACTCTGGAAATGACCATCACGTCGCGTCGATGACTGGAGGTCCAATGGTGGATAGGAACTGGCTTCTTCAAGATGTTTCACTTCACCGTTTAAGAGTATTGGTATTATAGCGCTCATACATTTTACGAACAGAAAATCCATTGGAGCATGACCGGATTTGAACCATAGATCAGAAGGCAAGGCTGCTACCACCAGACTACCAGTATTCCACTGTGGAAATCGACATGTCGTAGAACCTACAAAGTTCGAAAACATGTACACACGGGCCTTTGAGGCGCACGTTATATCCTTTCACCACACTGGTTCGAAAGAACTAGTGACACGACTAGGTGAATATAGATGGCGAAAGCCTTATTCGATATTTTATGAAATTTTAAATGACTGACCAATAAAATTTTTGCTTTCATTTCAATAGTCTTGTCCAGCTTAGAAAACAAAAGAACAATGTTCGGAAACTCGGATTTCAAAGTTTTAAGATTTGTTTCCAGCCATTAATTAACAGACTGAGAGATAAAGCTCAGTTTAATTAAATTGATGTGGCTCGTCTTTTGAGACGCAAGGGGCGCGCGTTCGATTCCCGTTGGGAGACTTTTGCAAGTTCTGCAAATGTTTCTTCCAAGTCTGGGTCTTGTTAGCCAGTGTTGTGGAAACAATGGTACTCGTAGTTTCTGATATAGGTTATCCTAGGATGGGGTCAGAACTATGGGGTTTTAATAATCATTATTATATTAATTTGTGAGTAGGCAGAAATTACTTCCCTGCTCAATTAGGAGTGAAGCAAACATAAAGAATGCGTTCAGCTGAGTCTCCCCGAGCATGTCGTAAAAGTCTACCAAGGGATCCTCTTCAACATGATAGACCCATCTATATGGGCGATGGGCTGATCACCTGTCACCATAATTCACCATACCCAGATTGGGGCTTTGAATCAGAAGTGGCTGCAAGTTTTCTTATGATTACATGCAGCTCTGCCCACCCCATTAGGAATACGAGCGTGATAATATGTATGTACATTGAACAGAAGAAATTTTGTCTCAGTTTTTACTATGCACACGTAAGTCCAATTACTTGAGTTATTATTGTCCAAAGTGTTCAGCCAGTTTAAAAAAAAACATAAAAATACGCCTGCCCTAAACGTAATAGCTATTTTGAAGCAGCGTTCTAGCGGTTATATTATGAGCGTGGCTTTATAATGGACCTTAGTTTTAGAAATTCCCCGTTCCATTATTTAGGTGGAAGTGAACCGTTGAAAAGTAAACTGTTTCCAGCATCCATTGTTCGGACTCTGTCAGAGCGTGAAGGAAAATAGGATACAAAAACATGAAATGCCAGTCAAAAAGCGGGAAAGAGCGCCCTGCGCCTGCGGTCAAACCATCGGCTAGGGTTGCCGAAACTTCAAAATACATGTACTTGCTTAGGGCGTGGCGGGCGAGTGTCCGGCTGAGATGCGCGATCGATTCCCGCTGCGGGAGATAATGATTGCATATTCTGTAATAAATTCTCCCGGGCCTGCATCTTGTGGTACCATGGTAGTCGTAGTTTCTGATACCCATAACACCCCCTGTGTTACGGGTATCTAGTTTGGGGTCACGTTACTTTTGGGTAAAACAAATCGAGCTTGACAGGTAACCCTAACATTAACAATAATGTCTTAAATTCTATTCACATCAGTAAAACCGACCTGAACGTCAAGCCAACTGAAGAATTCTAAGAATAAACTGTGTGACTCATATACAATATAGATGATCTTGATGAAATCTACCTTGATTATTACGTGTCAATCAACGGTGAACCATGATGTCTTATACAATAATAATCAAGATATCATACTTACTCTAAATTAATTTACGAGTACACAAATTTGTTCACGCTTCTCTGCTGGACTAGGAGTAAAGAAAAAATACAGAATGCGTCCAGCTGCTTCTCTCCCGAGCATGTCGCTAAAGTCGACTGTCTGTTCACCGGTCACCATGGTTCATATCCATCTTGGGACTCTTAGATCAAGAGTGGCTGAGAGTTTTCTTATGATTACTTGTTGCTCTGCCCACTTCGTTAGGGATACGGGTGTGATAATAATATGTATTTATGTACAAATTCGTGGAACCGTTTTAACTTCTAAACCTCTATGTATAGATTGTCTGATCGTTGTTTGTATTTTTCTAGTTTCAAAGTTTTTAAGAGCAGACTCTAAAAAACTTCCCGATACTCTCAAACAGCAAAGAAAACTCAAGAACAATACAGTTCAAAGTTCAAGTTACAAACAAGGTAGCAACCCTACGTTACTGGATAGGGTTGTCTATGGAAAATAAACAAGTGAACGAGGGCAACGATATGTTTGCCAACGGTACGTGCTCCATCCGGCAAACTAGACCCCGTTCTAACTGTAAACCAAATTAAATTTACTTAGTGCAGCTCGCATTTGCTCAAACGAAATGAAAGCAATTGTCTAGGTTAATACTAAAGTATTTGGTAGGTATTGGTGGGAAATTTAAAAGTTTCGATAGTCGATTGCGGGTTGGTTGCGTTGGTTTGTTGCTTTAGTAAATTGACCACACGACAGTAAAAGTTATCTTGAAACTTACTTGGAACTCATAATTTTAGATTTGAAATCTCGTGAGAAATGACAAGGTAAAACATGCCCATAAAATGTAAATCTAAAAATTACGATATTTAAACTCTGCAACAAAATTATTAAGTTACTCCAAACTTATCTGCCATCTTTTAATTATGATTTGTTACAGAACAGAAAGAACATAAGCGCGAAGCTTTGCAGTCACAGTATCACGAAACAGTCTCAGGGAAAGTGAAGAGAATGATAGGGTTGAAAAAGAAATAATACAAAATTTTTTTTTTAAAAAAGTCACTCTACCCAACCAAGTACTTGCCTAAGGTTTTTTGTATGGGCCTCCTTTCATTTTATTTTATTTTTATTATTTGTTGTTATAAGTGGCAATACTCTGTGAAAATTTTAACTCTACCTATTAGGGTTCACGAGATACAGCCCGCTGACAGACGGACGGGCGGACAGGCGGACAGCGGTGGCTTAGTAATAGAGTCCCATTGGCGCCCGGAACAGCGGTTCGGGTACGGAACCCTAAAAAGCTTATCCAAATACTTTCCTCACCGACTCCAAAAAGTTTAGTGGTAGAAGTCCAATAACATTAATCATTAGCTTTTACGGACTCTTTGAAGCTATAATTGAAGCTAATATTTGCTCTTTGAAGCTAATATTTGCTGTTCGAAGCATTTTACAGTTAGGTATATTCACCTAATTGTTATTATCAAGTCGATTAGTGCTACAATAGATTGGCTAATTAAAAGGGATTCTACCCGGCTATTATGGACTGCACTGATTTCAATCAAAAGGCAAACCAGTAATGCGTGTTATAATGACTTTAGTGCAATGAAGCTTCGATTAATGAATAATTTGCTGTACGCTGATTACAAAATTACCAAAATGTTATCTGTTGTTTGGTCGGCAATCTGAGCTCTATTTTCTATCTGTAGGAAAACTTAAAAAACTGAACTCATTTTCATATCTTATTATTATACCGATTTTTTATTGTGAAAATCCCTATTTTGTGTGATTATTAAATTTAAAACAGGACAGAATACCTCCACTAGCCCGTTCTATAACTGGATCTTATCGTATCGGTACAAAAAAGTGTACCAAAATAATTGACAAGCATACTTAAATGGACTTTGCTTTGCGGTTATGAAACCAGAAACGGAACAGCATGACACACTTAACTCAACTACCATTTTGTATTGTGATTCTCTAGTATTCTATACATAAGTCCAGGTGTGTTGGAATTGGTTATGTAAATGAGAATCGAATGGTGAAAATCTGCAAATAACGGCAAGCCACTTGAATTATTCCACAGCTTAGTAAGCGGGTCACAACATTTGCAAAACATTACGAACTGAAAATGTTGTTAACTTATTTTAGTGTAAAGTAATAAACTTTTACAATCAATAATACTTTTGCTGAATTAAAGATAATAATTATCATGATAATCTGAATCTGAAAAGGTTATTACCTTGATGAACGAAACTCCTAGATAAAACAAGTCCGCTGAACTAAAGGCAGAAACCTTACTCTAAATTATAAATCCGTGTAAAGAATCTTTTTTGTCATCTGAAGCTACCGAACTAATTAGATTTCAATTAACTACTTCCACCGTCTGATGAGCGGGATCAGGTGAGCTATCTATATACAGTTTGCAACGGCCTTTAGATAGCCCAACTGTTTCTTTTGTATTTTGTAAATTGTATTTGTATTAGTTGTAAGTTTATTTCTGTTAATAAATCTTTACTACTTATCTGTATTTAAACTTTATGAGAAAAAAAACGATGACATACCTACCTAAGTATAGCCTAAGCTACCACCCTGATTGATCCCGACATCTGCGAAGTATTGACTCAGCATCTGCATACCGCCTTGAGTTTAACGCTGCTCCGGCATTTGAATAATATCTGCAAGGTACATTCAGAACTCAGAAATAACCTTTGCCAAAGTCCAATGGTGTAGCTCCAGTTTGAACAATTCAATTCAAAACCTGAATTTTTGAAAGCTCTTTCAATGCCTCATGAGAGCATTGGTGGTCTAGTTGGTAGTGACCTACGCCTTCCGATCCTAAGGTCGTTCAAATCCGGTCGTGTACCAATGGATTTTTCTGTGTGAAAAAATTATGTGCGTTATACCAGTACTGTCTAAGTGTGTGTGTGTGTGTGTGTGTGTGTGTGTGTGTGTATGTGTGTGAGATGTGGGGTTGGGTGGGGGCGGGTGTGTGTGACAGGAAGAGAGGAAACAGCGTTATAACTAGGTTTATTTCACATCTTTTGTTATTCTTTTCATCCAAGTCCGTTCAGCTGTTACGGCGTTTTTGAGCATAACAATCACATTACATCGTTGTAGACAGGTGACCTAGGTCACGCTACATGAACAACTGCACCGTAGGTACTCCCATTTATTCATACGCTGTAATTTCCCAGGAGTGACAAGCTGATGCAGAAATCCGTATTGAAATCGCAACAACGGCTTACAATGAAATATCTAATCGAGTTACCTATTGACGTATTTTTTATTTTGTTGAAACAAGCTGAATGTTGAAATAGTATGGTTAGTATGGTTTTTGGATCAAATTATATTATTTTTATTAGAATTTCGTATCTACAACAAATTAATAATAAAAAGAAATAAAGTGCGGTAAACAAATATAGGTATATGAATAGATAATTATGATCTTAATATGAGATTGAAACGAGGATTTATGTACCTACCTAACCCCAGATTACTCAAACGCATCTCAAATTTGAGCACGTCTCAAATGACGATATTTTTTTTGACAGATTTTCATCAGAAACTGTCAAACAACCGTGAGTTGAGACGTGCTCAACTCGGAGTCGCATTTGAGTATTCGGGGGGTAATATACTATTTTTAAAACCAATCGATCACATACAGTAGTACCACAAATATTAACGCGATTATTATGTATATGAGATGTTACAATAATAATGTAGATACTCATCTCACTCATTGTAGGTTGGTTCAGTTATTATGTTAATTATAATATTCGAACAAATTCGGTTTTTATACATAGCACGAAGTTTTGCAGAGGCGCACATTTGTGGTACTGCAGTACATAGTTCTGACCACGTACAAGGGGTTTCCTGTGTTGTGGGTATCAGAAACTACCATAGACATGACCACATACCATAGACATGAGTCAAATAGAACAAACCCAAAATGTTCTTCACATTTATAATAATTAATGTGATTCTTGATTTGATGAGACCATTTTAAAGTACTTTTATGTATCTATTACAGAAAAATAGGCATTATTTGAAAATGTTATTTACTTACTCTAGCTCTTCCTAGAGGCAAGTCTGTTTTAAGCTACACAGCGGCACTAATTGAATCCTAGGTATCCGTTGGCAGGTAGGTATTCAATAATTCTGACCCCTCGCCGTTCAATTGCAACTCTCTCCTGTACGATTGATTTCTTAATAGAATTCCGAAGCAGCTTGCTGATCCTACACCGTACAATTCGACTAGAACTCAAAAGAAGGCGAATGAAGAGAACGATTCAATTTGAAAGCGTCAAAAGTCAGAGAAGGCCAGCGAAAATCAGAATTTCGGCTTGCTAACTTTCACTCGCTTGTTCGCACGTTCTTGGCGACCTCTGTGGCGTAGCGGGTCAGTGCTCGACTGAGACTCAGGAGGCGCGGGTTGGATTCCCGCTGCGGAAAAATGTTTGGATGCTCTGCAAAACATTTTTTCCGGGTCTGGGTGTTGTAATTATAGTATGTAATATACCTATTTACAAAAAAAAAGTATATAAGTATTCTATCAACCATTCTGGTTCTCATAATACAAGCTTTGCTTAGTTTTGGGCTAGTTAGTGCTGTGTAAAATGTCCACAAATATTTGTTATTATTTTATTTATCTTCCTAAGCAATGTGTATTTCTTTACTTATAAAGCAGGTAGTTTACTGATTATTTACCTACAGTATCTAGGTCGATTGCCAAGGTTTTCAAGACTACAGAGTATCTACTATGGTATTAAAAACACCTGTACAGCCCTGGTGACTGAAAAACCAGTGTGACAGTCAGCCGAATCGTGCGAAGTCGAAGTAAGGGTATCGGAACTCTTAGCTTGAAAATAGTATACTGAACCTAGCTCTTGAAATAAATGACCAGTTCCGAAGGCCCCGAGGAGACCATTGTCTAAGTTTTGCATGGATTGTATTCAGCTGTACTGCATTCAATTTGCTTGAGAACGACATGGAACTACTCAGTATTTGCTTCTCAATGCAGAAGGGAAACTTACTCCTTTCCGATGTTGAGTCCGCTTCTTTATCAACCCCTCAACTATCGTAAAAGCAGACTCTTTAGAATTTGCTTACATAAAGTTTTTCTGATTTATACAGATATTTAAATAAAAATTTATCAGTTATGCCAATAGATTACTCAAGTAGGTAATTTTAATTTTCATTCATATCCAACATTAGAATAATTCAACCCAATTATGATGAATTTAAGCAAACTGTAAACAAAATTGTATTTTAATGGCCATTTAAAGCTACGATGAAGTGGAAATAATTTCAAATAATAAACAATGTTTTGTAAATCGCGAAATCCACTCACATTTTACAAATGTAACTGAAATAGGCTGAAGGGCTGTTATTGTTAAAGAATAACAAAACGAAGTGCTACATTAGTCATTGTTCAGGCAATTGGCAGGGACTTCTGACGTGCAAACGGTCGCTGTCCGTAAATAGTTTAAGTGAGGCCACTGCTTTTTTTTCAGACGGATATAAATGCTTTAAAATACTTCTTCGCTGGACTGGGAGTAAAGAAAAAACATAGAATGCGTCCAGCTGCTTCTCTCCCCGAGCATGTCGTAAAAGTCGACTAAGGGATAGTATCCACTCCAACATGATGAGATACAATAAGCAAGTACTTATTCCTAAGGAGGGTTGACGTCAGGCAGGCGGCCGGTCATAAAACACCTTAGCCAAAACTCTTATGATCCAAGGATCATGCTGTGCCGACCCCACATAGAGTGGGATAAGGGCAGGAAGATGATGATGATGATGGATATAAATGCTGTGAGTCGCAGATGACCGCTAGCAGCGTTACCGGGCTAGCAGAAGTGATACCGTCATCGGGGTCTTCAAGAATTTGTCTTGGCCTACCGAGGGATCAGAGGCCAATCCCGCAATGTACCTACATTATTTATACTGATGCGTGGGGGGATAATTCTGCTTGACACTTTTCAAAATGGCGCCGGGATAATTTGTACAGGGGACACTTGCCAAAATCGTCCTTTTTATAAAAAGACAAATAATAAAGGTGCGTACTGCTTATTATGTTTTATTGGAAAATTTAAAGTGTAGACATTCGCCATATATGATTTTAGACGTATCTTTTTTCTACCCTTTCCTTTGTTTACCACCATCAATAATATTATTCATGAGGTTTTTTGTTAATTTTTTACGCAATTCGTCCATTGAGGATAGCAGGATAGTAATATACATGTGCAAAGGCGCTGCGTGGTGCTGACAGCTAAAAAACGAGCACATACCCTGGAATGTGCGGTGCTCACATGGTTTGGTTGCCCGCTGAATTGTAATGTCATTGTTTTGCGACGGCAAAAAATGTTTCCAAGCTTTAGATAAGCTCAAACGTTGAGTCATTATCACTCATTTAAGGTTATCGAGGGTAAAAAAAGTGCAAAATGAAACACGTCTCTTCTGTGAGGACAACCTTAATTTTTAATTTTATCATCGTAAAAATCAGTAAATGATAGATTATTTGAAAAAAAAACACACAAAAATATATGTAAAAAGTTACTCGATCCATCCAATTGACATGACAGCCTCGGTGGCGTGGAGGGCTATTGCTCGGCAGAGACGCAAGAGACACGGGTTCACGGGGACAATAGAAATGCATACTCTGTGAAAATGTCAACTCTCTACCTATTACGGTTCATGAGATACAGCCCGCTGACAGACGGACTGGCGGACAGTGGAGGCTTAGTAATAGGGTTTCGTTAACACCCTTCGGCGACGAAATCCTAGGAAGTTAATTTGCAATTCATATAATAGACACGATCCTATTTTTATTTTTGGTTTCAAGCTACACATTTTATTTCTCAGGATACAATCATCAAAGCATAAACATTCGTTTAAGTAGCATACCTTAATTTCAAGCGTTTCTCAGAAATTTCGTGAAAATTTCGCAAAATATTATGAAGTTAATTCACTTATGCGGTAATAGAATCTGCTAAACGAAGGTTAAATACTCATTCCCCTGAATTTTTCCCACTTTGCTTCTGAAGAAGCTTACCTAACTGTTGAGGGCCGTAATCTGCAATCGGCCCTTCATAAACTTGACTCTGATAAAAGAGCTAATTATTATTACGAAAAAAAGTACCTACCGCATAATAGATGCATAAAAAGTAGCTTGTAGGTACATTATTTGAGCACACTTACTAAATTCCATAAAGTTTTGGAAGTTACGGGGTGATTGAGGCACAAACTAATTCACAACGTCACATCCTCATAAACTTTCAGATTTTTTGGAATAATACATACATAATGATTGGGTGGGCAGAGCCACAAGTAAACAAGAAAACTTGCGGCCACTTCTGATTTAGTCCTGAGATGGATATAGTGAACCATGGTGACAGGTGATCAGCCCATCGCCCATATAGGTGGTTCATCATGTTGGAGGATACTATCCCTTAGTCGACTTTTACGACATGCTCGAGGAGAGAAGCAGCTGGACGTATTCCATGCTTTTTCTTTACTTCCAGTCCAGCAGAGAAGTAAAAAAATTACTTAAATTATATATTTTGTATAAGGTTGCATTTTAATATACCTATAAGTTTAGTTTTATATCACGTTTTATATAAACACGCACGAAACACTCCGCTGTAATAAGATGTTTAAACGGCGCGTGAAATTAGCTGCTTTTTGCCGAGTTCGAGAAATGTAAGAGGTAAAGTCTTAAATGAACACCTCATTTGTATTTCACGTAAAGAATAAATTTTGCTTTAAATGAATATAAAAATAGAGAACACTTGAGGTTTAGTGATAGTTTAGTGATGCTTCCGATCCTAAGGTTGTGGGTTCAAATCATCCTAAGGTTGTGGATAAGTGGAAGCACTTGGGGGTAGCAGTGGGACAGAATAGGCTAAGTAAAAAAACCATAACTGAATCCGATTTATACGTTTCGAATAATTTCGCATACACACAGGTTTTTATTTTTGCCCGGCCGAGTCGATAGCAAAATACCTATCCAGTTTATTGTTTGGCCGATTTTGGTAGTTTTCAGTGATTCTTTGAAAATCTAATGTCCGTTACCGAAACTATCCGAAACTACAGATAATCCGAAATCATTTCATATCCGAAACCGGTATGATATTATTCCTAAGTATATCCGTATCCAGATCCGAAATTTAATATCCATAACATCCCTGCTTTGGATCTGTAATGTTGCATCTTTATAATGTTGTTGGCGACCTCGTTGGCGTGGCGGACGTTCGATTTCCATTACAGAAGAAATGTTTGCATATTCTGCAAATATTTCGTCCAGGTCTGGGTGTTGTAATATTATGTACCTATCATAAGTATGTTAAAAAAGTATAAAGGTATTCTATCAGCCATCTGGTACCCATAACAAGCTTTGCTTAGTTTAGGGCTAGATGGCGCTGTGTGAAATGTCCACAACTATGTATTTATTTTCTTGAATAATGATTTATATTTATAATTATTAGTAAAAAAGGTGTAGTTTTTTAATGATATTTAGATAGTCTGTTTATTTTGTATTTTGTATACCATGTAGTTAGTTTGTCCTGTAAATAAAATCCATTTAGATTACAATAATGACGCAGGCTCTCGGTCTCGCTCGCCGCATAGTTTGGGAAGTTCCCGTGCAGTGCGCGAGGCAGGTGTTGCAGACGTCGACGAGGAGACGGGATTCTATTATCAACTCCACTTTGATTCCTGAGAACAGGTAACCGTCATAATACTTTTAAAACTTTAACAGGATATGGGAAAACTTTCACAGAATAAGTAGAACCTCGACAATGAGTAGTCCAAAAAAACCCTCTTTAAACTTTGAGAAAACGCAAAAACGAAGTATTTATATGGTATTTTTGTATACAACAAACATACTCAAAGACATTGTAGTCATACAACTTTAAGACTACATACATACACACATAACATCACGGCTGTTTCCTATAGGGGTAGGCAGAGATCATGGACCTCCATTGACTACGATCCGAGGATACATTTCTTTCGCTTCATTCACTCTCTTCAATTTAACGACTATTAATATTAGTTTCTAAGAAGTAAAACATTTATTTATTTTATTTAAAGGCCGTTACAAATGGTCTATAGATAGCTCATCTGATCCAGCTCATTAGACGGTGGAAGAGTGCCCAAGACGCTGGCTGCATTGAACTAATTGGACGATATTGAAAAACTATTAATTTAGGTAGCTCAGATAGAGGATTCTAAATTCCAAAATAATAAGTCATGAAAGCAGAAGAATTTGATGAGAGTGAATATTGCGAGAGATGTATATCTGGACTGCAGCAAATCGAAATCCGTGGTATCTGCCTATCCCTGTGAAAAACCGGCATAATAGTATGAAAATCACGATTATAGCACCTATCTAAAATACCTTCTTCATACATACAATACATCTGTAGGTTATTTTATCTTATAGTAGGTACTTATGATAAGTGCGAAGCGCTCGTGGCGTAGCTTGCTTAGGCGTTCTTGATTGATCGTTAAATTTAAGCAACGATATGTGCGGTCACAAATTGGGATGGGTGACCGCAAGTGGCATTACGAGCTGAGCGCTTCTGTGCTTCGGAGGGCACATTAAACAGTCGGTCCCGGCTAAGTCGTTAAGCCATGACGGAGGCCTTTAGGCGGCCTAAATACTCCGTCACTAGAGTTGGCCACTAGCTCATACGAACATACATACATATGAAAAGTAGATAGTAGGTTAGGCAGGTGCTTCTACTCTAGTATAATTCACATCATCTTAATACCGTCTCACATTCTAAGACGGTAATCTCTTCTTACAGAACCAGAGCACACATCTATTGCAGCGCGGGATAGATTGAAGATACTGGCGTGTATTGATTGGGTACTTGTCTGCGTCTCTTTGCACTGCAATTTACAGAGTCACGCGATAAACCTGAGCTATGCTAGCTCAGATTCAAATATAGAAATAGCCGAGACCAAATCTCAGCTAGAAATTATCTAGCGGTTCAACTATTAAAAATATACCTAGGTTCATGAGCGTGCAACACATGTGGAATCCTTTACAGGGAAGAGAGTTTTTGAAACGGAATTTTTGAACTATGATGAAAAATTCCAAAAAAATCGCCCTTTTTTTCTCAAGAATAGAACTCCAAACTCCATTTCAAGAACAATGACGACGAGGACCTTTGTGGCGTGGCGGGCGAGTGCTTGGCTGAGACCCATGAGGCGTGAGTTCGATTTCCGCTTCGGCATAAATGTCAGTATGTTCTGCAAATATTTCTTCTGGGTCTGGGTATTGTAGTATTATGTATTAATAGCTTCCTTCCGATGCTTTGCTCGCGTGGTACTAGGATAAAAAGTAGCATAGGTATTGTTATTCCAGCACACGTATTATGTATATTCCAAGTTTCATTCGAATCCGTTCAGCCGTTTAGGCATGATTGAGGCACAAACATCCGAACATCCTCACAAACTTTCACATTTATAATATAAGTAGGATAAGTAGATCAGCCAACTGGTGCTCATAGTACAAGCTTTGCTTAGTTTGGGGCTAGATAGCTCTGTGTGAAATGTCCACAAATATATTGTAGGATTGTAGGAATTGATAGAAAGGCAATTCATCGTTATGTACTTCTGTACTGAATCGAAAATCACTGCGTTCCATAGATATCTGAGAGCACAAGTAGAGCGCTGGTAATATTTCCCGTACTGTAGTCGGTCGCACCATTAGCCGACTGCGTCACCGGTGCGTGTGCTTACGTGCGATTACGTTTCACTTGCGGCTGTTGTGGCATAGACAAGCGTACAGAACTGCCACGCTGCGACTGAAAGTGGCCTCCACATGTTAAAGAGGCCACCATACGATCGCGTCTAAACCGATTTCGAATCGAATTGAAAGCGATTTGGGGTGTATAAAAGAAAGCTAGAGTGAGACCGCGCAAAATTCTCTTTCAAGGCTTCCAAAGAAAGTCGTTAAAACATAGTCTGATACAATCAATCTGAAAAAAAAACTGCTTTAATTCTGGGCGAATAGTAACGTAGGTTGGCAGTGTTTGTATTCGTTTTGTGGGATGGCCCCTTCAGCAACAAACTATTTGCATGTTATTTTAAGAAACTAATGTGTGATTAAAACAATAATTTAAGTAATTTATACAGAAATAATAAACTAAGTTTTGCTTAGTTTTGGGCTAGATGGCGCTATGTCAAATGTCCACAAATATTGATTTATTTAATCTACTGATCATGAGTCACCTGAAGCCTTCGATAATTTTTCGCTACAGCACTTAGTAGTATTTATTTAACCAAACCACTGTCTGTTTGCCTATCTGTACGAAACATTGCTACCATCTACTCAATGTTAATAATGAGAGCCCGTCGCTTGCACTGGTTTGCACCACGACCCAGGAATATTGGTTCGTTAGATGTTTCATACCAACCACGTCTGTCTGTATGTACCTACCTAACCGTTCGTATGCACGCGTACAAAATGCTCGTTATTTAGTATGGAAAATGGAAAAAGAATGGAAAATTCTTTTGAAAATCCTACATAAATTCTGAATTCAAAAGTTTGTAATAATGTGAGGATGTTGTTTGTGCATCAATCACGACGGATTCGAATGAAATTATCCTACGGACTACGGCCTTTGACGGCCTCGGTATGTGTGTGTGTTCGTATGAGCTAGTGGCCAACTTACTAATTAGTGACGGAGTTTTTAGGCCGCCTTAAGGCCTCCGTCATGGCTTAACGACTTAAAAGCCGGGACCGACTGTACGGCCTCGGTGGCGTTCGGACGATTGCTCGGCTAAGACGCAAGACGCAAGAGGCGCGGGTTCAATTCCCGCTGCGGCAGAAATGTTTGCATGTTCTGCAAATATTTCTTCTGGGTCTGGGTGTTGAGGTCGATACCATGGTACTCGTAGTTTCTGATACCCACGATACAGGGAATCCTAGTGTGGGGTCAGGACAATGTATGTGACTGTTGGCTGATATTATTAATTAATATAAATACGAATGTTTGTTACCGCGTATATATACGTAACTCCTAAATTTAATCAGAATCAGTTCTGGATATTTACCTTCTCTAATTTTATTTTTGAAAATCTTCCGAAAGGGGTAAAACAGTTTCAAGAAACAATATTACTCCTTACTTGGTTCGATTTGCTCAAGTAAACAAGTAAATGATTAACTTGAAAATTCGTATGGAAATTCAGAATACCTAGGTACAAAATAATTGGACACGTATTTCAAGGTCTTCACTATCTAAGTTACTAATATACATTTCAATGTAAACAATATTCTAATATTCAAAACTACAATTTAGGGTAGGTATTATGCCTAATTTACTGAAATATAAACACAACTTTAAACTCACATTATTCATTACATATTGTACTCAAAGATGTTACTCTTCAAAATCCATTACAACTTCTTCCGTCTTTTTTTAATCTTTTTTTCTCCACTTCCAAATCGGTATTCGACCAAGGAATATTTTATCATTCTACAAAACAAATGAGGTTTGTGATAATGTTTAGGGGCAATACTGAGTACTACTTAATCTGTGACAATAGGAAGAATGATGTAAGCTGACAATCTTATATTATAAGAATCTTTGTCCTGACTGACTGACTGACTGACTGACTGACAGACAACGCACAGCCTAAACCGCTGGACGTAGAGACTTGAAATTTTCAGTGTAGGTAAACCTTGGTACGTAGGGGTGTACTAAGAAGGGATTTTTCAAAATTCAACCTCTAAAGGGGTGAAAACGATGAAAACCTGGAATCAATTTTTGGTCTCAAACTGCACATAACCTATATCAAATTAAAGAGCCGATTTTTCTCATTTAGTTGATGTCATAATTACCTGTAAATTCTTTATTTTTGGTATGTTTTTCATGAAAAATAGAATACTTTTATTTTGACATATGACAGCGATGATACACACAGATTAGTAATAGATGATACAAAACATATGGAAAAGGAACTGTCAATGTCAAATTACCTGTGAAAGGAAGCATAAATTATTACTGGTCTATGTTTCCAATCTTGATTATTCATAGAGTTGTGACGTAATTCTACGTCTGATGACTAGATGTCGCTGCTAATTCTGATCAAATCCTAGAACGCGCTGTCGTTGCGTTTTGAAAAGTTTACCTTAACTCTCAAAATTTTCACTAAATTCAACGAAATTTCTTAATTTTTAGATTTAGGTATGTTTGTTACTCTTTCACGCAAAAACTACGGAATATACGGTATGTAATACCCTATTATTCATATTCGTTCGCTAAAGTTAGCCATTGCTTAAAGTTAGCCCTGTCACTGTTTGTCATTATGAAATGGTAAGAGATGGCAATACTTTAGTCATCGTTTAGCGTACACTATATTATAATGAATAATGAGGATAGTAGGTACCTACGTGTGCTGGAATGGGACATAGGGTACTTTTTATCTGGGTACCGCGTGAGCGAAGCCACGGGCGGCTGCTAGTAATAAATAAATGTTGTGCAGTAATTTTCATAGTAAATACAGAATTCCTAATTTAGTTACCTCACCAAGTTAATTAGTTCAGACAACCGCCACCGTGGCGCTATCCAGGAACTAAAAAGCTTGTTTGCGATTAGAATTAGAATTATTTATTTCAGAACAACAGAAAGCTTACAGTTTACACGAAAACGCTAACTACATACATAAAATCACGCCTGTTTCCCATAGGGGTAGGCAGTGATCACGGACCGCCATTTGCTACGATCCTGACATACTTCTTTCGCTTCATACACTCGCAGATCGACTCTACATTTCTCATGCATGCTCGTCGGTTTAGGATACTCTTAACCTGACCCTTTTCCAAAACGTTGTAAAACTTTTTAAACGCTGTCTTAATAAAAACTCAAAAATACTCTTAGATTCCTAAAAATAATATATCTATCATTAATGATATCAATCATTAATTAATAATATCTATGGACTATCATTAATTGTCTGAATTAAACAATTTTTATTATTAAACAAATCAATATGTTGGAATCGCCGCACATTGGCGGCATGTGGGGTTGGCACAGCATGATCCAAGGATACACATAGAGTGGGTAAGGGCAGGAAGATGATGATGATTTCTTTGCCTACAAATAGAACACCATCGGCTGAGTTCCAATAATTGACGCTAAGCCTGAAAGGCATGTGGGATCCTACTGTGAAGAACAATGTTTATTAGAGGCTGAAACAAGCACAAGTTTATGAATTGGACTTGTTGGTCCTTCGTGCATATAAACACTGGCTGCCGCCCGCGGCTTCGCTCGCGTGGTACCCGGATAAAAAATAGCCTATATGTTAATCCAGTACATATGCTATGTATATTCCAAGTTTCATTCAAATCCGTTATGCCGTTTTTGCGTGAAAGAGTTACAAACATCCATACATACAAACTTTCGCGTTAATAATATTAGTAGATTTAGACAAATAAAGATTCATTGAATTTATCTGGATGAGAGTGTCATAGGCTATATAAAGTGTAAAAAAAAGTCCAATATTGCAGCTGTAAGTAGTCATTTTCAACTAATTGGCTGCATTTATAGCCGAAGCGGCTGGACAAACATACATAATTATCACGCCCGTATCCCTAATTGGGTGGGCAGAGACACAAGTCAAGACAATCATAAGAAAACTTGCAGCCACTCCTGATACAAAGCCCCAAGATGAATATGGTAAACCATGATGACAGGTGATCTGATCAGCCTGATCTGATCGCCCATGGTCCATCATGTTGGAGAGTATGCTATCCCTTAGTCGACTTTTACGACATCCTTAGGGAGAGAAGCAGCTGGACGCATTGTGTTTTCTTTACTCCCAGTCCATTTTTTTATTGGCTTGAAATAAAATAACTTTATTTTATTTTATAAATAAATGTTGTAACTGGTGCTAGCGGTCCCGAAAGGCCTAGTTTATTGGGCCCATTCGTTTATAAACAGCTTACTGCGAAATACCCACTTACTTTGAAACGAATAACATCTACGGTTATGGAATTGCCAAAGGGAAAACTACTAAAAATTATTAGCTAGTACGACTAGCACCTTGCCTATATTTTACTTGTGGAACGCCCGAAGCTTCACTCGCGTAGAGTAGATTATAAATAAACAAATAAATAATAAATAACACCCAACAGTCACATACATAGTCCTGACCCCACACTAGGATTCCGTGTCGTGGGTATCAGAAACTACGAGTACCATGGTACCACAACACCCAGACTCGGAAGAAATATTTACAGATCAGGTTTTTATACAAGCGTTTTTACCCCTTTTCACCCCCTTATTGTTAGTTTTCAAAAATCTTTTCTTAGTGTACAGTAGTACCACAAATATTGTGTGCCTCGGCAATTTTCGTAAGTATAGCTTCTGAATTACGAACTAACGCGATGATGATTATGTAATAAAGAGATGTTACAAATATTTTGTTGATACTAATTTTTTAAAGGGTTGGTTCATTATTATTAGTTGACTATTAGTTGCATATTCGGACAAATTCAGTTTTCATATAAAGCACGAAGTTTGCCGAGGCGCACTATATTTGTGGTACCTACTACTGTAAATCACATTTTATGGGACCTAGATTGTTACTACTACGATAAATTGTGGGAATAAAATCAAAATAGTTCCAATGGAAGACCAGCGCAAATTGTTTACAACCTGCATAATGCTGAGTTAGGACTTTTTTGTATCAGTAGGCTTAGTAATTTAGCTTATTATATACTTGTTTACCTACTTTACAATTTATTTTTCAATCTAATTTATTTCTTACCTTTGTTACAAATGAATACTTCATTCATTTATTCAAAATAAGTTGTAAATAATTTTAATAATCTTTTTTTTTCGCCATATTTGTTGATACCACAGATCATGCATTTTCTTTTTTTTTAATTCGGTTCCAATCAAAGGAACTAAACCCAAGAACTAAACACACTGGCCAGTAAGAATATTTTTAATTAACGTCAGCGTCAGTCATTGTCAGTGACAGTTATTTGCTCTGTTGGTAGTTTATTACTTTTTTGTGAAAGCGATTATGACAAACCAATGTTTTCTCATTCTACCAACGGGATTTAACCTATTTACACAACTTATACATGACATGTCATGTATTATTATACAGTTCAGTATCTCAGAACGAAATAGAATAGTAGAGCAATCTACTGTATTTTTCAGTAAACCACTTCATATCGCTTACTATCTTCGACAAAGATTTAGGAAGCGAAGTTCACAAAGTAGGTGTAATAATCAGAAAGACTAGCTCCCTCCCCCGGGTCGTCTTGTTTTATTGCCCAGACAATGTGTAGAGCGTTGATTAAACACTCGCTCCGCAGCTTCTATAGTGTGTGGGAGCAATTTATGAGAAAATAACTCTGGGCAGGAAATAACCTTCTTTTTTGAAGTTGGATATTAGGTATAAAAGGCATTTGACGACCTCGGTGACGTGGCGGGCGAGTGCTCGGCTGAGACGCAAGAGGCGCGGATTCGACTCCCGCTACGGGAGAAATGTTTGAATGTTCTGCAAATATTTCTTCCGGGTGTTGTAATTATGCATTATAAGTATGTATTTACAAAAAAAAGTAGATAAGTATCCTATCAGCCATCTGGTTCCCATAGTACAAGCTATGCTTAGTTTGGGGCTAAACAATGGACAGGTTTTAATCAATGAGGTGTCGTTAGATTCATTGGGATAGCGAAAGTGTCATAGGTAATATGAAGTGTCAAAAAATACAATATGGCGACTGTAAGAAGCCATTTTCAATTAATACCTTTGTTTGCATCTGGCGAAACGGCTGGATTGATTTTGTCGAATGCGGTGGATTTGTCTAAATAACTAGAGTGTCACAGGTACACTTTTATACTAAAGTTTAAAAATCCAATATGTCGGGTTTAAGAAGTCTTTTATATGTGTGTTGTGTATGTGTGCTTGAATTAATTAAAAATAACATGTATAAATATTTGCTTGAATTAATCTTACTTATAAAATTGAAAATCTTTATTTTGCTTGAAATTACCGGCGCAAATCTCAAAACGCAACGATAGCGCGTGCTAACTTTACCTGTGCTGCCATCTAGTAATATTATAAATGCGAAAGTTTGTGATGATGTGACGATGTATGTTTGTGCCTCGATCACGCCGGAACAGCTGAACGGATTAGAATGAAATTTGGAATGTACATAGTATGTGTGCTGGAATAACATATAGGCTAGTTTTCGTTCGGATACAACGCGAGCGAAGCTGCGGGCGAAAGCTAGTAGATACATAATATTGTGTTGTATACCAGTGTATATACTACACACAACTGGGTGTGCAGTAAATTCAACAGCATTCCAGGGGCGACCGCGGCGATTGGCATGCGAAGTGTTAGAACTACTCCCACACGGCCGTGGAGACCCGCCGTGAAACTTGTGGTCGACACCACCGACCGACGACCGTCATCTATCTACTTGCAATTCAAGGTGGAGCCCACTATAGCCTGTTCCATTAACGGACCGACAACGCCCCGGCCAAAAATAGCGAAAAATCCCTTCGAAAGTTTGATTTTCCGAGGATATAGCCAAATTCCGGTTTAAGTGTTGCCAAGGAGTTAAATTACCTGCAATGGACTCCCCAACAAATACAAATATAATTTACAAAATACAAAGAAACAGTCGGACTATACAAAGGCCGTAGCAAACGGTCTATAGATAGCTCACCTGATCCAGCTCATCAGACGGTAGAAGCGTGCCCAAGACGCTGGCCGCATTGCCACGCTGAATGGCAATACTGATCTGTTAATGGACTCTCTACTCCCTACCTTATAGCATTATTCTGAAATCAAACTATTTCAAAATCTAACCTAGGTTTCCTAAGAAAAATGAAAAGTACGTCCATATTTTTTGTATTTATAATAATGTCTGGTGTTTTTTATATAAATACACCTGGCTAATAGTTGGTAAAGAAATAAGTTCTTCGTAAGTAGGTAATAATTTCTTGTTAAAAAAGAAGTAGGTTACAAATTACTTATTTAGAATTAACTCATGAAACAAATTTAAACCTTACAGAGAGTTAAATAGAGTGTTTATTGAAACAACCAAGCTTAGGTTATGAGCAAGCACTTTGCAAAAACGTTGGTGCTTCCGTACAGCCGGTAAATTGGTATGTCTCAACTTTTGACAGATGTAAACTGTACCGGTAAGAAATAAAATACTTAAGTACCACGTTTGAAAACATACGTTGAATGTTCTCGGCTGAAGGACGCTTAAAAGTTACAACTCTATGGCAATCTTATCACTAGAAAGCTTGCCTTAAGTTTATTATCAGAAATAAACTAAGGCTCAGCATGCCTAGGGATCTCTCGGCATGCCTAAGGACGCCTCAGCATGCCTAAAGACGCCTTGGTAGACTTCGGGTTGCTTCGGCAACGTCACCCGGCGTCCACTATCAGCATGGGGATGTCTAACCTTAGCATGCCTATGGACGCCTATGGAAGGATCCCCTGGCATGAAGTGCCAATAGCGGGCGCTGAGCCTCACAACGAATAAAACTCTCTACAAATATACCTGATTTACAAAAGAAACATGTTGGCTATATGAAGACCGTTGGAAACTATGTAAGTATAGAGAGCTCACTAAGTAATGCTTAATAGACCAGGGCATCTTGTCATCAAAGTCAAACGTGGAAGCTTTTACAGAAGGGAAAAGTTCGTTAGAAAATCGTTTGAAAAACGCTCCCTTATTTATACGACGTCAAAGAAAAATAACCCAAGCAAATGAAATAGCTGCGCAAAGAGCGTTTCATGAATTCATAAACTCGTGATGGCGATTTTATTTAGTAAAGTTGAAGCAGTGCATATACTACATACCTGACCTTTTAAAAGATCAGGTAGTAACCTAAAAGTAGAGAAATAATTAAAGAAAGGATTTTTGATATTTTTACATTTATAAAAGAAAATGCAAAGAGGTAAGCGGACGTTGCTCTACCTGGACGCGCCATGCCACAGACAAAGGTTTGTATAAATAATCTACTATAGATGGTAAAAGGCCTTAGTTTTTTTAACATAGCGATAGCATCTACATCATGTGAATGGTTGGCAGTTCACAACAGAGCGGTTCACACGACAATTTCTGCGAGTTGTGCGAGTCGCACAACTACCGTGTGAAATCAGCTGTGTGGCCAACGGTATTTCCGAACCGATACGACTTAGGGACCTTCAAGAAATGAGTCTACTCCTACCTCAAAGGCCGGCAACGCACTTCCAGCTCCTCTGATGTTCCAGGTGTCCGTGGACAGTAATCACATACTATCAGGTGAGCCGCTTGCTCCTTTGCTGTTCTATAAAAAAAGTTTGGGTTTTTCACCAGTATCGTTTTGTTTTTAAAGTGAACTTTAGCCAGAGGTCTCTGAACCAGAGTCCATTGGATTAAACAAGCAATGGCAAACAAAGCTTGCGGTCGGACCCTCAAATCAATAAATGCCAGATACCCGTAGATTAAACGTCGAACTATCTACAAAACTATTTGCCAACTGTGATGATTTTTTTACTGACATCGCTTTATTTAGATTAAGGGTTGTTATTAAAACTAGTGTTATAAATATAAAATAAGTATCTAATAAATAAAAACCTTATCATTATGTGGGAAGGTCCCCATAAATGCCTTTTCAAATCTTATTTCGGCCCATATGTCTTATTGTTCACGTGTAGATACAAAGTACTTACAAACATAATATCAGCTTCAGTATCTGCCAGTTCCCAGTTGCCTTGTCCCTGGTTTTGCCAAAGCCTTAGATAATCCGAAGCTAATGTTTCGCTCGAATACCAAGCTCACACGCTCGCTCTCAGCGACGCCCCTTAAGGCCAGTTATTATCCGATCGTGGAATTTAATTTCAACTGTGGACAGGGATCGTAATCGTTCCCACAGGATACTGAAGAAGACAAGTGTCTTTGTATCTCTTGGTGCAAAACACCGTTATTGCATTTTACCGCAGGATGACTCCGCGCATTGAACGTTGAAGATAATTGGTATCTCGTTTGATGGTTTTCTTTGTTTACGTTCCACTTTTAAGAGTCTATCACTTTTGCTAGCTGACTGCTTTTGTCTCGATATTTTACTTTTATGTACCTACTGCTTGGGTTTTGTTTGTCTATCTCACTTTTATCTACTGCTTACACGTTTGAAGTCCGTTTGGGTAACGTGACGGTGAGGGTGTAAATAAATTATTACAGCTCTAATGTGTATAGTAGGATGAACAGACCAGTTTCTGTTCATCCTACTATACACCTTAGAGCTCCCTCGTGGTCCTACTAGTAGGACAAAATAGTAGGACCACAAGAAAACGGCAGAGGTTTTGGAGATAGTCTATAAAGAACAAACGGCCACATATTTCATAGTCAGAAAAAAGGATCCTATCCCTTTTTTTACTAAACATATAAAACTCTTAAGTTACTAACTGACTGACTGACTGACTGGCTGACTGACTGACTGACTGACTGACTGACGATCAACTCACTGAATAAACCGTAAGTACTAGAAGCATGAAACTTACAGGGTATATTCCTGGTGTAGGGGTGTACTAAGAAAAGAATTGTCAGAATTCAACTCCTTCAGGACGCAGGGCGAAGATGAAGATTTGTCTATATAAGTATCTATCTAGTTCTTACGAACCAGTATGGTGAAAGGATTTAAAGTGCGCCTCAAAGGCTCCTTTCGTGCACTTGACACATGTTTTTCGAACTTTCTATTTTTCTACGACCAGGGTAGGTACTGAGAAAAACCCATTGGAGCATGACTGGATTTGAACCCACGGTTTTAGGCGGAATGCTACCACTAGCCCACCAATGCACTAAGATCTTTATCTTGACATGACAATGTTCTTTCACGTAAGTCACGGGGAGTTGCACTAATCCTACTAATACGAGTATTACTAGTATTAAAAATGCGAAAGTTTGCGAGGATGTGTGGATGTGACTATGTATGTTTGTGCCTCATTCACGCCGTAACGACTAAACGGATTTGAATGAAACTTGGAATATACATAGTGTGCTGGAATAACATAAAGGGTTCTTTTTTTTCCGGATATCACGCGAGCGAAGCCGCAGACGAAGTCTAGTAGCTCTTATAACTTCACGTCAGCCTCGAAATAAGTACTCAGCTGTGCAGTAAGGTATCAAAATGTATTACAATTTACAACACACTTACATACTAATTGTACTTTTCTATAACTAAAGCTAAGTACAGCGACGGGTCGCGAGCGAACACAACATTTAACACGATACACTTCTACGTAGAGTTACGTGTGCTGATATATGTAGTTCAACCCACAAGCTCAACCTACAGTCTACCACCGATAGATTAGGTGAGTACAGTCAGCAGCAAAAGCATGAAATTATCAAAAAAAAATATGTAAACCTAAAAATTATAGACTTTTGGATTTGAATGAGATATGATAAATGTTTTTGTTAGGTACATTCAATACTTGCAACTTTTCTATAGTCGTCTGCTTCTGATGCTGACTGTACAACTTGTAGCGATAAGAACGACGTGCTGCATTGTGGAGTAGCACGAACATTGCGACTTATCTGCAGAAATAAATCTACCCCGCAGGTGAGCGGGTCAGGAGTCAGGCTGGGGTCAGAACACACCCCTATATTTTCACAAATCATGTAGCAGTTGTGGGTCAGGATGGTCACTGCGGCAGTTGGCACATGTATAAAAATCAATGAAACTCTAAATATATAAAACTAGCGGATACATGTACAAAACAAGACAAATATTTAAGTATATAATAATAATATTTGTCCAAGAAGCTGATGGATGTGACCAATAACTTAAAGGCTAGCGCTTACCTCGGACAAAAGATAAGTATAGCTATCCAACGAGGTAACGTCGCCAGCCTTTTGGGGAGCTTACCTGCGGTCGGTGATCTGAGCTCTGTTTTCTATCTGTAGGCGAACTTAGATAGAAAACTGATTATACCGATTAGGTAACTCAAAGTTTTTAATGTTATTATACTTTGTCTCTATACAAATAATTATGACGAAGCCTCTTGCATTTCCTTCCATACAATTCTGTTTTCTGCTAGTTTTATCCAATTTTTCCAGCTATTTGGATTATGTCATCCGCCCCTCTCTTGTTTGGGCAGCCTATATTTCTAACGGTCCTTTCCATCTTGTGGTTTGTATACAGAACATAAAAATAATGAGTCAAATGCAACTACAAACTAAACCTGTTAATTTACATATTAATCAAAATAATATAGGTACCTATACTACCTACATAATTCTGCGTTGAATTTACATCGTAGCACGTAATAATCACCGCCTGGCTACATTTCTGGGGTCGTAAGCTACCCCGAAACACTTTAAACCGATAAAATCGTGGAGAAACTAGGTTAAACTGCATAGATTTCGTTAAAATGTTCCCGCTCTCTTGTCACGGTTACTAAAAGCATGATCTTGAATAAATTGGCGATCTTTCTCGTTTGATATTGAAACCTTTTTAATTTTTTTTTCGTTTTTATCGTTACTCCTATTTTAAAATAGTCTTCTGCAATCTCAAAAGATTACAGATATATAAATCGTCGGCGTATAGTCAAAACCTCGTAGGTCGGTTATAGTAAACTTATTCCGGAGGAAGAAAAAACGTCTGGTGTACAATTTTGTTAGGACTTTTTTTAGTATTATGCGCGTTTATGAAACCATAAATAACAACGTAACTCAGAACGGATTGCGCGTATCGAGGTTTTCATACAGATGAACAATAAAAAGAATATGGTAAAAAATCTAACTACCTATGAGGTTTTCACTATACCTACCTACGCTGACGAAATAGGTAATTCCTACTTACACTGAAATACAAATACCTAGGTACCTGGTTCCAATATCTTTAGTTCTGGTTCTCAAGGACGAAGGACGGTCGTTAATTATTATAGCAACACTGTTTTTAACCGACTTCAAAAAAGGAGGAGATTCTATGTTTCACGGTATGGTATGTAATTTTTTTTTAATGTGTTCACCTCTGACTCATCTTATGACGAAAGAATCACACGAATAAAAAAGGAGTGGTAAGTACAGAAAAAATAGCTAACAGAAGAAAATTTAAGAAGAGGAGAAATTTAACAAATTAATTAAACCGTGCCGTTGCCAGTCTGCGTTAGAAGCTGTGAAATCATTACGATAGTAATTAACAGACGTGGTAGGTACTCCACGCTCTCATGTCAAAACCCAATTAAATTATATAATTGAAGAGCGCGCAGAAAACAGTGCCTACCTACCTATAGCGATACAAAGCGTCGTAATCACGGCTCCAAGACGTCTGTGTGTCGCTAGAGATGGCGGACGAATTTGAGCACCATCGCTTATTCATCATCGCCAATCGCACTACGCGTTAAAAAGTTCAATATAACACGTTTTCACCTCCCTTTTCACCCCTTTAGGGGTAGAATTTCGAAAAAAAACCTTAGTGGGTGGTTTTACTATAAAAGAAAGCTACCTTCTGAATTTTAGGTTCATAGCTTATAGTTTATCTTGTGCGCTGATTGCAAAATATGGTTTATTTTTTGCAATCAACGCACAGGACAATAACAACATAATCTATATGTATAAAACAATACATATAGATATGTGGATCTATTTCTATTTCTAATTAATGTTAAGGGAACAAAGATCTGCACGTCCCGCGGTAGGATGTATTGTGCATTATAATGTGGATAGATATGATAGGTAGGTACAAAATCGCCCGAAGTATGGAATAATTGAATCGGAAGCTGTCGCCATTGCAGCTCCATTAGCAAGTTGCCATGGTGATCTAAAGATTCTAGAAGAGTCCGTGACTGTGATAGACTTGTTGGCCATTCTCTGCTCGTCTACAGCCAAGCGTGGTTTCTTGGCTGTATCTTCTACGCTTGGTCGCGTTACGAACAGTGGCCTTTCGATAGGGATAAGTAATGTACTGTGCATTTATCCCTACCGGTAGAAATAAATCTACAAATTCAACTAAAAAAAAACTAAACCAACCCTTGAAAAAATACTTACTTCTACATAATTATTTTAACATCTCTATATTACAAATCATCATGGTTCACCATATCCATCTTGGGACTTTGAATCAGGAGTGGCTGCAAGTTTTCTATGACTACTTGTGCCTCTGCCCACCCCATTAGGGATACGGGCGTGATAATATACATACATACATACAACATCATCGCGTTAATTCATACTTATTTCAGAAACTATACGAAAATTACCAAGGCGCACTATATTTGTAGTACTGCCTTGTACATCCCAAACACACTGCCTACCTACCCACCTTCTTCGCAGTCGAGTAAAAATATATCATTCACTCGAGAGACCATAGTGATACGTTTGATCCAAGTCTGAGGATACGATCTTTAGGCGAAGGGTTCCAAAGAGTTCCATTGAGGCGTAGATCGTGGTCACGTCACTTCCGTCCGGCCCAATTAACCCGCACGTTGACTCGTTGAAGTAACCAAATTATATCGACGTTTGACGGTCGCCGCTAAATTATATAATGTAATAAAACGGGCTACTTTTCGGGAAACCTTCCTATACAAAGTGAGCAGTTTACTCATATAATAGTGGCTGGTTAAAAATGAAATTAGTTAATTGATTCAGGAAGTCTTTGAAGTCCATTCTTAGATTACCAAATAAAAACTTAACCAAAAATCTTAGCTTAGTCGGCCTTGTCCACAGGAAAGACATGGTCAATACGTGCGGAGCTGACTAAGCCACGGGTTTCCTCACGTTTCCTTGTGATTGAGGCACTACGAGTATTTCTATCCTCTCAATTAAGTACCTATACCGCCCGTCTCCAGGCAGGACCTTTTAAACTTTTGTCCAACCATGCCATGCATGCATGCAAAATGTTTATAGTAGTACTAACTGCCGCCCGCGGCTTCGCTCGCGTGGTACCTGGATAAAAAATTGCTTATATGTTAATCCAGCACATGTACTATGTATATTCCAAGTTTCTTTCAATACGTTCAGCCGTTTAGGCGTGATTGAGGCACAAACAACCAAACATCCTCACAAACTTTCGCATTTATAATATAAGTAAGATAATAATATATAAAATTATAATAAAAGTCGACTAAGTTGTCTAACCTCCATCCAACATGATGATATACAATAAGCAAGTATTCCAAAGGAGGGTTGATGTCAGGCAGGCGGCCGGTCATAAAACACCTTAGCCAATAACTCTTACAGCATGATCCAAGGATCATGTGCCGACCCCACATAGAGTGGGATAAGGGCAGGAAGATGATGACTTATTATAATTCTAAAAGCATCTATCAAAGCTATATAAGCACGCATTACGTGTCAGTAGGTCCTAAGAGTCATTATTATTCACCCTACCTCGACCAGAAACTTGGCCGAAAACTGGAAAAAGTTAAGAAAGGGATGATTTAAACGAGGGATGAAGGTTGGGACGCTCAATTGTTTGAAGGGTTGGTACCTACAATTTGCAGGGTAAATTAAGCCATTGAGGCGTTTGGATTGTTTAGGTTTTTTTGCGTTTCTTCTTTGTTATGGGGATCATTCTTGGTCAGTGAGCTGGATTAAAAAATTATAAGGTAGTAATCTAGTAGATTACTTGCTAGTAACTGTAGTTAAAAATCGCTGAATAAGGTATCCTATGACAACCACATTAAGGGTTGTACTCTTAGGTACTTCTTGGATCCAACATTTATCCAAGCATCTTTGCAGAATTTAGAAAAATACCAAAAACAATTGTGTTATAGGTAGAGGCTAGGTTTCCCTGTAAAAATATGTCATTTAAAATAACAGACTGTGGTGTTTTGTAAATAAATACTTTTCAAGAAATACCTGTTTGTTAAAGTCACCCAGTTGATATTAATAGTGTTTTCAAATCGCCTTCAATGGCTTCTTCCGTCGCTTACAAAAGCGTCAATTTTGTAATTTTATTCCCCTTTCGTCCCACTTCGACATTGTCACGGAATTCCGGTCTGGCTCCAAGTTATGCGGATTTCATCCTTTGTTCACAAATAGATAGTCCGAACGGACGAACGGGCGGGAGGCCCGGACGATAGGAGAAATCCTACTAGGGTAAACTTGCCTTAATCGTACAGTACCTACAGTTCAAATGTTTCGCCCATTGTGATGAATCTAAAGTAGGTACCTACCTACCTATGAATCAAATAAAAAAAAACACGGAAATCAAATCTTTATATAACTGAAAGACGATTAGCTAAATCAGATTACACAAAAACTATAATTTAAGGATCGTTCAGGTAAATGATCAAAAATATTGTAGAGACTAGAGATTGTAGACCTAAAATAATCTTACGATCAAATGAGACTCAGAAAGGAAACAGGTATGCCCGGTTTCAATATTCTACTATCGGACGACGAATCGCTCATTACCATAGAAACGTAGTTTAGTATAATGTCGAAAAGCGCCCTACATTTTGACAGAAAGTCATCGTTGCCCTGGTGATGAATGAGGATCCTTTGTATATTATAATTTTTTGTCTTTTAATGTGATTATTTGTTATATTTATAATTCAGGATTTAAATAAATTACCTAGTTCACGCTCTCATCTAAGTAGATACATTTAAGACACTTTAGTTGGAATTTTTAAACTAACAAACCTTATTGAATAAATGATTGTTATTATTATTATTATTTTAGCAAAATAAAGTCACATAAAGCACGATTAGTAAAAAAAGTGAATGAACCGTCCGTTAGTAGGATATTGGAACCGGGCATCACAAACCAAGACAACAATAATTTGCAGATCTATTCAATTCATTCAAATGTTTATGACGTCCATTATTCTGGACACGTGCTCGAGTAACGGGTGCGTACAGCGGCCTTTGTAACAATAACTTGACAGATTAACGGAGGGCACTCCAAACTTACGAGATTTCCCTTCGCCGTACTTAAGGGTCCGGGTACGAAGAGAACAGCTAGTACATTGCACGTACAGAAAACAGTTTCAATCATTTTAACCATTTTTTGAAACAAATGTCCTTGTTGATCGAGGAAAAAGGAGGCATTTAATCCAACAGCGTGTGAAATCGGGCTGAGGTGATGATGATGATGAAGAATTATCGAACTCAATTTTAGATTTTTTTAATTAATTAGTTAATAACAGCATTCTAGCCGCGTAGTACGCTCCCACTCGTGTGGTACCTACGACCTACCTACGAGTATAAAAAATTGCCTATAGTTCAGATCATAATTTACTTACAAAACTTCTTACAAACGTCAAAACATTTTACTCAAATACCGCCCCGCCATATTGTTTTGTTTTGTGTTGGCCTCCATGAGAAATTGAGGAAAATTAATTAAATAAAGCAAAATAAAAAATGACAATGGGAAAAGTTTTACATGTACCTACCTACATAGCTATGTTTATACAAGTTTACACCAAGCCTAAGCTCCATGCATTTGTGAAATCAGGAATATCCGTTTAGCCGTAAAGGAATTGGGAACACTCCTAACACACGCAAACATTCGCTTTAATTTAGTCATTTTAACACAGTGGCTCAAACGAAGAAAACTTAATTTTATAGGAGTGAGCAAGCTGATCTTAAACCATGTTTAGGGATGATTTCATCATAAACAAACGCCCTCCAACTTCAGCCGTTACGAGTGAAAGTGTACAAGTTTCTTTCGTGATTTTCGAAGGACGCTAATGTTACGATGACTTTGTAAAACGGAGTAAAAAACCCCTTTCTGTCAATATTGAACGTTTTTATATGTATATATTCGCACAAAATTTTTAACTAAGGAGTATACTATTTTTAACTAGAGCAGTGGGAGAAAAGCACATAAGTAGGATAACGGCATGATGATTTTTAAACAGTTCTTGCAATTTATGTGCCCTTTTAAATAAAGTATGTAATACCTCAATAATACTCTACTATAATCTAGTAGGTTAATACCAAAGTCCTAAGTGCTAAAGCGAACCCTTTTCGCCAATCAGTCTTAGGTACCTCACCCCGCCCACGATTTAGTGGACATACCTACCTGCAATTTTATTTTTTTACTATAGGTACTTTCATAAGCTAACTTCTCTGCTGGACTGGGAGTAAAGAAAAAACATAGAATGCGTCCAGCCGCTTCTCTCCCCGAGCATGTCGTAAAAGTCGACTAAGGGATAGTATTTTCCAACATGATGAGATACAATAAGCAAGTATTCCCAAGGAGGGTTGACGTCAGGCAGGCGGCCGGTCTTAAAACACCTTAGCCAAAACTCTTACAGCATGATCCAAGGATCATGCTGTGCCGACCTCACATAGAGTTGTATAAGGGCAAGAAGATGATGATGAGGTACTTTCTTAAGCAAGCGAGTATTACCTATATAGACTGGGAAATAGTAGAGCTGCTGGTAAAACCAAACTGCACTCAAAAAATGCCTAAACTGATTGGAACAGGATCGGGTTTAGGTAACCTGAAATCAATTAGCGCAGCGCCTGCTATTGACATGTTCCAATCTGAATTTCAACATTCCCCGTAGAACGTTTACACAGTAATTTAATTTGAATAGACATCAAAGATCTGCTGAATATTAATCAATCGACTCAAACCCTTGTGATGTAACAATCTGAATTATCTTATGCTGAGATAATAGATATTAGGGACGCTAAAATTAATTAGTGTAATTTAGTAAGTAGGTACTTACGATTACGTGGCTGCAAGTTTTCTTATGTTAACTTGTGACTCTGCCCACCCCATTAGGGATACGGGCGTGATAGTATGTATGTATTTGTTGTTATAGCGGCAACAGAATTACAACACTACTCAATAATACGAATCTGGCGATACTTCAGCGCTTCAAATCCAAACCAGTTTCACCCAAAGCAAGTTGGCAGTTAATTAGACAATAGCAGCGGATATTGCCGGAATGCGAGCTATTCCCTTGTACGTACCTACGGCTACGGCCGCATGCCGATTAACTGACAGCCAGCTATAAAGGAGAAGGCAGTTTAAAAAAATTATGCAGAACCGATCGTTTGACAGAAGGCGTTCGCGCGTTCATGTGTTCAAGCGGTCAATTTTGCGCTCGTGCTATCATCATCATCTTCCTGCCCTTATCCCACTCCATTTGGGGTCGGCACAGCATGTTCCTTGGATCATGCTGTAAGTGTTTTAGCTAAGGTATTTTTGACCGGCCGCCTGCCTGATGTCAACCCTCCTAGGGAATACTTGCTTATTGTAGGGTAGTACCTATAGAGTTCCTAAATTAATTTCCCAAAATAGGTCCACCCACACGTACCTCATGCCAGGCGCGGTCCGAAAGGGGGGGGGGTCACAGGGAACATGACCCCCCCTAAAAATCGTACACGTCAATTTGAAAAATCTAAGATTTACAAAACATAAAAATCAATTTTCTGCCCCTAGCCGCGATTCCAATAAAATAGAAGGCTTCCATTTTGTTTTATAATGTGTGCAATAAAATTGTGTACCTATTGTACAATAAAATCTGATTTACTCGACATATTCTATTATTAGTGAGTGACCCCCTCCTAAATTTGAGGCTGCGACTGCGCCTGCCTCATCCATCCTGATTTGTGTTAGCTAGGTACTCGATGTCCACGTCATGAATGATGCAATGCGGGTGATAACTGGGCAACCGCTGACAACTCCACAAGATCACGGTTTGTTTGATGATGTTCCATCGGCATCCAGCTCTTTGATTGATAGCAGGCTTGGAATTTGAACGGCGTGCAGATAAAGCATTTCGGATCGGAATTAGTCCATTCTTGTCAAACCCGATGCTTCATGGATTATGGTTTTAGGTGATTATCGTAGAATTAAGTAGGTACGTACCTACCTAGAATCTTTTTACCACACTGGTATGAAATAACTATAGGTACTTTAGCCAAACTGAATTTACAATTCTTAGATATAAGGTGTATTTGTGTGAATTTTTAAGATGGTAAAACATCCTGCTCTGTGTCTTGGTTTATATTTACCTACGCTTGTTTATGTATTTTCTAGGAGTCTACGAAAATAAGAAACTTTAGTAGGTAACAGTTATTGAATTGTAAAACTTATCTACATAGGATTTAAGTATATTTTTGTCTAAAGGAAGCACTCTTATCCAATGCCATGGAGTGCTAAGAAAGATATGCATAGAACTTCAAGAAGTTATGAATAAAAAACGCGAGCACGACTCGAAAGAGAGGAATAATTTCAAAGCGGCGAATTCACGAGTAAAGTCTGGCGCGGAAAATACTAATTCCACAAATGCATAGCGCCCTCCTGCTATGAGAAATGATGTTTGAGTTGGCAAGTCGTTATTTCAAAATGTTTTATAGTATCAGTTCGTATCGTTCTGAAAGTCCAGTCAGACCTCGGAACAATAAATCAGACGTAACTAAAGCATTGAAAGAGATTGAAAGAAACTAAACCTACACTTATTGACAGCTAATTTATTGATAGGTCACTTACATATTTTTCTTTGAGTAAATAAAATAATTTTTTGAATATTGGATAATATGGACACAGCGCTATCTAGCTGGCTAATATGGTACTAATTTCCTTTTTTAATTCTCATAGAAAAAACATCAGTCTCTGTTTCGGAATTCGAACCCACAACCTAAAAGCTCTGTTTCTACGAACAGCTGAGTGTTGCGTCTAATCTAAAAAAAATTACGCGACGTGAAACAGCGCCATCTGTTAGATATGTAGGGAAGCAAATAATAATGCCTCTACAAAGACCATGGATGGGATGGACTGTCGTGAATACTCGTGATGATACTAATCTTCGTCGAAGGTTTGAGCGCCATCTAGTGATTACAAAAAGTGACTCCTATGCTTAAATTCTGCAGAAATTATGTGGAACACAACTCTGTCAAAATACATTATATTCGTTCATTCATGAATGAACGGTAACAAACATTGTGAAAAGAAAACAAACGAAAACAAACTTCGAAAACCAACTGCTGTCTGTCTCTTCTCTGCTTCAGGTCAGGTTATTGCAAAATTGGGTACCTATGGGCGTGGGCAATCTCGCGTTTTGTGATAATTTACTGATTACAAACAGATAAGACTTATTGTGCGGCCTTAGTAATGAACTAGATTTTAAATAGGGCTGATTCAGTACAATTTTATCGGGCGAAGTAGTTACATTGTGTCACTTGAGTAGAGTTGTGAGAACTTTGTGAACATTTCATTGTTTGGAGTTTAATTTTGTTTATTTACTTCATTTACTCCTTATTTTACTCATTTATAAAAAAAAGCAACGGCAAAATTGTTTAACTAAAGTATAACTACGACTTTTCATTCATAAAGTTGTAACAAACAAAGTGAAAACATAGAAAATTTTCAGTGTGTGACTATGGTGACTCATGCAGAAACACCCTATAAACTCAAGTTATAAGTAACCGTTTGTGTTAAAATGATCAGAAGAGCGTTTATAACGTTTTTATTATACGCTAGTGCTAATAGCCAGTCAAATAAAGACCTCTACAATGGACAAATCAACAATGAATTTTATGGGGGTACACAGGACAGTGCTAGGCCAACGAGACTTCCCAGTCCAGGAGATACTGACTACAGAACTTACGTGTACAATAATAGAAGATATGGAGTGGATCCAACAAGATTTAACCCATACAATCCAAATGTAAACCAGCCTGGGGGCTTTCCATACAATCCATTGTACACCAATCCTTTGGATGATCAGTACAAATATGTCAATGTGAGTATAATTTTCTAGCCATCCTTTCTTAGATTTTTACATACATACATAATTATCACGCCTGTTTCCCATAGGGGTAAGCAGAGATCACGGATCTCCATTTGCTATGATCCTGTCATACTTCTTTCGCTTCATTCGCTTTCATAACATTCTTCATACATGCTAGTCGGTTTAGGGTACTCTTGATCTGGCCCTTTTCCAAAACTTCGCTGATTTGGTCCAGGTACGTGCGCCGAGGTCTTCCCCTTCCAACGGTACCATTCACACTCGCCTCATACACCTGTTTCGTTAATCTTCTTTTCTCATATTTAATTCTTTTATTATTAATTAATTCTTTTCTCATATTTATTCTGCCTAGAGACATATGTATGTAAATAATTAATGATAATTTCGATTTCAGAACCGTGACCCAAACAACCCTGATGCCCTATTCCCTGGCATCCTCGGAGGATGGAGGGAGGATCTCCAAGGTCGTGAGAGGCGGGACTCTAAACAATTGAAGAGAGACATCTTTGTAACCACCAACTATGGACAGGTGCAGGGTTTTAAGGTTAGAAGTGATGTCTAAATTTTCATGCCGGAATTGAATAATTAAAAAATATTTGTGGAGATTTCACACAGGGCCATCTAGCCCCAAACTAAGCAAAGTTTGAACTATGGGAATTAGATGGCTGATAGGATACTTATTAACATTTTTTTTGTAAATACATACTTATAAACATACATAATACTACAATACCCAGACTCAGAAGAAATATTTTCACAATATATACAAACATTTCTCCTATAGCGGGAATCAAACCCGCGTCTCTTGCGACGGCCGCCACGCCACTGAGGCCGTCGATTTAATTGCTAACTAGCCGTAACCATGTCTTTCCTATGGAAAAGGCTGAATAAGCTGAGAGGATGTCATAGGTGATGCCCCACAGATTTAGATAAAACTTAAAATATAAATGTATATACATAACATAACTAAGTATCTGGTTTTTAGGTTTACATGTATGACAATCCTGACCCACAATCAGGGTACCGACCATGGCTGACTCCGGTCGAGAGGATACAAGGAGAAGCATCTGTGTTTCTTGGCATACCATATGCTCGACCTCCAGTTTTAGAAGGAAGGTTTAAGGTAAGTCCTTAAAGTTCTTATATTTTTGTTTAAGGAATTTACCTAAACCACTAGTGTTCTTTTCTGACTATGAGTTAGATTGACAAATTATAACTAAAGAAAAATATTCAGATATTCCTTATGTCACTGTGTCATACTTACTATGTCATATTGGTAGCAATATAAAAAACTTCCTTAGGGAATGAGCACTTGAGTATTCATTGTTTGAATCTCTCAAGACATTGTGCAATTTATGGACACAATGAATCATTAAATCATTGACACAATTTGTAGCAGTACCAAATAAGTTATGAAAATGGTCTCTAGAGGTCTTCGTCCACTGTTTCATTCTATACATACATATTATCAGGCCCATATCCCTAATGGGGTGTGCAGAGCCACAAGTAATCATAAGAAAACTGGCAGCCACTCCTAATTCAAAGTCCCAAGATGGATATGGTGAACCATGGTGACAGGTGAACAGCCTATCGCCCATATAGATGGGCCATAATGTTGGAGAGGATACTATCCCTTAGTCGACTTTTACTACATGCTCAGGGACAGAAGCAGCTGGACACTTATATGTTTTTTCTTTACTCCCAGTCCAGAGAATAAATAAATAAATATTTGAGGACATACACAGTACAACCTAGCCCCAAACTAAGCAAAGCTTGTACTATGGGAACCATATGGCTGATACAATACTTGTATACTTTTTTATTGTAAATACATACTTAATACCACATAATACTACTACACCCAGAACCGGAAGAAATATTTGCAGAGCATGCAAACATTGCTTCAGCTGAACACTCACCCACCACATCACAGAGGTCGAGAAAAGGGTACATAATATAGTAATTTGTATTTCCTCAGCCTCCCCGCCAGCATCCTGGTTGGCAGCTGATGCAGGCGGTGGATTGGGGCCCGGCGTGTCCGCAGCCCGTGAGGTTCACCGGCGCTACCAAAGGCATCCGGGATATGGATGAGGACTGCCTCTATCTGAACATATTTTCGCCTAATGTAAGTCAAATACCCCAGTCTCAAGTTCTAGCTCATAAAAAAACCGGTCAAGTTCTACCGCCGGTTCGCGATTGCCAAATTCCTAATCCCTAATTTAGATGAAGGTTTTCAACAAATTTTGTACAGTAGTACCAAACATATTGTGTGCCTGGGCAATTTTCGTCTAGCTTCTGGAATACGAACTAACGCGATGATGATAATATGTCATATAGAGATGTTACAATAATTTTATCAGATACTTATTTTTTTAAGGTGTTGGTTCAGTTATTATTGGTTGACTATTAGTTACATATTCGGACAAATTACATTTTCATACAAAGCACGAATTTTGCCGAGGCGCACAATATTTGTGGTGCTACTGTACTATGTGGAAACGGTAAGTAAGTTGGTATGAGCTAGTGGCCCACTCTTGTGACGGAGTTTTTAGGCTGACTAAAGGCCTCCGTCCGACCGACATTTCAACGTGCCCTGCGAAGCACGGAAGCGCTCAGCTCGTAATGCCACTTGCGATCATCATCATCATCATCATCTTCCTGCCCTCATCCCACTCTATGTGGGGTCGGCACAGCATGATCCTTGGATCATGCTGTAAGAGTTTTAGCTAAGGTGTTTTAAGACCGGCCGCCTGCCTGACGTCAATCCTCCTTGGGAATACTTGCTTACTGTATCTCATCATGTTGGAGAGGATACTATCACTTAGTCGACTTTTACGACATGCTCGGGGAGAGAAGTAGCTTACTAGTAATGCCACTTGCGATAACCCATCCAAATTGTGACCGCGCACAACGTTGCTTAACTTCAACGATCATTCAATAACGTCTAAGCGAGCTACGCTACGAGAAACGGTCAACCGTACGTGACCTGTGTCATTCACCTACCGCTTATTCGATTAATGTGACTTTTCCCAATCAAGAGTAATTAATGATCCGTGCCGGCGTCCATTATGTAATTACACGGATTGCGAACATCTGCCTTTTGAACATGCGTCATAAAAATTTACGGGCTGTTGTATAAGTTTGAAAGTATCGCTATTTACATCAATCCTTACATAATCGAGGTAATGGCTGAATGGAATTGAACAATGTATATTTTAAGTTAATCTATAGAGTTAGTAATGTTTGTATGGACTGAGCTTTTTAAAGGGTGGCGCAATTGGGTCGGACCTTGGTTTGGTAGTTATTACCTTATTAATTCTAATAGTTTAGACTTTAAACTATGAAACAAAAGTTTTCACTTTTTATATTGAGTACATTTCCTATTTATGTAACTTGTAATTAAGCAGTGCTCAGCTAATTATTTAAAATGCGCCAAAAATAGCCAATTCTAACCAATATTCCAGACGGAAGCTGGTGCCACCGCACAGCGTTTTCCAGTAATGGTGTACATCCACGGCGGTCAGTTCATGTCTGGCGCATCCAACCACTTCCCCGCGCACATGCTGGCTGCCTTCTACAACGTTGTGGTTGTCTCCTTCAACTACAGGCTTGGCGCTTTAGGTGAGTTCTGAAAATTCCTATAACTGACGGCCTCGGTGGCGTGACGGGCGATTGCTCGGCAGAGACGCAAGAGGCGCGGTTTCGATTCCCGCTGCGGAAGAAATGTTTGAATGTTCTGTAAATATTTCTTCCAGGTCTAGGTGTTGTGGTACCATGGTACTCGTAGTTTCCGATACCCACGACACAGGCAATCCTAGTGTGGGGTCAGGACTATGTATGTGACTGTTGGGTGTTATTTATTTATTATTATTTAATAGGTATGTGTTTTTATGTAAGTGTGTGGGTTGTGAAAGGTTATAGATAAATAAAACTAATATATAAAATAAGTATCTAGTACCTAAATAAAAACCTAATGATTATGTGGGAAGGTCCCCACAGGTGTTATTTGTTATTATTATTTATTAATTAGCCACTGGGCACTTCGTTCCAGGTTTCCTATCGACGGCGGACGAGAACTCCCCCGGCAACTACGGCATCCTCGACCAGATAATGGCGCTGCGCTGGGTCCACGAGAACATCGCTCCTTTCAACGGCGACCCTTCATCCATCACTCTGTTTGGGCCCGGCGCCGGCGCTGCCTCGGCTGGCCTGCTGGCTGTGGCGCCGCAGACCAGGGACATTGTCACTAGAGTCATAGCGCAGGTAATTAACACTACTTCTCTGCTGGACTGGAAGTAGATAAAAAGCATAGAATGCGTCCAGCTGCTTCTGTCCCTGAGCATGTCGTAAAAGGCGACCAAGAGATAGTATCTTCTCCACAATTCGTACACAATTCGTGATCTAAAATAACATATTATGCTTTATCCTGGTGGGTTCAAATCCAGTTATTGTGTACCAAAGGATTTTTCTGTGCGAAAAATTTATGTACGCAATACCAGTACTCTCAAACGGTGAAGGAAAACATTGTGATGAAACCCGCGGCTTAGTCAGCTCCACACGTATTGACTATGTCTTTCCTGTGGAAAAGGTTGACTAAGCTGATTGGATGTAATAGATGCTGGGCAATTACTCCATTTTAATTCGTCCCGGGCACTACATCGTCCCGTTTGTGAAGGTAAAAGTTTCCTCCTAGCGCTGTATAAATCATCTACTATAGATGGTAAAAGGTCTTATTATTGTGGTAAGTAACAAATTGTTGTATTACAGAGCGGTGCGGCCCTCGCCGACTGGGCCCTAATCGAAGACAAGTACAGAGTACAGAACACTTCTCTCGTGTTCGGGAGGTTGCTGGGCTGTCCCATCGACTCATCGTGGAAACTCGTCAACTGTCTGCGGCAAGGACGGAGCTTCTATGAGCTGGGGAATGCTGAGTTTCAGGTAACACTTGAAATGAAATTAGTAATAAATAACACCCAACAGTCACATACATAGTCCTGATCCCACACTATATTCCCTGTGTCGTGGGTATCAGAAAATACGAGTACCATGGCACCACAACACCCAGACCCGGAAGAAATATTTACAGATCATGTAAACATTTCTTCCGCTGCGGGAATCGAACCCGCGCTTCTTGCATCTCTGCCGAGCAATCGTCCGCCACGCCACCGAGGCCGTCAATATAGTTTGAATGAAATGAAAAAAGCTTTATTGCGAACAACAACCTAACAATTTGCTTGGCAAGCCTACTCCATCTTAATTCGTCCCGGGCACTACAGCGTCCCGTTAGTGCAGGTAAAAGTTTCCACCTGACTCTGTATAAATCATCTACTATAGATGGTAAAAGGCCTTTGTTTTTTATTCAACCAACATGTTTACACTCCAGCCTCACGTCGGATTCATCCCCTGGGGTCCCGTACTAGAAAACAACTTCACGTTCCCCGGGGACGAGTGGTACGACGGCTGGCGGTCACGTGACTGGCGTTTCCTCAACGAGTTGCCTGAGAGTTTGTACCGCGGGAGGAAGTTCAACCGCGCGCTTCGGTACATGACGGGCGTTACTACGCAGGAGGCAGCTTACGTGTTATGTGAGTACAGCGAGCTGGCAACGTCGCGTGGTACCGTGTACAGAGCGGCAACATCGCTCGAGCTTAGTACATACTTACATAAACAAAGTGGAGGAAATTCAACGCCGCGCTTCGGTACATGACGGGCGTTACTACGCAGGAGGCAGCTTACGTGTTATGTGAGTACAGTGAGCTGGCAACGTCGCGTGGTACCGTGTTCAAAGCGGCAACATCGCTCGAACTTAATACAATACATACTTATAATAATTATACATAAGTATGTATAATTACATACATACATAACTATCACGCCCGTATGCTCATCTGCCCATCCCATTAGGGAATAGGATGGGCAGAGCCACAAGGAATAGTAAATGAGCGTCCATTAATTACGTGAGGCGTTTAGCGGGGGAGGGGATCGAGCCAAACTAAACACAACCTCACGTGGGGGTGAGGGGGGGGGGGGTTTGGCAAATAACATCTAATTTTTTTTTCCGCCAGAAACCGTAAAATCGCAAGAAAACTGTTAAGCCTAGTTTCTTGCATTTAAATAAAAAAAACAATACTTACTAAAAATTAAGCAAAATAAATTATGCGGTTGTTTTAAATGAATCCAACGCAATCAATCACAAATTAACTTATTTATATCGAAAAATCTTACGTCAGTCTCAAACTCTTTAAGAGTTAAGCTCGCCTTTGTACATGTACTTTTTAATGTTTTGTTTGTAATTGTTTCGTTTCGTGTACAATAAAGAAATTCAGAATTAATCGCCTCACGTAATTAATGTCCCTTGAAAACTTGCAGCAACTCCTGATTCAAAATTATAATATATTTTTCATTGATTTCAGACAACAACGAGACCCTAGCGCCTACATTCGAGGTAACGGAGCGCTGGTTCGAGCAGAAGGTGTGGGAACTGGTCCAGCGCTACAACTACACGCTGAACCCGCGCGGCGTGTACGACGCCGTGCGCTACATGTACACGTACCACCCGCAGCCGCGCAACACCAGCGCCATCCGCGACCAGTACATACACGTGAGTTACACGGCTCACAGTGAGCCCTCACTTACCACCCGCGCAACACCAGCGCCATCCGCGACCAGTACATACACGTGAGTTACACGGCTCACAGTGAGCCCTCACTTACCACCCGCGCAACCTCAGCCGCGCAACACCAGCGCCATCCGCGACCAGTACATACACGTGAGTTACACGGCTCACAGTGAGCCCTCACTTACCACCCGCGCAACCTCAGCCGCGCAACACCAGCGCCATCCGCGACCAGTACATACACGTGAGTTACACGGCTCACAGTGAGCCCTCACTTACCACCCGCGCAACACCAGCGCCATCCGCGACCAGTACATACACGTGAGTTACACGGCTCACAGTGAGCCCTCACTTACCACCCGCGCAACACCAGCGCCATCCGCGACCAGTACATACACGTGAGTTACACGGCTCACAGTGAGCCCTCACTTACCACCCGCGCAACCTCAGCCGCGCAACACCAGCGCCATCCGCGACCAGTACATACACGTGAGTTACACGGCTCACAGTGAGCCCTCACTTACCACCCGCGCAACCTCAGCCGCGCAACACCAGCGCCATCCGCGACCAGTACATACACGTGAGTTACACGGCTCACAGTGAGCCCTCACTTACCACCCGCGCAACACCAGCGCCATCCGCGACCAGTACATACACGTGAGTTACACGGCTCACAGTGAGCCCTCACTTACCACCCGCGCAACACCAGCGCCATCCGCGACCAGTACATACACGTGAGTTACACGGCTCACAGTGAGCCCTCACTTACCACCCGCGCAACCTCAGCCGCGCAACACCAGCGCCATCCGCGACCAGTACATACACGTGAGTTACACGGCTCACAGTGAGCCCTCACTTACCACCCGCGCAACACCAGCGCCATCCGCGACCAGTACATACACGTGAGTTACACGGCTCACAGTGAGCCCTCACTTACCACCCGCGCAACCTCAGCCGCGCAACACCAGCGCCATCCGCGACCAGTACATACACGTGAGTTACACGGCTCACAGTGAGCCCTCACTTACCACCCGCGCAACCTCAGCCGCGCAACACCAGCGCCATCCGCGACCAGTACATACACGTGAGTTACACGGCTCACAGTGAGCCCTCACTTACCACCCGCGCAACACCAGCGCCATCCGCGACCAGTACATACACGTGAGTTACACGGCTCACAGTGAGCCCTCACTTACCACCCGCGCAACCTCAGCCGCGCAACACCAGCGCCATCCGCGACCAGTACATACACGTGAGTTACACGGCTCACAGTGAGCCCTCACTTACCACCCGCGCAACCTCAGCCGCGCAACACCAGCGCCATCCGCGACCAGTACATACACGTGAGTTACACGGCTCACAGTGAGCCCTCACTTACCACCCGCGCAACACCAGCGCCATCCGCGACCAGTACATACACGTGAGTTACACGGCTCACAGTGAGCCCTCACTTACCACCCGCGCAACCTCAGCCGCGCAACACCAGCGCCATCCGCGACCAGTACATACACGTGAGTTACACGGCTCACAGTGAGCCCTCACTTACCACCCGCGCAACCTCAGCCGCGCAACACCAGCGCCATCCGCGACCAGTACATACACGTGAGTTACACGGCTCACAGTGAGCCCTCACTTACCACCCGCGCAACCTCAGCCGCGCAACACCAGCGCCATCCGCGACCAGTACATACACGTGAGTTACACGGCTCACAGTGAGCCCTCACTTACCACCCGCGCAACCTCAGCCGCGCAACACCAGCGCCATCCGCGACCAGTACATACACGTGAGTTACACGGCTCACAGTGAGCCCTCACTTACCACCCGCGCAACCTCAGCCGCGCAACACCAGCGCCATCCGCGACCAGTACATACACGTGAGTTACACGGCTCACAGTGAGCCCTCACTTACCACCCGCGCAACACCAGCGCCATCCGCGACCAGTACATACACGTGAGTTACACGGCTCACAGTGAGCCCTCACTTACCACCCGCGCAACCTCAGCCGCGCAACACCAGCGCCATCCGCGACCAGTACATACACGTGAGTTACACGGCTCACAGTGAGCCCTCACTTACCACCCGCGCAACCTCAGCCGCGCAACACCAGCGCCATCCGCGACCAGTACATACACGTGAGTTACACGGCTCACAGTGAGCCCTCACTTACCACCCGCGCAACACCAGCGCCATCCGCGACCAGTACATACACGTGAGTTACACGGCTCACAGTGAGCCCTCACTTACCACCCGCGCAACACCAGCGCCATCCGCGACCAGTACATACACGTGAGTTACACGGCTCACAGTGAGCCCTCACTTACCACCCGCGCAACCTCAGCCGCGCAACACCAGCGCCATCCGCGACCAGTACATACACGTGAGTTACACGGCTCACAGTGAGCCCTCACTTACCACCCGCGCAACCTCAGCCGCGCAACACCAGCGCCATCCGCGACCAGTACATACACGTGAGTTACACGGCTCACAGTGAGCCCTCACTTACCACCCGCGCAACCTCAGCCGCGCAACACCAGCGCCATCCGCGACCAGTACATACACGTGAGTTACACGGCTCACAGTGAGCCCTCACTTACCACCCGCGCAACACCAGCGCCATCCGCGACCAGTACATACACGTGAGTTACACGGCTCACAGTGAGCCCTCACTTACCACCCGCGCAACCTCAGCCGCGCAACACCAGCGCCATCCGCGACCAGTACATACACGTGAGTTACACGGCTCACAGTGAGCCCTCACTTACCACCCGCGCAACCTCAGCCGCGCAACACCAGCGCCATCCGCGACCAGTACATACACGTGAGTTACACGGCTCACAGTGAGCCCTCACTTACCACCCGCGCAACACCAGCGCCATCCGCGACCAGTACATACACGTGAGTTACACGGCTCACAGTGAGCCCTCACTTACCACCCGCGCAACCTCAGCCGCGCAACACCAGCGCCATCCGCGACCAGTACATACACGTGAGTTACACGGCTCACAGTGAGCCCTCACTTACCACCCGCGCAACCTCAGCCGCGCAACACCAGCGCCATCCGCGACCAGTACATACACGTGAGTTACACGGCTCACAGTGAGCCCTCACTTACCACCCGCGCAACACCAGCGCCATCCGCGACCAGTACATACACGTGAGTTACACGGCTCACAGTGAGCCCTCACTTACCACCCGCGCAACCTCAGCCGCGCAACACCAGCGCCATCCGCGACCAGTACATACACGTGAGTTACACGGCTCACAGTGAGCCCTCACTTACCACCCGCGCAACCTCAGCCGCGCAACACCAGCGCCATCCGCGACCAGTACATACACGTGAGTTACACGGCTCACAGTGAGCCCTCACTTACCACCCGCGCAACCTCAGCCGCGCAACACCAGCGCCATCCGCGACCAGTACATACACGTGAGTTACACGGCTCACAGTGAGCCCTCACTTACCACCCGCGCAACCTCAGCCGCGCAACACCAGCGCCATCCGCGACCAGTACATACACGTGAGTTACACGGCTCACAGTGAGCCCTCACTTACCACCCGCGCAACCTCAGCCGCGCAACACCAGCGCCATCCGCGACCAGTACATACACGTGAGTTACACGGCTCACAGTGAGCCCTCACTTACCACCCGCGCAACACCAGCGCCATCCGCGACCAGTACATACACGTGAGTTACACGGCTCACAGTGAGCCCTCACTTACCACCCGCGCAACACCAGCGCCATCCGCGACCAGTACATACACGTGAGTTACACGGCTCACAGTGAGCCCTCACTTACCACCCGCGCAACCTCAGCCGCGCAACACCAGCGCCATCCGCGACCAGTACATACTGGTTCGACGCCGAGCACTTCCTCGGGCAGTACAAGTCAACGTATTCACCAGCGTCGTTCTGCATTTTATTTATCTAAACACACACACGGAACTCGGAAATGGAGTTTCAAGTGAGCCCTCACTTACCATCCGCAGCCTCAATACTAGCACCTACGCGCGCTAGCGCCGCCGCGCTTTTACGAAACATTTTTTTAACTTTCGTAATCGGTCATCGAAGCTACATGGTACGGAACCCTTCGAATGCGAATTCGGCTCGCACTTGATTTTTAATTTACTGTCGAGTAACCAGAGTTTCGTCCAACATCACGTTTAGTTACCGTTTGCCAAGCGCTCGTAGCGTAGCTTGCTTAGACGTTCCTGATTGATCGTTGAAGTTGTGCGTTTAGTTGTGTTGTTTATCCAAGTTGTGCGCGGTCACAATTTGGATGGGTGACCGCAAGTGGCATTACGAGCTGAGCGCTTCCGTGCTTCGGAGGGCACGTTAAATTGTCGGTCCCGGCTTTTAAGCGGAGGCCTTTAAGCGGCCTAAAAACTCCGTCACAAGAGTTGGCCACTACCTCATACGTACTTTTTTTTCTACAGCTTCTCTCAGACTTCCTCTACCGAGCACCGACCGACAAGCTCGTCAAAATACTCCTCGAGCAAAAAGTTCCAGTCTACATGTACATCCTAAACACGACCGTAGAGGCATTCAAATGGCCCGACTGGAGGCAATATTCCCATGACAACGAACTTTACTTCCTCACTGGAGCACCTTTTATGGACCAAGAGTTCTTCCCGAGACGGCAGAGGGTCGAGCGGCAGGCGTGGACTGGCAACGACAGGAATATGAGCCATTTCTTTATGAAGGCCTACTCGGACTTTGCTAGATACGGGTGAGTCTTGAATTACAGCATATTATTGGAACGCCCCGTGACTTTGAGTCTTTTTTTAGGGTTCCTTACACGTGCACGTCCCTTTTTTCTCCGCTGGACTGGGAGCAAAGAAAAACATAGAATGCTTCCAGCTGCTTCTCTCCCCGAGCATGTCGTAAAAGTCGACTAAGGAGTACCTAGTGTCCTCCCCAACTTGATGGACCTATATGGGCGATGGGCTGATCACCTGTCACTATGGTTCACCATATCCATCTTGGGAGTCTTGGATCAGAAGTGGCTGCAAGTTTTCTTATGATAACTTGTGGTTCTGCCCACCCCGTTAGAGATACGGCAGAGCCACAAGTGAACATAAGAAAACTTGCAGCCACTTCTGATTTAGTCCTAAGATGGATATGGTGAACCATGGTGACAGGTGATCAGCCCATCGCCCATATATAGGAGAGGATACTATCCCTTAGTCGACTTTTGCGACATGCTCGGGGAGAGAAGCAGCTGAACCCATTCTATGCTTTATCTTTACTGCCAGTCCAGCAGAGTAAAAGTTAACTTGAAGTTTACTACCTTACTATACCGCGTGTAATACAAAATCAACTCTCTGCATTCGACTTAAGTCTCAAATTCGCAGGAACCCGACCCGCTCGCGCATCCTCGGCGTTCACTTCGAGGAGGCGGAAGAAGGCCAGCTGCGGTATTTGAACCTAAACACTACCTACAACTCAAGTATCCAACTGAACTACAGACAGACGGAACTGGCTTTCTGGACCGTATATCTGCCCACTGTGATTGGTCGAGCCACGCCTACGTACCCGCCCTTCACTGAGGTGACTAGTTTTCCAACATTGTACTGTCTACTAGCTTCTAACCGCGGCTTCGCTCGCGTGGTACCCGGATAAAAAGTAGCCTATATGTTATTTCAGCACGCATGTATGCTCCAAGTTTCATTCAGATCCGTCCAGCCGTTACGGCGTGATTGAGGCACAAACATCGTCACATCCTGAAAAACTTTCGCATTCGTAATATTAGTAGGATGATAAACAGGCGTAGTATGTGTAAATGTCATCGTAAAATTTTAAATACCGTTAAGTTATGAGAGCACTGGTGGTCTAGTTGATAGTGACCCCGCCTTTTGACCAAATTCGTACGTGTACCAATGGATTTTTCTATGCGAAAAATGTATGTGCGCTATACCAGTACTCTCAAATGGTGAAGGAAAACATCGTGGGGAAACCCGCGGCTTAGTCAGCTCCGGACGTATTGACCATGTCTTTCTTGTGGACAAGGCAGACTAAGCTGAGTGGATGGAATAGGTGCTGAGCAAGCCTACTCCATCTTAATTTGTCCCGGGCTCTACAGCGTCCCGTTTGTGAAGGTAAAAGTTGCCTCCTGACACTGTATAAATCATCTACTAAAGATGTTAAAAAGGCCTTATTGTTGTTTATTTTGCACTACACCAACTCGAACGGTTTAGTTCTTGAAATTAGTTGAAAGTAATGTTATTTCTTAAACTTTCAGTATTGGTGGGAGCCGAAGCAACCTTTGCAAATTGCCTTCTGGTCGGTCTCGAGCGCATGTCTCGTGCTCATAGTCTTATTGGTCGTATGCTGCATGCTGTGGAGAAATGCTAAGAGGTATGTCCTGTTCTAATATTCTAAATACGACGACCTCGGTGGCGTTGCGGGCGAGTGCTCGGCTGAGACGCAAGAGGCGCGGCTTCGATTCCCGCTACAGGAGAATTTTTTGTATGTTCTGCAAATTTTTCTTTCGGGTCTGGGTGTTGTATTATGTATTAAAAAAGTATATAAGTATTTTATCAGCCATCTGGTGTTCATAGTACAAGCTTTGCTTAGTTTGGGCTAGATGGTACTGTGTGAAATGTCCACAAATATTTATTTATTATTAATTTATTTAAAAAAAGGACCCAAAGTTTATAAATATGTGACCATGTGAGAATATTTACGTCACAATAGCGCCGTATCACAGTTATTACGCTAAAGAAAAACAATATTATATGACGTAAATATGAACAAAGAAAAAAAAGGAAGCTTCTAATTCGCATTACCTGCAAAAAACTCTCTGCTCAACCGCTATTTAGCTGAGTTTACATTCCCATAGAATAAATCAAGGTCCTACACAACTCATTGAAATCATTACTTACTCGCCACAAGAAATAATTCTGTCTGTAATTAGCGCTAACTAAAACCTAGACTAACCTCATATGCGGACGAAACCGCGGACGGAAGCTAGGAGCCTATATTTTAATCCTTCGCGAGTGAAACCTGGTGGTTGCAGCTAGCTTATTAATAATACTAACCATTTTATATCATCTTTAACAGGGCTGCCCCACCGAAATGGAAAATGGTACCAGCAATGTAGGTGAACTAACATACAAACACTGTGATTGTCATTTATTTGCTTATGTGTGTAGTCTTGTCGCTTACCGAGCTGATTCGCGAGGCTGCCGCGCGAGGCAAGTGAAGTGAGTTTGCCTCAGACGAGGCACGTCCTGAGTAAACGAGCATTTGCCTCGCGAGGTAGCTCGATCACATAGCTACTGGTATTCTGCGAGTGCTTACATTTAATTGATTATTAATTGAGAACAATGTAATTGTACTTTTTGTATAATATTGCTACATCTACTGGTTGTAAATAAAATGTAATGTAAAATTAACCAGTGACATAGAAGTATTCGCATAAAGTACAGAGTTTATTCAGTGTGTAATCATTTCATACTTATAAGTACAAACTTTCACGCGATTGTAAATGTAACTCTAATTACATTCTTTATGCATGCTCGTCGGTTTAGGGTACTCTTGACCTAGCCTTTTTCACGTCGCCGATTTGGTCCAGTTACGTACGCCTAGGTCTTCCCCTTCCAATGTTCGTATAATTCAACGTAAAATTGTAAATACCGTTTGATTATAATCTATCTCGTGAGATTGTGAACCGTAACATACTGCTTATTATTTAACTGCTTAAATGCGTATCCCTAATCCCTCAATGGGTAGAACCACATGTAATCATAATAAATATGGTATAATAGTAAAATAAATGTATCCTACCTACTATACTACAAATGTAAAAGTTTGTGAGGATGTTTGTGCCTCAATCACGCCTAAACGGATTTAAATGAAACTTGGAATATCATCCGGCGAGCGAAGCCGCGGGCAGCAGCTAGTAATAAAATAAATGTATTATAAATCTAATATCAATTTAATTTCACAGAGAAACAGACCGGTTCTACGACGGCGACATATTCATGGTGAATGAATTGGATCAGAGCGGGATAGACAACGCAACGCGCTCTCGAGACAACATTTACGAGTACAGGGACGTTCCTGTCAAACGCCCGCCCACGCCGCAGACACTCACCAGAACTGTAAGTCACCCTTGCCTGTGGATAGGCTGTGGGTTCGAATCCGGTCATGCACCAATTAATTTTTCTGTTTTAAAAAGTTTGTATGCTCTATACTAGTATTCTTAGGAAAACGTCGTGAGGAAACCGGCACATCGTAGAATCTAGGAATCTAGGTATAGGAATCGCTTAGGCTCACTTTACATTGCCGCAGAGCGGAAGCGTTAATTTCATGCGTTAAGACCATGTAGTTAGTAGTAGCAAACCGTTAGTGAAGGTAAAAGTTGCCTCCTGACGCTGTATAAATCATCTACTATAGATGGCAAAAGGCCTGAAGTCCGTTATGGTATGTACAATTTGAATTCCAAAGATTTGAATTCCTTTCCGCGGCAATGTAAACTGAGCCTTAGGAGCCTCTTTAGCCTCACATAGAATTATTTCCTTTATTAACAGAAACAGACTTACAACTAATACTAATGTAATTTACAAAATAGACTGTCGGGCTATCTAAAGGCAGTTGAAAACGATCTATAGTCTAGATCTCACCTGATCCAGGTAATCGAACGTGTAGATTGCAATATATTTTGGTACAATATTTTTTTTTGAGGTACCCACTTTCTTGTGTATTGCTCACGTTTTTTTGTTGTTTTTTTTTCATATCGACGTATTGTTCTAGGTGAGCCAGCCCTCCGCTCTGCAGTCGTCGCGGCCGCCGTCCGGCGCGTCGACGGGCTCGGCGCTGTCGCTGAAGGAGGTGTCACGTGACCCGCAGCCAATCCCGCGCGCGCGCTCGCGCACGCAGGTCGTGCACGGCGTGCCGCAGACCACTGTGTAGTTGTATAAGATGCGTATAAATTTCGCGCGGGGGCGAACCGAATGCCGGTTTGTGTGACTGCAACAAAGGAGCTTAGTCGCCCGCTCGCTCGCAGTTGGGACGGTTGTCGGTTTTGTAAATTGGCTCGCGCGGTGTAATGGTCTGGCTATCTGCCACGGGCTGTTTAAACTGGATCGCGCGCGGCAGACTCGTTCTACTATATTCATATCTACATATCGACGGAAGAAAGCGATTTTGTCGTATCGCAAAATATTCAATTTTACATCAGAGCCAAAAAACCTTTATTTACAGCAATTAGTCGTGTGAACAGTAAAAAACTAGGAAAAAATCAAGGATGTATCATAAAATTTTTCATCGTAGAATGACGAGACAGACCGTTCGACGCGGCATTTTTGGCTTATCAACAATCAAGTTTTAAGTCATTTAGGCCATGTTTTGAGATACGACATTTCCACTTTCTGCCGTCGATATTGTAAGCGCTCGCAGCGTAACTTGATAAGACGTTCTTGATTGATCGTTGAAGTTAAGCAACGTTCTGCGCGGTTCCGTGCTTCGGAGGGCGCGTTAAATAGTCGGTCCCCGCTTGCGCGATGTTGCCGTTCATAACACGGGAGCGCAGTCACGCGACGTTGCCAGCTCGCTGTTTCAGCACTTTCAATCCCATACGTTTTGACTAGGCTGTATGGGGCTGACAACCATCGGAATTTAACGCGATAATTTTGGTTACGAAACGTATTCAATCTGTTCATAAGGATTAAATTAGCTTAAATTTTATGTTTACGTTTCTTAGTAAGGGACTTCAAAGCGTAAACGACTAAAGTTGGAAATGATGACCTAGTTACACTAAGTGGTAAAAAGATACGTCAAATAACGTTGCAATAACGTATACAGTATCCACCGTTAGTTTTCGCTATATTTTTTTATTATTAAATCTCAAATAACGTGTTCTGTCTGAGATTATAAGAATTTATTCGATTGAAAAAAGATCATTCCATTTTGAGAGTAATCATGTACTTACGTTCTCCGTCCTATATTTACTATGAAAACAGAGCAGCTTTATCAAAATAGCCGTAATATTTTTTGTAATGTTGTGCCTGAAATAAGCCATTACTAGTTAGACTGATTTTGATTTTATAGATTCTAAGTAGCAAGAATACAATGAAGCTCCAACTACAGATGCTACAAAAATGTTATGTATTCTTATTAATTATTATATAACCATAGAAGTTCATTTGTATGCTTGAGACCGATTTTGTATGAAACCGGTCAAGCTGCGCGCTGAAACTAGTTGGCAATAACTCTTTTCAATTTTCATTGTATTCTTGTTCAAAGGATTCCAGACATAGTTATATGGTTAGTTTTGAAAATGTATTTTATAAATGTGAATATTTTCATTCAACGAAGCTAAGTTAAGAGACATTAGATTTTTTTGGTGTCCTAGTAATAGTTTTGAACAATTAGTTACCTTAAAGGTATATTTTTGACTAACTTAAAAAATCACTGCCAGCACGATTAGATATATTTTTGTTAAATTAAATTTTAATTTTATTCATTTTATTTACGCCGATATCATTATGAGATTCAAATTTTAAAATTTATTGTACTGAAATTGAAAAGAAAAATACATTTATTATGCAAACAGCTTTATTTTTACAACAGATTGATTATTATATAGGATAAAAATAAGATTATTTACATACCTAAGCCTATGTACCTAGACTTTTTCATACAATCATGTGCCGGCTTTGGTCTGTTGATGATCTAATAGTTTGTAAGTATTTGTAATGTTTGTGATTGTGTCCGTCCACTGTGCAATGTGTCTTTACGACGTGCCTACAAGGAATTTTGATAAGTATTTATTTACAATACGCATGTGTAAAGATGAAATAAACACTGTAAAATAAACTTTTTGTTTGAATTTTATTTATTGAATCAACTTACAACTCGTGAGTACTACACTTGGACGAATATTCGTCCAAGTTAACACATCACAAAAGGCATAAAATCTCACTCTGATTGGTAAGCAATAAGCTTTGTGAAGTGACCAGTGCTTTATAAGGGTAGGGCACCTAGTGATGATGTTTTTTTACCAGCTTTTAACTTTGTAGGAGCGGAAGCGTTAATTTCATGCGTTAAGACCATGTAGTTCCTGTGGACAAGGCCGACTAAGCTGAGAGGATGGAATAGGTGCTGGGCAAGCCTACTCCATCTTAATTCGTCCCGGGCACTACAGCGTCCCGTTAGTGAAGGTAAAAGTTCCCTCCTGACGCTGTATAAATCATCTACTGGGTAGAAGGTCTTATTATTATCCAATTAAAACATACATATCAATTTTGTATCAATTTATTGATTCAATTCTCGCAGCGACAGACTTCGGGTAACGTAGCCGCGGTGTATTTCCCCATGCAGACCGGGCCGCACAGCCGGCGCGCCTCCACGCTGCCCAGCGGCAGCAGCCGGCCCGGCTTGATCATCAGGTCCACGATGTAGTTGGCGCGGAGAAGGCCAGCTGGGTAGTTCTCTGTGTGATCTTTGTCTTCCTGAAATTATAAGACTATGTGTCATGCGGACGTGCCTTTAAATTCTCTATTCGACATCGTCATTTGCCATTAACAGGTTAGCAGTGCTGCCCTCCTAGTGAAGAACGCAGTAACTATGTCAAGCATGTTTTGATACGTGAGTGACAACAGAATGTTGTATTTTGTTAGGCGATTCTGAATATGTATCTAACTAATTATTGTCAAAAATGCTAGTTACTGCGTTCTTCACTAGGAGGGCAGAGTGTTTCTCGTATGCTACAAAAAAAAATGTGCAAAAAGTCACTCGACCCATCCAATTACTGACCTCGCCTAGTATTGCTTTAATTTGATGATCGATTACGAACACAATTTTTTTTTCTTGTTTGATGCCTCGTTTTATTTATTTTTATTATTTGTTGTTAAAGCAGCAATAGAAATACACTGAAAATTTCAACTCTACTTATTACGGTTCATGAGATACAGCCCGCTGACAGACGGACGGACATCGGAGGCTTAGTAATAGGGTCCCGTTGGCACCCTAAATGACAATACTCAATTCGTATAGTACAGTTTCCGGCTCCAGCTCTGGCACGGCGAGCTGGCACCAGGCGTACGCGCTCGAGGCGCGGTGCAGCGAGCACGGCAGCCCGATGCGGTCCGCCAACGTCTTGTACAGTATAGAGCGTTCCAACGCGCCGCCGCAACGGATCCAGCCAAGCCCTATCACCGGAGAGTGTAGATCCGTCTGAAAATTAACAAAAGGATTAACAACCTTACGAATATCGTGTGACTTACTCGTAGGCGATTTATTATGAATTTGTTATTGTTATTTTTTTTATGTTTTAATGATTTAGTGCAATTAGTTGTGCCGTACTAGTTAAATAAATAAATAGTCTAGGTACCCGGATACCACGAGAGCGAAGCCGCGGGCGAAAGCTAGTGATATTATTATGTTTCTATGAGTCACCATCAAATCCGCGACATGCAAGTTGACACTCGGCATCGAGCAGTCCCGCTCCTGAGTGAGCCCGCTCATCTGTTGGGCCACGAACTCGGCGAGCAACTGCGCGCGCTGCTTCAGAGACGAGGACACCTCCTGGCACTTATCGCGGTAGCGCACTTCGTAGTGCGCATCCTCTATCTCGAAGTAATGCAGAGATTTAGCCCTGAAATCACACCAATATTACATAAATATTATCACGCCCGCATTCTCAATGGGGTGGGCAGAGCCACAAGTAATCATAAGAAAAATGGCAGCCACCCCCGTATCAAAGTCCCAAGATGGATATGGACCATGGTGACAGGTGATCAGCCCATCGCCCTTATAGATGGTCTATCATAATAGGAGGATAGGATCCCTTAGTCGACTTTTGCGACATGCTCAGGGAGAGAAGCAGCTGGACACATTCTATGTTTTTTCTTTGCTCCCAGTCCAGCAGAGAAGTGCCAAAACTAATGCTATGAATGCGAAAGACTGTGTGAGTGAATGATTCTTATTCTTCTTGAGCCTTTGAGGCGCACTTTAAATCATTTCACCACACTGGTTCAAAAAACTAGTGACACGAGCGACGTTCAGCTTTCGAACCCACGAGCTTAGAATCGGAAGGCCGGGTCACAACCATTAGACCACGGGTGCTCACATACTAACGTCAACACATAGCCGAACTAAAACAATAACAGCAGTACCACTATTAACAATACAGCATTAAAAACAGTACTAACGGATCGCCGAACCATATCCTCAACTTGAGCAGGTAGGAGCGCAGGTTGGCATCATCAGGAATGGGCGGGAAGCGCAGACGGCCCGACGGAGATATTTGCATCTTCGAATCGGACTCCGTATCTGAGTTCACAACATTCATAATCTTAGCGTAGCTTAAACTTTGGCGTGAGCTCATTTTGGCTTAGGAATGGACATAACATTCTACATGGACGTAGGATTATAACTTCGGCGTGGGTCTAGATATATCTTTGCCGGGGATGTGGGTCTATAACTTTGGCGTGGGATCTATGACTTTGCTGGGGTTGTGGGTCTATAACTTTGGCGTGGGGTCTATAAATTTAGTCTAGGCGTGGACCTATAACTTAAGCGTAGTGTCCATAACTTTGTCGTGGGGTTCTACAACTTTAAGAGTAAACGTGGGGTCTATAACTTTGGAGTAGACGTGGGTCTATAACAATGGCGTGGGGTCTAGTGTAAGCGTGGACCTATAACTTAAGCGTAGTGTCTATAACTTTGTCGTGGGGTCTATAACTTTAGAGTAGACGTGGGTCTATAACATTGGCGTGGGGTCTACAACTTTACAGTAGACGTGGGCCTATAACTTTGGTGTGGGTCTATAACTTTAGAGTAGACGTGGGCCTATAACTTTGTCATGGGGAGTAGACATAGGCCGCTAACTTTGTCGTGGAGTCTACAACTTTAGAGTAGACGTGGGACTATAACTTTGTCGTGGGGTCTATAACTTTAGGTTGGATGTAGGTCTTCATCATTGTTTTAACTCTATTTCTACAAGAAAAGCCTACTTACAAGGTGATCGAATATCCATTCCCGAAGCATCATCATACGGGGGCTGGTGAAACATGGCGACGTAGGTGGGGTGTTTGAACGGCGGCCGCTGGGACATTATCTCAGACATCGAGGCAAACGTGCTGCCCAGTCGTTTCTGCACGTAGAATCCTTCCTGGAAAAATAAACAAACGTATATGTTAGGCATTGCACACAGTGCCATCGAACATCAACATACTAATATCACAAATCATAACGAGGTCATAAGTTTGGGGATATTTGGAAGTTTATCAAAGAAAAAGTCAAAATTTCTTTATTCCTTAAAATAATCATCGGAGATCATTTGGACACGTCTTAAATCTACGTTGCATTTACAACTTTTCGTAACGCGAGCAAGCGTGGAAGATATAGGTAAGAAACCACGCTTGGCAATTTATCTCACAATAACGGAGTAACGGCTGAACGAATTTGAATAAAACTTGGAATATACATTAGTTACTACTTTTTATTTATTAAAAAAAACCGGCTGCGTAGAATTTAAGTAGCGTAGTATCTGCCATATTAGATGTTTTGAGCTTTTGACACATGATGGCTTCTTAAAACCGCCATATTTTATTATTACATTGTGTGTCTCGCTGTTAAATGAATCCAATGACACCTCATTTGTCAAAATCTGTCCAGCCGTTTCTGCTACAGAGGCAGCCAAATAAATATTGAAAATGGCTTCTTACAGTCGCCATATTGGATTTTTTGACACTTTACATATCCTATGACATTCTCGTCATCTAGACGAATTCAACGACACCTCAATTGTCAAGATCCGTCCCGCTGTTTGGACTACAGTTTCAGCCAAGGAAATGCACATACAAACACACACCAAAAACACATTACTCTCCTTTTTCGCAGTCGGATAAAAATAATCAACGTTAGTATATTTTTTGAGTTGTAAGGTGACTCTATGGTTGTCGCTATTCACAGAGTTCACGTCAGGCCATCCTTTACACAAATAGAGACGCCCAGTAGGTGTGAAAGGGATGGCCTGATTAAAACTGCATCAACTTCAAGGCGTGCACTTGTGCAGAGTATTTTAAACTTTACTAGTGTAGCATAAGATTGTATTTCCCAGCAGTTTGCCCGAGCCTCACCTGAGTAAAGTCGTTGATGTCCAGTCCTCCGGTGTAAGCAAACTTAGCAGAAGGGTGGTGCCTGAATATTGCTTCCAAAGCGGGCTCCCACGCGCCGACCACGTATCTGGCTTGCACGTTTTCAACCATGCTGGAAATAAATAAACTTATTAGACCTTATGAATCCATAATACTAAGGCCTTTTACTTTATAGTAGATAATTTATACAGCGTCAGGAGGCAACTTTTACCTTCACAAACGGGACGCTGTAGTGGCCGGGACGAATTAAGATGGAGTTGACTTGCCCAGCACCTATTCCACCCTAGGAAGCATAGCGGGATAATCTAAGTCGACTTACTAATGAATGGTTCCAAGTTCCAGATAGACGTTAGCACCGTCGTCAGTGACACTTGTGGCTATCAGCGTGCACAACGCCGTCCTGAGACCGATGTGTTCAATATTCATATTGTTTGATACTGCCTAGAAACACACGCATTACTATTGAACATGGAACATAGACCTCAGTGGCGTGGTGAAGTAATGTATGTTCGTATGAGCTAGTGGCCAACTCTAGTGACGGAGTTTTTAGGCCGCCTAAAGGCCTCCGTCATGACTTAACGACTTAAAAGCCTGGACCAACTGTTTAACGTAACCTCCGAAGCACGGAAGCGCTCAGCTCGTAATGCTACTTGCGGTCACCCATCCCAATTTGTGACCTCGCATACCGTTGCTTAACTTTAACGATCAAGGCAACCTTCGCGCTTTTCGCTTTTCGACTTGTCTTTTCACTTTCATAAGTCTTGAAAATGTACGAAAGAGACAGCATATTGATTTGTTAAGAAACTCGGTATAGTGTGAAAGAGACGGCACTATAACTACTAACTTCTTCTCCCTTGCGCGAGGTGAAGAGATCCTTGGCTATGTCTTCCATCATGAGGCCGGATAGCACCGTGCATGTCATTATTTTGAGGCTTATGTCGATACGCTGAAATAAAACATTCATTACATTATAAGACGCCCTCGGTGGCGTGGCGGGCGAGTGCTCGGCTGAGACGCAAGAGGCGCGGCTTCGATTCCAGCTACGGGAGGAATGTTTATCTTCTGCAAACAAACATAGGCAAACGAGTACCATGGTACCACAACACCCATGCAAACATCTCTCCTGCAGCAAGAATCTAACTCAGCCGAGCACTTGCCCACGCCCAACAGTGGGAAAAGACAGGCTATTGATGACGGTGATGATTGATGGTGCCTACCGTCAGTATGTTGATGAGTTCCTGCATAAACTCGACATTGAGCATGGCGCGGGTACTGACGTGATAATTCTGCAGATTTATGTAGCACTGAACGGCCAGCCTTTGCGCTTCTATCGGTGTGTCTTTGACTGAAAATATAGAAAAATTCATGTTCATAAGACCGCCTCTCAAATCTTCCAAGATTATTTTTAACCAAAAAATACACACTCTGTGAAAACTCCAACTCTCTAACCTATTACGGTTCATGAGATACAGCCCGCTGACAGACGGACGGATAAATGGACGGGCAACGGAGGCTTAGTAAAAGGGTCCCGTAGGCACCCATCGGGTACAGAACCCTAAAAGGTCACCACTCATGCTGCTGGTTTTCAGTGGCAACAAGAGTAGTTATATTGTCACTGGTTCAGAACTGTTTTCGTGCATTTGGTACATGTCGATTTTCTGACAAAATTCTCCTTCGCCGTAGATAAGAACTTTATTTGTCACAACCACAACATTACACAGACACAAAAAAAATTAAAAACAAACAAACATAATGATAAAACGAATAACTAACAAAATGAGAAATCAAATAAAAGAAAAACTAACAAAATAAACAAACAAAACACTTATTAGAGAAAACAAGCTTAAAATTTAGGCAGGTGCAAAGAGGTCTGTGCTCATAGTGGTGAGTCAAAAAGGACCAGTCTTAGCTTAATTTTACCCTGCGCTGTAAGCGCAGACGAAGTAAGAGATACGACCGAATTCGATCGAACCTTAGAAAGGAATGCCTAGGTCACTCCACCAATGCTCTCAACATTCTCAGAGACAGAGTTATGGTCAAACATGTGTTTTTACATTTCTTGTTGATGTTCCTCAGTGAAGCGAAAGTCTTGGGCTCGACGAGACTGAAGGCCGCCTTCGGGATGATTCGGCAGAGCTCGGCGAGCGCTCGCAGCGAATTCATCCGAATGTAGAACCACGCCGCTGCGTCGTCGCCGAGAATCGCTGGAATAATGAGAAATAGGAGTTAAACAGGTTAAAAAGTCCACTTTTACAGATCTGCTGCTGAATTGAATTGCGTACGATTAACCAAAATTCCGACCATTTTACGGAAATTATAGGAATCACTAAGGATTTGCTATAAAATCTAAAAATTGATTGCTATAGATGAATTGCTCGAAGTGACCTTTTTAGCCCCACAGATCTGCGTCGTCACCGAGAACCGTAGGAATAAAAAAAGAGTTAAACAGATAGCTATGCTACCGCGATATTTTCAAACAAAACGACCTCGGTGGCGTGGCGGGCAAAAAAAAAGGGTTAAAAGAATTTATAAAAAGACTAAAATGGCAGATGCCTAAACTGCAAAAAAAAATGCCACATAATATCAAGGCAAATGAGTACTCATCATCTTCCTGCCCCTATCCCACTCCACGTGGGGTCGGCACAGCATGATCCTTGGATCACGCCGCAAGAGTCCTGGCTAAGGTGTTTTATGACCGGCCGCCTGCCTGACATCAACCCTCCTTGGGAATACTTATATATTGTATCTCATCATGTTGGAGGATACTATCCCTTAGTCGACTTTTACGACATGCTCGGGGAGAGAAGCAGCTGGACGCATTCTATGTTTTTTCTTTACTCCCAGTCCAGCAGAGAAGTTAATTAAGTTAAGAGAAAGCAAATGAGTACTCGTCATGTGAGAATAAGCATGTGACCTGCTAGCATGTGTATCTGCATCTGATCTACCCAAGTTCTTACCACAAAGTGCTTCAATAATGTTGGTATCGGACATGCGAACGGCCGCCGGCAGTAGTTTGGTCATGTTGGCGACTCCCATGGCAGCATCGGCCAATAGCTCCACGTTGGAGCTCAGGAGTTGATGGCAGAAGACCAGGTCAGTAGCCGTCTCGAACAACGCCTGCGAAGAAAACGATAGCAGAATGAACTTGGTTTTTAGGATTGCGAACCAGAAGGGTGCTAACGGGACCCTATTACAAAGCATCCGCTCTCCGTCCGTCCGTCCATCTGTCAGCTGTATCAGGTGAGAGCTGTTTCTCATGAACCGTAAATTTTTACTTAATTTGCATGCTTATTTGTTAACTTAGCCTTTTATTTATTTTATTTTTTATTTTTTAAACTTAAGACTTTGTTTGATTGTTAAATTCTCCATAGTCCATATGCTAGACACTAGAAAATGCATCAGTTTTTACTATAGCATTTTCCAGTGGTGTACCTATTTTTGTATCATGCGCATATGTACCTATATATTATACTTCAAATAAATAATATAAACATTTGTTTTCTGTGAGTATTTCTATTATTGCTATAACAAATTATAAAAAAGGAGAAAAAAAGGGGGTCAGTGCTCTCAACTATAAAACTACCAACAGTGGTGTGGGCGTTATAATGATGACTTAGCAAAGAGCGACCAACACGACAAATACCAATGGCACTCTTTGGAGGAGGCCTTCGCCTATGAAGGGGTTCTTGAAGAACACTACTAATGAGAAAGGAAAAGAGAAGAACCTATGAACCTAACAAGTGACTATGCTTAAAGTGTCTTAGGTATTTATTTAACTTTAATTATTTTAGTATTATTTATCTCATTTATTTTCTACTTTTTTCAAGAAATAAAAGCTTTTGTTATTTTATTTATACTAACATCTCGCCCATTAGAAGTGAAGGACATCTTCGTGAGCACAGCCAGGCAGTGCGGCTTCATTGCCGGTAGAGCCATCTCTAGATAAGCCAGCAGACGCAGGATGCAGCCCGACTGGTAGAGATGCGACGCATTCTCTTCCGTCTCTACGTAGTTTCGGAGAACGCCCAGAACTTGTGTATGGACGTCTCGGAACTCGTAAGACTGAAGAAAAGTTACTTTTGTACTATAGGTCTATAGATTTAGAGTGGGTACATATTCTTACAAAACATTGCCGACTTATGATAGGAACTGAACCTTTTACTCAAGGCTAATAATAATTATCCCCGAGCATATCGTAAATGTTGACTAAGGGATAGTATCCTCTCCAACGTGATGGACCATCCATATGGGCGATGGGCTGACCATCTGTCACCGTGGTTCACCATATTCATTTTGGGACTTTGAATCAGGAGTGGCTGCAAGTTTTCTTATGATTACTTGCCGCTCTACCCACCCACCCCACTAGGAATACGGGCGTGATAATATGTATGTTTAGAAATACGTATTTGCCACCCTTCTACACTACAGCATAACAAAAAGTTTGGGTAATCGGTTTGCGCAAGCTATGTTACGCATTTCCCGTTTTAAATTCAAATTATCTCTCTAGTGTACAAAAACCGCAATCTTTCGGATATCTGATGCTCACCTCCAGAATATCACACAGGTCCAACACACCAGTGGAAGCCCTAAATGTCTTCTGCACCACCTGGTCTTTATACCGGCATATGAGCTGGTCAACAGTCCTCAACGCAGCGTGCTGAATAGCGAGGTATTTGCTCTGCATCAGCGCTAGGAGAGATGGCCAGCTGAACTGCTGGTTCTTTGTCACCTCTGATGCGCAGATCGGATCGTCTAAGAGGTTGCTTAGGGTCTGCAGAAGAGAGCTTTTGCGAGTCAAACTAAATTATTTTTATCAGAATTTTTCGGTCTGATGCATGAATGAACCAGGTAGGTATGGGCAGACTCTTGGACTATGGAAGATAATTTCACCTGAAGGCAGTTCTTCTGTACGTCAGGGTCTAAGCTATTCTTCATCCTCGAGAACAAACTGCCCAGAATGTTGGCAGATACCAGTTGTTCGCAGCCGAGCGGTTCTCTTGTCAGTTCTGATAGGACCAAAGACGCAAATTCTAAGACGAACACGTCTTCTATCTGTAAAAGCAAACTTACCGTTCATGAATTGAAATATCGGTACAGGATAGCTTTGAATACATCTTACTATGCATATATCTCTATTCCTTTTTCAGATGTAACAATAGATAAGGACAAAGATTGTAACCTTCACCAACATAAAGGCAATTTTTCTTAAATTCTGAGGGTTGACCAGCACTTGTTCCGGGCCTTTCGGCAACTGGCAGAGTTGAGCCAGGGCCTTCAGAGCAAACCTTCTAATGTTCAGCTCATTATGTTCTACATGAGGCAGGACGAAACGGATAGCATCCAGATTAAAAAGAACTATGCGGTTCATCATGTCTTGAGCTGCGAACTTCGTGATGGCTCGCAAAGTCTGAAGAGAAATATTTGTGTTTAATACTGGCATTCTAGATGGCTCACTAAGGTCTAGATAATTCAAGTTTGAATCGAAATTAACACAGTAAAGAGCTCAGCAGTTACCTGGCATAGTATCTCAGGTTCAGCAGATTCGAGCAACAAAATCGAGGTATGGGCACTCTCCGGAGTTATGTTAAAGGGGTGGAAGGTCAGATCCTTTTTGTCAGCGGAACGATTGTCCCGATCTTTCTGCAAAGGCTTCGCCATGATATCAAAGATGCTTTTGAGTAACTTGCAAGAGCCAGCGCACGTTTAAAGAACACAAAAATAAGAAGCTCTCCGACTAAAACGAAGTGATTATTCGCTCAGTGTCTCTGACCTTGTCTTTCATTATTTTGACACTTTGATTATATATTTGACAACAATTTGTTGCTTGCTTGCCAAAGTCCGTCAAAGCCTGTCGGCAATTTCAAGGAGTATTTGCTCAAATCGTTTCAAAACTTTCACCTTCGTACTTATTTCGGGTCAAATGGACAGGTTGCCCACAGGCTGCCACGCTGACATAAATTGTTAATTGTCAGACCAATCTACAATCTTGTGATGCTGGTATATTTTTAAGTTTTTATCTTTATGTATAGGAGGAATATAGTCGTGCGATTTATAGGCAATATAGCCAGGAAGTTTAGAACAGTCCAAGAGGTATGGGTACTCCCGTGGTGGGGTGATGGGCGATTGGCGGCGGTGCCGCTCTGGGCGGTGGATACATTGGTGTTAGTCGCCAAGCTCTGCTCCACGTGTACCATGGCAGTTGTAAGGGTGCTGATACCGCCTGTTATGAAGAGTTTGCATGGAGAAACTGTTTTGGTAAGCATTTTAAATACCACCACTAGCAAACAAAATCGTTACTTCGAATTGTAACAACTTCAGTCAAATGTTTGGGTTCCTCAGATAACAGGAGCCGGTCATGGCATAGGCCGCGAGCTAGCGGTTCAATTTGCAGAACTAGGAGCCACAGTCATCTGCTGGGACAACGATGCAAGGCGGAACAACACCGTTGTTGAGGAGATACGCAAGAAAGATGGAGAGGTTAGTTCTATTTACTGCTTACAAAAGAGGTCCAAGCAGATTATCTGCCATGTATTTCCACGTAGGTATTTTATTTCGTCCTGTCCTGATGATTGTAGGGAAATTCTGTGATTTCAGTGTTATGGCTTCACAATAGATGTAACAGCACGGGATCAGGTGGCCGCTCTATCTCTCTGCATCCGAAGGCAACTGTCCGAAGTCTCGATGGTCATTAGCAACGCAGGAGCAATGACCTGTGCACCGATCAGTCATATTAGACCAGAGGCGATCGCGAAACTGATTGAAATAAACCTGCTAGCACACTTTTGGGTAAGAACGAATGTACTTAAGCTAGAGAATACTAGAACCACTGTTAAAACTTTTTGCTTTCAGATAATACAAGCATTTTTACCGAGCATGATTGAGAGACGACATGGACACATCGTAGCCATCAACTCGAGTGCTGGTTTGATGCCGTGCGCAGATATGATACCGTATTGCGCAGCTAAATTCGGGCTGAGAGGTAACTTGTTAAATAACCTAACCTAACCAATATGATTGGACAAAGAAGTTTCCGTTTAGAAAGTAAGTCGATAGCCACAAAATCTGATGATCAACTATGTCGATGAAACGCAATTGGCTTGCAATAGTATAAGATGACCAAGAGGTATGAAACCCTGTCTGAAGGCCTTGATCTGGCTATCCTTTCCAGGTCTAATGGACTCGATTACCGAAGAATTACGCCTGGACACATGGACGAAGAACATCAACATAACGTCAGTGTATCTCGGAACAATCGCCACTGGATTGTACCCACCGCCAACACATCGTTTCACGTATTGGTACTCGGAGGTCTCTGCTAAGGACGCGGCTAGAATTATGATTGAAGGTATCATAAGTAACATTGTCACCTTGAAAAATCTCTCTTTGATTCAAAAGTAAGATAGTTAAAACCTACTGGTTTCAAGGTTAATATGAGAAAACTGATGGTATAGCAGTGATTTTGCCTTCGATCCTAAGCTCGTGGTTTAGAACGATATAAAACCGAAATTCAAAGACATGAACATCTTATTGTACCTACTTTGCTTTTGCATCTTTCAGGAATACGCAAGAACCACAAGACTATCTGCATACCATCTTTCATGAAATACCTGATTGAGCTCAGCAACCTTATGCCATACAGAATAAGGATTATTTTCAGAGATTTCTTTAACTTTGGGCATAGAGGGTGGTTTTGTTTTTGTTGATGCAAAATTCTGGTTGACTTTTGATATGTTTACTATTTGAAGCAACTTAGATTAGACTTATGATTGATATTTTAAGGTTTATTAATAGGGTTTCTTTTTTTAATAAATCAAAGCAAAAATTAGAATAATTGGTTTTAATCATTTTATCAAACCCTCCTTAGCTGTGTATTGAGTGACCGAGCAGCCTCGTAGTGCAAGCTTAGTCAGGGTGTTCCTCACCCGCGGAAAACGCGCAAATTGCAGATGAGACACTCTCAAGGCTACTCAATCAGTCAGTATGTGGCAGCTAATAAGCTGCCGCTCAATCTTATTTTAACTTATTATGTACCATCATCAACCTATCCTAACCTAAACTACCTTAGCTTAGTATCACAGTTAATTATCAAAAAGATAATTTACTTACCAGACTAGTGGAACATCAATTTCTTTTATAATGTCAAGTTTGAAGGATACCTAACACCATTCCCAATTCCAAATTTATAGGCAGGTATGTCCTTGTATCTCATAAACCTTCATAGTCTGCCCACATCGATCACACATGATCACATTGTTGTGTATTAAAACATGTGCTTCTTTCTCTCTAACACTCTTTAAACTCTTATCGCAGATAGTACACCTAAAATCTTTGTGCTGTTGTGAATGTCTCAGTAAGATGGCGTTGGACGAGAAACTTTTGCCACAGGACTCACAAAGGTGACGATTTAGTTCTGGCTTGTAGGTGTGCCCTTTTACATGAAGGTACATTTCTTGATGACTTGCCGAGACTATGTGGCAAATTTTGCATCTGAAAAAGACAATACATTCATGTGAAAAATCTTACTTATATTATAAATGCGAAAGTTTGTGAGGATGTTTGGATGTTTGTGCCTCAATCACGACTAAAAGGCTGAATGGATTTGAACGAAACTTGGAATGTACATAGTACATGTACTAGATTAACATATAGGCTATTTTTTATCCGGGTACCATGCAAGCGAAGCCGCGGGCGGCAGCTAGTAATATATATAGCGAGGCAAAGTAGGTGGGCAGGTAGGTACCAGGTTTATTTACCTGTACATATTGCCTTGGCTTTTGTGATGTTCTTTCTTCTTATGGTTTATCAAGGCTTCATTACCCATGAAGATAATCCCACAAACATCACATTTTCTCTCATCTTCCTTTATAACATGACCTCTTGCATGTCGGTACAGCTGAAACCGATCTTTGGAAACCTCCCCACATTCTTTACACCTAAATGTGCAAACCATGTAATTATTGTGGCAGGTTTTCTGATGTTGTATCAACTTTTCTTTACTAGGAAATTGCTCTTTGCAATTACAGGTTAAGGGAAATGATGTGTGTGATACTGCATGCTCAATCATTTTCTGACGGGAATCAAATAGTGTGTCGCACTGTACACAGGTCCTAGAAGCAATATCACAAATGCTGACATGTTGGCAAAGTTTTTGAATGCTTTCCAACTTAATTTTACATCCATAGCAGGTATGGAAGTCATTTTCAACTTTAGCTGGGGGTTTCGCTTCTTTTAAAATTAGTTCTTTCACTATTTCAACATCAGAATCAAGGACATCAATTTCCATAGCCATTTCCTTCACTTTTTCTTTTTTCTTTGGACTTGGTTGTTTGATTGCTTTGAATGCTGTGAGCTTGCATGCTTCAATCACCTCGTTTTTATCCAACATGTTAACAATGGATGGAATATCTTCTTTACCCAAATTGTTCAGATACTCCTCAATATTCGCGGTATTATTTAGAAATTCTAAAAGCGAATCGGAGTTGTATTCCGAGTCAGGCAGCGGTTGCACGGGAGCTTTTACATCTCCTGTCTTTTTAGACTTCTCATGCAAAGAAGACTCGAGCCATTCTTGAGAACATCGAGCATTTAGTTGAAAATGATAGAACTGACTTAGCTGCGAAACACAGGACATGCAGATATCTGTTGGGAGCGTATCGGTCGGTGACACGGTTAATGAGAGGCAGGATTTCAAATGTAAACTGATTGTAGGGTCTCCAAAGATAGAAACATGGCTCGATTCTACATCTAAGCAAAGCCGACAGCAGTTATGAATATCATCACACATTTTTAACGCACTTTTCTATGAAAAATCTACAGCCGGCACTTTTTAAAAGACAAAATCAACGAATGGATTTTTATTAATAATAGTGTTTACTTAAGACTTAGGTTTACTTGCTCAGTTCAGTCACTGTCTTGTGTCATCGTCAGTTCTGACAGCTTCAGTTAAATAATGGCCTCGGAACAATAGGTATTTCTCAGGTAATTTAGTCTTCCACAAGACTATGGCTGATATTCCACTGATCATGAATTACATATTTGTTCATTATGTGAGCAGTTATTTTTTGCTGAGAGTGCTGTCTTGTTATCACGAACTGGAACCGAGGAAACAGACATGTCGTAGAACCTACAAATTAAATATTAACAAATAACACCCAACAGTCACTTAAAAATTATAGTTCTGACCCCACGCTAGGATTTCCGTGTCGTGTCGCGTGGGTATCAGAAACTACGAGTACAGTATGGTACCACAACACCCAGACCCAGAAGAAATATTTGCACAACATGCAAACATTTCTTCCGCAGCGGGAATAGAACTCGCACCTCTTGCGTCTCTGCCGAGTAATCGCCCGCCACGCTACCGAGACCGTAAATTGTAGCACACTACCTTCACATTTCTTATAAATCATTAACTGTTCAATCATATCTATTTGCCAGTGTCAATGTCAATTACTTTTTCATCTCAAAAAAGAAGACGAAGGATTATTGTTCTGAGATTCATTCATTGTTCAAAGTCTTTGCAAACCGAAAAGGCGTTGGATTGTCAGTTTTCGCGCATTTTAACGAAATTGCTAACATTCGCTAAAGTAGTTTTCGATAGCAGTGTAAAAATAAGCTAACATATCCGATCCATGCCCTACATTCGTATATTTATATCCAGACACGATGTGTAAATAAATCGACACGAAATATAATTGTTTACTGACATGTAAACCGCTGTCCACTTACCTGCTCGAATGCGACAGGACACCTAACACTAGTCTTCAAGGATCTACGCCGACATGTCCAAGGAAGGTTCTCCCGATTCCCCAGGGCTGGAGGCCCAGGAGTCGCTCCTGTATTCCGCCAGGCACGGTGAACTGTCCGTTGTTAAAGCTTTGCTGGAAGCTAAGAATGAAGGGAAGCTTACTTTAGATATAAACTGTAAAGGTAAGGGTTACCTGCTCTTGATTATTTACCTACATTTACAGGATAATTTTATTCTTTTACATATTTTTTTTCGGCGACCAATGCAGGACATTGGTTTAGATTTTATTCTAACATACTAATATCTTTTCAAAAATCACAGAAAAGTTGTAGTTCAAGCAAAGCTGCAATCAAAGTATGGGTAGGTTTGTTTCTGTTTATAGGGAACAAAGATCTGCACTTATCTCTATATTATATAATAAAATATACATTTACAAACAAATAAAAAAGTTACAAAATAGTTTAATTAAGGATTGCATAATATTATTTAAATCAATAAAAATATAACTTATGATCTACAATATATTGTATATTGGTATGCTTATTATGGGCAAACCAGTTATTTTTTTGTGTTGTGTAAGTTCTAATGAGATGGAGCTGAATACATAATGAGTGAGCTAACTCTTATGTACCCATGATATTATTTAAATATGAGATCATTTTTAAAACTAGAATATTTTGAAGCAGTCTTTTGGGATAGTATTTAAGACTCTTATGTTACTGACTGTCTGACAACAAATGCACAGTCTGATCCCTCAGTCCAGAAGCGTGAAACTTAAAGGGTATATTCCTCTTATTGTGTAGGAGTGCATTAAAAAAGGAATTCCTGAAATTCAACTCCTAGATGATGCATGAAAAATGAGTCAAGGCAGACAAAGTCACAAGGTGTTTGAGATAATATTACTTGGATTTATTAGTCTGACTCATAATACCCATACACACACATATTTAATATCTTAGTTTCAATACTTGAATAATAAACCAGACACCTACTACTTCATAGCTATTTATCTATTCTATAACATTTTATTAACTCTGTGAGTGGCTATGAATAACTAAAAAGCTAGACTAATGAATACTTTCTCCTGAATACTGAAACGCGACTCAGAGTTGAGCATGTTTCAACTCACGGTTTTTTGATAGCTTCTGATGAAAATCTGTCAAAAAATCGTCATTTGAGACGTGCTCAACTTTGAGATGCGTTCGAGTATTCGGGGGTTAGAAAGATAAGGTGTTCAGCACACTAAGTACTGCAAAATAGCCCTGTACCTTATGTTCCTATTTTGTACACCTAACCTACCTACATCTTACTTATATTATAAATGCGAAAGTTTGTGTGTTTGGATGTTTGGATGTTTGTGCCTCAATCACGCCTAAACGGCTGAACGAATTTGAATGAAACTTGGAATATACATACTACATGTACTGGATTAACATGTAGGCTATTTTTTATCCGGATACCACGCGAGCGAAGCCGCGGGCGGCAGCTAGTAGTATACATAAATCTACCTAGCAATCCTGTCTAGGTATCTAATTGTTCAAGCTCTGGCCTATGAAATGTAAATTTAGGATGGCATAAATAACTAGTGTGTATTTATCATATCTATCTTCCTAGTATAATTTTCCAGTTTGCATTTCTATATTACAAACCATGTCTACCTAGTCCTATTTACTATGCCTACCCATCATGTCTATCTACTCAGTCTAACTAGATCTCTCAATTTACAGGTAAAAGCAAAAGCAACCTAGGATGGACCCCACTTCATCTAGCCACATACTTTGGGCATGTGGATGTGGCTGAGGCATTACTAAAGGCCGGCGCGGATGTGGACGAAGTCAATGAGACTGGAGATACTGCATTACACAAAGCGTCTTTTATTGGGAATGAGGTGAGGAATTGAGGATAGTCCAAACAGGGTCTAGTTATTCTTCAATAAATAGTACCCAACACTTTCACAAACAGTTCTGATCCTTTTTAGAGTGGACCCTTTCCCACATTCCCTTTCTGACAACCTTGGTGGCGTGGCGGGTGAGTGCTCGGCTGAGACGCAAGAGGCGCGGTTTCGATTCCCGCTACGGGATAAATGTTTGTATGTACTGCAAATGTTTCTTCCGGGTCTGGGTATTGTAGTATTATGAATTTTTACAAAAAAGTACATAAGTATTCTACAAGCCATCTGATGCGCACGGTACAAGCTTTGCTTAGTTTGGGGCTAGCAGATGGCGCTCTAAGAAATGTCTACAGATATTTATTATTTTTTACATAGAGTGGGATAAGGGCCCAAGATGATGATGACAAACACTTCTCCTGCTGTTCGAATCGAACCTTAATCTTCCGTGTCGCAATCGTCTCATACACAATTACAAAATGTATTCCTAGAATAGCAGTTTTTCCGGCAAAGTATAATAGATTGTGTCTCTTCAGGAACTAGTAATCCTCCTCCTGAACCACAAAGCCGACGTGAACATAATGAATGGCGAAGGGCGGACCGCGTGCGACGTCTGCAAGACGCGCGACGTGCAAAGGCTGCTCGAGGCCGCGCAGAGGTCCGAGCGGAACGAGCGGGAGAGGAAACTGCTTACTGCCGCTAAAGAGGGCCGCATCAACGATATACAGGAACTGGTAAGCTCGTCATACCAATAACCGCCGCTAAGGAGGGCCGCATCGACGATATACAGGAACTGGTAAGTTACTTATGTAGCAGTGTAGTAACTTGCTATACATGGGAGTGACAGGGTACACAAAAACGCAATAATTATGCAAGTTAGATAAAAGCTAGAGATAGTAATCTAACTTAGCAATCTGGCTTAGCAGGTTTTAAATGCCAATTTGCTATCAGTATAATATCATACAAAAATATTGAGTGGACTACATAAATAAATTAAAATTAAATATTTGTGGACGTTTGACACAGCGCCATCTAGCCCCAAACTAAGCAAAGCTTGTACTATGGGCACCAGATGGCTGATGGAATACTGATATACTTTTTTTGTAATACTACAACACCTAGACCTGGAAAAAATATTTACAGAACATACAAACATTTCTCCCGTAGCGGGAATCGAAGACGCGCCTCTTGCATCTCAGCCGAGCACTCGCCCGCCATGCCACCGAGATCGTCAACATATCTCCATACTTCTACTGGTGACTGACCTAAGGGTCTCCGCACACTAGCCCGTTCCATGACCGTCGTGTTAAAAAATGGCTTGTGTTTTTTTGCTTTTTGTGCCGGAACTGTGATCGTCTGATCATGGAAAAAGAGTCAGAATTATTTATATTAGTGTTATTATTTAGATCATTGTCTTTTGTTTCAGCTAAGCAGTCCGCACCCTCCAAACATCAATTGTGTGGACACGCAAGGCAACACCTGCCTTCACTGCGTGGCTTACAGGGGACATGCCCGACTGGCTGTGCTCTTACTGCAGAATGGAGTCGACACTACACTGAAGAATAATAGTGGTTAGTTGTCCAACACTCAGACTTGTCAAGATATTCTGCGGGGAACACTGATTTAAAAATCAGCCTTCTGAGCTTCACCTTTGTAGAGCACCTATGAAAAATTTTGGGCTTGTAACACTTTACTATTGTAAAAGCTTTTACTGGGAATACTTACTTAAATCGTAATATGAGCTTTTCTTAATATGTGCTGGGGTGTCACTGAAAATCTTTTTCGGTTCGATTCCCGCTGCGGGAGAAATGTTTGCATGCTCTGCAAATATTTATTCCGGGTCCGGGTGTTATAGTATTATGTATTATAAGTATAAGTATGTATTTACAAAAAAAAAGTGTTAAGTATTATAACAGCCATCTGGTTCCCATAATACAAGCTTTGCTTAGTTTGGGCCTAGATGGTGCTGTGTGATATGTCCTCAATATTTATTATTTGTTATTTATTTTACAGGTCAGCTAGCTGTGGATTTGGCCCGCGACGCGGACATGCGAGAGATACTAAGCGTCCGACCGGTGCACCAGTTACAGAGGACCGCGGCTCGTTTTGAAGGACCACTGCTGAAGAGATCTAGATTCCTTGGCTGGCGACGACTGTGGGTCAGTACTGCTTTACTTCTATTCCTGTACAGCTTTAAACCAACTTCTAAAACGAGCCAAATTATTACCTTTTTTTTTCAGTTATATTTTCGACTATATTGTGCATCGCAGGTTTTTAAAGAGGTTTACTTGATTAAGTTCCACTTCTCTCTAGCCTCAAAGGTTTGCTGGAAGAGAACTCTTTGTAGGGTTAAGCTCGCCTTTGTACATGTCCTTACTTTATGTCTGTGTGTTTATGTGATTTTATATGTGCAATAAAGAATTTAGTAAGAATTAAGTAAGTTTGCTTAAGGTGAGTTTACAGTAGAATTAACTTTCTAAGTTTAAGTACACTAGTCGTTATAGGGATTTCTAAAACCTTGTGCTTGTCGAACAAAGCGATGCATTAGTGAGAAAATATCACACTGATATAAGAAGAGGTGATGCACATAGCGCTAAATTCTTAAGTTTATAACAATTAGTTTTATTTGTTCAAAGGCGGTGCTCCAACGAGGCGTGTTATTATACTACGGTTCTCGAGCGGAAGCGGCACGCGGGGACGCACGATGGCGCGGCCGGAAGTACCTCGACGGAGCTTCTGTCGTCACTTCCGACTCAGCTCCATCTCTATTGGTCGTCAGCTTCAGCGACGGCGACACGCAGAGACTCGCCGTGCCCGCTGAAAGCGACGTCGCGCGACAAAGGCAGGTGAGGTGACGTCACCGCTCTTAAAATGGCCTGGACTTGCCGTGCCTGCGGAAAGCGACGTCCCTGATAATGTAGTTTTCTATTGGTGAAAGAATTTTTGAAATCAGTCCTGTAGTTTCGGAGCCTATTCGTTATAAACAAACAAACAAAAAATCGTTCCTCTTTATAATAATAGTATGATTTGTTTCAGGCTTGGATAACAGCTTTCAACGAGCACATCGCGTACTCAGGCCATTACCTGTGGGCGGGCGCCTCACCTGACTCCGCTAAGGAAGCCACAGAGGAGTTGGAAGACGAATGCAAACCTTTAGGTAAATTGAATGATTTTTTATTTTCCCACGCTCATAGAGAACTTAGGTCTACTAAACTGTAGAAAGACGACCTTTGTTGGGGGTTCTCGGTTGGTAGAAACGAAATAGCGGTGGACTGTAGTTTTTAGTTTATATTTATTTATTTATTTATTTAACAGTTAAGCTAATGAACAGTTTTGATATTTTAGACACACAGTCGGAAAACATAGAAATCCAATATAATAACATTAAAAATAGTATTAAGAAAGCTAGCGTAAAAATAAAACCAGATAAGAAGAAATACCAAAAACTAAGTCAACACACAAAAAACTTGATAGAAAAGAGACTTACGTTAAAATTCAACACTCCCGATTATAGAAATATAGACAAATCTGTTAAAAGAAATATACGTAGAGACATCAGAAATTTCAATACAAATCTTGTTAAATCAGCTTTAGAACAAAACATATCACTAAAGAAAGCAAAGCAGAACATGGCTAAAGGAAAACCTTTAATTACTAAACTTAAATATAATAACGGCATTAAACACGGCGAGAAGGATAAAATATTAGATATTTGTACAAAATTCTATAGCAATCTCTACTCCAATTCTCATGCAGGTTCTGTCGAAACCGAAATGTATTCTCGCTCTGAAGACATAGAGCCGATAACAGCTTCAGAAATTCATCGCGCGCTATGTAGCTTAAAATACAGCAAAAGTCCTGGTGAAGACGGTATTACCACCGAAGCCCTAAAAATAGGTGAACCTGCACTGCTCCCCCATATAACAAACTTTTTCAATTCAATACTTCAGTCCGGCAATTTTCCCAAAAACTTCTGCCATTCGAATATTATCCTTCTTCATAAAAAGGGAGACAAGACCGATATTACTAATTATCGACCAATCAGTCTTATCTCACATTTATATAAAGTTTTCATCAAGGTGATTGAATACCGCATATCTGGTCAATTGGATCTACATCAACCGCCCGAACAAGCTGGCTTCCGCAGAGGCTTATCAACCACAGACCATCTACACTCTTTAAATCAAATAATAGAAAAACATTCAGAGTTTAACATACCTATCTATTTAGCATTCATTGATTACTCAAAAGCTTTTGATAGTATCAAACATAATTCACTTTTCGAATCCCTCAGAAATCAAAATATTCAACCAACATATATTAACCTTCTACGAAACATTTACAGACATAGTACAGCTGCTATTCAACTTTCATCCACTGGTCCCTATTTTTCAATTCAAAAAGGGGTGAAGCAAGGAGACCCGCTTTCCCCAAAGCTTTTCACCGCAACTCTGGAAGAAGTGTTTAAAAAACTGGCACCGAGCTGGGTTGGCAAGGGGGTGGTCTTAGGGGAACGTCGGTTAACTAATCTTCGTTTCGCCGACGACATAGTTCTGTTTTCCTCCTCAGCCACAGAACTTGGCTGCATGCTCGACGATCTAAACAAAGCCAGCCTCGAGGTTGGACTTGCGATGAACATGTCAAAGACCAAGCTTATGACCAACAGCACAAAACGTAGAATACACATAGAGGGGGTAGGGATCGAATATGTTCGTGAGTATGTGTATCTCGGCCAAATAGTCTCTTTTCAGGCGCGACAAGAAAAAGAAGTTGCTCGACGCACCGAAAACGCCTGGAAGAGATATTGGTCGATGAAAAATCTAATGAAAGGCGAACTTCCACTCTGCCTCAAGCGCAAACTCATGGACATGTGCGTTCTCCCAATCCTCACCTATGGTGCACAAACTTGGTCATTGACATTTCAACAAAAGTCCAAACTCCAGGTATGTCAACGGGCTATGGAACGCAGTATACTGGGTGTTAGGTTAACAGACCGAATAAGAAATTCAGTACTGCGTTCCCAAACAAAGATTTACGACGTGAGCAAAAAATCAGCCCAGCTCAAATGGGATTGGGCCGGCCATGTCTGTCGCATGTCAGACGACCTGTGGGCTAAGACCACTACTGAATGGGTGCCCAACACAGGACGTTCACGTGGCAGACCACCACGGAGATGGCGGGACGAATTGGATGTGCATCTTCCAGACTGGTCCACAGTGGCAAGGGACAGAAAACGCTGGAAAAAAGGAAGGGAGGCCTTTGCCCTGCAGTGGGACAACACAGGCTAAAAATAAAAATAAATAAATAAATAAAAAAAATAAGGGCTTTGTCGCTTTGCGATACTGGTTATATTGAACTGAACGTAAGAACGCGCGCGCCTATTGCCGTGGTTTTGAGTGGAGTGATCCGGCGCAGGTTGGCGCCTATCGGCCTCTTCATCTCTCTCTTTTCTTATGATTATGTGTGGCTCTGCCCGCTCCATTGAGAATGCGGGGTGTGATAATATGTATGTATGCACAAATATGCACCTTATTCTCAGTGTATGTAAATACCAATTTCGTTTGCAGGTTCGATGCAAGACGCGCTGACAGCGGCCGGCAACCAGATGGCGCTGTTAGAGACACAGCTCAGGGAATGTTCTGCAATCCTCGCGGCTTTAGACAACTCCACGACTATGGCGTCCTCCTTGCACCATTCAGCTTATATGGTAAACTAGCTGACCCCGCGAACTTCGTACCTTAGAATTAATGATGCAGATTTTCAAATGTTTTATTAGGTAGTTATTCTGCTATTCGGGGCGGAGTCAAATCTAACAAATCGAAAATCATGAAATTAGTCCAGCTAGATACGAACATCCATACATCCGTTAATAATATTTTGACGGCCTCGGTGGCGTGGCGGACGATATGGCAGGAACGCAAGAGGCGCGGGTTCGATTCTCGCTGCGGAAGAAATGTTTGCATGTTCTGCAAATATTTCTTCCGGGTCTGGGTGTTGTGGTACCGTGGTACTCGTAGTTTCTGATACTCACGACACAGGGAATCCTAGGCAGGGTCGGATTAACCCTAGGCAATGCAATTCACGGGGAAAAAGTTTTTTATTTCTTGGTGCGTGCACGGGGCCCCTAGGCAGTTGCCTAATCCGCCTTCTGGATAATCCGGCCCTGGGGGTCAGGACTATGTATGTGACCGTTGGGTGTTATTTTATTTATAATATTAGTAAGGATATTTGCAGCGGTTCCAGCACGCGTGCGGCACGGGTCACGAGGCGCTGTCGTCGCTGCGGCACTGCGCCGCGCTGGTGGCGCAAGCGAGGGACGCCGACGCCGCCAGACTCAACCGAGAGGTCACCAACTTTGAATGTGGATATCATCATTGGTGTAGCTAGCTTAGGCGTTCTTGATTGATCGTTAAAGTTAAGCAACGATAAAGTTACGAGCTGAGCGCTTCCGTGCTTCGGAGGGCACGTTAAACAGTCGGCCCCGGCTTTTAAGTCGTGAAGCCATGACGGAGGCCTTTAGGCGGCCTAAAAACTCCGTCACTAGAGTTTGCCACTAGCTCATACGAACATACATACAATCATTGGTGTGTGACCCGCATTTCCTTTTAACGATGTGTTTCATTTTAACAGATTGAAAGAAACAGGGTGTTAGAAGAGGCCCTCGCAGCTTTGGCCAGGACCCACCACGCTTTAGAAATGTCTGTTGCCGAAGAACTTACTAAGGTAGATCATATTCCATTTCAATACTACTAATATTATAATACACATAATTTTGTATACAGACACTAACGTTTACTTCTCTGCTGGATTGGGAGAAAGTAAAAAATTGAATGGGTCCAGCTACTTCTCTCCCTGAGCATGTCGAAAAGTCGACTAAGGGATAGTATCCTCTCCAATATGATGAACCATCTATATGGGCGATGGGCTGATCACCTGTCACCGTGGTTCACCATACCCATCTTGGGACTTTGAACAGGAGTGGCTGCAGGTTTTCTTATGATTACTTGTGGCTCTGCCCACCCTGTTTGGGATGCGGGCTTGTACATAGTTTTGACCGTGACCAATTTTGTATCTCTCCTAAGTGAGATGTTTATAATTATTTGTGTGTTTTTTTGTTACAGAGCAAAAGAAAGAAGAAATCGAAATCATCATCCACGCTGAACGAATCTAAAGAGAATTTCTTTGACGTTTTTGAAGGTACCACTCACAACTGAGTTTTTAGTATGTGTTTTTAAATTAATTAGGTAAACTTCATACAAATCTAATACCCAACTAATTGCTGTACACATTTTACGTTTTATGCGTTTCGATAATTTGGCGCCATTTGATTAATTGGTCAAGTGTCACTGTCACACTGTTTTTTTTAATTCATAAAAGCTATGGAGCTATGAGCATGTACTACTATTCAGCTGTGGGGATGAACTGAATGTCACCATAATTATTGAAAAAAATATTGTGTACGAACTAGACAATATAAAAAAGATTAAACTTCTGTTTTGCGGTATCTAAGAGTCTAAATGATTACCTTCCCTATAATTGTCCACGGGCAATCGGGCTAAAGCCGCCCCTTGCTCTCAAAACTTGTGCCAGTTTCACTCACATTTTTGTTACAAATCGAATTTATTTCTATTTTTTCCTCAATTTGGAAAGCAAGTGTTGGTGCAAGTCTACTCTATCTACCTCTTAGTCAAATGACGATATTTTTTCTTCCATTTTGTCAGAATCGGAGGATGAAGACGATACATTAGTGACGGCCGGCCTTTCGAGTCCGCTCGGTGCGCTCAGTCCGTGGGGCAGCAGCCCCGACCTCACCAGGAGAACTCCCATCGGAAGTGTCGATGGTACGCAATAGGAATTATTAAAATGTATAAAAAAATACGATACATCGTTATAATACTGATGATTCAGATGGAGTAATTTCAATCACGAAAAGAAGTTTTTTGAACTCATAGTCATTTGGAAGAAGTTCTTTAAAAGAACGTTAACAGTTTCAAAAACCGTTGCATTTGATTTGTACTTAAAACAGGAAAATCAAAGAATCTAGTTGAATATAACGTTTTAACCGCTAATGATGTTTATAACCATGGTAGTTTAAATAGTTATTAATCTGTTTCGTAGTACAGAATAACTAAGCGCACCAACAGTAGTGGATAGCGAGTTTGTTGACTGTGTAGTGATTATATCGACACAGGCGACATAACACCAACAAACGAGGAGGCAGACGCGTACCCGCGCCGACTCTCGGCCGCGTCGGGGTCATCCGGCTCGAAGGACTCCCTGCACACCGCCGTCAGCCCCGCGTCCTCGCGAGGCACGCTCGTGTCTCAGGGAGGACACGTGTACCGGAACGCACGCCCCTACCGGAAACAGACGAGACCTAGGTACGTAGAACTAGGTTAAGACGATGAAAAGTGTTTTTTTTTTTCTCTAATGTTAGCCAAAACTATTATATCGTTTTTATTTGACAGCTGCATCTTCAGTATTTAAGGGATGTCTTATGATACCACAAACATTCAGTTTAATAACATTTTCCCATCATCTTCTGTTTATTGTGTTCGAATTAATTTATATTATTTATTATTTGTTTCAGTTCTGAATGGTCGGTTTGAGTATTATTTTCTGGTCAGTACAAAATGAAAGCACAATTTTGACTAGCACATAATGACAAGTGCCTTTTACACGCATCATTATATTTTAATTATTTTGACATTTATATGATGTTACATCTATTGCTTACCTATATTTTTCCTAAAATAATTATAATTCAAAGGAACAATTGTACAAAATATGATCTGATATACTTTTGTGTTATAAGAATATAATTTATGCGCTTATTATTTAATAATTAATAATCATATCAATTTATGTATACCACAAACTTTGACAAAGTAGTTTTCTTTAATAATATTATGTTTATAATAAATAATGATTTTGATGAATATATCAAAGCTCTCAATCATAAAATGCTTTTTACATTACAAGTATATTAAATAGTATTCCAGTTCAAAAAATAAGTAATCAAAATAATAACTAACATTTGTACCTGACAAGTTGATGAAACTATTGTGATAGTGTGACAGTTTTTAGGTTATTATTAAGCTTACTTTGTTGACTTACATTTGATTTTTGCATAATATAATATTATTTTTTGATATTCATGTTTTTCCTTTGTTCTTACACCCGTTTTATTTTTTTCATATTATAAAGTGCTTCACAAAGAAACTTATCAGAAGCATATCACCCATTATTCGTATTTCTCGAATATTCTCGTTACATAAGGCATTGTAACTAAAAAGTTGCAGCCGTTCGAGTGAAAACTACGCAAAACGCAATATTAACATACTTTTAGTGAAATTGTCTCAAACCTTGACCTTGAGTCTTGCAACCGGTGAGAGCGAATAAATCATTAAACTGCACATTGGCCCCGTGTTGGGCGCCAATGCAGCTACTGCGACTGCGCAGAGAGGGGCGAGGGGCGAAGGGAGAGGAGAGTCGTCGTCGCCCAGTCTCGCTAGCTTCGAAATACTTCGAATCCTGCCAGTTGCGCCGCAGCGTTCGTCGCGGTGACACGTCTGTAGCGCTCGCGTACACAACACCCACACATGACGCTGGCACTGGTTTATTCGTGAGTCCTACTTGTATATGGTGGATTTTTAATAGGATTCGTAACTGGAGATAACATCTCATCTATAAATTAAACAAATAGGTAGGAATTTAAATGAATGGGTATTTATTGACAGCCTATTAGAAATTGACGCATTGGTAAAACCGATTTATTTTGCAGTACTAGTTTTGCAGGGTGCTTATTGAATGAAAATATTTATCGACCCATGATTTTAAATAAAATTACCATTAAATTAACGATTTTATTTTTAAATCACTGCCATATAAATGGTGTTCTGATTTCTTAACTTTGACAAATAAACACCTAATAGTTACCCTCACTATTATTATTATGTAACGAAATAGCCCCTTCAAGAACCACGTTCGAAGTGCGTGAGAGGAACCTCTGATGTGTACTTTAATCCATGTCACTTTTGAAAGAAATAGTGACACGAATAATATTAAGTATATCTTTTTACCACGCTGAATAATTGCTTACTGACGTTTTGAAAAGAATAAAAAAGATTTTGATGAATGGGATAAAACTGCTTAGGGTCATCCGATACTAGCAAATTTTTTGGCATTTGCGCATGCGCTAAGAACCTACATTTTGCTCACTGGGGCCGATAGGTACTGGTCATCTCTCGAATGAAAAATAAAAGAAAATTGATCACAAAAAATATGTTCGACTTGTCGTGAATCCAAAAGATAATATTTTTTTAAAGATTTCAGCGAAAAAAGGCAATGGTTCATGAGATCACCACGGGCTCATTCTTACACAATCAGCGAAATAATAAATTGGCAAAAATATACATACAACATTAAAAAGAACACCCGAATGAGGACCCTTTTTTAGGATTCCGTATCCGAAGGGTGCCAACGGGATCCTATTACTAAGCCTCCGCTGTCCGTCCGTCCGTCAGCGGGCTGTATCTCATAAACCGTAATAGGTAGAGTTGAAAATTTCAGTGTGTATTTCTATTGCCGCTATAACAACAAGTAATAAAAATAAAAGGGGGCCCTATCATATCATCATATCTGGTACACTCAATTAAAGAATGCATTTTTAATTTATTTTATTCAGTAATAGTAGGTAATTTTTAATTTGGAGTGGCTGCAAGTTTTATTTTGATTACTAATACCTACTCTGCCCAGCCCATTACGGATACGGGTTTGATAATAATGTATTTATGTAGTAGGTAGGTACCTATCTTGCTAAAGAGACCTATAACTTGAGTGGGTCATTTAGAAAATGTTTGGTTATTTTCCTTCGTCGTAAAGGCGTTTGAAGTATTATGAATTACTGTTCATATTCCTGAAAGCAAAGCCGTTACGACTACTTATTCTCTCCATAATCCTATATTTATTAGAAAAAAATCCGGTCAAGTGCGAGTCGAATTAGCACACGAAGGGTTCCGTACCATCGTACATCAAAAAATGATTCTTGTATGGGGCCCTCCTTTTATTTTATTTTTATTATTTGTTGTTATAGCAGCAAGAAAAAAGTACAAAATTTCAACTCTACCTATTACGGTTCAAGAGATACAGCCCGCTGATAGACGGATGGACAGCAGAGGCTTAGTAATAGGGTCCCGTTGGCACCCTTCGGGTACGGAACCCTAAAAAGACTTGTATTATCGCAAGATTGTAATCTAATCTCATGTTTTTTATATAAAACTCTTCATAAGAAACTGACTAGCAATTAATACAAAACCATAGTCATACATTATCTTCCTTTCGTGCTATAGGAATACATTATGGAACATTAAGAAAGGGACTTTGGAAACTCAAATATTGTTGCAAAACGTCAGTTGAAAGCATGTCGCGCGTAAAAAACATTGCGAACGTAATTAGCCGAACTAGTCGTGTCACTAATTCTTTCGAACTAATGTGGTGAAAGGGCTCATTTCTTGCACTCCACACATTTTTTCGAACTTTATTAGGTTCTACGACATGCCGGTTTCCTCATTATGATTTCCTTCACCGTTTGAGAGTACTTTGCATAGCGCACATACATTTCAGGAACAGAAAAATCCATTGGACAACGACCTGATTTCTCTCTCCCTAAAGAAGCATAATTCTCCAAACTTATTCGGTGGATGGCTCTGAGATATCATCTTTTCATTCCAACCTAAATCCTTGAGCCCTCATCCTTCGACCTCTAACTCTTCAAGAACGGTGCAAATACCGCCGGGAAAAGTTAAGGGTTTAAGTACCTACCTTTTAAGAAGTTTTCCGTTGGTATTTCATCTCGTCTGGCCCACTAGAATAGAGTCCGTTCCTAAAGTCGTGGGTTCCAATCCGGTCGTCAATCAATGGATTTTTCTATACGAAAACAACGTTTCCGTTGAGCAACGTTGTGCGCGGTCACAATTGCGATGAGTGACTGCAAGTGGCATTTCGAGCAGCGCTTCCGTGCTTCGAAGGGCACGTTAAATTGTCGGTCCCGGCTTTTAAGTCGTTAAGCCTCGACAGAGGCCTTAAAAACTCCGTCACAAGAGATGGCCACTAACTCATACGAACTTACTTTTTTCTATACGAAAAATTTATATGCGTCATACAAACGGTGAAGGAAAATATCGTGAGGAAACCGGCATGTCGTAGAACCTAGCGTGAAAACATGTGTCAAGTGCACGAAAGGAGCCTTTGAGGTGCACTTTTAATCCTTTCATCACGGTTGGTGTGCGGTTCGAAGAACCAGTGACATGACTAGTAATAGTGGTAATAGTAGCACGTCAATGAAAAGAATGTGACTCAGGAATTTGTCGTGGAAATCAATAATACTAATTACTTATTGATATAAATTGTCTTCGTCCCTTACACATATTCATAATCGGAAGGCATTGTCCAGGCATAAATGAAACCGTAGTTAAATATAAATAAATAAATATGTTGTGGAAATTTCACACAGCGCCATCTAGCCCCAAACTAAGCAAAACTTGTACTATGGGAACCAGATGGCTGAGAATACTTAAATATATTTTTTGTAAATACATAATAGAACACCCCGACCCGGAAGAAATATTTGCAAAATATACCTACAAACATTTCTCCCGAAGCGGGAATCGAACCCGCGCCTCCTGCGTCTCAGCCGAGCACTCGCCAAGCCACCGAGGTGGTCTGTTGCTGGGCACTTTTTCTACGTATTTCAGTATCCGTGACAAAATCGCTCTAGCATGATAATATCATACCAATATGTAGTAGATACAATACTTTGATAGATGTTCCCAGAACCGGAATAACATAGAAGGCATTCGATTCTTGACATACTTTCAGTCAATCTACAAAGAGCTACGCCGTAGGCGCTCGTAGCTCTGACTACGATGAACTTTGACCTATCCTAAAATATTCTACCGCAAATCAAGTTTCCTTTAGCAGACTCCGACAGAAGTGACTTTTGATCTTAGCCTTTGAGTAATGTCTTGCTGAGCGAAAGCGTATTCATGAAGGAAAATCGATACATATACTTATAACTGTCGTATTTATTATTTGCTACGTATGAGACCAAACTTTCGTATAATTAGGGATCCGTACCCGGAGAGTGCCATCGGGACCCTATTTGTAATTCCGTCTGTCAGCGGGCTGTATCTCATGAACTGTACCTAATAATTGAGTTGAAATTTTCAGTGTGTATTTCTATTGCCGCTGTAACAGCAAATTATAAAATTAAAAGGGGGCTTCATACAAGAAACATTTATGTACATGTACGATGGTACGGAACCCTTCGTGTGCGAATTCGACTCGCACTTGACCGGTTTTATTTTTTTCTTAAACTGTCATAAACATTAGATTCCGCTGCCTAAGTGTCGACTCATCCGATTTTATTTAAATTATTAATCTGCGGGTTCAAATGTTCCAACTCAAACTAAAAAAAATCCTTCATTAATTTAAAACCAGCCACTATATCCTCATTATTATTTCATAACAAGGTATAAAGCAAAGTAACCTTGTAGTCTGAACCCGATTGAGTAAAGTAAACTTTGTAATCCAGTTTCAGGGAGACGCGGTATGTAGGTAGGTACACGATGCCTTTGGGAAAAACCTTGAGTTGGGATTTATATTTTTTGTCTGAAGTACTTATCCGTTCGCGTGGGTGTCACTCGGCGAAATAAATCTCTTACGCTTCACTGACGACAAGCAACGCACAGCCGATACCACGCCGAGTTTTAATTCCATAGTAAGTAAGTACATAAGTTCGTATAAATAAAATAATAACACCCAACAATCACATACATAGTCCTGATCCTACATTAGGATTCCCTGTGTCGTGGGTATCAGAAACTACTAGTACCACGGTACCACAACACCCAGACCCGGAAGAAATATTTGCAGAACATTCAAACATTTTCTTCCGCTACGGGAATTGAATCCGCGCCTCTTGCGTTTCAGCCGAGCAATCGCCCACCACGCCCCACCGAGGCCGTCGTATGAGCTAGTGGCCAACTCTTGTGACGGAGTTTTTAGACCTTTTAATTCCTAGAAGTGAGATACTAGGGCATATTTCTGTCGTGGTGTTGGGGTGTAGAGAACGCAACGGGAAAAGAAATAGAAGACGAAAAAACTCAACACGGACAAAGTCACGGGGCGTTTCACCAGTAATTTATAAAAAGCTCTAGAATCATATTCATTAAATCGATTGTTCATTGCGACCACAGAAAAGTGATTCGCTGTTCTGATATTGCGACACATTTTAATTAATTTTGTTTTTATGATGTACAATCAAATCACGAACATAATAAAGGAGACGCTGCAAGATCATCTTCCTCTCCTCATCCCACGGGATCAATACAATGTCGAAGCGCTCGTGGCGTAGCTTGCTTACACGTTCTTGATTGATCGTTGAAGTTAAGCAACGTTGTGCGCGGTCATAATTTGGATGAGTGCTTCGGAGGGCACGTTAAATTGTCGGTCCCGGCTTTTAAGTCAGAATATGACGGAGGTCTTTAGGCGGCCTAAAAACTACGTCACAAGAGTTGGCCACCAGCTCATTCGAACTTACTTTTAATAAGTACAATGTCTTACGAAAACGAAACCACGTAAATTTAAAATTATTTTGTACCTACAGATGTTAGGTACCTACTGATGCAGAGTTCTTATTAAAGTTTGATAGACTTTTCTAGCTATCTCTTTACTAGCTTTCACCCACAGTTTATTATTCATAGCACCTGGATGAAAATTCGTCTTTACTCCAGCATACGTACTATGTGTATACTTATACCTAATTTCGTTTAAAATCCGCCGTGATTGGGGTACAAACATCTTCACAAACGGATTTATAACAGAAAAATTGCAATCTTCAGATAGACTGTTGGTACCTATTGACATGCAAAGTACCTACCTATCTTGGGCCAGATGCACATAATATAGGCAATCTGAACTAGTTCTGGTTTCAAATGAATGTAGGTACAAGTTGCGTCCGAGGGAACACATCGATCCGCCCGGCGCTGGCGGGTAGCCAGCTCACCTCATTATTCGTGTGGCCATTTCACTAGCTTTCACCTAGGTATTATTGGCTGTTTCGGACGTCGAAAAATGATTCTGTGAGACTTTATGTGATTTGCTGCTGTTTTTACAAGTTTTCACTACACAGGAAGGCATAATTCTATTTTTAAGACTCGTGACGTACTAAGAGCGATGAGCATGGTTTTAGTGTAGGTGTGTGCGTGAGCGTGTGTGTTTATTTGCAGGAGCACGGTTTTGTGTGGCTTCACTTTAGTTGTTCACGGCGCGGCGTCTTTTCTTTTTATTTGGTCTGAGCACCTACACACATATCACGCCTGTTTCCCATAGGGCAAAGGCAGATACCAATGATCTCCATTTGCTACGGTTCTGACACTTTCGCTCGACATAATAGCATCATTGGCTTTTATACAGTCGATATATTAACACGGTACGTACAGCCAGTGCTAAAAGCTCAATATTTCTCAGAGGTATGCCGCATAATAATATTCTTGGCTAATAGCTCCTAACAATATTATGGGGCCGTAGGGAGCAAGCTATAAACGTCCTACTGGGGGCGACACTGATACGAGCAGAGCTAGGAGCTAATATATCATGTAGGAAAATTCTTTCGCCCCTTTGTTATTCGTATCACAACAGGAATGTTTCTGATTGAAATGTTTAGCGGAACATTGCTCACGAAAATATATTTTTTGTTTGTTACCACGAACTGGATTATACCTACCTGTACTAAAGTATTTTACGATAATTGGCAGTGCCATTATTTTTAACCTCCATTGCTTTCTCGCCAGCGACAAGCTACACGCCAGAAGTTTTAATCACGGCATCGATTTAAGTGAGAACTTAACGTTAACTTTGAAACTTTTAAGCTAAATTAATATAATAGTCTTTAGTTGAAACTATCACTTCAAGTTTGGGAAGTTACGAAACTCCTCGATAAATTAATCAAAGTTCGTGTTTGTTATCAGGTAGGTACCTATTTGAGATTTATTTTGTAACTTGACACCTCTTATCACAATGATAATCACCCTTAGTTGTCAAGGAGTAGCTTATTCGACGTGGACCTCGGTCTACCGGTCATCCACAGAGAGATATTGGATTTCATCAAAATCTGTTCATTAGGTATCTACAACGTAATAGACTATTTTTAAACAAAATCGTAAGTATGAGATGCACTCGCCGTTTATATTAATGCTCTGCCTTTCCGATCCAAAGTCTAAAACATATCTTCCAACGAGCTGGTGAACGGTTTCGGGGATATGACATCCCCCTGTCTCACTCCTTTGCGCAGTTGGATGGGTTTAGACTGCTGGTCCTATACTTGGACACACAATGGTGGCGGCTTCATAGAGACATCTCAACACTTCGATATAACGATAGTCCACTTGGTATTGCTGCAAAGATTCCAGAACAGCCCATGTTATAACGGAGTCAAAGTCAAAACGGAGTCTAATAAACTTACTTTATTAACTTTATTAAAAATCTAAAATTATGATGATACTCGTAGCATTATGACTACTTTAATACGTTACATTTACAATATTTATTTACCATGTAAACCAAACTAGACACAAAGCATAGAATCTTTTGCACACGTAAGCAAGTAGTATGATACTTTACCAAGATCATGAATAGATTCAATAGTCGCTTATAAATCAGTGTTAGTTACAGAACTATCGATAATGGATATTAAATAATACACCTTATCACCATTGACACTGGGACTATTTCCGCATAAAAGTGAAGTGTGAAGTGGTGCGCCGACCGTCGCGACGGAGAGGAGGCGCGTTGGTGTAAGATGGAAGATAATGTTGGCAGCTTCGGTAAATACAGGTAAGTTTTTCTTGTAGTTGTTAGCACATTAGATACAAATCACGCCTGTGCCAGTCTCAGGGCCCCTCAGGGGTAGGCAACTGTAGGCAGAGTCCACGTATCTTTCTACGGTCCTGACATGTAGTTTAGTCCCTATGAACATGTAGTTCAGTTTGCGGCGGCCATTTCAAAACCTTTACTCCTAAATGGTTATCTGTTCCTAGATCTAAATGACTTGCTTTTTGCTACACCATAATTGACTATCACTATTGCTATCATTACTAATAGGTAAACCATTTAGATGAGATCACTCTCTATGACGTTTACTGAGGCACAGGGCGGGTGATTTTGTTTTACGAAACACAATGTGGATCATAATCATAATCATGTCCGAAGACAGCTTGATTCATCTCGAGATTTTTTTAACGTGTGTATCTCAATCTGAACGTGTGACCGCTTGTCGGATGGGTGACAAGCAGACTGAGTCTTCTCCAAAAACGCGCCTGCCTCCCGCTCTCCGCGCGATCCCCCGCGTATCACGCCCCTCAGGATGGACAGACTTACGTGGTTTACCCATGCTATCACATTTCCGCCAGTCTCCATCGTCCTCGTCGACAGTTCCTCTCGTAGGCATGTCGCTTGTCCCGCCATCTCATTCGTTGCCCCATCTCGTACTCAGGAGGACCAAAGGAATGCCACCGGTAGTGAAATTGCCGTGACTTAGATTATAATTTGTGTGGATGTGACGATGTTTGTGCCTCAATCACGCAGTAACGGTTGAACGGATTTGAATGAAACTTGGAATATACAAAATATATTCGCTGGAATACTTTTATACAGGTAGGTACCACGTGAGCGAACCCGCGGTTGGAAGCTAGTATTTTATGTATAAATGTTTTAAAGAAATTATTGGTAGTCTGCCGCTACACCATAATTAATCAGTTTAGAAAAAAAATAACCTATTCAGCTATGTAGGTTCTCTAAAAGCATAACGTTGTTTAGCTTAGATTATTTATTATGAAAATCAACTCACCTCGGGCGTTGTTTTAGGATTGAAACTCTCAAGCTCATGAATAAATACTTAAACTTTGCCTAAAGTTTTTAATATTTTACTCTAATTAAAATGACTCACTGCCTCAGAAACGGAATACAGTTAGTTTCGGCAAAACATAAAATGAATATTATAGTTTCAAACAAGGTTTCAAATGACGTTTACTAAAAAATATCCATAGAAGTTACAAAATATAATTAAAGAATCTGATTTTTGTAACTAATAAAAACATAAGCTTGGTCTCTAGATATTTTTGATACATACATACACATATGTGTGTATGTATCCTTAATACCTCCTAATACGGACACTTTTGATGTGTGTACTTTTACTACATCGTTAGCGAATATAGGTAGGTACTCTGGGAAAACTCAAGGTGATGAGCCCTGAAACTAATATTTGACGTAACGTGATATTTGCCAGTGTCATAAAGTTTAATACACATCTACTTATATATATACCAGCTGTGTCTTAACTGGCTTATGATAACATAATTCATTAGGGATGTATTGGAGGCTCAACAATTAACCCAATGTTGTATTAAAGCAGCTATTAATTAAGATTAACACTTTGAAATTCACCTACAAACGCCTTTAAAATGATTATGTTCTTCGTTTATTATTTAATTAATCAATGATGTTAAATGTTAATCAATGTTTAAATAAATAAATCCAGTCAAGTGCGAGTCAAATTCGCACATGAAGGGTTTCGTACCATCGTACATTAAAAAGTTTCTTGTATGACCCCCTTTTATTTTTTTACTTTATTCTTTTTATTATAGCGGCAATAGAAGTACACACTCTGTAAAAAATTCAACTCTCTATCTATTACGGTATATGAGACGGCCGCGCTGACAGACGAACGAACGGACAGCGGGTGTTTAGCAACAGGGTCCCTTAGGCACCCTTCGGTTACGGAACCCTAAAAAGTGCCTTCTCATTCTTTTAAATTAAATAGTGAACAGGGCGAATCTTAAACCGGGCTTAAATAAGATGAGGAACGTTCATAAAAAAACCAGTTGCTTCCTAGATGCTTACAGGAAAACCCGAGAGGCATTCAGCAAAATAAAATAAACCGCCTGCAAACTATTTTCAGCTCAACAGATCCAGTCGACTTTACTACCAACTAACTTACCACATGGTCCACAGAAATAAGGCTCTACATGCTAAGAGGGAGACACATTTTGAGTCCTTCGTTCCCAAGGTCGGCTGGTCGTATCGATCGGGGGCGCCGGGAGGGGCCCTAAACAAGACATTACCGATGAAGCCTGTTCTAATATTTAGATGAATCATTTGTTATGACGTAGATTATACCTTTTATATGTTTTACTCGAAATATCTGGATTTGGAAATGGATCGAGTATCAGTGAAAGACTTATTTGCTGGACTGGGAAAAAACATAGAATGCGTCTAGCTGCTTCTCTCCCCGAGCATGTTGTAAAAGTCGACTAAGGGATAGTATCATCTCCAACATGATGAGATACAATAAGCAAGTATTCCCAAGGAGGGTTGACGTCAGGCAGGTGACCGGTTGTAAAACACCTTAGCCAAAACTCTTACAGCATGATCCAAGGAACATGCCGTGCCGACCCCACATAGAGTGGCATAAGGTCAGGAAGATGATGATCAGCTTCGCTCTCCGCCGTAGCAAAGTCCGATTGCTTACAAGTGAAACAAAGTTTTAACATAATAATCGCGCTATTGCACGAATTGGTTCTCCTTTACGTATGCGTAAAGGTCGTAAAATACCTATAATTATAACTATAACTATAACTATATGTAACTGTAGAATATCAAGTGGTCAATTAAAAATCTGGCACAGTACCTACAGATTGATCTGTAAAATCTAGGAAAAGTCTGAGAAATCTAAAAAATCTAAGTCGGGGTAACTTCCATTATAATACACTAGCTTCCACCCGCGGCTTTGCTCGCATGGTACCAGGATAAAAAGTAGCCTATTATGTTATTCCAGCACACATACTATGTATGTTCTAAGATTCATTCAAATCCGTTCAGCCGTTACGGCGTGATTGAGGCACAAACATCGTCACATCCTCCTAACATCCTCACAAACTTTCGCATTTATAATATTAGTAGGATAAACTCGATTGTGTAATATAAACAGTCCAATTATGGAACGTAAATGGAATTATCATCAAATATATACACAGACAGCAAATTAAGAAATATCAGATGGCAAATAAATCTACTAGCAAAATGAGGAATCAAATAAACGTCCCTACGTATTGCAATCTCTTTGATTAGCTGCTAGCAATTTAATTTCCACCCCTTTCCCTGCCCTCCCCACTGGGGTTTTCACAGTTAGTTAGATACACTCAGCAACAGTAGTGACATTTTATCTAACTATCTATCTATCCATCTATCGTACTCGTGTCACTAGTTCTTTCGAACCAGTGTGGTGAAAGGATTTAAAGTGCGCCTCAAAGACTCCTTTCGTGCAGTTGAACACATACATTCGAACTTATTAGGTTCTACGACATTCCGGTTTCTTCACGATATTTTCCTTCAAACTGAAAGTACTGCTACAGCGCACATACATTTCTAGAACGGAAAACTCTATTGATGCACGACCAGATTTGAACCTACGACCTTAGGATACCGGGTCTCATGAGAAGGCGGGCGGGCCGCTATTACTCGAGCTATTACTAGACCACCAGTACTCATATTGACAATCAAATTGATAACACCAAAGGTACTTTAAAAAGTCTTAGAAAAACGTCTTGACATATTGATAGGTATTGATTTTTAAAACTACTTATTTATTAGGTAAGTAGCCTACCTAGCGACTTTGATGTACTTCGATCCACAACTTCTAAAAAATAGAGATAATTATTATCTCACATATTTGTCCTCAATGTTTCCTTTGAGTAGACATTAGTATGTGTAATGTATCATTAACAATGTATCCCGAAACCTCACTTATTCGCATACCAAGGCCACAATCGACCGTGTTGCCTTATTCTCAAAGAAGGCATGGCATGGCTTACATAACAGGATCGGTGAAAAAATACATTAAAAACTGACAAATTATAAGAGGACGCGACCACTGCGCCCGCCCCATCGCTATTTTGATTTCCGCCCAGAATAATATATCTTCTTTGATAATAAAGGGACGGGTCGGTTCGATCCACCTCACCCGACTGGCCATACCCTTGATTATCCCGAAATGAGAAATAAATGAGCCGTTAATACTAAATTATTAATTTTGTATAAGAGCTTGTTTGAAACATAATGAAACAATCAATGAACCTCTTACATTATTTATGTGAGTCAGTCTAGCTCAAATCACGCGCCGTGCAATAGGCTCAAGGACTTTGCACATGCATACGGTCACGACACAATCGCCGCGCTGCCGCTGGGCGCCGCGCTGTGTGTTGTTTTCCCGGAAACGTTTCCCCTTTGATGTGTAGGCTAGGAATTGTATATAAACAACGGAAAAACTAAAAAATATTATCTATCCTATCCTACTAATAATATAAATGTGAAAGTTTGTGAGGATGTTTAGATGTTTGGATGCTTGGGCCTCAATCACGCCGTAACGGCTGAACGGATTTGAATGAAACTTGGAACATACATAGTATGTGTGCTGGAAAAATATATATAGGCTACTTTTTATCCGGGTACCACGTAAGCGAAGCCGCGGGCGGCAGCTAGTACTGTCATATATATTTCAGCAATAAAATGTCTGTGAGAGTAGGATCATTTATCAGGAATGTGGAATATAAATGAGCCCTCGAATGGTTCTACCACCTGCTCACGAATTTAGAATGGGTGCTTAAAAGCTATTCAAGACGCTTGTAAAGGTCAAACTACTTAGAAAAGTCGAGTTTTAACATTTATCAAAATCCCTAGGCCTTTTACCATCTAGGTTATATTACCTAGATGATTTATACAGCGTCAGGAGGCAACTATTACCTTCACAAATGGGACGCTGTAGTGCCCGGGACGAATTAAGATGGAGTAGGTTTGCCCAGCACCTATTCCATCCTTTCAGCTTAGTCGGCCTTGTCCACAGGAAAGACATGGTGAATACGTGCGGAGCTGACTAAGCCGCGGGTTTCCTCACGATGTTTTCATTCACAGTTTGAGAGTACTGGTAGCGTATATAAATTTATCGCACAGAAAAATCCATTGGTACACGAACGGGGTCACTACCAACTAGGCCACCAGTGCTCTCATTTACCAAAAGTGAATATGGAAATTACTAAATGTGGAATACCCTTCAAGTAGCTATCGCTATAGATGTGTGATAAAGATCCTATAAGTAGCTATTTAAGTTGATTGACAAAAAAGTAACTTAAAGAATGAATTATTCATAATCTTTTATCCCTCTTTTATCTAAAGTATTTTTATGACAATCGCCGTCTATCGTAGTGTAATTCACATTTTGCCAGGCCGGCAATACCCCATCTTCTTTTTCATTTGAATAAAACGAAATGTTGTCTAAACGATCCCCAACGGAGTCCTTTATTCCGTTTTATAAGCACCGAGGGCTCTAGCCCCAAAGAAGAAAAACATTTTTAAAAACTTGAACACAAAAAGTTGGGAAAATCTGGAGTGTTTTTCTATTATCAATGGCCTTTTTACTGCGTTGTCACACCGTGTTTTCCAGCAAAGCGTTTCATGAAAGTACGCGTAGATTTCTAAGATAATCCGATCGTAGGAAACGCGCTCGCAAATCGCCATGCGCCAGTGTGATAACGCCTTTTATCCCGTGGGCGAGTAATAACTGGGATTAGTCACAGTAGGTATTGTACCTGTGCTTAATTCGGGCCGCTCGATTCAGTTGATTTACTGACAAGGTAGGTGGGTAATAACCTTATTTTGCGTCCCACTCAAATAAATTAGAAACAATTCTAATTGACTTAGTATAATTATGTGAAACACGATATATATTTTTTTGTTTCTTGGTATGAAGTTAGAACCTTTAACACGACCTCAAAGTACTGGTGGTTAAGAGGTAGTGACACTGCCTTGCAATCCTAAGGTCTGGGTTCAAATCCGGTCATGCACCGATGGATTTTCCTGTTCTAAAAATTGATGTGCGCTATACCAGTACTCTCAAACGGTGAAGGAAAACATCGCGAGGAAACCGGCTCGTCGTAGAACTTAAAAAGTTCGAAAATATGTGTCACGTGAAGCACGAAAGGAGCCTTTGAGGCGCACTTTAAATCCTTTCACCACACTGGTTCGTAAGAACTAGTGACAAGACTAGATAGATAGACTACTTCAAAAAATATGATTACTTATTTATTTAAACAGCAGTTGTTTATCCTGGTTGTTTGGTTATTCCCATGGTTCAAATTGTCCATTACGAATCAGCTAATTCAGGGCCGATTTCATCATTCAAAACTGAGTTCAAGAACTGACACTGCTACATTCTACATAGATCTTGAACTCGGTTTGAAGCTAAACACCGTTCAGTTTGAATAAAAATCGACCATTAATATTTCAAAGGTTTAACATCCATACATGTATCATGACGCCCATCCCTAATGGAGTGGGTAGAGGCACAAGTAATTATAAGAAAACTTGCAGCGACTCCTGTTTCAAGATGGATATGGTGAAGCAGACCATAATCGCCCATATAATTAACCGGACCGGAGCTCGGTCCATCATGTTGGAGAAGATACTATCCCTTAGTCGACTCATAATACACCCCAAACATATTAACCCTCCTTTTTCACAGTCATCGGGTAAAAAAATGAAACAGAAGTACTAGGCGATCATAGCCCTCTAGGAGGTTATCATGTATTATATACATTTAGTTTGAACGGTGAAATCAGTACTGCATCTCCTCAGAGGTAGTGTAAAATCGTGTGGTCTACCGTAATATCGGTAGGTATTGATCAGGAGTGCGACCTTGAACACCTCACCTGGACCGGGATGTCACGCAGCCTTTTATCGGGTGTTATAAAAGGAAGGTTACCGGGTTGTGAAAGGATGTTATGAAAGGTAATTCGTTAGAGCGTGTATTTTTTTGTTAGAGATCGTTTTGACAAAGGGTATCTTTTGTGTTCGGATAATTAGGTAGGTGGTAAGCCTTTAAATCCTTTCGAGTCACGACTTTATGGATAGATAGCGCAGGATCGGAAATTGGCGTTAGGAGGCCGATATGCCCAGCGGTGGGTGGATATGATGATGATAGGTAGGTACCTAGCCATACTAGTTTAAGCGTGAAACAAAAGGGGTAGGTTCCTGGATACCCCTATTGTTTCACATGTCCGGTTACGCTAATTCGTTTGTCAGCTCTACACGGTCCAACGAGCCATACAATGCACGTAGACGTAGTACAAATTATGGCTTTATAAATTTGGTAAGGTATAATAGAACCATAATTATAGCTCTTGCTTAGGAACAAACATATTGAAAGGATTATTATTAAAGAAAATATACGTTGTTTATCGAAATAGTGAATAGGCCTTTGATTATTATTGTGTTACACGGGCGTAACCAGGGGGCGGGTTTTGTGGGTTCAAACCCTCCCCCCCGAAAAGTTCAGATATTAACATTCATAGAATTAAAATAAGAACAGGCGTGCGGCATATCTCATTGATTAGTAACTATTACCTACATTAAAATATACGGTGGTTTGGATTCTTCCGCCACCGTCGATTATCGGATCGCATCCGTTCTTATTATAAGGGTTATTTTATGTACTTTTAGTCGTTTTATTTTCTTGAAGAGGCGTGGCTGAAGATCCGTCTTTGTCATATCCTAGAGTCCATCAATCTTTTCATTATTCAAGGACCTTACTTCAGTGCCATCCGACTCTCGCATTAATTGCCAAAGTTGGAGAAAACGAATCATGAGCTGAAACTTCGGCGTAAAATTGTTTGGCGGAAAAAGCGAATGGATGAATGGTTTGTTATTTCTACCCTTCTTCTTATCGTGTCAATATGTTATGTTATAGTTCTTCCCCTTGTTCACCAACAGGCATGTCTATAAAAATAAATCAGAAATTATTATTGATTACTATGCAATAATGCATTACCAAAATAGCCTTTAAAACACTTTTAATTATCAATAAATGGATGTTTTGGATTAGAGGACAGTTAATAGCTTTGGTTATTTAAATGTGTTTCAAGCACGCAACAATGGATAATAGAACTTGAAATAGTCACAGCAAGAGACTTGTTATAGTATTACAGACTCAGACCAAAAAAAAGAAGAGAAGATTCTTTTTTTTTGGTCGAGCATATAGACTACATTTTTATCTGGGTGCCATGCGAGTAAAGCCACATTAAGAAGCTAGTAAGTACCTACATGACATATTAAATTAAGTCCAGCCACTTCACTGTTTTTTTGGAGAACATTCTATCAAATAGAGAAGGAACTTCTTTTCTTGGTCTATGTCGAGTTTCAATTAAAGATTTTCAAAGCGAAGGTTACATTTTTATTCCACGCAATAATGGGCTGGGTATGAGGATCAAATTCTAAGGGAGTGTGCCGTCCTTGGCCTCATTTCACAAACCCAACGCTATAACTTGAATCAACCCTTAGAGCAACCCAACATGGAATGAAATTCAAACATTTGTATTTTATTTTTAATCGACTACTCAAAGCAAAAGCAAGATTTTGGGTTGTGGCAGTAATAATATAGTATGTAATTAAGTTAGTCTGTGTATCCTGGAAAAAGATTAAGTTATTTTTTATCTGCTTAGCATCCCAGATAAATAAAAGGTAACGAGCGAAGTCACGGACCGATGTATGTACATAATATGTTGTGTATTTATTTAGTCACCTTTCATACCTACATAACATGATACATGATACTTAAACCATAACGGTAGGCAGAGACCACAGATCTCCCTAATAAACGTCTCAAGTGACGAGTTTTTGACAGATTTTCATCAAAAACTGTCAAAAAACCGTGACTTGAAACGTGCTCAACTCTAAGTCGCGTTTGAGTATTCGGGGGTTAGTCACTTTATTTATGTTATTTCGTTAAATGTTTTTCCAAAGGCGAATTTATTGGTTCTACAAAAGGACATAAGGGGCTGTAAAGGGTAGGTTATGGACGCAACATTAAACTTTACTCAGCAAGGGAAGGGAAGTAGGTGCCATGATTTGTAGGGGAGTGGCTGCCCTTGGCCTTCTTTCACGGGTCGATAGCATTCGAGCCGAGGCAACGTAGGCTAGTGGTAGGTCTAGGTACTTCGCAATTTCTTGGTTTTTTGGTTTCGTTGCATTGTTAATTGACCGTGTCTTTCCTGTGGACAAGGCCGACTAAGCTGAGAGGATGGAATAGGTGCTGGGCAAGCCTACTCCATCTTAATTCGTCCCGGGCACTACAGCGTCCCGTGTGAAGGTAAAAGTTGACTCCTGACGCTGTATAAATCATCTATTATAGATGGTAAAAGGCCTTAGAAGTAGTGCATTGTTAAGGTTTCGTACCCGAAGGGTGCCAACGGTACTCTATTACTAAGCCTCCGCTGTCCGTCCGTCCGACCGTCCGTCCGTCTGTCAGCGGGCTGTATCTCATGAATCGCAATAGGTAGAGAGTAGAGTGTGTATTTCTATAAAATATTTTTAATAAAAAATAATTCCATACAAGAAATATTTATGTAATAGGATACGGAGATCTCCGTGTGCGAATTCGACTCGCACTTAACCAGTTTTCTTTGCTTCACCAACTTGGTATTTGCTTCATAAAATAAAACGGTGAGTACATTTTTATTGTCTCATCTAACAAACGCGCAACGGGTAAATGTCTACTTTAGTTATTTGCAAGAAAATTGTTCTACACTGAAAGAGCCAAGTATGTAAATAAGGTTTTCCTTGAAAGGCCCTTTGTATTTAATTATTTTACGGGATTTCTATTGTTTCCTGTAGTGGACTGGGAGTAAAGATAGAATGCGTCCAGCTGCTTCACTCCCCGAGTATTTCTAAAAAGTCTATTCTCTCCAACATGATAGACCGTCACCATGGTTCACCATATCTATCTTGGGACTTTAAATCAGGAGTGGCTGCAAGTTTTCTTATGATTATGCTTTGCTCACCCCATTATGGATACGGGCGTGATAATAATGTATGTCTGAAAATCTGCAGGATTGTGAATTTTTTTTTAGGAATTGCTCTATTAAAAACGTAGAAACTGAAATGGCGGACCTAAAAAGAGGCCATTTGTCATACCTATAATAAAAAGTAAGGTACTTTTTCATCCCGTTTTGGACTATTTTGGGCTGGATTTGGAACATTTCAAGGTTGACTGCCGCCTGCCAGCAACACTGGTACTTTTTTACTAAAGTATTTTACTCTGCCGAATTCATTATGATAATGTAAATTCAAATGAGAATCAGAATACAATTTACTTACTTACCTCGGTAAATATCTTTTACATGAAGTTAATTAGTCTTCGTGCTGTCAAAACAATTATTTGTGTCGGTTTTAACTAATTGGAGTGAACAAATATAAAGGCTACGTAGATTTCAAAACCAATTGTTTTGTAAGGTGGTTCAAAGCAATTTGTGTTTAAGTACCCATTGTTTTAGTACCTACGTATATCAATATTAATACTTACATCAACATAGAAAATATCAGTACTAATATTATAAATGCTAAAGTACCTAACTGTCTGTCTGTCTTTTACTTATTTACGCCTTCACCGTTGAACATATTTCGATAAAATCTGCCAAGGATGGATTGCACCCTGGGGCCTTAGTCTACCATAAAAAATTCAATGCGAAGTCGCTGGCAAACAGCCAGTTAGAAAAAAACTTGCCTATATCAGTTTTACTCAAATTAGAGATTGCGTTTATCGAGCTTGTAAGCCCTAAGCTAGCGTAAGTAAGTCCTAAGCTCAGGGATTCCAAGCTTCGAGATATTTGAAGATCACATCAATCAAACCGCTGCTCGACATTGTTATACAGTATTGTTTGTTTTGTGTGTGTGCTAAATAAATGTTATTTCTTTCTTTCTTTCTTTACACAGCTATACTAGTATACTCCAGAGAGAAAAGTGTTTTTGTCAAGATAAGAAGACTCCTGTGAGACCAGATTTCCAACCCCTATTTTTCATGATTGTAAAAAACCGCTGCTCTGGAGATTACACAGTGTGGTGTGGAGAGTGTGAGGGGTTAGGTGTTTTTAGGGTGTTGTCGGCGACGACCTTAGTTGGCTCTTTGATGTTTTAAATCTTAAATTGTGAAATATGTCCGAAACCCAGCATTACTAGGTACTACTACTAGGTGTGTCATTAGTTTTCTCGAACCAGTGTGGTGAAAGGATTTAAAGGCTCCTTTCGTGCACTTGCTACATGTTTTTCGAACCTTTTAGGTTCTACGACATGCCGGTTTCCTCACGGTATTTTCCATCACCGTTTGAGAGTACAGATAAAGCGCACATACATTTAGACATACGTTAAGAACAGAAAAATCTATTGGTGCACTACTGGATTTGAGCCCACGACCTTAGATCGGGGCCGCTAGCACTAGATCACCAGTGCTTACTCCTTAGAATCATAACGAAAACCTTGTTTTCTCTTTTCCAGGACCACACTCCCCGTCGCTCAGTTCAGCCGCGGCGACTTCTCCCTCTGGTCAGTGCTGAAGAACTGCGTTGGCAAGGAGCTTTCCAAGATCACCATGCCGGTGGTGTTCAACGAGCCGCTGTCCTTCCTCCAGAGGATGCTGGAGTACCTGGAGTACGCGCACCTGCTCCGCATGGCGTCCGAGCAGACGGACCCCGTCGCCAGGATGGAGTATATTGCTGGTAATGTTCTGGTCTTCAACTATCTTATCTCATCGTAGAGATCATTGGTTGTTTTGTAATTGGAAACTTGTGGCCAGGACACATTCTCGTCTTCAAATGGTATTTATATTTGTAAGGAGCATTTGTTGCTTTGTAATTGGTTATAAGCAGTCCAGAAAAGTGGGCACAGTAAATATGTAGTGATGATCTTTTCCACTATCATATAGCTACTTCCCTACTATCAGTAAATTGTCCAAAATTATGTTTCAGCATTTGCTGTCAGTGCCCTGGCGTCTAACTGGGAGCGTCTTGGAAAACCCTTCAACCCCCTCCTCGGAGAGACCTACGAACTTGAGAGACCAGAGTTCCGAGCTGTTTGTGAACAGGTAATCTAGTTCAATAAAACTAGGACCATTTCAAGACGCATATATACGTTGAATTTAATTCTGTTAGTAACGCAACCAGCCTTCTTAATACTTCTTCGCTGGACTGGGAGTTAAGAAAAAACATAGAATGCGTCCAGCTGCTTCTCTCCCCGAGCATGTCGTAAAAGTCGACTAAGTGATAGTATCCTCCAACATGATGAGATACAATAAACAAGTATTCCCAAGGAGGGTTGACGTCAGGCAGGCGGCCGGTCATAAAACACCTTAGCCAAAACTCTTACAGCATGATCCAAGGATCATGCTGTGCCGACCCCACATGAAGTGGGATGAGGGCAAGAAGATGATGAGTAACGCAACCAGCCATGGAAATCATGCTTGCCTATCAACAATTGTGTGGAAATTAACAATGGCAGAGATTTCTTTATTATTTAAATTTTCCAGGTGTCCCACCATCCCCCAGTGTCCGCGTTCCATGCCGATAGCCCACACTTCGTTTTCCACGGTTCCGTACATCCCAAACTCAAGTTTTGCGGAAAGAGCGTTGAGATCCAGCCTAAAGGGCACGTCACTGTTGAACTGCCGAGGTAAACCATAAGTTTCTATGAAACACCTACAATATTTGGAGTTTTCAACCTTCCATCTGTAATGAAAAACATTCTAGATAGCGTTTGATCGGATGTTCCGAGTGCAAACGATCATCTGATTGGTACGAGGCGCTCGTGGCGTAGCTTAGGCGTTCTTGATTGATCGTTAAAGTTAAGCAACGTTGTGCGAGATCACTATTGGGATGAGTGACTGCAAGTGGTATTACGAGCTGAGCGCTTCCGTGCTTCGGAGGGCACGTTAAATTGTCGGTCCCGGCTTTTAAGTCGTTAAGCCATGACGGAGGCCTCTAGGCGGCCTAAAAACTCCGACACAAGAGTTGGCCACTAGCTCGTACGAACATACATACATACATTAATACGATTATAAGATTGAGTTGCTTTTAGTCTGTGCCAATGTGATACATTCTAGAGCCATCTAGAATGTCTTACCATTTCATTTTTCTTTTAAGAATGTTTCCTATGTAACTCAACCTCGTCGGCCTTATCCACCGGAAGGACTAAAAGTATAAATCAATTTATGTGCCTTCCAGCTGGGGAGAAGCCTACACCTGGACAAACGTGAATTGCTGCGTTCACAATGTGATAGTCGGCAAGCTGTGGATCGAGCAGTACGGCCCGATGGAGGTGGTTTGCCACGGCGGCGCCGGCCTCAAGGCCAACCTGTCCTTCAAGCCGGCCGGCTTTAACAACCGGGACCTGCATCGAGTGGATGGATTCATTGTCGATGCGAAGTGGGTTTTTTATTCAAAATATTTATGTGCGCTATACCGTACTATCAGTGAAGGAAAAAATCGCGAGAAAACCAGTATGTCGTACAACCTAAGAAGTTCAAAAACATGTGTCAATCTGGTTCGAAAGAATTAGTGATACGACTAGTAGTGGTCTTTATTTCGGGCTTTAGTTTTCTGGGTTCTCATTTTAGAAGGAAAAGGTGGCTCGAGACCTTTAATGGGATATTTTGAGGAGTCATTACAGATGAGACAGCAATTTTACTTAATATTTTCGTTTTCGACCCACATAATAAAACATTCTTTGATCCTTTTCAGTAAGAAACGCATTCGCTTCCTGTACGGCAAATGGACAGAGTTCATCAAGGTCTGCAGCTCGGCTGCTTACGAGCAGTGGGCGAAAGAGAGGGGAGATGAGAGCAGCTCGCAGACTCCCTCACACACGCCGAAAAAGGTCCTTGCTAAGCTGAACAGCTTCAAAGTCGGGGCTCTTCGCTCCATGTCTATTCAAGACGTAAGTTTTTGATAATATGTATGGTCAAGTCGAAGGGCTGACTACATCAGCGCGAAGTTAAAAAAATACCTCAGATAGTGTTTTGGAACGTGCTTACATTTTTTTCGTGATGAAAATGCACAGAACATAATTAAATAACACAGTCCTATAGTTTTGAACAATAAGAAATACATTGGGTTATTTTAAATAGACCATGGATGTGAGCAAAGAAGATTACCTTCAAATTCCAGAACGACGAGCCAGAGGGATCAGACGACGTGCCGAAGCCCGATGAATCGTACAACATCGACATTCCGGGGTCAGTGACTCTATGGGAAGCACGGCCAAGACCACCAAACACCGCTCAGGTAATATATGATTTTTCTTTGTTTTGTACACGGTACATATTAAGTGCTATTTTCATAAAGAAATCTCCATTATCTGTCACGAGGTGACATAGCGCGCGCTTAATAGTCCCATATATTTTTTCAGTAACGTTTAGCAACATTACCAAACGTAAAGTAACTTGGCTACGTAAACTAGGTTTCCTAGGTTAGACATAATATTGCCTAAAGTACCTACTCTTCTCAATTATGTTTTGTAATCTTTTCAGTACTATCAGTTCACGGAGTTCGCGATGTCCCTCAACGAGCTGGAGCGCGATATGAAGGGCCAGCTTTGTCCGACGGACAGCCGGCTGCGGCCCGACGTGAGACTGCTGGAGCAGGGCGACATCGACGCGGCCGCTACGGAGAAGACTCGCCTGGAGGAGAAGCAGAGGACCAGCAGGAAGGCGCTCAAGAAATCCTCGGAACCGTGGCAGGCTAGGTAAATTTACTGTACCATGTTGTGTTGAAGGCATTGGTGAGAATCAATGGATTTTTTAGTCGACACATTTCTTTGAACTTTATGGGCTTTTTCTATCCTCAAAGTTTCATGCATCCAGGCCTTGTGCTTTAAGCTGCGTATGTTATTGTCTCTGTCAGCCTCATTTTCATAAGAATATGATGGATTTATATTCTAGGTAAATCATAATAATCGTTGTGCAATTTTTCCGCCTTTACTTAGCTAAACAAAAGCTCCACATTTTCTGTGCTTCAGGTGGTTCAGCCAAGGTCAGAATCCGTACACGAAGCAAGAGGACTGGCTGTACAACGGAGGCTACTGGGATAGAAACTACCAGCACTTGAAAGACGTAGATATATTCTAACAAGACCATTTCGGACCTCAATCGGACCAGGCAGGATAAATGGACAGGCCAAGAGTTTTGACGACCTCGGTGGCGAGGCGGGCTAGTGCTCGGCTGAGACCCAAGGGGCGCGGGTTCGATTCCCGCTACGGGAGAAATGTTTATATGTTCTGCGAATATTTCTTCCGGGTCTGGGTGTATTATGTATTATAAGTATGTATTTATGAAAAAAAATATATACCTAAGTATTCTATCAGTCATCTGGTGCCCATAGTACAAGCTTTGCTTAGTTTGGGGCTAGATGGTGCTGTGTGAAAAGTCCACAAATAATTATTTATTTATGTTCCAACTGAGTTCTTAGGTCCGGCGCACACTATCGGCTCGAAACGGCATGCCTATTAAAATTTGTCTAAGAAAATTCTAAATTCTAAATGGAAGTATGTAGTGAAAATGAAATATCTTGGCCTGTCCATTATTTTCCTAGCCAGATACCTAGTTCTTGTGCAGTGTTGTATCTATTGTCTGTCTAGTTTGTGGTAAGTAGGTACTATTTTTGTAAGTTGTTTGACTGTGGATGATCTATGTTATAAAGTTCACTTATGTCTACCGGCTTGGCTCAAGTAATTAAACATGTACTAAGTTTCCAATAAGTGACGTTCATATTTATAAACATTACTTATCACTGTTTAAAATTGGCTCTGTCTTTACATAACATAACTTATGTCTGATTTTAAGGTTTATGTAAATTAAAAATTAGTTATTTAATTTTTTGCTTTATTTTTCAATTCAATGGGTTAATAGTCAAAGAGATAACAGCTAAAAATAATGCACTTATCAAATTCTGTTTTTCCTTTTCACAACAGATAATATTCTAGTCAATGTTTCCATAATCTTCTAGTGCTTCCATTTTCTGTTAGCGGTTTTATAGCAATAAGCTTATTAGATTAGCTATTTTAGTAGCTTAACGTGGCAATATTACACACGCACAAAAATTAAAATATATAAGAAGTAGTTATTCAGTGGTTTTTCTGCAACTTTTTTTAAATTCTTTATAATTTATTTAAAAACTCTTTCCACTATTTATTATTGTATGATTTGCAGCAAGATCACATTTGTGTAAGTAAATGCGTTTACGTTACTATTAAATAAAATAGTTTGAACTCTAGATTTAATGATGTCCTGTGTATGTGAAAGTCAATTACTAAGTATGTATAATAGTAAACATCTACCTATATTAATACTGAATGTATTTTTTTAAATAAAAAATTATTAATACCTACCTATATAGCATTGGCGATTAGTAAAATACTTCCTATGTTAAGTAATTACCTATATAACTTATAGAAGTTATTATTTAGCAAGTTTCAATAATTTTTCAATTTTGTATTATTACATGTTATTTGCATGCTTTGTTTAAAAAATAATGTTAATTCTCTCAAACCTCCAACTCCAAATCGAAAGCTTGCTTTAAGAACATTTAGTAGGTAGAACATAGGTAGTTATTAGAAGCAATAAGGTGTGTATCAATTTGTATATAATACTAATAAAATACTCGTTCGTTTCTAATGCATTTAAAGCATGATAGATTATTATTTCTTTAAAATATTTGTGTAAGTTGAGCAACATAAGCGTTTACTAGAAGTTAATATGTAGTAACCTATTATGTGAGTAGGAATCATCACTATTGTTTAAGTGAGACTCATATCATACTGTATGAGTACATACATACATATTATCACGCCGTTATCCCTAGTGGGATGGGCAGAGCCACAACTAATCATAAGAAAACTTGCTGCATGAGTAATATTGTATTATCCATGATAGATGTATAGTATTTGTTTAAACTTGTATTGGACCTGATTGTGAAAATCTCGATGTATTGTAAAAACGTTACAGTAGAAGATATAGTAGATATTAGTTGAAAACCAAATATTACAATAAAATAATATTTAAAAGTGAAATACGACTAACATTATATCAAATATGCATAGAAGAGCTATCCAGGCTAATAAGAATTAATGGTTTCGATATATTGAGTATCATACTTGTTTACTTTTTATTTCCATTATCAGCAAATAAGAAATTGCAGATATTAAAGCGAAATCAAAAAAGTTTTAAAATATCACTTTACTTTACTTTACCAGCTTGGATTACTATTCAAAACTTTATAAAAGCACGAGTATTGCGGTATTTTAGAAATGTGATAAATATCTAAATTTGAAAAAATATTGACCTACAAGGCAACTAGAGTGGAAAATCTGTATGCCGTAGAGCTTTATAAAGTAGTGTATTAAATACTTGAATTGAATATGATTATAAAAACCAAACTGTAACTTGAATATTAAAATAGTTTGTGAATTCAAAATCTATTTTATTTATCGTCTCCAGATAAATAACTTCTTAATGAAACAAAATAATTGTTAATTATATTTGATTTAATCCACATAGGTACATAATAACATCACATACATTCATTTTACATTAGCATCACAACCTTAGCCATTAAATTCAGATATACGTTGAATAAAATCCAACTTTAATATGGTCAAATATAAGTCCTACTCCTAGGATCTGTTTTCTGTTTTAAGTAGTAGAAAATGGCACTGAAATCATCAAAGATATAAAATTGAAAAATGCATATTTACCTCCCCCATACACTGAAAAATATATAATTATTTTTTTGCATCAACTGCTACATATTTAATTCACGGGCAAGATGGAATTATCCACACTCAAACCTTAAACCTAAGTAATTCCCACTTAGACTAAATCGTATACCTACGTACTTACTCAATTATTGTGATGTTCCTTATTTTCGAATTTTTATACACAGGAATTTATTAATTTACTGTACAATTTTATATTTAAGAAAATAAATAATAAAATATACGAACACGGCGAACTAATCACTGTTTTGCTAGAGCAGACGATGTTCAAACCATTGTCTGCTACTGTTCTAAACATCAAATAACACTATTTTAGGTTTTGAAAAGCATCCGAAACTACAAGGGCGAAGTCTGAATTTACGTTATCCCTTGAAAAAAAAACCACCTCATTTGTGTTTAAAATGATTGGAGTGGTGCACATTATGTAGTTTTGCTTTTTAATTCAATTAAAAAACCTTATTTTTTATATTTATGACTTAATGTTAATAGACCTTGGTGTGAACAAAATTTGTTTTAAGTTAACAGTGATTTTTCTCCGTATATAATACAAAAAATAAGAATCAATCACGAGAAAGGCGTGGGCGCTACCGCACCCCCAAATGTGACTTATCGACTAATTTTGTAATTTTTTCTGTCTTGCGTTTTATTCCTGATCACAAAATAAGCAAATGAAGCTATTATAAGTAGGAATAAACCGAAGGGATAAAAAATATTACAAACAAGTGAAATTATTTTACAAATTTCTTTCTTAAAATATTGCCATGAGGAAAAATTGAAACAGATTGTTGATCCTAAATTCTCAACCAACAATTCAACAATTTCTGGAGGTTTTATCCACATTAAAAAAAAACAACTCACAATAAACGGATCAGTTTACAACCCAATCATCTCGATTTTCATAAAAGCTGGTACTATATAAAATAAACTTTTTGAAACCAGCTCCTGGACTAGTTCGAAATACAAAAGTCTTTAGAGGCCTCTGATTATCTTTAGTTATTAAATTCATTTTTCGATTTTTAAACGATCGACAGTTTTATTGTGGTTCAAGGCCAGAGTCCAAAAAGTCTTTGAGATAAAGCGGCACTTCTCTGGGGAACACTCTGCAGATCTGGAAAATGAAAATTTCATCAGAATACGATGAATGTTGACCAATAAGACCGAACTAAAAGATGTTTAAAGTAATGTGAGATGTCGGAGGTCTATCTATCATGTCGTGTCACTAGTTTTATAGAACCAGTGTGGTGAAAAGATTTGAAGTGGAGTTTCCCACTGCATGAAAGGAGCCTTTGATGCGCATTATAAATCCCTTCACCACATTGGTTCGAAAGAACTAGTGTCACGACTAGATAGATGGAGAGAGGCCTGTAGTATGTTTTGGGAAAATGATCTCTTTATCATCGTATACATACCATGTTGACGTAGTACTGTGAGCTTGGGATGGTGATCTCGTGGTAGTTTCGTCTGACGGCGTCCACGATGCTGTCGGCAGCCTCCTGCGGCGTCAGGATCTTCATCAGGGACGGGAACTTTATCTTCGGGTTCTTGCAGAGGCCTGTGTCTACGATGTACGGGCAGATTGTGGTAAATTTAATCTGGAAATAAATTGAAACAATTGTTATGACGATTTTTTTTGCTGTGTGCGTTCTGAATTGCATCCGAAACTAACTTGTACAGAAGAAAATGCTACTAGTTTTCATTGAATTAACAGGGACCATCGCGTCAAGACCGATTTCGAAAAATATAGCGTACAAGAGAAAGACAGAGAGTGACACCGCGCAAAATATTGAAATCAAATAAATGTTAATTTACAAGGAAATTGCAAAATGAAGAAATTATTACCACTATCAGAAAAAAATCATCTAAAAATATGGTAGAGTTCCAAAGAGCTACATAGGTACTCAAAACATGGATTTTGTAGTGGCAAGAGCAAAGGGATGCCTATTCCTTGGATACCTATATTGTTTGACGACCTCGATGGCATAGCGAGTGCTCGGCTGAGACCCAAGAGGCGCGGGTTCGGTTCCCGCTGGGGCAGAAATGTTTGCATGTTCTGCAAATATTTCTTCTGGGTTTCCGTGTTGTGATACAATGTTTTATAAGTATGTATTTACAAAAAAAAGCATATAAATATTCTATCAGCCATCTGGTTCCCATAGTACATAGGTACAAGCTGCAGCTTCCCAGCAGTGGGTGTGGCTGCAGACGATTATGATGATGAAGCAATCGGGTGCACAATGCACAGTGTAATTTAACTTACCCCACTGTAGTCTTTCTTATCTTCTCTGAGCTCCTCGTGCATGGCTTCCATGAGGCCGCGGACCGCGAACTTGGTGGCGCAGTATGGCACCAGGTTGCGGAGCCCCACCACGCCGGCCATCGAGGACATCGCCACGATGTGCCCGTGGTTCCGCTCCATCATCGAGGGGAGGAAGCTTTGGAGGAGCTGCAGACAAGTTATTACTAATCATGCATATCACGCTTAATGGCGTAGCTTGCTTAGACATTCTTCAGTGATCGTTGAAGTTAAGCAACGTTGTGCGCGGTCACAATTGGGATGGGTGACTGCAAGTGGCATTACGAGCTGAGCGCTTCCGTGCTTCGGAGGGCACGTTAAATTGTCGGTCCCGGCTATTAAGTCGTTAAACCATGACGGAGGCCTTTATGCGGCCTAAAAACTCCGTCACAAGAGTTGGGCGCTAGCTCATGCGAACTTACTTACTTACTTATCACGCTCGTATCCCTAACAGGGTGGGCAGAGTCATAAGTAATTATAAGAACACTTGCAGCCACTCCTGATCCAAGAGTCCCAAGATAGATATGGTGATCCATGGTGATAGGTGATCAGCCCATCGCCCATATATGGTCCATCATGTTGGAGAAGATACTATCCCTTAGTCTTTTCCGACATGCTCGGGGTGAAAAGCAAACTATCAGATGCTAATTTTTTGAACAAACAAATGAAGATTGGCGCAAGAAGTTTCCACACGCGCGCAGCCGAATCTGTCGTTCTCAGCTTGAACACAGGACGCACATCAATCGGCGGTCTAAATTTTATCTTAATGTAAAAAATACTAAGGTCTTTTACCATCTACAGTAGATGAATTATATAGTTTCATGTGTTTTACAGAGACAGATAGACCCACATTCTCAATAAAAACAGACATAAACTGATCGTCACCGTACAGACAGTAACAAGCAAAAGTCTAACCCAAATATGAGCAATGATGTTGACTTCAAACTCCGCGCGGACCTCCTTCTCGGTATGCGCAAGCAGCGGCTTGCAGGACATGATGCCGGCGTTGTTCACCAGCATCGTCACCTCACCCACCTCCCGGCGGATCTGCTCCGCCAGCGCGGTTATTGACTCGCGATTTGTGACGTCACCCCTGGAAGAACACGCTTGAGTTAAGTCAAATTCATTGGCCACTTCTTTGATATAATCACAAGGATAAGGGCTGATAAGACGGTGCGGTAAAATCCCAATGTAATTTTGAGACAATCTCAAGATCAACTCAATCTCAAGATCACCATACCACTACTAATGTAAGCTGTTGGTCTTTCAAATAAATAAATAAATCAAATAATCATAAGCTACAAGTAACTCTTACAGCATGATCCTTGGATCCTTGGATCATGCTGTGCCGACCCCACATAGAGTGGAATAAGGGCAGGAAGATGATGAATCAACAAGCAACAAGTAATCATAAGAAAACTTGCAGCCACTCCTGATTCAAAGCCCCAAGATCGATATGGTGAACCATGGTGACAGGTGATAAGCTCACCCCTCATATAGAAGGTCCGTCATTTTGGAGAGGATACTGTCCCTTAGTCGACTTTTAAGACATGCTCGGGGAGAGAAGTAGCTGGACGCATTCTATGTTTTTTCTATACTCCCAGTCCAGGGAAGTAAAAAAAAAGTAGAATAACGTCATGTTCACATAATATGCTGTTTAGGAAATAAAGTAGAATAGAAACTCACTCATATCTATGCGCTTTGCCCTTCTGCTCCCTGATGATGTCGACGGTCTCCTGGTTGCCCTTAGCGTTGATGTCCAAGCAGACGATGATGCCGCCGAGCTTGGCGAACCTCAAGGCCGTCTCTCTACCGATACCGTGGCCGGTACCTGTGATCTGCACAACACAAATTTCTGTAGTCTAATAAAACATCACTACTCCTGACACTGTATAAATCATCTAATATAGATGGTTACTTATAATTAATACAATATATCTTAAAATTGCTAGCGCCAGTGACAGAAAGATTCAGGAGTAATAGGCTAGCGTGGTATGGGCATGTCATGAAAAGGTATGAAAGATCATGTTGCGAGGAGAGTTATAAATATGAACGTGGATGGATTTAGAAGTAAAAGTAGGCCAAAGAAGAGGTTGATGATTGTGTGAAAGAGGACATGGTTGAGAAAGGAGTGAGTACAAAGATGACGGTTGACAGAAGGTAATGGAAGAAGAGAACATACTACGCCGACCCCACATAGAGTGGGATATGGCAGGAAGATGATGTTCAGGCCTTGTTTGAGTATCTATCTAAATATACACAATACAAAAGACAAAAGTGAGTACAGAGATGAAGGCTGACAAAAGGGAATGAAAGCAGAGAACATGCTGACCCTACATAGATAGAATGGTGAGGGCAAGAAAATGATGATGATGATGATGATGATGACAAATACAAAAGTAGGTATGTGTTCAATAAAATCGCAAGGTCTCATCTACATTGAATTTACGCTTGTTCGTCATTTTGAATAAATAAACATTTTAAATAATCAAGCCTAGAAAGGAAACACACGTTAGGCATTGACATTTAATTAAAAAATCGGTCAAGTGCGTACCGAATTTGCACACGAAGAGTTCCGTACCATCGTAAATGAGCTATTTTTATTATTTGTTGTTATAGCAGCAATAGAAATACACCCTCTGTGAAAGTTTCAACTCTCTATCTCTCTGTCTGGAAGTAAAGAAAAAGGCATAGATTTCGCCCAGCTGCTTCTTTTCCCAAGCATGTCGTGAAAGAAGACTAAGGGATAGTATTCCCTTCAAAATGATGGACCACCTATGGGCGATGGGCTGATCGCCCTAGATGGATATCTTAGGACTCTACAAATTATGTGTGGCTCTGCCCACCCCATTAGGGATACGGGCGTGTGTATGTATGTTTGCTTTGCCAGCAGTAGGTTAAGTCGGGTAGATGATAGACCAGCTTACAAGTATGATCTCCCCCTTGACGCTCTTGGGTTCGGGCGGCACGACTAGCTGGTAGAGGCAGTGGAACCAAGTGAGCGTCATCTTGATGTACAGCACCAGGATCTCCAGTGCGAGTGCCACGGCGTTGTACACCTTCATGGCGATGCCTTGCTCGTCGGTCCTGGTGACAAATAAAAATAAATATAAATATTTGTGGACATTTCACACAGCGCCATCTAGCCCCAAACTAAGCAAAGCTTGTACTATGGGAACCAGACGGCTGATAGAACATATTTTTTTAAGGGTTCCGTACTCGACGTTCGTAATTGATCATCGAAGCTTTTAAAAAGTACATAGAGTATCCCCCGAATACTCAAACGCGACTCAGAGTTGAGCACGTCTCAAGTCACGGTTTTTTGACAGTTTTTGATGAAAATCTGTCAAAAACTCGTCACTTATTGAGACGTGCCCAACTCTGAGATGCGTTTGAGTATTCTGGGGTAAAAGTCATAATTAAAAAGTACATGTTCGAATTCGACTCGCACTTGACCGGTTTTTGCATTTTTGCGCTAGGCATTAAGCGGAAACCACAAGTACTAATTATGGCATCGGGTTAAGCACCAATAGTACTGTTTTAGAGCTGAAAATTAACAGAATTACTGCTCGTCTTCCGCATGACATCGAGCTAAGAAAATTACTGTTCTATCAAGGCAAGCTTATACAACTACAAGGGTACAAGATAAGTGCAGTTAGGCTGTGGACACAACAGTACTGAGTGCGTTCATTCGAATCTATCATGTGCTAGATTAACATAGGCTATTTTTTTACCGGGTACCACGCGAGCGAAGCCGCGGGCGGCAGCTAGTAAATGCATAATTAGTAACTCTTTCTGTCTGTTACCTTTTCACGCCTAAACCGCTGAACAGATTTCGTTAAAATTTGGCATGGATAGGTTGCATCCTGGAGAAGAACATGGGCTACCTTTTATCTTAAAAATAATCCTGAAGGGGTGAAAAAGATTGAAAGTTTGTATGGGGCACCCGAATGTTAAGTAGCGTCGGGCGAGGTCAGTACATGGATGGGTGACCGCCTGGATACACCGCGTGATGTTGACTTTTTGCACTCAGTATTTTTTCATGCTGGTGAAGTCACGGGCAACAGCTAGTTTCATAAATTCGACTGATATAAGCAATCGCAATAACATGAAACTTTGTGATCCCTAATCCTATATTGCTCGTATCAGATAGCGATTTCATTAGACGCGTTTAGATTACAGATCATAAGTAAGACATCATGTCTACTCTGTCTTGGCTAATGTCTGTTTTGACAAGCGTACATCGACGATCGCTGATTTCCACTTGCTTACCCTCGCTCGCTTTCGTTCGCTTAGTCTGTACCCGGCTTCATATACAAGTGAAACAATTACTTATAATAATCTTTATAAAGAGGTGCCTATTATTTTATTGTTCAATAAAAATAAATTGTCTGGGTTATTAAAATACATGTATCTAAACTTAGATAACTACTTATTTATTATTCACTTTTCTGCTGGACTGGGCGTAAAGAGTAGTATATTGTTCACTGAGGAGTAAAGTGACCTCTCAACTCGTGTGTATTGAGGCCCTTGGCTGTGCCTCGGCCTCTCGGAACAAGGCCCTCAAACTACTAAAAAAACTAAGGCCCTTTACCATCTATAGTAGACTAGCAGCCGCCCGCGGCTTCGCTCACGCGGTACCCAGATAAAAAGTACCCTATGTCCCATTCCAGCACACGTAGGTACCTACTATCCTCATTATTCATTATAATATAGTGTACGCTAAACGATGACTAAAGTATTGCCATCTCTTACCATTTCATAATGACAAACAGTGACAGGGCTAACTTTAAGCAATGGCTAACTTTAGCGAACGAATATGAATAATGGTATGTAAGTATATTCCGTAGTTTTTGCGTGAAAGAGTAACAAACATACCTAAATCTAAAAATTAAGAAATTTCGGTGAATTTAGTAAAAATTTTGAAAGTTAAGGTCATGGGCGCCGGCAGAAATAATTTCCAGGTGGTGCAGATTTTAGTTTTCTTACAATCTCGGCCGTATGGTACCATACTGACGGCCTCGGTGGCGTGGCGGGCGATTGCTCGGCGGAGACGCAAGAGGCGCCGGTTCGATTCCCGCTGCGGAAGAAATGTTTGCATGTTCTGCAAATATTTCTTCCGGGTCTGGGTGTTGTGATACCATGGTACTCGTAGTTTCTGATACCCACGACACAGGGAATCCTAGTGTGGGGTCAGGACTATGTATGTGACTGTTGGGTGTTATTTAAAAAAAAAAAAAAAAAAACTTTGCCGTATATGATTGTTAATAAAAAGATGAAATTTTAGTCTGAATGTTCGAGACATTTACAAATTTCTGACTATTCATTATGAATTTATTATATAGGTACCCAGTCGTCACGGCTCACACCTATTTGTTCACAACGATCGAAATTTAAAAATTCTAAATTGGTGGGCCAGGAGTACCGGGATCGATATTAATCGATTTCCATTACTTCTCTGAACGCACCCTTTAAAGTACCGCTACTCTACACCAGATGGCACCAGCATAAATGGGATGAACTTAACAGAGAAAGCGCAATACAGTTTCAATAATACCTGTTGATCCCGAGATTCCCAAGGGGTGCAAGTGCACCCTCTGGCACCTCCTTGCCGGCGCCCATGGTTAAGGTAAACTTTTCAAAACGCAACGATAGCGCGTCAAAATTTGATCAGAATTAGCAGCGACATCTAGTTTTCAGACGTAGAATTACGTCAGAACTCCATGAATAATCAAGATTGGAAACTTATTAGACCAGTAATAATTTATGCTTCCTTTCACAGGTAATTTGACATTGACAGTTCCTTTTCCATATGTTTTGTATCATCTATTACTAATCTTTGGTATCATCGCTGTCATATGTCAAAATAAAAGTATTCTATTTTTTCATGAAAAACATGCCAAAAATAAAGAATTTGCAGGTAATTATGACATCAACTAAATGAGAAAAATCGGCTCTTTAATTTGATATAGGTTATGTGCAGTTTTAGACCAAAAATTGATTCCAGGTTTTCATCCCTTTTCACCCCTTTAGAGGGTGAATTTTGAAAAATCCCTTCTTAGTACACCTCTACGTACCATGGTTTACCTACACTGAAAATTTCAAGTCTCTACGTCCAGCGGTTTAGGCTGTGCGTTGTCTGTCAGTCAGTCAGTCAGTCAGTCAGTCAGTCAGTCAGTCAGGACAAAGATTCTTATAATATAAGATGATTTATACAGCGTCAGGAGGCAACTTTTACCTTCACAGACGGGACGCTGTAGTGCCCGAGACGAATTGAAATGGAGTAGGCTTTCCCAGCACCTATTCCATCCTCTCAGCTTAGTCGGCCTTGTCCACAGGAAAGACATGGTCAATACGCGCGGAGCTGACTAAGCCGCGGGTTTCCTCACGATGTTTTCCTTCACCGTTTGAGAGAAAAACAAACAAAACTCGAACTACACCCTCGTTAATAATCGCACTTTACCCTTTTTTAAGGGTTTTTTTGAAAATCCTGAAGTACGTGTCCATTTATTTTGCATTTTTATTCATTATTTTTATTATTTTTCGAACGAGTTTCAAGCAAATCGCACAACGCGTTAAAAACTTCAATACAAACCTTTTCACCCTTTTAGGAGTTGAATTTTGAAAAATCTTACTGAATAGGTCCCTGGCGTTGTAATACAGGTCAGGGTCGTTAGGCAGAGACTTAAATTGATATTTAATTTCCTAAAAATATCATTAGATTGTTTACAAAGTATTCTTGGCAGTTTGACAGGAAAATCAAGTTTTTTGAATTAATGTGTGTTTGAGATTCGATTTCCGGTTCCTACTGAATACCAAAGTTGTTTTGTTCATCGAACTCGTAACGTATTTGATATTAGTTCAATGGTATTTTAAGAATCAAGTTACGGGGAATGATACAAACTTATGATTAACTCAGCTACAGACGCCAATAATATACAATTGATTAGAGTAAGCGGTAAATAGGTAAGCAATAAAAAAACGAATTCAGTTACGTTTTAACTTATTTTTTGGTTTTCGCCCAGTGTTCGGCGACTCTCAAGGCCGTACATACGTAGCTGTAACATATATTATAGCACACCATACCATAGCTTAGTATATTAATAATATATTAAAGTTACGTCTGTGATGGCCTTTACGCCCCTCTCCGTTACCTGGTTATTATTATAGAACATACATAATAAAAGTACCTACTGTTGTTGCTGTTATTTTATACGAAGCATAGGTCGATGACATTGAGCCGTTTTGAAAGCATGTGTTTCGTAGTCCGTTGCAAGATGGAATCTTACGGAGTTGCGCAGGAGCAAACATGTTACAAATATGGTTGGTCAAAATTTCAAACTGGTACCACTATGTTGAGTGGGGTGTCATTTGAAAGGGATTGAATTGCACGTTCTTTAATTGGTTTCTATTTTGATTTATAAAGCCTATATTTATGAGCGATGGGCTGATCACTTGTCACCGTGTTACATCATATCCATGAAGCGTTCGTGACGTAGCTTGCTTAGACGTTGTCTTGATTGATCGTTGAAGTTAAGCAACGTTGTGCGCGGTCACAATTGGGAGTGACATTACGAGCTGAGCGCTTCCTTGCTTCGGAGAGCACGTTAAATTCTTCCCTAAACTAACTCCGTTACAAGAGTTGGCTACTAGCTCATACGAACTTACTTTATTATAATATCCATCTTGGGACTTTAAATCAAATGTGGCTACAATTACTTGTGGCGCTGCCCACCCCATTAGGGGTACGGGCGTGATAATATTTATGTATATATATATATGTAAATAAGGATGATAGTTGATGGTTATGCTTTTTACGGTTTCACCCAGTAAGACTTGTAATAATTAAAGTTAAATAAGGTTAACATTATAAGTACCGGCGACTTTACTTATTTAAAGTTAAATTCGTAAATACAATTTTCTTCTAGTAAATTTACTAATAGTTTACATAAACATAAACATAATTTATTTGATAAAAATAATACAACATTACGAAGAAACAATTGGAGCACGTTGAAAACTGCCTTAGTTAACTTAAAAACTGTATCGCAGTTTCCAGCGCCCCCTCCCAACAGTTATGATCATAATCAATACCTACTCTTTACAATAAAAACATAATTATTACAAGGAATAAAAAAAAAAAATAGGTGAGTGTGTAAGTGTAAGCTGTGGTAAGTGTGGATGTTAGTGTAAATTAAATCTGCACAGCGGGGTCAAGACAAGAAACAACAATAATTATAGTATTTTTATTGGTAAGTTTGTAAGTCTAGTTCTTTATCGGGCATTTCATTAGCAGGAGAATTTGTTCGGCGTTTTGTAAGCCCGACCGGTTGTAGCAAGAGATTGCGCAAGCGACGGTTTCACGGCGCGGTGCGTTCTCAAGTTCAAGGCTACCGTACTTACTGCTCCGTAGCACGTGGAAAGATTAGTTCGACAATACACATCGGTGACGACCTCGGTGGCGTGGCGGGCGGTGTACGGCTGAGACACAAAAGGCGTTCAATTCCCGCTACGGGAGAAATGTTTGTACGTTCTTCAAATATTTCTTAACGGTCTGGGTGTTGTAGTAACTTCTCTGCTGGACTGGGAGTAAAGAAATAACAGAATGCGTCCAGCTGCTTCTCTCCCCGAGCATATCGTAAAAATCGACTAGGGATAGTATCCTCCAACATGATGAGATACAATACGCAAGTATTCCCAAGGAGGGTTGACGTCAGGCAGGCGGCCGGTCATAAAACACCTTAGCCAAAACCCTTACAGCATGATCTTTGGATCATGCTGTGCCGACCCCACATAGAGTGGGACCCCACATAGAGTGAGACCCCACATAGAGTGGGATAAGGGCAGGAAGATGATGGTCTAGGTGTTGTAGTATTTACAAAAAAAAATGATACTTATAAGTATCCTATCAGCCATCTGGTGCCCATAGTACAAGCTTTGCTTAGTTTGGGGCTAGATGGCGCTGTGTGAAATGTCCAGAATATAAAAAAACTTCTGCTGAAAGTTCGGGAAAATTCGCTCGAAATGTTGTTTAAGCGCCATTTCGGCTGATGTGGTTCCTTAATAAATACTGCGAGCATTATGTTAGCCGCACTTTCAACAGTGTCGCGACATTAAGTTGATTTGTTATTGTTTTGTCGTTACGGTGATGAGCGGGAACGAAACTAACACTTATTCACTCAATTCTTTTATTACCTGTGGTTAGATTGTTGCTTCCGCGTGAGATAAAACAGAGTTTGAACCAAGGATATGTATGTATGTACATAATATTATCACGCCCGTATCCCTAATGGGGTGGGCAGAGCCACAAGTAATCATAAGAAAACTTGCAGCCAAAGTCCTGATTTTTGTGAGTTTTGACACAATTTAAGAGAAACCTATTTGAAAGTCAGATTAAGGGGGATTACGAAATATGGCGATCACAATTAGGCCAACTGGCCGCAATGATTACTACAGCTGCATAGAACGAAAAAAAAGTTTATTGACAATAAAATTTATCATGACTAAGTTTTTGTTATAGAAGAAATAATTGCATAGAAACTTCAAGGTTAAAGCCTCACTCCCACTTGCTAGCGTTTATTTTTTGTATAAGATTAGTCATTTTGCAATCTATTCGATGTCACGAATCTGTTGGATATAGGGCCTTATTCGTAAGGCCAACCTTGAACTGCATTACTGTTACTTTCGGCCTACACTCCTAATTTAGCGAGTTTAATGATCAGAGCTAGCTGGTTCTCTTGGAGTTATGCCCATACGTAATTTGTTTACTCGAAGAAACAAAATAAACTGAAACAGGTTATAATAAATATTCGCAAGTTCTTGAGCAATTATTTAAAAATAGACATGCAAAGTTAACCTAGATAAAGACTTTGTGAATATTTTGTTCAGAAACTGAAAATGATGTGGTTCAGTCTTTAGAGTTAGGTACCTTGTAAGTAACACGACGCAGTAAAAAATGATCATTTGAGAAATTATTATAAAAAACAAATTAAGTTAATCGAGTATTAAAGTACCCAACTTTGATCAGATAAACAGGTACTCAAGCAAATTTTTTTGATGCAAAATATTTCTATGTAAAATAATAATAAATGTCTTTTGGTCATTTATTATAAATATGAATGTATGTAGATTAAGAGATGAAGGTTGGTAAAAAAAAAGATTGTCAAACTGTGTTAAAAAACTGGCCAAGCGCGAGTCGAATTCACACATTAAGGGTACCGTACGTGTACATAGTACATATATAAATATTTCTGGTATCGGGCCCCCTTTTATTTTTTATATATTTTAATTTTATTATTTGTTGCAATAGAAAAACACTGAAAATTTCTACCTATTACGGTTCATGAGATACAGCTCGCTGACTGACGGACGGATGGACAACCGAGGCTTGGTAATATTGAGCTAGTGGCTAACTCTTGCTCACTCTATCGGAGCTTTTAAGTCGGGACCGACGATTTAGTATGCTCTTCGAAGCAGGGAATCGCTGAGCTCGTAAAGTCACTTGCACCCAGTGGTCACCCAACCCAATTGTGACCGCGCACAACGTTGCTTAACTTCAACGATCCACGCCACGTCTACGCCACGAACGCTTCGTATTTTGGTCATTAGTTCTGTTCTTTAGTGCCGTGTGATCTGGTTCTAGAAGGAGATAGTGAGCGGTGATATATCTGTCAAGGAATGTCCGTCATTGACCGAATGCGCATAGAATCCTTGGATTAGTTCTAGAAACAATTAATCTTGTTTGTCCGATCGCGAATTATGGCATAATTGGTATGTTATGTAACCAGTGAGCCGCCGGATGATCCGCGACCTTGCGGGCTACTGAATGATGCGATTTCCCTCCATCTTTATAATCAATGAAGTTAGGTAAACAAATTCCTAGTGTGCTAAGTGCAGGAATATCATACTATCATACTAATTATTATAAAGAGGAACGATTTTTTTTGTTTTGTTTGTTTGTAGCGAATAGGTGGAAACCGAAACTACTGGACTGATTTTAAAAATTCTTTTACCAATAGAAAGCTACAATATCAGGGACCAGTATAGGCTATAATATGTTTTCAAAAAAATTAGGGATCCGTAAGAAAATTGCAATATTGTAACCCAAGGTAGAAAACCCAAAATAGTTTTTGGCGTGCGCTGCGAAAACTATTGATTATAGAACAAAATAATGTACTACACGCGTACGAAGTCGCGGGCAACAGCTAGTACAAATTATAGTGACCGACGACCTCGGTGGCATGGCGGGCGAGTGCTCGATTCCCGCTACGAGAGAAATGATTATGTGTTCTCCAAATATTTCTTCCGGATATGGGTATTGTAGTTATTTAATTATAAAGTATGTATTTACAAAAAAATAAGTATTCTATCAGCCATCTGGTGCCCATAGTACAAGCTTTGCTTAGCTTGGGGCTAGATGGCGTTGTGTGAAATGTCCACAAATATTTATTATATTATTTATTATAATGTGTGTATTAAGATACCTAAAATGATTCTACCTAAAATGATTCCCCGCATCTATAAAGTTATTTTATGATTTTGAATCCAGCCAATCAAGAGAGTGGCCCGATTTAAACTGCTTTTTACCCGACTAGGAAATAGGGGGAGGTTTACAATTCGGCTTATAATTTTTCAAGCAATTTGAATTATATTCGTGATAAAGGAATAGTTATCAAATATGATAACAAAAGATTTTTAAAAGTTCGGTTCAAATAGTCGCTTAAAACTATTAAGGTACAACAAAATGTTGATCTAAACTTGCAATGTTACCTACAATATTCTAACTAGGTATCCCCTTACAAGCTTGAAAACCTGTTTGGAAATCTACACCGTCTTGACCTGGCTTACATAAGTTTTCCAAGGATATCGTAATAGAGCAACTAGATTACCTACGTACCTATATTAAAGCCTACCACACACTGTATAGTACGATAACTAGTTTTATCAGCGAAGTAGAAGTTCCTAAATTCATCAAAGTCTTTTTTATAGTTACCTACGCTGTAAAAACATAAAGGTTTTGTTTTTAAAGGTTATTTCTTACCTGCACTAAATAGCCTTTATTTTCAGTTTATTTTATAACGAGGGCTTTTCAAAGTATAAACGTATACTTTAGCCAATTTATGTAAACAAGCCGTAGCGTATTCTTTGTTATTACGATGAAACCACCTTAGTTTTAGGTATAAACCTCGCAACACACGTTTTTACACCTTAATTTAACTATTAGTACTCAAAAGTTCCACATACATGTAATGAAAAAGTAAGTTTTAGATTAAGTACGAGCGATTTGTTTACATAAATTGTACTTCCAGTTTAGCTGAAGTATAGCTGCAGTGACTATCAAACCGTCGATAATAGCCATAGCTGTTAGCAGTGATGTTGTTTTTCCATAAAAAAATGTATGGCGCATTTCGATATCATTAGCAACGTCGCTTTGAATGGTTCGTCGTCCGTAGTATAATATGGGGATTGGGCATTAAAGGCGTATTTATCATCAAAATTATTTAGTCTTTTATAGTTAATTTTGTCACAATAAAAAAATACCTGAGTACCTACTCAATTGACTACTCACAGTGACTTTATAAATCCCAAACCAGTTCCATGAAAAATACTTGGTTATTTTAGGTTTTTTTTGCAATTATCATCATAATTTGACCAAGGTGGTATGATGGCAAAAAAGCGATCAAAGAGCATTTGATAGGAAATTTATGACTTCACACTACTTCTGTATTTACTTAGGTACCTACCTGTACCTACCTACCTACGTTGCGTTGACTCATCTCGCAATAATAATTGAACTTGAACGTCAATACTATTTGACAATATCCGACGCGGTTTTACGTACTCTCGATAGTAGGGTGTTTAGTTTACTAAGGGTGTTTATCTCGTACTACGTATGGAGTGCATCTTGTATTTGACATTCATTTTCAAAGTCTTGAGATGCTGAAACGCGATAAATGTAGGTTCGGTTTTATCGCATTAGGCTGTCCCTCCGAGAATATGATCAGGATCACTACCTATCTCAATCGCGATAAATCTTACGATTGAAGGAACACGCGTTGCGTTCCTTTGTGTTTATTTTGTCAGATGCCAAAAACGGTAGACTGCGTACGGATGCGAGAAAATAAGTACCTACATGAGATGTCTACAAACGAAACGTCATGATGCAGCCTTCGACAAATACGTTTAAAATCGTGCGATTGGGGCGCTGGATCTCCTCGACTCAGTTACTCACTCAAAAATAATAACGTTCTCCCCTGTTTTATCGAACGACACGTTGAACCACATAACACGATCACTGCATCACTCAGAGTGAGGTTAGGATCGCGTCAGAACTCCCGCGAGACTGACTTTCTCTGTTGCAAACTGAGGCTCCGGTAATTTGCGGATGCATTTCGAAAATGCGCGTAATGTGGACGATGCATCCTGGCTCGCATCCTGCGGCGCGCTCAACCGTCAATGCATGCATGCCACTTATAGGCGGTCGCTTGTGATGCGCAGAACGGAGTAAGTTGACCATGATTTTTCTAGCTAATTCTAATTCTCTGTGGGGGAGCAAAGATCTGCACTGACGTTTGGGGTGTACCGTGCATTGTCCCCCTGCTAGCCCTCCCCAACCAGTCCAATTTATTGAAGAACCGGAGGACTTTGGGATATTGGCTGCTCCAACTCCTTTTATAAACATCATTGTAAAGGGATCATTTTCCAAAAAAGTAACCAAGCGTGGTTTCTTACACAGGTAAGAAACCACGCTTGCAAGATACAGATCTACCACGCTTGGTCGCGTTACAAAAAGGTGTAAATGCAACGTAGATTTAAAACGCGTCCAAGTGATCCCAGTGATTTTAAGGAATACAAAATTTTGACTTTGACTTTGACTTTGAGTGCTCCAGTATTTTCGATGATCATGATTGTGGTTGATGCCGGACAGATCTCGATAATTTTCTTTTTCCAGTTTATGCCACGACTCTACTACAGCTTCGCTTCGTATTAAAATGTAAACGGGATCCTTCATTGTGGTGCACGGGCACGCTAGGCTAGGCTGTGAACGTAGCTTAGCATTGTATGAAAATATAGGTGGGATTCTGCCTTGTTAAACAGGGCAACGCTAGTTTGCTTAATGACGTCATCAACACAAACGTGGCCTACTCTGATGCGTCGGACACAATGGCAATGAGAGGCTACCTATGCTACACAATGGAGTCATGTCCAGTAGCCAAAATTAGTCCTGTAGTCTATCTGCTTCATGTGCTCATATCTTTGAACTAACGGTCACCGCTATTCCGCAACAGCATGTTACGGTTGTCGCTGTCTAGGAAACTGTAGTTTTAGATTAATACAGACCGGTCGGGTGTTCTATGTGGGTTACTGGGTCGCCCCTTGCACGGAATCTAAAAGGATTCCGTGCATGGGCGACCCTGTAAGCCTTGAAAACAAGCTAGATCGGACTACTAGAGGACATCTTATATTAAGAGATCTGAACATTATTTCATGCCCGTTTTTAATGAGTAGGATAATAACTAACTAAGGCCTTTTGCCATCTATAAGATGATTTATACAGCGTCAGGAGGGCACTTTTTTATCTTCACAAACGGGACGCTGTAGTGCCCGGGACTAATTAAGATGGAATAGGCTTGCCCAGCACCTATTCCATCCTTTCAGCTTAGGCCTTGTCCACAGGAAAGACATGGTCAATACGTGCGGAGCTCACTAAGCCGCGGGTTTCCTTACGATGTCTTCCTTCACCGTTTGAGAGTACTGGCATAGCGTACATAAATTTTTCGCACAGAAAAATCCATTGGTACACGACACACACATAGCTAAAAAGGTGGCTTCATTTTTGTTGTTCGCGGCGCGGCGTCTTTTCTTTTTATTTGGTCTGAGTTTGTTCCTAAATGGCTGATGGCGCGTATGATGACGCAGTTGGTCAGTCACTGACAAAGCTGAGCTTAAATTAACAAATTGAACCCCAAGTCGATGGAATAAGGTACTTTTTGCACTGCAAGGCTGAATGCGACACAAGACTCGTCCACGATAATATTATGTAGTGGGCGATTGCATATCACAGGTCATTTAACTCCCGATTCGTTTCCTGAATACCATCAACATGAAATTGCAATAATATTTTATTTCACTATAGGTCCGAGGTGTTTTTTAAAGAGACGTTTTAAAATTATCCTTATTGCGATTTCATTGATAAGATTATGATCAGGGTAAGTTTGAAACTAGCGCAAGAGACAAAGATTGAGGAGGTGGAGGCTAGCATGGACATGTCAAGAAGAGGGAAGCAATGCAAGTCATGTTGCGAGGAGTGTTTTGATTATGAACGTAGATGGGCTTAGAGGATTCGCAAACGAAGGGTACCATCTTAGATGTACCTACACATGTTCACACTGGAAATGTATTAGTTAGTCTATAAGTTATTTATTACAATAAAGAACTTTTGAAATTGAAAATTGTTCTCATACCGAAAATGAAATATTACCAGCTTGAGCACAATGCATATTCACACAAGTGTCGCTAACCCAAACAGAATGTATGTACCCTACATTGTTTCGCACTAAACAATACTTGGTACTTTAATAAGCATTGAAATTACTTCGCGAATACGTTTATTTCAATTTAAACAAAATCTAGTAGTGTCACGTCGAGGAACGAAACGAAGAACAATGCCATATATCAACGATCTGTCAAGTGCATAAAAGGAACCTTTAAGTCGCACTTTAAAACCTTTTACCACACTCGTTCGAAATAACTATAGTGACACGACTTAGTAAGGAGGTTTCATACCAATCGATGAAGTCAGTAGTTAGTTACTAAGGTCTTTTACCATCTAGGTAAATGATTTATACAGCGTCAGGAGACAACTTTTACCTTCACTAACAGGACTCTACTCTATAGTGCCTTGGACGAATTTAAATGGAGTAGACTTGCCCAGCACCTATACCATCCTCTTAGCTTAGTCGGCCTTGTCCACAGGAAAGACACGGTCAATACGTGCGGAGCTGACTAAGTCGCGGGTTTCCTCACGACGTTTATAGCGCACATAAAGAAAGCACTGGTGGTCTAGTTGATAGTGACCCCCTCCTTCCATTCAAAAGGTCCGTGTACCATTGGATTTTTCTGTGTGAAGTCAGCGCAGTAAAACGGAACAACAAATCGACATGATTTTTTGCATCATGGACTAGGGACCGTGGCCTATTATTATTAATATTTATTTTTATTAGAAATATTTACAGATCATGCAGACACTTCTACCGCAGCTGGAATCGAACCCGCGCCTTTTGCGTCTCAGTTGAGCACTCGCCCGCCACCCCACCGAGGTCGTCAGATACTATTAGAATATAAGCGTAAATGTCCATCTAAGCAAAGTCCAAAGTCCGTACAAGCGTAAAGGGGATCCTGTTCAAAGGTTTTATCTAATTAATATTTTTGAAGGGTTTCCACTTTTGGATATAGGTTTTTACGCCGCTTCGGTTCAATGAACTGAACCAATGATAAGTAATTTCATTAAATGTCGTTCGGTTATTAAAAAAAAAAACTCGAGTAAATACTTACCTAAATCATTGTTGTGCAATAAATTAATATTAATGTGAACTTTGCTTATGAGTAGTGAGATGCAAATCCGAAAATGCCAAGGTTCCTGGGTTCAATAACTTTTAAAAGGAAAAAGGTAGACCTCTCTGCTTTTTCATGATAGAAAGATATATCATAACCTTTTATTCGTTTCTTTGTTGCCCATATGAGATACAATAAGCAAGTATTCCCAAAGAGGGTTGTCGTCAGGCAGGCGGCCGGTTATAAAACAACTTAGCCAAAACTTTTACAGTAGGGAACATGCTGTGCCGATGGGATAAGGGCAGGAAGATGATGATGATGATGGTCTTACCAGCTAAACTACCAGTAAGACCAGTGCCTTGCCGACAGGTCAAGGACGAGAAGAGTGTTTAGATATGAACGTGCATGGGTATAAAGGTAGAGGTCGATCAAAGAAAAGATGGATTGCGTGAAAGATGACATGAGTAAGGAAAGAGTGAATACTGAGAAGAATTACATAGAAGTGAGTGGAAGAAAAACACATGTTATACCGACCCCACATAAGTGGGATAAGGATAGGAAAATGACGATAGATTTACTAATCGGACAACGTCCAAAGGAAGGATATCCTTCAGCTAGTTTTGAAAGGAAACGACTCGATTTAGCCGAGAAAGCACGCCCATACAAGCGATTTAGCCGACTCCACATGCGTTGTTACAAAACATGTCACAGACACACACATAGTGTAGGCACTTGTCGACACGTAGCGACCATTGACCTTTTACGTGACTCGTTGTGACATTGGATTTTTAAGGGTTTATTTTGATGGCTTATGTAGTATGATTTTTTCAAGTAAAACATTTGACCTGTTAATTCTCTACAATATGCTGTTTTTTTTAATAGATAGAGTTATTCAAGAGGCAGGTTTATATGTATAATATATGCATAATTTAATAGAAAAACACTGATAATTTTAGAGGTTTCTAATGTGATGTCGTAAATAAACATATTTTTTGCGCTTACATTGCAAACGCTGACTGAACCCTACGAGATAGATCAAAATAATGTACTACAGTATTGTACACCTTAAAAAGGTCTACAAAAAAGTCCGCGATTGTATTGCACCCGTGCGAAGCCGGGGCGGGTCACTAGTACTTAATTAAAAGTATTATTATGTTTGTGGAACGGAACAAAATGGTATTTTTAATGGGACAGGTAGTCATGAATACCGTGTGACCCCATGGTGGCATGATAGGTACCTACATGCATTATTGGCGCACGTATTTTCCGGTTCAGCGCCGTTTAGCTGTACATAATAGACCATTATGGCGGAGTTCCTATGAGAACCAACATCGGTTCCAAATAATTAAAGGTTTCAGATACAATTGGAACACATTTTTTTCTTCTGTAGGTATACCTACGTAATTGTTAAAATGATTTGTTCTTTAGCGTTGTTAAATGCAGTAGCAACTGAATACTTCGACTGACTTGGTATGTTAATATGTCTTTGATGATTGTTTCTGCAACTAAAACTATTAATTTAATGAAAATATTACCATTTTATCTGACCATTCTTATTGCAAGGGTTTTTGGCAAGAATGACCTCGGTGGCATGACAGGCGAGTGCTCGCCTGAGAGGCAAGAGGTGCGGGTTCGATTCCCGCCACGGGAGAAATGTTTGTATGTTCTGCAAATATTTCTTCCAGGTCTAGGTCTTTTATTATAAGTATGAATATAAAAAATATACCTATAAGTATTCTATCAGCCATCTGGTGCCCATAGTACAAGGTTTTCTTAGATTGGGGCTAGTCAACTGTCCACAAATATTCACTATTTATTTATTTACTTATCTGCATCGCATTGGGGGCAGAAATTCTTTTTTGAATTGACCTTTGAAATAAGATTAACTTTAACAACAAAACAAAATTATCCAGTTCCCGTTGCAATTAAGAACTACGTAGGTAGTCAACTCTCCTTTTTTCATTTCTGATATAGGCGTAAAAGAATAAAATAATTATACTCTGGCTTTCTTCAACAAAACGTCACTTTACGTACCTACCTTAATACGTCATTTCGCGTACTTTTTATTACCAGCAAGATCATAATAAAAACAAACATAAAACCCGTTTTTAATTACAAAAAAGTGTGTGGATAATTTAACGGTGGGGTTTACAACATGCGCCGTCATGGTGCTTCTATAGGCAAATTATATTTTGCACTAGCTGTGCTCCGCGGTTTCACCCGCGTTTTTCTCGTTTCCGTGGAAATACCGAGATAAAATATTGCCTATAGGTATTATAGCCTCCCTCAATAAATGGACTATGGCCCATAACTCATTAATTGGTACCAACTCTTAACATCTTACACACGTGATAACTTTTAAACGAAATATCCGATTGAGATGAAACAAAAAGTATTTTACTTCTACATAAATACTCTTGATAACATAATGCTTAATTTCGATGAAGATTTATATTACGATACATATTTAACGTAGTTTTTTTTTCTTCAGACGATTTAATAATTATTTTGAACACAAAATCGGTTATTGTGATTAAACCATCATAGCTAGATATATGTTCTCGCGGACTTTTTTGTAGGTCTTAATGGGATCTACAAACCCGTAGTACATCATTTTGCTCTATTGTCAATAGTTTTTGCAGCGCACGCAAAAATAGGTTTTCGATTTTACACCTTGTGTTACAAAATAGCAAATTTATTACGGATCCCTAATTTTGAAAAAAAAAAAAACATAGCCTATAGCCTTCTTCGATAAATGGACTACCCAACACTGAAAGAATCATTCAAATCGGACCAGTGGTTCCAGAGATTAGCGCGTTCAAACAAACAAACAAACAAACAAACTCTGCAGCTTTATAATATTACTAGCAGCCGCCCGCGGCTTCGCTCACGCGGTACCCAGATAAAAAGTACCCTATGTCCCATTCCAGCACACGTAGGTACCTACTATCCTCATTATTCATTATAATATAGTGTACGCTAAACGATGACTAAAGTATTGCCATCTCTTACCATTTCATAATGACAAACCGTGACAGGGCTAACTTTAAGCAATGGCTAACTTTAGCGAACGAATATGAATAATGGTATGTAAGTATATTCCGTAGTTTTTGCGTGAAAGAGTAACAAACATACCTAAATCTAAAAATTAAGAAATTTCGGTGAATTTAGTAAAAATTTTGAGAGTTAAGGTCATGGGCGCCGGCAGAAATAATTTCCAGGTGGTGCAGATTTTAGTTTTCTTACAATCTTTGCCGTATATGATTGTTAATAAAAAGATGAAATTTTAGTCTGAATGTTTGAGACATTTACAAATTTCTGACTATTCATTATGAATTTATTATATAGGTAAGGTACCCACTACCCAGTCGTCACGGCTCACACCTATTTGTTCACGACGATCGAAATTTAAAAATTCTAAATTGGTGGGCCAGGAGTACCGGGATCGATATTAATCGATTTCCATTACTTCTCTGAACGCACCCTTTAAAGTACTGCTACTCTACACCAGATGGCACCAGCATAAATGGGATGAACTTAACAGAGAAAGCGCAATACAGTTTCAATAATTCCTGTTGATCCCGAGATTCCCAAGGGGTGCAGAATGTTTGAGACATTTACAAATTTCTGACTATTCATTATGAATTTATTATATAGGTACCCAGTCGTCACGGCTCACACCTATTTGTTCACGACGATCGAAATTTAAAAATTCTAAATTGGTGGGCCAGGAGTACCGGGATCGATATTAATCGATTTCCATTACTTCTCTGAACGCACCCTTTAAAGTACCGCTACTCTACACCAGATGGCACCAGCATAAATGGGATGAACTTAACAGAGAAAGCGCAATACAGTTTCAATAATTCCTGTTGATCCCGAGATTCCCAAGGGGTGCAAGTGCACCCTCTGGCACCCCCTTGCCGGCGCCCATGGTTAAGGTAAACTTTACAAAACGCAACGATAGCGCGTCATTTGATCAGAATTAGCAGCGACATCTAGTTTTCAGACGTAGAATTACGTCAGAACTCCATGAATAATCAAGATTAGAAACTTATTAGACCAGTAATAATTTATGCTTCCTTTCACAGGTAATTTGACATTGACAGTTCCTTTTCCATATGTTTTGTATCATCTATTACTAATCTTTGGTATCATCGCTGTCATAATGTCAAAATAAAAGTATTCTATTTTTCATGAAAAACATACCAAAAATAAAGAATTTACAGGTAATTATGACATCATCTAAATGAGAAAAATCGGCTCTTTAATTTGATATAGGTTATGTGCAGTTTTAGACCAAAAATTGATTCCAGGTTTTCATCCCTTTTCACCCCGTTAGAGGTTGAATTTTGAAAAATCCCTTCTTAGTACACCCCTACGTACCAAGGTTTACCTACACTGAAAATTTCAAGTCTCTACGTCCAGCGGTTTAGGCTGTGCGTTGTCTGTCAGTCAGTCAGTCAGTCAGTCAGTCAGTCAGTCAGGACAAAGATTCTTATAATATAAGATAGTATAGATAAAACAGATGTTATTTGATTATCCGACGGTCAGTACGACGTCACATTCCGTAGTTGTGTGAACAATTTGATCAGATCACTGTCATTCGTACTACCACATACCTTTTTTATGCCCGGTCTAATTTACCAACGGACGAAGGATCGCTCGTTACGCGATGTCTGTCGAAAAGTGTCATTCGTAAACAGTTCCTGTGAGTCATAATAAGAGTCAACCAATTTAATTTGGGAGTTTAGTGACATACGCTGCTATTTATTTAGGACAAGCGCGAATTAGATCTGCTGATTTATCTTTAGATTTGTGGGAAACTGAGGCAACCGCGCTATTCTTACAAACGTTTCGTTTATGAATTACATTATGGATTATGTATTTATTATCTTGGTGTAGTGCAAATTTTTTTAGCGTAACATACTATTTTTAGTATCTGCCGAAACGAAAACAAAAACGAAACGTTCCAACGAACGTAGGATCCATTAAATAGCGCAATTGTAGCACTATTCAGCATGTGGTTTTACTGTATTGTTTTGTTACAGCTAGTGTATAAAAAAACATTGCTTAGACACATTTTTAGGGTTACGTACCCGAAGGGTGTCAACGGAACCCTATTACTAAACCTACGTTATCCGTCCATCCATCTTAGGCTTCATGATCTGTAAAAGTTAAGTTCAAAGTGTGTGTTTCTATTGCCGCTATAACAACAAATAATAAAAATAAAAGAGGACCCCACCCAAGAAAAAATTATATACATGTACGATGGTACGGAACCCTTCGTGTGCTAATTCGACTCGTATTTGACCGGTTTTATTTAGTATTCAACCAGTCTTAATTATATCTTATCTTATGTGGACTTATTTGAATAACTTATATGGAACGCACGCTGCGTTCTTTTGTTTTCAATTTGGCTGATGCCAAAACAAAAACGGTAGACAGCATAATATGATATATGATAAGGCCCTGATCGACGAGCGAGTATGTGAATAAAATAAATAAAGGAAACATAATGAATGAATGTTATTGCCTTTGGTAATTACGTTTAGAATAGCGCAAATTGGGGCCCTGTAAATTATGATCGTTTAGGATTTCAGATAAGGCGTTTAGAATCTTTGTCATACAATATTTATTTTTATTTTGTTTTTACAATCTTACATTCATTGACTATATTGTTTTGGAGAAATTTAAAATAGTTTGTAATAACTCACCATGGCGCCTTTTCAACTAAGCTGGAAGCAGCTCCGTTTTTATTTTCAACTGACGCCATTGTTACCTAAAAAAAGTGTAAAAAACATTCAAAAAACTTAATTATAAAACATTTTAAAACTGTTTATACATAATTAATCACGTTAATATAAAATGTAACTAGTTGCCCACCCCCTACTTCGCACCGTAGAATACCCGTGAAGAAAATGAGACCAAATTTTCCCTGTCAATATTTTTGAAGATTTTCCAGTTGTCTTCTGTCTCACTCATTCTCTCACTTTTTATATGGAGATTTTTTAAACCATTTATTCACTTCTCCGTACAATTTTTCAAACATTTTTTTTTCAACAAACGTTGTCCTGACCATTACAAACAACAAAAAATTAGAATTAGCCAAATAGGTGCGCTGTTCTATAGTCGCTTAAATACATTCGGCAATAGGTTTTTATTTATATAGGTTTGTAGATTTTCAACATATTTTACGCATTATGATGTGAAATCGTCAAGTGCTAGTTTGAATAGCAATTTCAAAAGTTTTGTGAGAGGTACCTTAAATTATGTATTTTCAAAAAGTGTATTTATTATGTTTAGGTAATCATTCTACAATGACCCACGATAATTTGTACTTACCTACTTATATTCTGACAATAATCTTAGAATGGATTTGATTAATTTATGTAGGTAGGTACCTACTAGCTTCCGCTCGCGGCTTCGCACGCGTTGTGCCCGCATAAAAAGTAGCTTATGTGTTATTTCAGCACACATACTAAGTATATTTCAAGTTACAGTTAAGTTCCGTTCAGCCGTTACGGCGTGATTGAGGCACAAACATCGTCACACCCTTACAAACTTCCACATTTATAATGTTAGTAGGATATTACACTCTTACATAAATTAACCAGCTTTGTAAACATAACAAGCTTAGATACTTGGACTTTTGAGTTTAATTTACTTATTAAAATACGTTCATGCCACCAGTGTTTAGTCAATACCTACATTTGATTGTCTTCACAATGGTATGTTATTGTTTGAACTTTAGCTGTGTATGTACTACTATGTACCACTAGAACACCAGGGGTAGGTCCCATTTGTTCTATGGAACATGACGTCATTGAACAAAATGACACAATTTCTTCCCAATTTTTTCCATAGAACTAGGTACATACTAGCTTTTCACCCTAGTTTCATGCCATAGAATAAAATGGGAATCAGATTTTCCCAAAATCTTCCATGAGGAGCTAAATGACACTGATAATGTCAATTATTCTATTTTAACCATAACCATGAATATAACATAAACAATCAGTTGTATAGTAAAAATAAGTTCGTATGAGCTAGTGGCCAGCTCTTGTGACGTATAGTATATTTGGTCGTATAGTAGCGAACAACCATTACTGCCAATCTCAAGTTAGAGGACATTTCTCATAATGCGACAATCAATTCAATCAAATTAGTCACTAAGACAAGTGCCGTTATTAATTTAAGAAATAAAAGTATTACATGTTCCATAGTACAAAATTGGAAAAAAATGTCTTAATCTGTCCGATGACGTCATGTTCCATAGAACATTATGGGAACTACCCAACCACCAGTTCAACGTTTAGTAGGTAAGTGCAAATGAACTTTGGGGTGGTAGACCATCTTTTTGGTCGACCATACCAGTACTACATTTAGTACTGGTGGCCAAGTGATAATGACCTCGTCTTCCGATCCTAAGATGTGTGCCGACCGACATGATGAGATCGACATGCCGTAGATAGAATCTATCTAAAAGTTAGAAACATGATATCAATTACACGAAAGGAGGACTTTGACCCTTTTAAAACACACATTGTTTCGAAAAAACTAATAACACGATAAGTAGTAGTAGTAAATATTAGTAGCTAGCTATGTTGGACTGTTGGTGTTGATCAAACATTATCGGTTCGAGTGGCGAGATAAGTCTATGAATATGATTACCATTACCATCAATATGCTAACGAACTAACGCGTCTAAAGCGAGCCTCGGAAAAGACAATGGTATTCTATTCAGTTATGTATTTTTAATAATCATTTTGACAGTTCCAAATCTGATAATTCCAAAAATAAACACAAACATAATTAATTTGAAGAAATTAAACAACATTACAATGAAAAACTTGGAATACCTACTTGTCACTGGTTCTTTCAACGTTGTTGTGAATGATTTTAAGCGCGCCTCAAAGGCTGCCTTCGTGCATTTGTAAAAACTGATTCGCAGTTTCCAACATCCTCTCCCATTAACAACTGAATAAAGGAATGAAAATATCTCGATCAGATAAGAACGAGAACATTTAGTAAAATAATACCCATCAACTGTGGAATAGGCTACCTGAGATTATCCGGCCTAGTAACGACATTACCATTTTCTAGAAATATGGAAAAAGAAACCTGTAATGCAAATTTTTATAGATAACGTTGATTACTCTGCATCAGAGTCGGTTGCCCGTTTGTTCATAATTGTTTTTAAAACAAATCGAAAACTGTCAAATTTGGTTTAGACAACACAGAAATTTGTTCAAAGTCAAACTCAAGTGTTTGTTGTTTTCGCTAGTATAGTATGCCTCAGTAGTTTTGGTAACTTTTTGTGATTCATTGCAGTAGGTAATTTATAATTCAGTTTTCTTTCAATAAATTATTTTAAACTGATTCAAATCCACTTTAATCCACTCTATATTCAATTTAATTTACACATTCGTATTTTAGAAAAAAAATAGGTTAAATGAATCACTAACAAATTGATAAGTTGAAATCATCGGTAGTCTGAATAAAAAGTATTTTTTAAATTGAAATGAAATTGTCAGATTTTGCTTAATTTGGTGGGTAGCTTATAAATATTTATTAAGTACCTACCACCACAATTATGTTTTGTGTACCAAGTTACCAAAAGGTAAAATGTATTTTTGTTATTTAATTGTAATTTAATTTACTTACCTAATAAATTGTAAATCTTCAAAATACCTAAGTTTAAAAAATATTCATTAAATAATCTTGTTGTTTTTGGGACCGGTACAAAAACTTTTCGAGTATTGGAAATAAGTAAAAAAAACTAGGTATCTACTTTCATTAACACACTGCCAGTTACTTACGTTTAAAAATATGTGGAAATTCGGATTTGCACAATGAGAAAAATGACAAAAGAGCGGTGGGTAAGTTTTCGCAAGCGCACAGCGTCCGCCCCGCTCTCGCTGTCGCGTTCGACTACCAGTGAGACAAACATCCAGAATAAACATACCTACTTTTTATACGTACATTTTTACTACCGGCTCGTATGCGGACACGCGTAATAATTGCATACCACATAGGTATAATGTATTATAACTACAATAAAAATCACGTTGGTGATATGACCTTGAACAAACTCATAGCTTGAATAAGCCATAAGGCGACAATCTACCATACAGCATGTGTTTTTACCGACTTCAAGAAATACGAGGATCTCAATTCGGCTGTATTGTTTTCGATTTTGTAGATATGTTCTAATCTCACGTAATATCTCCGTCAACTTTTATCATCACACTGTAATGATTTTGGTGCTGTTGTACTTAGAGAATAGTTTCAGAGTGGTCCCATTATAAAGATCCCCGAAGGATTGATAGGTACATTTCCAGTAAAACTCGAAAGACGTCATAATCTTTTGAAATGACAACTTGTCGATGTTAAACCTTGCAATTTTACTCTTGGAAAAATGTAGGTGGCCAGTTAATGACTTCTTCGTGTAAATATAGCGTAGAAACGTCAACAGCCTGTTAAATGCTTTAAAGTACTGAAACGAAAATATTGTTTTTTTTTTCGTTAACGTAATCCAGCTGTAGCTGGAGCAATAGATTACTGGCCAGGCTAATGTATACTCAATACTCAATATATTTATTGCTCTCATAATGATCGTCAGGTACAGTTATAGCTGTTACAAGTAAAGTAAAAGTTTATTGATAATTAATGAATATTTTTGTAAAACTTGAGTTCATAATGGGCCGTCGCTATGTAGGTATCTTTAAATGAGATCGTGGTGGTATGATTTTAATTTTACCTAGTACCTATTAATGCGTATTTTCTAAGGCAATCTTTTAGTTTTGTGTACAAAATGGGATGTTTTGTATGAATTTGCATATTTCCTTATAAATAGAGGGCAGTGTTAATATTTTCAGGTTTTAAAGTGGGGTTTACAGCTTTCTCTTCTTTTTATTATTATTGTGGTTCTTAAAAGTACCTACCTATCCAGTGTTAGTTGGTGAAAACCATTTTCTTCAGAAAAGGGTTCAAACAGGCGGTCATTTTAAATCATCGAATAAATCTTTGAATGCAATTCGATTTGCTTTTAAAATCAAAATGAAGTCTTCTTTCAGGAATTTTTTCTATCAACGGTACTTTTCCTCAGTGTGGCATAGCCGTAGCCGTGGGACACCCTGTATATTTTGTCAGAAAAACAATGTGCCTAATTTCCGATTCGACGGTATCAAAAGTTAGACACGTCAAAATAAGTCTGGCTTACAAGCCCCAACTTGCCTACTAGGTACTTAACTTACTATGATTCTTTCATAATAATTTATTATAACTTTCTTAGTAGGTGGGACCCAAGCACCATCATCTAATCTTGCGTTACCACTTGCATCATGTATGAAGAAACTGGTATTGAGTGCAGTCATCATTAGCTTAGCTACCAAAGATGCGTGTAGGTACCTATAAGTCAAATGCATGGTAGCCATTTTATTTAATTCTTGTGGAACATTCCGTAAAAAAACCGGTCAAGTACGAATCTGAAATGTTTATCTAAAATTATCTAAAATATCTAATTGTTTATTCATCTAAATGTTTCTTGTATATAAATTGACAGTACGCCCTCCTAGTGAAGAACGCAGTAACTAGCATTTTTGACAAAATATGGTTAAATACATATTCGGAATCGCCTAACAAAATACAACACTCTGCTCTCACTCACGTGTCAAAACATGTTTGACATAGTTACGTTTAAGTACCTATTAAATACTTAGTAAAATATTTTTGAAAAACGATCTTTAATATAAATGACGTTAAATCATACCAAAATTAAATTAAATCAAGTCATCAAGTTATTACCATAAATAAATATAACAATGATGTGCAATTTGATAAAATAACTTTTAATTATTGGCGACATTTTGACCTTATTAACTGGTGTTGGTAGGCATTACAATAAATGAAAAAAAAAACATTGTTTTTGAAGTTCATTCACTTAGCTTATGTAAAATAAATAAGGAATACTAAGAGTTGAGTCCGTTTTTAAAAAGTCGGAGGGGGGCGATGTCTTCGTGACACGGAAAATTGCCGTAGAATTTTGTTTAGTACCGCCAATTTCCGCGGGATTTAATTCGTGAAAAGGACTTTAAAGTGCAAGAGGAAAAAAACATGTTCAAAGGTATGTATGTAGGCGTGTATTCTCGAAAAAGTCGATTTCGAGATATCGCGTTTTAAAACGATTCGTATTGTCAAAAAACTCTTATGTCTTGATTACACGACGCCACTTCATTACTTTAATTATGGAGTGCCGTCGTGGATGATGATGATAAAAAATAATGGCGGAAACGACTAAAGCATTGTATATCTATTAGGTCAACCTAATCATAGGGTTATTTAAGCCCAGCTTTTTCTCATATCCTGATTTGCCTGCCCTCACATGTAAAAGTTAACCCCACCTCAACTTCACATCTATGTACGAAACTGTATCAAGGTCTACTTGTGGTTAATAATACACTGTAAGTATTTAATTTCAAAATGGCGTGCTTTTAAATGCAAACTACAATTTTTTGTTATACGATTTCGTCCCACCTCTGAACAAACGTATTTCCTTTGGCGTGGGTATTCTATTTCAGGGATTCCCTTTCCAGAGCTTTCATCCATTTTCTTTATAAGTCTTCCCGCTAACGTTTTCTCGCTTCCTATATAAAACAAGTGTTAACGCCAATCTGTACCTACCGATGTACATACCCCTTAAAGGCCATCAAGGACTATACCAATAGATGAGATTAACAGCTTAAAGAGGGAGCTAGAGAGTTGAAATTTGGAAGGTAGCTTTCTTTTATTACAAAACCACCCATTAAGGAGGGATTTTTCGAAATTCAACTCCTAAATGGGTGAAAAGGGGTATGAAACTTTTTAACGCGTAGTACGTTTTGCTTGAAACTAGGTTCGGATACAGTAAATACAAAATAAATGGATAAATGTTTCAGGATTTTTCCAAACAACTCTTAAAAAGGGGTGAAATGAGGAACCTGTTTAACGCCCTTAAGTGTTCATTTTAGAAAATAAAATTAGCTGATGTGTTACTCCAAAACCTAAACTATCTACATTGTAAATATTATCAAAATCAGTTTAGTAGTTTCGCATTTATAATAATTAGTAGGAAACTAGAATAGGTTAAGCAATAAGCATTTTACAGTAAGTATAAATTGCTATGAGGTTCTTACAGGCACTGAACACTCAACAGAAATATTTGTTGATTGAAACTGATGTTTTGGAAGCAACCTAGCAACTTCGGTGGCGCAATGGCGTGGCGTGCGGGTGTCCGGCTGAGACGTGAAAGGTGCAGCTTCGATCCACCGGACTAGGGATGGCGTGATCTGAGATATCTTACTTATATTATAAACTAGCGACTCGCCCCGGCTTCGCTCGGGGATAAACATATAGGTTTTTCCAGCAATAATTCTAATTTTTCTCGCCGTAAAAACCATCCTTGAACTTCAACGAACATTTTAAAAAAGATTTGGCCAAATTGGTCCAGGCGTTGTTGAGTTATGCGCTTACACACATTTTGCGATTCATTTTTATATATAAGATGCGAAAGTTTGTGAGTTTGGATGTTTGGATGTTTGTGCCTCAATCACGCTTAAACGGCTGAACGGATTTGAATGAAACTTGGAATATACATAGTACATGTACTGGATTAACATATAGGCTACTTTTATTCCGGATACCACGCGAGCGAAGCTGCGGGCGGCAGCTAGTTATACATAATGCGTGTGCTGGAACAACATACTAAGGCTACTTTTTACTGGTGACCATGTGAGCGAAGTTCCAGTTACGGGAGAAATGTCCGTATGTTCTGCAAATATTTCTTCCGGGTCTGGGTGTTATTAAAGTATGTATTTACAAAAAAAAGTACATAGTAACTTAAGTATTCTATCAGCCATCTGGTGTCCATAGTACAAGCTTTGCTTAGTTTAGGGCTAGATGACGCTGTGTGGAATGTCCTCAAATATTTATTTGTTTATAACAAATCTCCAGCCGCATATGAATAATTATTATAGGTTGTTGCAACATTTATCTCACGACGGGAATTGAACCCACTCCAGGCCGAACCCCGACAAAGGTCGCCCTACATAGTCCTTATCAGCGTGTCTTCACTTCTGACTGCATCTTATCGTTCAGTAAACAGCTCTTAGCAGTATCTCCCTATATTTTATACTAACTGGTAGTATTTTATTAATTTTCTAAAAAAACTTGTAACTTTCTGAAAATCAGTGATTTGATTACACTAAATTACTTCGTTAGTTTGTGATAATCGTTATCAGGGTTGATAAGATATTTTTGTACTTAATATTAGAACGGACATCGCAGTGGGTAAATCTAAATAGGTGCAAAAGACGCGCAACATGTAAGTTTTTTTGTATATTAATGTAGGTTTTTTAAAAGAATTTGCTACTACTTTGTGACAAGATGTTTCGAACCAGTACATTAAACCTTCATGCGGTGTTAGATGGTAATTATGGCTATCAGCTATCGTAAAATAGTCAGGTAACACCCAACAAATAAATGCTCGAAGAATTAATCCGGAATTTGTTTCCGATATGCCTCTAGAAACAATGTATTTTTGTATTTTAACCCTTATCAACGTTGCTCCCGAGCAGGTATATGCTGACATACCATGTTACCTATGACATCCCCATGCATGATAGAACTGCGATAGACTGGATCGTTTTTATCTTGCCAGAGAGTATACTCTTTGGCAGCACTTCAAAGATTATTTCTAATAAATGGGACCCAAAATAAGTCCTTGCGTTACTCCTGGGAATTATCCTGGGTTAAGTGATATGCAGATGCTGGCAGAAGTAAAATATTGGCTAAATGGCAGAGACCATGCGTCAACCTATCGTGGTCAACTCACACTGGGTGCAAAGGCACCCAGATTTTGTGTAATTTCTAAGATAATCCCTTTAATTTCTTATTATTATACCGATTACCTACCTTAAAGTTTTAAATATTATTATAGTTTGTCTTTGTAAATAAAACTTTGATTATAAATAAAAAAAGTATTGGAACGCCTTCCGATCCGGATCATGTCCGGCTGTGCACCAGATGTCATAATTTTTTGACATTTTGATATCGGGATTGAGGGGTTAATGAATAAAATCACAACCCTATTTTGTGTAATCAGTAAATACATATTTTTAAGTAACGCCTTAAAAACATATAAACTCAAACTTCACCATTTATAATTATTGAAATAATAAATGATAAATATATCAACCATAATTTTTCTCCCTTATATGTTTAAAAAACACAAGTTGTGTTATTATGAGATAAGAAATAAACTGACCTCCCGAGAATGATAAGCTAATTAAGTACCTATTTATAAATACTATGATCCTATAAACGTTATCATCGTCCATTTTAGATCATTCTTCAAGGTCCAAAGCATTTTGAATGATAACATCACCGTAAAACCTCTATTATTTTAACGTAACTAAATAAAAGAAGAAAATATTTATAATGTTTCTTTGGTTTTGGGCATTTGCGATCTTCAAGTTATTGATTTTTATAAATATTTTTTTTTACAAAACTTAAAAAAACATTTCGAATTTTGTTAAAGATACGTGGATCGGATGATAAAAGTAATGGTAATTATGTCCCAAAGTGGTAGTCTTAAGAGAATTGGTAGTTTAATGGTAGCCTTGCCTTCCGATCATAAGGTGGGTTCAAATCCGGTCTTGCATCAATAAACTTTTCGGTTCGAAAAAATTATTATACGCTATATCTACTCTCAAACGGTGAAAGAAAACATCGTGAGGCATGTTGTAAAACCTAAAACAAAGTTCCAAAACATGTGTCAAGTGCATGAAAGCCCTTGAGGCACACTTTAAATCCTTTCACCACACTGGTTCGAAAGAATCAGTAGAACCTGTCACGACTAGTATCAAAGTGATTCTTATGATTTTAATCAATCTTTGATTTTACTTCTCTGCTGGACTGGGAGAAATGAAAAAACATAGAGTGCGTCCAGCTGCTTCTCTCCCCGAGCATGTCGTAAAAGTCGACTAAGGGATAGTATCCTGTCCAATATGATGTGATACATAAGCAAATATTCCCAAAGAGGGTTGACGTCAGGCAGGCGGCCGGTCATAAAACACCTTAGCCAAAACTCTTACACCATGATCCACAGATCATGCTGTGCCGACCCCACATAGAGTGGGGTAAGGGCAGGAAGATGATTAATCTTTGATTTGTATTACAGCCTGTAATACAAATCAAAGATTAATCATTTTCCTGTAATTTACAGGGCAGAGGAACCGCAAGTGATAGTGGTGATAAGGATCATCGTCGAGGTGATATGGACCATTCTGCGGATGAATTTCCAACTCTTCAAGGCCTTCATCACGTGGATCTTGCCTCCGGAGCCTAAGGATGTCAGCGAGGAAGTAGTACTGGTGAGTTTTAAAGAGTCAATTCGTTGAGTCTTTAATCGTGAATTAAACTCAACGTGAAATCGTGAAACCTACTGTTAAAATAGTTGTTTGTGCATTTGTTTATCTTTATACCTATGACTACGTCACTGGTCAAAGTTCTTTTTCAAATTGGACTTTGAGCAAAAGAATCGGATTAGTAACTTTAAAAATAATGTGCTAGCAACATTCTACGCATTTTTCTGTCAGTTTCATATGACACGCCACTCGATACAATTGTAAAAATTTGTTTTTATGTTCGTTTTGGGATCCCTATATCTTTACAGCTATTTACTACACTACACTTCTTTACTGGATATTCACATAAACATATAATAAGAGCGCGAGATCTCAGCTTCTAGTCATTAATGGTGGATGAAGGTATTGAAGAATGACCTTTGACCAATAGCATACTAGTCGCAAATAAGCATACTTAGGCCCGGCGCACACTATCGGCACGGCAGAGGCTTGCCTAAGGACTCCTCGACATACCTAAGGATCCTTTTGCATGCCGTGTTGATAGTATGCGCCGGGCCTAACAACAGTGTTGCCAAACGCAAACTCTTTGGACTTGCTGTCGAAAAGTTTCCAATATTACTCGTGTTCGTAATCTAATTCAGATAAAATATTACACAAATACAAGTAGTTACTTATTTGTAATGTTTTAATAACCTATCCTTATCTTGCTTATTAAACAAACATAGGTAATTATTAATCTCGGGATAATATCCAAGTCATGCTGATAGTAACCAACCTGATTTGCATTGCGTTTACAGAATAATATTTTTATCAGTGTTTTACTAACATATTTACTGAGAGCACTGGTAGTCTACCCCCGCCTTCTGCTCCTAAGGTTGCGGGTTCAAACCCAAAAAATTATCTGCGTTACAGTACCTAACCTACTCTCAAATGGTGAAGGAAAATATCGTGAGGAATCCAACGGCATAGCATACCATATCTTTCCTGTAGATAAGGCCGACTAAGCTGAGAGGAAGGTATAGATGCTGGGCAAACCTACTCCACCTAAAATCGTCCCGGGCACTACAGTGTCCCGTTAGTGTAGGCAAGAAGTTGTCTCCTGACGCTGTATAAATTATCTATGTAAGGTAGGCCTTAGTTTTTTCAAAATCTGTACTTTTAGATAACTGGAGCAGGCCATGGCATGGGCCGAGAGATGGCGCTGCGGTTCGCTCGGCTCGGCGCTGTTGTGGTGGCAGTTGACATCAACGCCGCTGGCAATGAAGATACTTTCAAGATGATCAAGAGCGAGAAGGGAAAGGTTTACAAATACGAGTCAGTAGACCTAATTAGTCCTACATACATAATATAACGCCCGTATCCCGTAATAGGGCGGGTAATAATGACTAAAGTAATCTTATGAGAACTTGTAGCAACTCCTGATTTAAAACTACAAGATGGATATGGTGAACCGTAAGGTGACAGGTGATCAGCCCATCGCTCGATACAAATAGATGGTCTATCATGTTGTAGAGGATACTATCACTTAGTTGACTTTTACAAGTAACCGGGCCACGCTGCGAAGCAATAAGAGGACTGCTAAGGCGTCCCTAGGGATGCCAGAGTAGCCAGAGACGTCCTTGGACATGCCGAGGAGTCTTTAGGCATGCCGTGCCATGCCGATAGTGTGCGCCGGGATTTTTATGCGCTATCTTTTTCATACAGTAATTTCATGAGAATTAGGCCACTATTACACATTACATGAGAGATAAATGAAGACAACGAATCAATATTAAAACCATAAGGCATCCATCATCATCATCTTCCTGCCCTTATCCCACTCTATGTGGGGTCGGCACAGCATGATCCTTGGATCACGCTGTAAGAGTTTTGGCTAAGGTGTTTTATGACCGGCCGCCTGCCTGACGTCAACCCTCCTTGGGAATACTTGCTTATTGTATCTCATCATGTTGGAGAGGATACTATCCCTTAGTCGACTTTTACGACATGCTCGGGGAGAGAAGCAGCCGGACGCATTCTATGTTTTTTCTTCACTCCCAGTCCAGCAGAGAAGTATAAAACCATAAGGCATCCATACAAAGTAATAACAAATCATTATTTAGAATCTTATTAGCAGAGAATATTAGCAGACTAATATCTTAACATAATTTTGAATGCAATTTCTTACAGATGTGACGTGACAGATCGCGCAGCAGTGTTTAAGCTGGCTGAGAAGGTCAGCAAGGATGTAGGGGATGTAACTATCCTCGTAAACAATGCTGGAATAATGCCGTGCAAGCCGATACTCAAACATACCGAGAAGGAGATCAGAAGCGAAGTGGACATCAACATCAATGGGAATCTTTGGGTGAGAGACTTTTTTAAAGTGAATAATTAAAAAACAAACTTATCTACAAAAAAAAATTATCTACAAAAATGTTCATATGAAACTTCGGTATCATTTTATAAAGAATCATCAAAATCGGTAAACAATACTTTACTACTTGTTCTAATTACTCCAAGTCATAAAATCCGAGCCATGATCGTGCCACATATACACATCATCCTCATAAATTTAGATTTATAATATTGGAGGACTGTAAAGCCCGGCGCACACTATCGGCACTGCACGTCATGCCTAAGGACGCCTTGGGAGTCTTCGGGTTGCTTCGCCAGCGTGGCCCGGCGTCCACTATCGGCACGTCTCGGCACGCCTAAGGACGCCTAAGGATCCCTAGGCATGCCGTGCCGATATTGTGCGCTGGGATTTAACATTATTCCATCTTTCCCAGATGATTCAAGCCTTCCTGCCATCAATGCTGGAAAACAACCATGGACACATCGTGGCCATGTCATCAATGGCTGGCAAGATGGGCCTCCGAAATCTTGTGCCGTACTGCGGAACCAAATACGCCGTCAGAGGCATCATGGAGTCGCTCGCTGTGGAACTGTATGAGGACCCGAAAGACACTTCTGGGGTATGTTTAACCGTGCTCATGCACTAGTCTAGTAGCTTTTTGTAAGTTCGTATGAGCTAGTGGCCAACTCTAGTGACGGAGTTTTTAGGCCACTTAAAGGCTTTTTTTAAGTTAAAGTTTTTCTTTACTTTTGATTTTGATTTTAAAGAGAGGGGTTACTTACATGTATGATTATGGCAGCGAGAATTTTCACAATAATACTTGTACATACATACATACATACTATCACGCCCATATCCCTAATGGGGTGGGCAGAGCCACAAGTTAACATAAGAAAACTTGCAGCCACTTCTGATTTGAAGTCCTAAGATGGATATGGTGAACCATGGTGACAGGTGATCAGCCCATCGCCCATATAGGTGGTCCATCATTTTGGATGATAATACTCGTGGTTTCTGATAATCATTAAAGAAAAGAGTGGCGTGGGATCAGATTAAATATGACTAAATGCATATTTTTTTATCATCTTCAGATCAACCTGACGACCATCTGCCCATATATAGTGAACACGGGGCTCTGCCACAAACCGCGCATCCGCTTCGAGGCGCTAATGAAGACCGTGGAGCCGGGAGACGCCGCGGACCAGATCGTCAACGCTGTCAGGAGAAACTATACGGAGATCACCATCCCGAGCGACCTCTACTATACTAATAAGGTGAGAAGTTCTTGCTACTGGTGTATTATAAGTTGTTCTGATATAAATAGCAGTTGTAGTGCCTAGTGGTAAGAAGCTGACATGGATCGATCTAGTGACAGGTGCGAACCTTGGAAAGTAACACGTGAAATATTTTTTACAAAATAACCCTGTTCAACCCCTTTATGGGTAATAAATCTATAATATCATTAAAAGCTGTCTATTAGATTCATGGTACCTACCTACGAAGAAGAGAACAATTATTTAAATAAGATTTTATACAATCAGTAATCTGGAAAACCTAAAAATCATGTTTTTTTTAATTTATTTAGGGTTTTGTCGCTTTGCGACCACATCACCCCTAAAATAAACAAAAATAAATAAAAAAGTAACGAAACTAAAAACTCAATATCTTTACACGAAGGGTCGGTTAATACAATATTTACATAACCTACAAAATCATGTTAAACTAGTGTTTCTGTTCCAGCTATACAATCTGATGCCCGCTAACGCTTCAAAGGTGATGCTGGACTTCGTCCAAACTGGACTGGACCCCCACGACTAAACATCATCAACAATCTTCAACCAGTGTGTGGTTTATTTATATAAATTTGCCAAATAAATGGAAATATGTATTTTTATTTCAACTTTAATATAATTTTATATCTACATGCGTATGCAACCATCCGTTCCTCATACCATTTTACGAACATACAAACATGGACCTAGCAAAGTTAGTTCGCCACATTACATACCTAGCTTGTAATTTTATTATATTATATTATACCTTGCTTCTCTCCCCGAGCATGTCGTAAAAGTCGACTGTGGGATAGTATCCTCCAACATGATGAGATACAATAAGCAAGTATTCCCAAGGAGGGTTGACGTCAGGCAGGCGGCCGGTCATAAAACACCTTAGCCAAAACTCTTACACCATGATCCAAAAAAGATCATGCTGTGCCGACCCCACATAGAGTGGGATAAGTGCAGGAAGATGATGATGATATTATACCTAGCTTATTCTATTTTGTACTTCACTTACAATAGGTATATTTGTTAAATTACTTCTTAGCTTTAGCTAGCTTACTTTTACTGAAATTGTAGATTGGTAAATTATCTCTGAAGCGATAATTAAATAGTACATGCGTAAAAATCGGTCAAGTGCGAGTCGAATTTGCATACCAAAGGCTCCGTACCATCAAATATATACATGTTTCTTGTATGGGGTCGCCCTTTAATTTTACATTTATTATTTGTTGTTATAGCAGCAATAGAAATACACACTGAAAATTACAACTCTCTACCCCTTACGTTCAGAGATACAGCCCGCTGACAAACGGACGGACGAACAGCGGAGTCTTAGTAATTTTATTTGAATTTGGTACTTTCTAACTTTCACTAAGTTTTGGTAGAGAGTGTCTTGAGAAAGGTGGCAGAGTGACGCTTGGTAGGCAAACATTGTCCAAACGCTTCGAGCAGTAAAGGCTCCTGGTCCACCGCATTTCTGAAATTTCAACAAGAACTCATAAAGTCCTGTCCTTAAAAAAGTAGGTACCTACCCAAATATCTAAATAGGTATTTAAATACCGTGTTTCTACTAACTCATTTCATAACCGGACCGTCACCGTTGATTTCCATCCAAAGATATATTTGTCGAATCACTACAAGCGCTCGTGGCGTAGCTTGCTTACACTTTCTCAATTGATCGTTGAAGTTAAGCAACCTTGCGCGCGGTCACAATTGGGATGGGTGACCGCAAGTGGCATTACGAGCTGAGCGCTTCCGTACTTCGGTGGGCACGTTAAATTGTCGGTCCCGGCTTTTAAGTCGTTAAGCCTTATATAGCGCTGAAAACGGTCTATAGATTCTTACAAAGGTATTTTTCACTTACCTGTAGTCATCCATAGAAACCTTCCCGTCCTGGTCTACGTCCAACTTCCTCAGTACCAGTTCCACCAGCTCTCGGACGCCTTCATCTGGATCTTCGTCTCCTGGCTGTTTGAGGAGGGAGTTCCTGAAAATAAACGTGAACAGTTTCATGATTGATGATTTTGATGAGTGATGAACTTCGTTTTCGATTCTTCTTTAAACTAACACCCTAAGCTATTCTTCGAGTGCCTCTGACTAATCTATTGTCTATTGTGACCTGTCTGTTGTCACTTCAACTTGCTTGTTCTCTCTATGGCTCTAGATCTCCATGAAACTCACTTGAGCAGCATAAACATCTCATCCTTAGTGATAAACCCATCAGCGTTGAGATCGTACACGTTGAAGCAGTGGTTTCTCCTCTCTTCGCTCGTCCCTTTCAAGAGTATGCTCAGGCCACGGACCCAGGGCTCGAACCTCAAGGACCCCTCCCCCCCGCTGGTCCCCCGCTCCCAGGTCACCCAGACCCTCTCGAGGATCGCCTCCTCAGTGACCAGGTCGAAGGTATTGTGCATCACGTCTCGGAATGTGTTCTGGTCTATGCCCTAGAAGGAATGTAGGCTTAAAATGCCATATGACTCGTGCTACTAGTTCATTCGAAACAATGTGATGACTAAACTTGGTAAACTTACTTTGGTCTTTAAACCTATTTAGGGTTTCGTACCCGAAGGGTGCCAATGAGACCCTATTACTAAGCCTCCTCTGTCCGTTCGTCTGTCAGCGGGTTGTATCTCATGAACCGTAATAGGAAGAGAGTTGAAAACACGTAGTGTGTATTGCTAAAAATAAAATAAAAAAGGTTTTTTTTGGGGTCGATTTGTGTTATTTTTTATACCTAATCAAAATCAAAACACCGAAGAGAAACATCTATCGAAGTAAAACTATTACGACTAAAGTTTTTCTATCCAAAGTGTTTTGAAACTTCGTGTGTGAAATAGAAAACCGGTCAAGTGACTGTCGAACTCGCACACGAAGGGTACACGTACCATCGTATATATACTTTTTGAATAGGTAGCTTCGATGATTGATTACGGACGTTTAAAAAAATGTTTCTTGTATGGGCCCCCTTCTATTTTTTTATTTTTCTGAAATTTTTCATTGTACACGAAACACTTACAAATAAAACATTAAAAAGCACATGTACAAAGGCGAGCTTAACTCTTAAAGAGTTTTCTACCAGCAAACCTTTGAGGCAAGGGAGAGGCTTTAACATAGGTGGATGTATGTATACAGTACAGAGACAAGAAAAAAAACATACCTAAATTTCATTCTCATTTTTATTATTTGTTGTTCTAACGGCAATAAAAACACACACTCTTTGAAAATTTTATCTCTCTACCTAGAGATACAGCCCTCTGACAGTCAGAAAGACGGACGGACGGATGGACAGTGAAAGCTTAGTAATAGGGTCCCGTTAGCACCCTTCGGGTACGAAACCCTAAAAACTAATCACAAACAAATGATTCGAAGACAATAAAATCGCTCCAATGTTGCTAAATTGTCCCAGATAATGTGGAACATTTTACCGATTTACTGAATTGCGTGCGTACGTTGTACCCCTGTGGTACACCCCCGGGGTCGACAAATTGGGCAGCAACACGCAATCATATTCAGATAAATAGGTCGGGACAATGATCATTTTTATCGCCGTTTTTTACTACATTTTGTTTTGATTGTTGACTTCGTAAGCTGACTAGACTAGACTTGAACGGTCTTTTACCTCTAAAAAAATTGATATTTATCTACCTATTTCCCGTTGGCTCTCTATGCTAATATGACAATGAAAACGTAATGAATAACAATAATAACAAACAATATAAATTTCAAGTAAATTCTACTCCTTTTACTAAACAAATGAAAGCTGAAAGGAGTGAAACAAAGCATTGTATACTATTGTATATTATCATGTTTATCGCGTGAATCGTAGTTTTGTGGCAACTTTTCTAGTACTAAAGAATTTTATAGTCCTCTTTAGAATTTACAACAGACATTGTAAATCTTTTCTTTTTGTGAGGTGAAAAATGATTCTAGACTTGCTCGAGTGGTATTAGGAAAATGCTGGATAGTTATTTTTTTATATTTTTGGGAAGTAAAAAGTAAGTTCGTTTGAGCTAGTGGCCAACTTTTGTGACGGAGTTTTAAGGCCGCCTTACAAGCGCTCAGCTCGTAATGCCACTTGCCATCCAAATTGTGACCGCGCACACCGTTACTTAACTTTTAACGACCAATTAAAAGAACGTCTAAGCAAGCTAAGCCACGAGCGCTTTGTGAGCGCTTTTGGGAGGTGATTTTAGTACATTACTATGTCAATACACATTCCGCATTGCTTTTCAAAAGTTTAAAAAAGAAAAGACCGCGTGCATTCAAATTGGTAAATGAAACTTCTGTTACTGTTTCCTCGCAAATTAGAGAAAAGTATTAGGTAAGTACCTAATACTAGACTATATATAGATACATTAAAGACTAGACTAGGTATATTATAAATGTGAAAGTTTGGGAGTTTGGATGTTTGTGCCTCAGTCACGCCTAAACGGCCGAACGGATTTGAATGAAACTTGGAATATACATAGTACATTGCTGGATTAACATAAAGGCTATTTTTTGTTCGGGTACCATGCGAGCGAAGCCGCGGGCGGCAGCTAGTTATTATTATAAAATCACTTTCCAATATTACTCGGCCGTAAATTGCTTTATTTCCGGACTGGGTAGTAATGTACCTCGTTCTTAGGAGTTTGTCCCATGGCGGTCGCTGGTGCCGCGGCCTGGGCGGCGGTCACCAGGCGCCGGTACATGCTGTATAGAGCCTCCAACTCATTCCTGCACAGAATAAGGATCTAACTTACCCCCGAATACTCAAACGCATCTCAGAGTTGAGCACGTCTCAAGTGACGAGTTTTTGACAGATTTTTATCAAAAACTGTCCAAAAACCGTGACTTGAAACGTGCTCAACTCTGAGTCGCGTTCGAGTATTCTGAGGTTAAGCACTTACCTACCTACTGAACCAATGTCACTACCAACTACCGATCCTAAGGTCGTGAGTTCAAATCCTGTCGTGCACCAATGAGTTTTTCCAATGTTTGCGAAAGAATTACGTGCGCTATTACCAGTACTTTAAAACGGTGATAGGAAACCCGCGACTTAGTCAGCTCCGCACATATTGATCATGTCTTTTCTGTGGACAAGGCCGACTAAGCTGAGAGGATGGAATAGGTGCTGGGTACTACTCCATCTTAATTCGTCCCAGGCGTCCCGTTTGTGAAGGTAAAAGTTGCCTCCTGACGCTGTATAAATCATCTATACATGGTAAAAGGCCTTAGTTTTTAGAACCAATGTGGTTAGGTATAACAAACTCAAACCAGTCAATTTCACAAAATATTTCTACCACACGTTTCACTGGCTCTAGGAAGTAGTTATAATTAGTACTTATAAGTAGTAGTTAGGATCAAAGTGCGTCCTTTCGTGCACATTATAACTTTTATGGGTGATTTACACCATCGCCGTGTCAACATGGTTCGCTTGCAGGGTTCGGCGATGGTGTAGATAAATGTCCCATTAGGTTCTACAACATACCGGTTTCCTAAATATTTTCCTTCGCTGTTTGAGGGCACTGTACCTATCAGTGGTTGTACATTTTACTAACAGAAAATTTCATTGATACACGATTGGATTTTGTCAGAATCGTGGGTCACCCACGACCTTACGATCATCGACCGGACTATTCGCAAAATAGCGTAGCAAAACCATCAAGTTGACATGTTTTTCATGGGCTGATTCCCGAGCCTTACACTATCAAAACAAACAACAATCATAAAACCCAGGCTACAACACGATATTTAACTGCTACCTACTTATTTTATAACTCAAAAATCAATAGAACCTACAACGAAACATCACATCACGACAGAATAGAAGTTAAACTCACTTGGAAAAGTGCGTAAGTTTGTACAAAGTTTCCAAATGCTTTTCCTTGAGCTTTCGAGTAGGCATGCTGCACGTCTCGCAGCCAGACGCGCACTGAGCGATGATACAAAATTAACTAGTTTAAATATCATGGCCCTATAGGGCTGTAACTTAGTGAGACGATTTGACTTTTCACTACCTATATCATGCTCGATGCAGTTACATTAGAAATAAATCAGGAGCCGAACATTATAGAGTCAATGATGTAAGTGACGTTGCGCGGAGTTATTTTGATTGTATTGGCGTTGTTATGAACGTGGATGGATTTAGAGGTAGGCCAAAGAAACGATGAATGGATTGTTTCAAAGAAACCGTGGTTAAGAAAGCAGTGAATACATAGATGACGGCTGACCGAAGGGAATAGAAGAAGAGAACATGCTGTGCCGTGCACTTTTCGCGCAAAATTTTGACGTTACGCGATCTTTGAGCTAATGACAGTCCGCAGTAAAAGATATGGAATACAGAACACGACCCCACATAGAGTGGGCTAAGGGCATGCAGGAACATGATGATGATGAAACATGTAATTTTTGTATTCGCCAGGAAGAAGATAACCTTCTGTTTTCCACCACAACGAATCGTGGTTGATAAATAGCTTGAGGCTATGTTTTGTTTCCTAGTGGCCATGCCGGAAGCAAGGCAAGAATAAATCATTTTCCTTTCATGACTGGAATAATGAGCCTGACAAAAAAATACGTTGATGGATAGGCTGGCGTATCATTATGATTAATATTGTTCGAATCCAGCCACGATACAACCGTTAGTAAGTTGCCAAGGCAATATATAAAGGTTCCACTGTATTTGTACGTTGAAACAAGTTAGGATTTGAGCCCACTACCCGAACCGTCCTTATCCATTGACAAATTCGACACAACACCCTAACACATTCACTTTCGGATCTAAAACACTGAAAAAATAACTCCTACTATCAAACATTAAAGTAAAAATCAGTTAAAATAATGTGTTTTTCAGTCAAACTAACTAACCATAAACTGTAATATCCTATGTTTAAAAACATTAATTTTTTATTGATTATTATAACTTTTAACTGAAATCTTGAGGACAAAAACCAATCTCAACAAAACTGCATTAGCAGTTACTTTTAATGTTTGAAACAATATCACCAAGTGACTGAAACAGTACAACTAACTATGAGTAATTAATCAAAATATACTATTTAAAATAGTATAAAGTACTATTCAAAATAAATGCATTTTATTTAATTTATTTATATAAGAACACAGTTCAATTTTCTGTCATGACAGTAAAATTTTGCATTAAGACTTAACTGTTTTCGGAACAGTAACAATTACTGTTCTGAACGGTTGGTTCAAATAATAATGCGCAAAGCAGTAAAAAATGCTGTTTTTTCCAGGTTTTTTTGCTGTTTTTTTGGTAGCATAAACATAATAGATTTGTTTTATTTCAGATCTATTCGAAGTGTTAGGACTACATAGTTTTTACTGCTGGGTGTTAAATCTATGAAACCTAGGTATACTTTTTGGCATCACTCACTTGTTAAACCTCGTGGTCTTGAACAGCAGATCGAAGACCTTCTGCGGCGGCTTAGCGCCCACCGCCGGGGGTTTGGGCTTCGGCTTGGTCTTGGGCGGCTGAGGGATCGGCGGAGCCCGGCTACGCTCCGCCGCCGCCCGCCCAGCGGTGAGGAAAATACGGACGCCGCGGAGGGCAATGGCGCTAGCTGCCATACTGATCTGCTTAGGGTCGGCCTTGGAACCCATGCTCTGAGCACCTAATTTACAATCGACGATTAAAATATTGTCAGGAAAAGGTGCCCTGCTGAATTGTTTAGTGGCTTTGGAACCCATGATCTGAGAAACACATAGAAACAAACAAATTTTTTATATTCATTTTTTTAATTTTTTTATCAAACCTTGGTTATGATAAAAAAAGTTGAAAGAGAATTGACAAGAAAATGTTGGTCTTATAATATTGTCAGGAACAGGTGGACGCTGCATATTAATGGCATTAGAGTCGGTGCTGATCTTCTCATCAGGTTTGGAACTGGTTCAAAATATATAAGAATGTAACATAAGTTCCATTTGATTATTTATCACCTCGCACATCATCAACCTATAGAATTGCTAATGGTTTTAAAACTGATGCAAGGCAATTTAGCAAAGTATTTATGCTTAAACCTATTTCTCCGTGCCTTGCACTACCTTCCTAGCTTTTCTATCATTAATTGCTTTACCTAGTACATTTTACATGTACGCGGTTACTGCCTAAACTGTTTTACAAGTTCATAGATTTTTTCTTAACAATATTTTTTAAATGCGTGGAAGATGGATGGCCATCTTTTCTTTGGTCTACCTCTACTCTTATATCCATCAACATTCATATCTAACACCCTTCTGGTCACATTAATTCTTCCTCATGACATGCCCATACCATACCAGGCTAACCTAACTCCTCAACTTCTCCGTCACAGGCGCTACTTTCAAGCTTGTTTTTGAAACTGCATTATCAATTTAACTGTGGAATAAATACCTAATCTTTTGAAATAAACAAATATTTGTAATGGAACAGTCAAGAAACGTAAATTTTCACGACCATTAGGTACATACGAATGCACGTGTAAAGGTTGTATACCATTAGTTCGGCAGTAGTTAGGTGCAGGGCGATGAGTCGACTAATTACGATATGGCGTGATCACCTCCGCGATCCGGTTCAGCCAGTCATGCAGATACTAAGCTTAGCCGGCTTAATGTTCGGGCAAATGCAGTGATGGATCCATGATTTTGGTGTGGGGGAGCTTGACCCAGCTGCCACTGCACAAGCAAAGGGAGGCGGCCTACGTCCAGCAATGGGAAAACACGGGCTGTGGATGATGATAATGACCCCGCTAAGGTTTATATCAAGGTAAACACTAAAGTAGCACACAAAGTGGTACCTTTTGTGGTAGTTTGAGCCCCTTAGCCACCCTGGATCTGCTACTGGGCAAATGCTGAATAGCTAAAGTTTGGTGAAATCGTGTGTGGAATTCGAATTGTGATAGACTAAATGATGCCGCCCTGTTTCGAGCCTCGTATTCACTAGGGGACAAATGTCCTGCGATATGTGCCGCTATAGATTTATACCCTTTTGAATGAGACTTTGTTAGTCGGCAGATTACGATATTTTACGATGTTCTGAAAGCCATTTGCTATATCATACATATCATATAATATGTGGGTAGGTACCTACTTACCTATTAATCGGGTGATGTATTCCGATCTTTTTACAAAACTGACCATCTGTTTTTTTTTACTTCATCTTTTTTTGATTGTCAATCAGTCAGTCAGTAACATAAAATTTCCATACATTTAGAAATATTTTGTTGATTAGTTTTCGATTTTCCACCCTTTCATGTAAATTGTAATGTACTGTTTACCTCGCTAAATTTTAACCATTTCAGAATCACGCTGTATCGTTTTGTATAATTAACTAAAGCAATAGATACAGTATCCCAGTAGCGAAATATTTTTTTTTACTTGATATTACCAACATTGCTTTACCTAAACTATTCAACATTATTTATGTTGAATAATTTGCTCATACGTTATGTGTGCATGCTAGCTAGACTCGTTCACATACAATATCAGTCAATAATACCAAATTGCACGCAAATGTATTATCTACCTAGCTACAACCAAAAACAAATGCAACTTTGTCTACTCTACCTCATCTTCATACTGTGAAATCTATAGTAGATAATATGTGTGATCAATGTCACACACACATTATCACGCCCGTATCCCTGGGGTCAAGTATCAATGGGGTCAAGTTATCAAATAAGAAAACCATGGTGAACCATGGTGACAGGTGATCAGCCCATCGCATTTATAGGTCCATCATGTTGGAGAGTACCTATACTATCACTTATTTGACTTTTACAACATGCTCGGGAGAGAAGCAGCTGGATGCATTCTATGTTTTTTCTTTACTCCCAGTCCAGCAGAGAAGTATTCAATGTCATCAATATTTATTAATTTTGTCGTGTGCTTACAAAAGTAAAGCTCAATAAGATAGATACAATACAAATTACAGACTTTATAAAGACTGAAACGGATACCTATCGGATTCATTTAACTCGTTTATTATAACCTTTTCTTCTGCATGCAATGTACCTATTGATCTACAAAATTAGAACTCTTTCAGTCGCTGCCTTGCAACTACTGCCTGCCTCTATGTATAACTAGGGTAGGATAAAGTAAGGTACTCACGTGATCGTATAGTCGATGTACAAACTCACACACACATAGACGTTATTACATATGATTTATTTCACTTATGCGTAGATGGTATCAACTGATTTCACCGTTGCTAAGATACCATTTTGTGTATCGAGTTTTTTCGGTAGAAAGGCGCCTGTGCTAGTTATTTTACTAGGTACAGCTTTTTTCGCGCTTTCTTATATTATCTAGACTATCTCAAAGTTTAGTGTCTTTGGTATACCTATAATACAGAATAATAAGTACCTATCAAATTAATTCACTTAGATTACTCCAAGTAGGTAGGTATTTAGAAATAATAAATAAAATATTATATTATTAAATATTTTATTAAGTATGTAGATAAGAAAGATGATTTTATAGGGTATCGATTTTTAGTTAAGTAGGTACCTACACACTTACTCCAAGGTACATACATATCAATTCTTGAAAATCACCGAATTAAAAATAAATAAATTTTGAAATCACCAAATGAATTTTAAGAATACGAAATAAAAAAAACAATGGAAATGGGCCATTTTGGTGACTTTTTTCCACTAGTTGATTTTCAAGAATTGATGCCCTGAAGACTATCATTTACAGATGAAGTATGAATACCTAACTAAGTACTTTTTGTCACTCTGCCAAAGATATCATTATTTTTAAAGATTTATACGGATTTTGATACGGAGCCTGATTTTTAGTGTAGGTAGATTTGTTTAGAATTCAGTAAGTTTCTAATGAATAACTAGGTAGACATACTTTGCCAACTATTTTAACCCCTGCCAGCTACGGCGTAGCGCGGCGTAGCAGTAACATGTAAACTGGTGAACCGATTCTGAAAATTGTTCCGAGTTCATCATAGGCCATACTTTATACCTTCGCTAGTAAAACCCACGTTTACAGATCGTAATAAATTATGATGAAGGTACCAATGATCCCCACCTGCTACGGCGTAGCACATAGTAAGTAAACGACATTGAATAGCAACATAGGCTTACAAGGCCATAGCGACGTTATTTCTTTTCCTTTTGAATATCTGTAAGAAAATTTTTTCTATAAAAAATTACGGTAAATTGATGGTAAATTGTAGCCTTTCTGATAACGACCTTCGAGGGAACATGGTAAGTTTAGTAGATCAACAGCTTAAATGGTCTTCTATATACAAACACTTATTATATTTGCTAAAAAACATGATTTCAAAAAAAATATGAAATAACGCAAGTAGGTAGGTAGACGATTATTAGGACTGCATTGGTTTTGACAAAATATATTTAGTGTCAGCGCCATCTGACGGAAAAGTTAAACTTGTACAAGTATCATCTACAAACAGTGTCAGTAGATGGTGCTGTTTTACAATTTCTTTTTTTCTGCAGGTAAAGGAGGAACCCTATTTGGTAACGTTCATTCATATTCCGACTGCTTTACCGACAAAAACCACCATGAAGTTGCAGCGATTAAAGAAGCCGTGTTCCGAAAATGTCAAAACGAACGAAATTGACAGTTCTTTCAAGAAATTCACAACAAACCCGATTGCGAGCTTTAACCTCGGCGATTCTTTGTATAAAAAAAATAAAATCAAGCTAAAACTAAATGGAATAGACTTCATAAAGTGCTTTAACTTTGTGCTTCAAATTCAGCGAGTTTATTGAAGTGGTGATATTCACAATCCAGAAGACCTACAAGTGATTTTGGAGGTTTCAAAGGTAAGGTTGGTTTTATTTTATTTTTGTTAATAAGTTTGGAATCCTTTCAAGTACCTGTTCACTGTGTGATATATAAATTAGTTTTTATGCTAAACTTACCCGTATTGTAGTCGGTTTAAAAAAAATATTATGATATATTTTTGAATATGAAAGCTATTACTTTTCAGTTTATTGATAAACAATTGTATTAGATAGGTACATACAGGTACATAAACTTCTACATAATACTCCTTACACATTAAGTTCTTGTAGTGCATTTACAAAATTCCTACCTACTTAATCCAATGCTCAGCGTTTAATAAATAAGTACCTAAGGTACTAAGGTAATGTCTAATTACTATGACTGGTAGGGATCAACATAGCTATATTTATTATATCAGCGACACATTAATTCAATCTTCTCTGTCGTTTCGCTCTTGGCAGAGCCGTTGTGGTCATATCGAGGCACCCACATTGGTGGTAGAGTTGGACACAGCTCTCCGGACGATCTCCCGCCATCTCTCTCTGTTAGCAGACTCTGACACAGTCAGATACTCTGCTTCCTAATGCTATATAAATAAATAAAAATCATTTGCTGAATGTATGGAAGAGCTGTACTAATTTGACCAATTACTTTTTTGTTGTGTTTGTAATTGTATGAAAAAATTAAAAATAGTATAACTGTGAAGCCGAGGCAGGCAGCTACTTCAAAATTAAATAGATTATGGACAGTTTAAGGGGGTTCACATTTTACTCACAGTTTGCTGCTAAGCATTCAATTAATGATTTAGCATCCACTACTATTTGTATGCTAATCATACAGTAGATCTAAAAAGAAAATGCTGTATGATTTGATAAACTCGCTTTAGCTACCTACCTACCTAAATGCTAATCGATTGAGTGTTATCAATGTTGTTGGGGATATTAGCAGTTGGGTGTTATCTTTATAGCAGTTATAATAGTTATTTAACTATCTATATCTACTTAGAGATAATAGAATGTGTCTGATCATGTTATTTATTAGAGTTTGAACAGGTAAGGTAGGTATTGGTGTAGGTATTTGCTGTACTTATACGGCTGACCATAGAAGACCTAAGAGCTTTATTGTTCTACTAGTTTAGCCGCAGCTGCATTTGCGTGATGTAAATTTTAACACCATTTTACACCTTTTTGTGGATTATTTTAATGGAACGAACTTAGAAAATATTTTTCCATAGAAACTTTATTACCCTGTTTAACCACCTTAGGGGTGGATTTTCGAAAATTAAATAAGCCTAAGTATAATTTAGAAAAATTTCAGTAAATTTTGTTCAGTAGTTATAGAGATATGTGGTAACAAACATTCACACACAAACTTTTGCATTTATAATATTAGTAGGATTAAAACATGCAACATTAAAAAAACACATAATTTGAGTTTGCTAAAATTGTGGGTATAGTTCTTCTTACCCTATAATAGGATTTCCCATGTTGTAAGTTTCAAAAGGTACAAGGAACATGGTACCCTGAACTAAACTAAACTAAAAACTGCCTGAACTAAAAATTCACAGAACATGTACCTAAACATTTATCCTGCCATGGATATCGAATCTGCACCTCTAGCGTTTAGGTGGGCTAATCGCCCGCCACGCCGCCGAAGTCAAGTTCATTTTCTATTAACAATTCAACACTTTTCGAAGTTGGAGTACTCTCACAAAGGCAAATTGAAATTCCATTCATGTTTTACATTGAGGATAGGAACATTTCGAGAATTCACAACTTCATTTCAACATTGCCAAAGAGCCATATTCATGTATTTGAGGCGTAATAATTCAAAAAGGCTAAAAGAGAAGAAAAATAAATACTATAAGACAAGTTGGGTAAGAAATTCTTATAGATGGATGGTAAAAGGCCTTAGTTTTTAGGTAATCCTTACACATCAATCACACAATCTTGCCCACAATGCCCTAAGTAAATTTTTTCCACCTATTTATACAAGATCCCTTTGCCGAGACCACAACACCGGGACGCGTGCTAGTTCTAAGCACTGGATAAACAGGTACCGCCACCGGTCCTTGAACCCATGCTCCAACCAAGTACGTTTATACATAATTGAAGGCAGGTAGACGTAAATACGGGATATTGGAGGAATCTTTTCTTTCTCTGCTGGACTGGGAGTAATGAAAAAACATAGAATGCGTCCAGCTGCTTCTCTCTCCGAGCATGTCGTAAAAGTCGACTAAGGATTACCTAGTATTCTCTCCAACTTGATGGACCTATATGGGCGATGGGCTGATCACCTGTCACCGTGGTTCTATCTATCTTGGGAGTCTTGGATCAGAAGTGGATACAAGTTTTCTTATGTTTACTTGTGGCTCTGCCCACCCCATTAGAGATACGGGCGTGATAATATGTATGAAAGTAGGTGATATGTTACGTAAAGTAGGTAGATTGTTTTGTGATAAGCTCGGGCTCTCACTAATGGGTTGATGGATGATTGATGAGTTGGTAATAGGATAAGGGAGGATCCGCTACCTGATATTTAACTCCAAATTACGTAAAAGGGTCCTTGCCCGGCCATTGTCTTTGCCTACTGAATGTAACCAAACTTTTGGCAGGAACATGTTAGTGTTTTTAGGGTTTCGTACCCGATGGATGCCAACGGGAACCTATTACTAAGCCTCCGCTGTCCGTCCGTCTATTATGTGTATCTCATGAACCGTAATAGATAGAGTTGAAATTTTCAGTGTGTATTACTATTGCCGCTATACATACATAAATTCACGCGTGTTTCCCATAGGGATAGGCAAAGATCACGGATCTCCATTCGCTACGATTCTGACATACTTTTTTCGCTTCATTCCCCGCTATAACAAAAAATAATAAAAATAAAATACCGTGCGATAGTACGGAACACTTCGTGTGTGAATTCGACTCGCACTTGACCAGTTTTTTCTATGCCGGGTCGGTAGCTGTCCGGTTATAGAATTAGGCAGCGAGCGAAGAACTTAAGATGACATTAGCATAGTTTTAGATCTGTTCTTTTGCTCTGTAACTTCGAAATAAGTCTAAATGAAAATAAATAGACATCCAACAGGCACATACATTATTCTAGACACCATGCTAGGATTTCCTGTATTGTGGGTATCAAAATCTACGAGTATCATTGTACAACAACACCCACACCTAAACAAATATTTGCAGATAATGCAAACACGTCTAGCCGTCTGCTCGCTCGCTACGCCAACGAGGCCTTCAAGAAAAGCATTCGGAAAAGGTCTTCCTACTCCCATGTTTTTTAATAAAATAGGCCAAGTGTTAAATATCGTATGCACACGGATTAGTGAGTGTTTGAAATCCTTGACCGGTGAAGGCTTTCCGGTAACTACCGGAAAGCCTTCACCGGTCAAGGATTTCACGGCTCACGTGAAGCTTAAAAGTTTAATTTAGTTGAAACTTTCCGTAGCACATTTTAGCAAAGCAAAATTGAAATCGGTGACGTTTTGGAGAAAGGTCAGGTCAGAAGTAATCTAAACATGAGCATGAGGAATGTGAATGAAGCGAGAGTATCAGGACCGTAACAAATGGAGATCCATGGTCTATGTTTATCCCATACAGCAACAGGCTTGATATTGTATGCAAAATTCAAAAATATTGCATTCACAATTAAGATAAACTTACAACAATAGACTATCATAAACGTGGTTTCCGCCGACGTCGACGGAGCATAATTGTTTGAAAAATTTATACTACTGAATAACAAGTACCTAAAGGTCGAGGCACCAGAAATATTACAAACATTACAAAAAACAATTAGGAGTAAAAAAAGGACTAAAGTTTATCTTACGTTTTGCAACATAAATACCTACTTATGTTGCACTTGTATCATGTAGACGTTTCTGCTTCTTTTGCCAGTATATTAGGTACATTTTTAGCTTTATCTTTTTAAAACCTAAGCGCTTCCCAGATTCCTCATTTGTGGTGGAATATCATTCCAGCATTTCGACGTAGCATATCGGAAGCTGCCTCTAAAGGCTGCTTATCTGTGCTTCTGCGTCGATAGCTGCGTCGAACACTGCCAGGGTTCACAAGAGCTCATACTTAATGCGCTCTTCAATTTATCCATTACACAAGCAGGCGCACCATGCCTTAAGACACCGAAAAGAAGGCATGCAAGATGGAGCTTACGCCTATGCCTCATCTTAAGGATAGAATGCGCGTTCAAGTAAGGTACCACGTGATCTCGAAACGGTATATCAAAACAGTAACGGACTCTCACATTTTTGACACGTTGAATTAATCTTTTTATTTTAGCAAGAAGCCGTGGACCAAGAACTTCTACCGTATAATTTAATTTTGACAAAAAGTGATTTAGTGAGTTGGACACGCAGTTAAGGGCCTCATTCTGTACAACATCTTTAACCTATAGAAGCATTTGCCAACAGATTCAGCGATATGTTCTTCGAAGCACAGATCGCAATCCATCTGCAAGCCTTACGGGCCTTGCAGACACGCTCAATTTGATCACCCATAAGCATAATACTTGCAGATAAGTTGAGGTTATGTATATCGTCAACATATATATGGAAATGACAGTAATTTATATGAAATTTGAGGTCTGGCGCATATAAAATGAGAAGTATTGGCCCTAAGATAGATCCTCATGGTACACCTCTGTTGACATACCTTTTGTACGGAGGAGCCACTGCTATGATGTGTGAGCTTAACATGATTGCTGAGATAGCTCTTAAACTACAAAAGCGCACGTATTGCATTGATGAATGATATCAGTATTTGAGCCCTCGGGAGAATCTTCTCGGAACTTTAGTACCTGAAAAGAGGAAGGGCAATGAAAATGATCAATGAGGCCGTTTGCCACGAGCCGGTTGAAGTACTCGTAACAAAATGGGTTTACATATCAGAAACATCCTGCTTTGCAACACTATGATGCAAGCTTCATCTTCCCATGGTTAACATAATGCATCAATTTTCCGGAGCCCAAGTAAAACACAAGAGCGTATCATTACGCGTCCAGTTTTCATAGTTTTTTTCTCAAATTACATCCATTTTCGTAATGCCGAGGTAATGAGCCATTGTCAGCGGTTGCGTTTACGTATCTGGCTATTGTTGGTGTTCTCTGGCTTTATCGCGTTGAGGAAATCTGAATTCAACATTAACTAGTGGAACTTAACTTTGTAACAAATGATAACATTGATGTAAGAACGAGCGAGCATGTTTTATCAAGCTATACGAAGATTCGATAGAAACGTCAAGAGTTTTTCGAGCTTCCCAGTGGTATTATTATGTCACTTGGGAAATAAATAAAGATTGCTTACTTGGAGCCAGAAAGGTTGGAAAAGACAACGAAACATAATCGACGTCTTGCTAGACAGCTAGCCGATTGAATGAATCCGAGATTAAGACGCGAAACGACCGAGTAAATAACATAAGGCGGCTATACCCTGTAGGATGAGATTAAGTCAGGTTTCTATTTACTTTAGGTTACCAGAAATTGACAAATATTGAACCCAATACCGACCAAGTGTTGCCTACCGCTACAGCAGCTACTTAGGTTACCAACGAACAAAAAATACACCTAATCCAGATTACTTCCTGCCCATTACGCTCTATAGGAACGCGGCCAAGTCAATGCTACCTGGATTTATCTGATCGAAGACCAACGCTAATGATGTCGGAGAGAGACAAAAAACCACAAATCCCTAGTTAGACAGAGATGGAAGGTTCCTTAGATGTAATTGAGGTAACCCCGGATGCAGTAATTGGAGGATGTGACGAAGGACCATGGTGAATAAAAAGTTGATGCTGAAATGATTGCTGGCAGATGTCTCTCCGGCGATTCGCTCGAGGCACTGTCACATCTAATTTACCTTCTGGGTAATTGTTAGAACGTTTTTTTATTTGTGCTTATATTCACAAGGTCAAGTCCTAATTTAAGAGACTACATATACATACATAACATAACGTCGGCCTCGGTGGCGTAGCTAGCGGATTCGATTCCCGCTGTGGAAGAAATGTTTGTATGTTCTACAATTATTTCTTCCGGGTCTGCGTCGTGTGGTACCATGGTACTCGCAGTTTCTGATACCCACGACACAGAGAATCCTAGTGTGGGGTCAGAACTATGTATGTTATTTATTGTTACTGTTGGATGTTATTTATTTAAATTATCACTCCCGTATCTAATGGGGGGGGGGGGGCAGGGCCACGAATAAGAAAATTTGCAGCCCCTACTGATGAAAAAGAGATTAATATTTGAAGATCCAAGGTCTAGATATCTTTTTAATATATTTTAAGGGAATCACATTCCATAATTTTATTATAGACCCCGGTTACTAACCTATACTATTAATCATCAAAATTATCATTAACAGACAATTATTTGTTGAACCTGTACTTACGTTCCAGTTAAACTATAATCTATCGTTCACTTTTCGATTAATTCCAGTTTTGCATGTAGATAACATCTTCATTGAGTGCTAGTCCCTCACGTTTCCATTTAAATTCCTGCTTCCAACATATTTCTGCAGTTCTGAATGTTCTAAGAAAATACTTTGTAAGTCACGAGTGATCTTACCATTATTATTGCTTTACTTACAAAAAGGTTATACAGAACAATAAAGGCCATCACAAACGTAGCTAAATGTACATGTTAATATACTATGTCTTTTGTGTGGGGTGACGAGAACGGATCAGATACGGAATGAATACGTTAGAGGAAGTTTGAAAGTAGCGCCTGTGACGGATAAGTTGAGGAGTAATAGATTAGCATGTCCTCACAAACTTGCATATTTATAATATAAAAAGAACTCAAATATTTACAGTAGTGCAAGTATGTAACTTACAGTAGTTGCATACAACTTGAACTACGTAGGTATACTTACATCATCATCATCTTCCTGCCCTTATCCCACGCTGTGGGGTCGGCACAGCATGATCCTTGGATCATGCTGTAAGAGTTTTGGCTAAGGTGTTTTATGACCGGCCGCCTGCCTGACGTCAACCCTCCTTGGGAATACTTGCTTATTGTATTTCATCATGTTGGAGGATTCTATCCCTAAGTTGACTTTTACGACATGCTCGGGGAGAGAAGCAGCTGGATGCATTCCATGTTTTTTCTTTCAGAGAAGTTATATACGTAGGTATACTTACATGTAGAGTAGGTATCTATTTATACCTAGCTATGGCAACAAGTCTTAGAGCACTGACCTCTAAGGCTACGAGATCTAGATTAGCTATCCTTCCGCGTTTTAATAAAGACGCTAGTTTCACTCGCATAGTATTATTATTATTATTTATTATTATTATTATTATTATTCAGCCGTTTTTGTCCCACTGCAGGGCAAAGGCCTCCCTTCCCTTTTTCCACTCTTCGCGATTTAACGCTGTGACAGGCCATGTGCCAAGGTGAGTGTCCAGCTCGTCCCGCCATCTCATCCTAGGTCTTCCACGTCGCCGCGTCGCGTTGTGTGGGGTCCACTCTGTGGTCCTCCTCGCCCACAAGTCGTTCGACATGCGGCAGACGTGTCCGGCCCAATTCCACTTCAGGCTGGCGGCTTTTTGACCAACGTCAACAATTCGGGTTTTGGAGCGTAGTATACTGTTCCGCACGCGGTCTGACAGTTTTATTCCTAAGATACTTCGCTCCATAGCCCTTTGGCAAACCCCAAGAGCGGACTTCTGACGTTTTGTCAAAGACCAAGTTTGAGCACCGTAGGTGAGGATGGGTAGAATGCGCACGTCCATGAGTTTCTTCTTAAGGGTGAGTGGTAATTTGCCCTTCATGAGGTCTTTCATTGACCAAAAGCTTTTCCAGGCGTTCTCTGTGCGTCTAGCAACCTCTTTTTCTGTTCTCGCCTGGAAAGAGACTATTTGGCCAAGGTAGAGATACTCATGGACGTACTTAACCCCCACACCTTCCACTTCTATCCTTCGTTTCGTGCTATTTGTCATGAGCTTGGTCTTTGACATATTCATCTTCAGTCCGACCTCGAGGCTCGCGTTGTTGAGTTCGTTGATCATCAAGCTAAGTTCGGACGCTGAGGAGGAGAATAAAACGATGTCATCGGCGAAACGCAGGTTTGTTAACCTATTGTCGCCGACGACAATTCCCCGTCCTACCCAGGTCGTCGCCAAGTTCCTGAAGACTTGTTCTAGGGTGGCCGTGAAAAGTTTAGGAGATAGCGGGTCGCCTTGCTTGACTCCTCGCTGTATGTGGAACGATGTACCTGCAGTGTGCAATTTAATAGCGGCGGTGCTGTTGGCGTAGATATTTCGTAAAAGTTGGATGTAAGTGGGTTCTATATTTTGATTTTCTAAGGTTTGGAATATTGAGCTATGATAGAGACTGTCAAAAGCTTTGGAGTAGTCTATGAAGGCAAGGTATAGTGGTATGTCGAATTCGGTGTGTTTTTCAATGATCTGGTTCAAGGATTGGAGGTGGTCAGTGGTGCTTAGACCTCGCCTGAAACCAGCCTGTTCTGCTGGCTGGTGTAAGTCCAAGTGGCCCGAGATTCGCTCTTCTATTACCTTAATAAAGGCTTTGTAAAGGTGTGAAACAAGGCTGATAGGTCGATAATTACTTATATCTGATTTATCTCCTTTCTTATAAAGTAAAATAATATTTGAATGACAGAAGTCTTTGGGGAATGATCCAGTTTTCAATATAAGGTTAAACAGATTTGTTAAATGAGGAAGAAGGGCTGGCTCGCCAATTTTTAAGGCTTCGGTCGTAATGCCATCGTGGCCAGGGCTTCTGCTGTACTTCATGCTCAAGAGCGCTCGATGCACTTCCAATTCGGTGATCGTTTCTACTTTTTCTGAGCATGAGTAAGCGGCTGTGGGCAATTGGCGAGTTATACCCGTGTTATCCGAATATAAATTCTTGTAAAATTCAGTACAAATGTTCAATACCTTCGTCCTATCACCCTGCTTCACACCATTGCTGTCCTTCAGGTTTCCCATAGCTGTTCTACCCTTCTCGGTGCCTCTAATGGCTGTTTTTAGGTTACGGTTACTTTCTAAAGCAGTTTGCACTAAATTAACGTTGTATTTTCGAATATCCTTGCGAATACTCCTTTTGACAGCTTTGTCTTTAATGGCATACTCCCGCGAATACAATGTCAATTTCTGCCTATCCTCGATGAGAGATTTAGTCTGGTCGCTTAGTTTACTTGTTTTATTTTTAGGTTTTTGAATTTTTTGGCTTGCCTTTTTAATGCTATTGTAAATATTATTATATTCAATTTGAACATCATCTAAATCTTGCAAGGGAAGAGAGCTAAAGCTGTTTTTAATTTCGAGAAGAAAGTCGTCTCTATTATGTAACAGACTAAGTTTATCAATGCGTTTAATTGAGCTTTTGATAATTTTGAGGCGATTTATTTTGAGATCAAAAGTTAGTGAAACACGTAAAGGACGGTGATCAGAACTAAATTTAAAGTTGTTTATAACCTCGACATTATTTATAATACGTTTGTCTGAGGAAAGGCAGAAATCAATTTCATTTTTGGTTGTTTTGTCGGATGAGTACCAGGTCCAGCGGCGCTGTGGCTTCTTGTAGAAGTAGCTGTTGCTAATGCTTAAAGTTTGACCAAAGGCAAACTGTAAAAGTCGAGTGCCGCGTTCGTTCCTGATTCCCAAACCGTATGGTCCAAGTATATTGGTATTATCAGTATCTAATCTTTTTCCTAATTTAGCGTTAAAATCTCCTAGAACCAGTGTCCAGGTACCTCTGTGCTCATCGCATGCTTTATTAAGAAGGTCGTAGAGGTCTTCGACCTCCTCATCTGGATGCGTAGAAGTTGGTGCATAGACCTGAATGATGGTCAGTGATTTTTTGTTAGTTATTCTAAATTTTAACAATGCTAAGCGGTCTGAAAAGGGTATAAATTCGTCTATATGGGTTTTCCATTTGTTGGAGACCAAGAATCCCACACCATTACGACTGCCTTCTCCTATGTAACAAAAAGTGTTGTTATTTCTTTCAAGGATCTCTTCTCCCTCTCTTCTAACTTCTGAAAGACCGATCACATCCCACTTTAGGTGTTGCAAAGCGTTTTCCAGTTCGACTAGACGTTCTTCGGTACGAAGTGTCCTGGCATTAAACGTGATAATATTCAGTTTATCGGAATCCATTTGACGAGCCGTGGTTGTCTGACAGTTGGACCTCACCCGGAGATTGTATGCGCCCCCTGCTCCAGAGGTTACCTGCCTACTGTCATCGGCGGTAATACCCCCAGAGACGCCGGGCACTTGGGGCCTGTTTCTTAGAGTGTACATTCATGGGAAGGGGTTTGGACCATAACCCACCACGCTGGTCCAGTGCGGGTTGGTGGGTGGAGCGTCAGAGCCTTGTTTGTTGATCGGCAGGGTGCACCGCTTGCAGGTAAGGTTGACTTGAGTCCCTAAGGTGTTGTTTGGGACCCCTTACATTAGCATAGAATAAATACTGTTTGTTGTGGAACTTGTTCTAATATCGGAGGCTCTTAGTATGGTGAACGGAAATCAAGATAGCAGTTTATTCTTATAGATGCTGGCACATGAAGTAAGGAGAAATTTGAAACGACAATCCACATAATAAATAATAGCACTAGCGTATCTTACTTATATTATAAAATTAAATGCGAAAGTTTGTGAGGGTGTTTGGATGTTTGTGCTTCAATCACGCCTAAACAGCTGAACGGTTTTGAATGAAACTTAAAATATACATAGTATATGTACTGGATTAACATATAGGCTATTTTTACCACGGTACCACACGAGTGAAGCCGCGGGCGGCAGGTAGTATAACATATAAAACTTACGTTACTGACTGAATGATTGACTGACCGACATTCAACGCACAGCCTAAAGCGTAAGCTCTAGAAGTATGAAGCTTGGTGGGTATTCTTCTTATGGTGCACTAACCCCCGAATACACAAACGCGACTCAGAGTTGAGCACGTCTCAAGTCACGGTTTTTTTGACAGTTTTTGATGAAAATCTGTCAAAACTCGTCACTTGAGACGTGCTCAACTCTGATATGCGTTTGCGTATTCGGGGGTTAGAAAGGAATTTCCAAAATTCGACTCCTAGAGATGATTAAGTTTGTATAAAAAATAAAACTCAACGCGGACGACCGTTTCTTTAGTTAATTCTTATAGATGTTGGTTGGCAGATAGCGAAGTAAGGAGATATTGAAACCGACAAATCTCTATTAGTGGTATGCAGTCCACAGTGACAGGAAACATTACTGGCTAAATAGTAGTTAGAATCAGCAATGTCAGTAGGTACCTACGTTTTATTGATTTCACGACACCTATGACTATTATTTCCACTATATTTTATTAAGCTTTTTCTTTGGTCTAAATTTTTCATAATTACTGGACCGTATCTCACCAAAACGGTTCTTCCATTTCTTTAACATTATGTTTATTCTCTATTTTAATTTCTTAGAATTCAGACAAATGGAGATCTGTGGTCTACCCATATGGGAAACAGGCGTTATGTAATGTATTAAATCAGTACTAACTTACCTTATTATAGTCGATCATCATCATCTTCCTGCCCTTATCCCATCCCCTATGTGGGGTCGGCACAGCATGATCCTTGGATCATGCTGTAAGTTTTGGTTAAGGTTTTACATAATATAATATAAGGTAGTAATTCTCAAAGGAAGTTTTTACGTGTGTTGTTTTATTCCAAAAGAAAGCAGGCAAGCAGACCCAGTTTTTTGACACCATTTCACAGCAAAAACCAGAGCTCGTAGCTATAAAAAGTCATAACCTAGTTTCCTAGCTTATTTTAGACGTGCTACCCATTTTTCGGTCAGGTATTTCGGAATTGTGGTTTCCACGTGGATTTTTCCCAGTTTTCGGGCTGCTGTTTCTACTAGAAAAATAACTTTATTTCTTGCTCACGATACTACATGAGTTAGAAACTATGTATAAAAATAAATTATTTATAAAACTAATCTAAGTACTTCATCCTTAAAAAGTTAGTTTGTATGAGCCAGTGGCCAACTCTTGTGACGGAGTTTTTAGGCCGCCTAAAGGCATCCTTCATAGTATTAAAAATATTACAAAATATAATAATATTATAAAACAACTTCTTGGAAGGGTTCATTTAAATCTACCAAAACACAATACTACTCGTAGACAACTGTAATAAGACGAACAGATATATCAAGTTTCCCCCATTTTCACCTAATAACAGATTATGTCGGCATTTCTTGCAGTAACATGTGACCAGTTTTTGGGAAAGAGATATTTGCGTGATTTTAATAGGTACATAACCTTGTTTCTATCACATGTTTATGACAATTATACAGATCAGGCAGTCGTTTATGACGGATTTCATACAGTCTGAGAGAGCGTTTGATCCACGACGACAGTACAGTACAGTCGCGAGCAAAGCATGGATAAGAGACACAGCAGGACCAAGCAGGCTAGCAAAATCGAAAGGAGGGTATACCCAGCAATGGGTGATACCAGGCTGAAATAATAATGATATAGAAGTTCTATTCAAATAGTCTGTTTTCGTCTTACTTTTAATAAGGCTTCCTTTAGTTGCCCTGTCATTTTAAAGTGTTTTGATATATGTACATTTTACTTCTTTGCTGGACTGGGATTAAAGAAAAAACATTACGTCCAGCTGCTTTTCTCCCCGAGCATGTCGTAAAAGTCGGCTAAGGGATACATAGTATCCTCTCCAACATGATGGACCATCTATATGGGCGATGGGCTGATGACCTGTCACCATGGTTCACCATCCATCTTGGGACTTTGAATCAGAAGTGACTTATGATTACTTGTGGTTCTACCTACTCCATTAGGGATACGGGCGTGATAATATGTATGTATGTAAATATGACCTCTGCCAAATAATTAATTCAGCCATTGAATACCTTACCTTATCTTCATGGTGTAGAGTTCAGTGCCTGAAATAAGAATTTAATACATATCTGTTTACGTCCTCCCCGAACCTGCTCATTTATTCCGAGCCACGAAAACCAGCGAAATCCTTCCAAGAATATTTGACGTTGAATTTTGCTCCAAAACGTTGCGCATTCGAAGAATATCAACTAGTATATTATTATGTTGATTCTGAGGAATCATCAAGCAAGTGCTAAATTCTGCTCTATTTTCAACCGCTTTGTGTAAGATATTTCTCGTTGCTCTATTTTCAACCGCTTTGTGAAATATTACGTCCGATAAATGTTCGTATTTATTCATCAGCATTATAAATAATCATTTGCTTCGCGCAACGTAATTTCAAAGGAAATCACACTCGTACCCTATAATAATAAGCCTTCATAGAAAAAAAAACCTTTACGAAAACTTGTAATTTCCTTTCAACTTCCATAGAAAATACATTGTTTGTTTGACACAGTTTACATTCTCGTAACCTCAGCGTAGACAATAACATGTTCACAGGGCATTACAAATATCTTAGGCCATCTGTGATCTATCCAATAGGTGCGATAGACTGGGAATTACCGGGCTTGTGTCTGTAGGTACATTAGAAACCAACTTTACAAAGTTTGTTACCAAATTGTGGTCAGTGAATGTAAGCAACACGTAATCGTTCGTGCTGGAAGGACAATGTCCAGCAGACTTCTAGGTATGTGCTTATGATTTTGAGAATGTTATTGTTATTTTTAGGGATAATTCAATCTACAGTGCTTTCGGTACTAGGGTCTCTGCAGACAACAGTTGTTATAGTTAGTACTGAACATCTATTCTGGCCAGAATATCTGGTTTCTGGAGATCAGAAAGATTAAATAATCGAAACAATCGTTCACATATTTGTGATATGGTTTTGGAATTTCTTTTTTATTTGGAACTTGTTTCAGTTTTGCCAGCTCAAAGTCTCGTAGAACTGCGATAATTTGCATCATTTACGTCGTGAGTGTCACAATGCTAAGTGTTCTCACAGCAGTATATTGAAAACAGATCAGTACATATCAGCTGCCAAGCTACAAAATCTGCCTTCAGACTAGCGCAAGAAATTCTTACTGATTACTTTCTGAACGGTGGTAGTTCAGAGAACTTCAATATCCGATCGCACCTTAGGGGCTTTCAACAGGCCAAATGTAGCTTTTAGAGCAATATCATGAAGGGTGACCAAAAACTCACAGGTATTGAATTCAGAGGGTATTGGCCAGTCAGAGGTAGCCCGACTATCTATCTGAAGGTCGTAGATTTCAATCCAAACCTTGCTAGTTTACATAACACTATCGGCACAGCACGGCATGCCCAAGGACGCCTCGGCATGCCTAAGGACGCCTCAGCAGTCTTCGGGTTGCTTCGGTAGCGTGCCCCGGCGCCCACTATTGGTACCTCGGCATGCCTAAAGACGCCTAAGGATCCCTTGGAATGTAGTTAGTGTGCGCCGTGTAACCTAGGTGTTTCCATCGGACTGTGTCAATGACATTACGTGCATGTATCGTGTCACTAATTACCTAGTCACTTATAATTGTTCATATCTGATGTTTTTTACGTAATAAATTATATACATTGTTCAATCGGAGTTTGTTGTTTTGTATTTGACATGATAATGGGAATTAGAAGCTGTGTCAATAGAACAATAAATAGATGAGCTATTAAATATTAGCGTGTAGGGAACGAAGAGTGTTCCTACATGTTTGACTGACCTCATAGCTCAGTAACGTAATGTAGACGTTCTCCGGCTAGGAGGAGTGACAATCTGAGAAAGGCTGCCGGCGGAGACTCAAGTTAAAAATAGGGTGCGATAGCGCTCACTAAGGAAGGCCTATGAATCCGAAAGTGAGGACGTGACAATGTGAAGATGTTTGTGTCAATCACGCCGTAATGGCTAAACAGATTAGAATGAAAATTGGAGGCTATATTATTTATCCCGATACCATGCGAGCGAAGCCGCGTACGGAAGCTAGTAATTTATAAATATTTGCAGCGCCATCTAGCTCCAAAATAAGCAAAGCTTGTACTATGGGAACCAGATGGCTGATAGACTACTTATATACTTTTTTGTAAATACATACCTACTTATAATACATAATATTACAACACCCAGTGACAATCGTACCCACTCCTCTTGCGTCTCAGCCGGGCACTTTTCCGCCACGCCACCGAGATAGGTAGTAATGAAGAGTTTTCAATTCTCGATCTAATATAAATAGTTCTAACAGTACCTAAAGATAAGCCAAAAGCTCGTAGTAAATAGGCTAAATTAGATTAATCCATATAAAGCTACTCACAAGGAAACTTTCCACTCAATTATCTCAAATTACTTCGAACGAAACTATTCCCTGGAAACTTATTCCTAAGGTCTCAGAACCTTACCGTTTCTAATTCCCTCTCAAAGTATTACACTTTACTATCGACCTTTAGGGTATTTGTCCACAGCCGGGACGTCGCCGATCAGTGCCTATATGACGGCGCTGAAGTACCTCGGGGGTCCAACGCGCGTCCGTCATCCGAGGAACCATCATCCAGTACCTACTCTCTTTTCTCTGTGACGGTAGCTGTAGACAAACGCTCTTATTTCCGTCATCCCTCGTTCCACTTGCCATCGAAAACAATTGACAGCTGACAGTTCCATTACTCTTCAATTCTCGAGACATGTTTTTTCTGTGACAACTTGCTCAATAGAATTGCTAAGTGAAATGTAGTGGAGTAATTCATTATTATCTGTTCGACTGGTTTGAAGTGGCATTTGAGTTGTCCTACGTCGATGGAACACGTCGGATTTATAAAACACTAGCTGCTGCCGGCGGCTTTGTTCGCATGGTACCCGAATAAAAGGTGGAACAATATAAAAGTACCCTCAGTTGGCTCTGAACCTTTGGTTTTATTTTATTTACAACATATTATCACCATCCTTGCAGCTTAGTCGGCCTTATCCGCAGAAAAGTATGTTATTCCGGCATTCGTACTATGTAAAAGTTGCCTCCTGCCGCTCTGTATAAATCATCTACTATAGATGGCAAAAGGCCTAGCTGCGATAGATATTCATCAACATGCATCAAATAATATTCTATTCTTTTTTAGCCTATTAAACTAACACTCTTTAAATTACCCAAAGTCTACGCAGTAACTGTAACTCAATTTGCAAGTTTATACAATTCAAATTGAAAATTAAATTCCATACAATAATACAGCCCTCAGGCTAATCCAATTATCCGGCCCTTGGGACTATTATTATGGACTTTCGGCGCTCGGCCCGGAATATTATGAATAGGTAAATCCTTAGCGACTTATTTTTAATCTAAATATATAAAATTATTGCGTTACTCCCTGACTGTTAATCAACGCACAGACGCACACCTAAACTATAAATCCTAGAAGCAAAAAAAATCGGGTTTATTCCTCTTATGGTGGAGGGGTGGATTAAGATTGAAATTTCTGAAATTTAACTCGTATGCGGACATAATCCCGGGGCGTTTTACTGTTATTCAGTATTACCTGAAGTTCATACTTCAGTCCATTTTGGGACTTTGAATCAGGAGTGGCCGCAAGTTTTCTTATGATTACTTGTGGCGTGGTAATATTATGTATGTATGTTTCTTGCAGTTGCTATTCTGCTTGCTTCTGACATCAAACCCTGACCCCCTTCTAGGATTCCCAGTGTCTTATCACAAGACAAGCCCACCAAGTCACACCGTATCAAATGACTTGGCTAACCGAGGAACCGAGTTGACTGCAACGGTCGCCCTTGACTCAGCCGATCAGCCATGCTCGGCAGAAACTAATCACTTTTCATTAGACACAGTTGCCCCATTAGTATGCTTTTTGTCTATCGTTGCGAGTAAAAACTTGCGGTTTTGAATAGCTTTCTCTGTTCTCATGGTCTTTTTATAGGGTTCCGTACCCGAATGGTGCCAACGTGACCCTATTACAAGCTTTCGCTGTCCGTCCGTCCGTCTGTCTGTCAGCGGGCTGTATCTCATGAACCGTAATAGGCAGAATTAAAATTTTCACAGAGTGTGTATTTCTATTGCCACTATAGCAGTACGTTGGTACGGAACCCTTCGTGTGCGGATTCGACTCGCACTTGACTGGTTTTTTTTTACTTCGCGTTTTCGCTGGCCTCTTTTATAGGCCAGTGGAATAAATAATAATTGTTAGTAGTAATTTTCCGAAAGTACAAATCCAATGGTGCAGGCTTTCAAAACAATATTCTCAAATAGGTGAAGGAAAACTTTTAGGAAACCCGGTCAACTGTGATATTGACCATATACTTCCTGTAGATAAGGCCGACTAAACTGAAAAGATGGTATAGGTGCTGGGCAACCCTACCCTGTCTAAAATTGTCGAGGTCACAGCGTCCCATCAATGCAGGCTGAAGTTGTTTCCTGGCGCAGTACAAGTCATCTAGTATAACTATTTAGTTAGTATAATATAAATATTTGTGGACATTTCATACAGCGCCAAACTAAGCAAAAGTTGTATTATGAGAACCAATAACTGATAGAATACTTAATACAACACCCAGACCCGAAAGAAGTATTTGCAAAATATGAAAAAAAAAACCCGCAGTGGGAATCGAACCCGTGCCTCTTGCGTCGCAGTCGAGCACTCGCCCGCCACGCCACTGAGGTCGTTTAAAGTAGTAATAGTAAAGGCATCAAATTGCCTCTTCAATGGTATGATACCTACTGAAATATGATATTTTGCGTAACAAGAAAGCACCATGTTTTTTCGTTAAATTGCTGTAGCTAATGGACGAAAGGGATCCTGAAACTGAAACCGACAGTTAATGTTTACACCGCTTTCTTGATGTTCTCAGAGAGCCTTACCCCCGAATACTCAAACGTGACTCAGAGTTGAGCACGTTTCAAATCACGGTTTTTGATGAAAATCTGCCAAAAATTCGACACTTGAGTCGCGTTTGAGTATTCGAGGGTTAGTAGTATAATACTTACGGAGTATCCGCTTGTTGCTCCGTTCATGTGGTAACTCAAAAAAAATCCTACTTTATTATAAATGTAAAAGTTTGTGAGGATGTTTGTATGTATGTGTCTCAATCACGCCTAAGTGGCTAAACGGATTTGAATGAAACTTGAAGTAGAAATAGCACTTGTGCTGGAGTAATATACAGGATTTCCCAAAAAATAGTGTCAAGCAGAAGTCCAGAGATAGAGCATCCTATGGGGAATTAAAAATAATAATAACGAAACATTTATTAACAAAAATAAACTTACGGCGGCGTAGTTGAGGCACAAAAATCGTCAAATCCTCACAAACTTTTGCATTCATACGAGCAAAACAATAGTAAATTTCAGTGTTTCTTACAAATAAAACCTATCTTCAAACATACGTACATAATATTATCACGCCTGTATCCGTAATGGGGTGGGCAGAGCCACAAGTAAACGTAAGAAGACTTGCAGCCACTTCTGATTTAGTCCTAAAATGGATATGGTGAACCATGCTGACAGGTGATCAGCCCTTAGTCGACTTTACGACATGCTCGGGGAGAGAAGCAGCTGGACGCATTCTATGCTTTTTCTTTACTTCCAGTCCAGAAGAGAAATAAATCAGAGAAAAATCGTATAAGCCAATCTATCTTCAGAAAATACTAATTTACCTGTTCTTTTTCTCGATCACTATCAGTCATCAGTATACAAGTATTACATTTAGCTGTTTGGCAATTACTTACTACCTAGTAATTTTCACCGCTCCAGCGCACGCCAATCGTTTACAATAATGCAATTAGTTCTTTTGGACATTATTGTTTCGATTTCACATTCGATTTACTTATTCTGCCCGCACTTTATATTTGGAAATGTAATTGTTGGTTGATATTGTGAAATACGAGATAGTGTGACGCAAAACTTGTCTCTATGCAGGTTTTATCACAACGTGTTAGCTGCTCTTTCGAACAGTTTATTTAATTCATTTTTGTTTTTTACAGGTAAAACAACTTTCAAATTTGGAAGGCTTATCAGGTAAAAATTTAATGCCCGATTTCGATATTCCATTGCTATCCGTCGTCCGCTACTAGAATCTTGGAACATGACATAAGACATTTTTCTATGCCCTATCAAAAGGCAAATATTCCTCAAATAAACCATGTTTCGGTGTTTATATTATGCCGGTATTTGAATTTTGTTATATAGGACCCAAATATCGATATTTCAACGATATCGATAAATATCGCTCAACCCTAATTTTCTCAGTCCATGCGAATCGTAGTAAAATGTTTGGGTAAGCTTACTTTACAACTATTGCTTTCTTTCCGAAATTCACTTTCGTGTTACAGTCTACCTACAGCATAAATCCACTTGTCCCATGCAGCCATAATAAATCTAATCCCTGAAGCTTTACGTGTTCTTTGCCTTGACATTGACTATGGCCCTTTCGAACCCTTGCAAGGCCAGTGTAAAAAAACCTCTCACATTCACATACAATCGTATCAAATCTTTGATTCCGAGGGGTCTCATAAGCTGGTTGAAAAATAGAATCGGATTACTGAGTGTTATATCCGTTTGATCCATCACTTTGTTGTCTTCGACCCTTGGTTTCACCGAAAGTTGTTAAATTTTGAATGGAAAGTACAAAGGTTTTTATACAACGTGTAACATAATGTCCCTATAAGCCCGAAAGGGGTGTATTCAGACCGAGCACTTGAATACATTGACGTGTGCAAAAGTTCAATACATCATATTTGAAATTCCAATACAATTAAAAACAAATTATTTCATGAGAAATTTGTGACAACCCTATGTGTTTGTTTACCATTTGCGTAGGTAACAAACACACGCCCACCCTCCTATCGCGTCGGACCCACACATACGCAGACAATTGAACGCGCGGCAAGTTTCAAAAAGTACCTAGGTGTAATCACCAAAGTTTTCGTAAGAATTTGCAATTTTTTTAATTCTACGTAGAAATTAAAGTCGAAGATTAAAATCACGATATCTTTCACACATAAAAAAACAACTACCTACCTACATCTACCTAGGTAGTTACCTAAGGACCTAGGTACAGGAAAAGTTAAGTTATACCTTTTCTCCCTTCTTCTTGGTTGGCTCGGAACACGGCTAATTGACATGGTAGGTATGTAGGTACCTAGGTTGGTATTACTGGTACACATTCACATTCACAATCACAAAATTATTTTTGTCATTTTTTATTAGTAAGCTAGGTACTAATGGGGTACCTACTAGGTAGGGTGATAGGTTAGGTACCTATCATCATACCTACCTATCACTGAATTTTATCACTGTTGACACACACAGTAGGCACTCGGTATCCATCAAAAGGAAGTAGGTACAACACACCACCGAATTCCCGGTCTTCCCTCACTGGTGCGCCGGTGGAAAGATCCCGTCGAGAGAAGACGGTTCACCAATCCCAGAAAATAGCCCGTAAGATGGCAATGGCCGCCCTGGATAACGCTCTCTGTAGAGCTGACGCGCCGCTACTAAGTAGCTACTAACACACACACACAACACCATATCATAATACTCACCGTTTGAGTACAAAGCCGACATCGTATCGTTAATTAGTTACGCGAACCGAGAGATTGCTTGTTGCAGTTGTTACAAGGAACGAATGCTAATTGCGACTGATAAAAACCGATCTGTTTTGCGACCAAAAGTAGGTACCTATTGCCGAAAGCCGAATTTTTAGGGTTCCTTGTCTGGGGTAACCCACTAAATACCGATTGGGAAAAAAAAGGAAAAAAAACTTCACCATACATCTACTACTACTACTACTACTGTCGTCGTGTCCGTGTCGCTAGCTCTTTTGAACCAGTGTGGTGGAAGGATTAGTGTGCACCTTGAAGGTTCCTTTCGTACACTTTGACACACGTCTATGACATGCCTGGTTTCCTCACGAGGTTTTCCTTCACCTCTTGAGAGCATTGATATTGCACACATAAATTTCGAATCGAAAAATCCATAGATTCGAACTCACGACTTAAGGATGGGAAGGCGGGGTTCATACCAATATGCTACCATGTGCTCCATCCCCATTTGCTACTAGGTACCTACCTACTTACATAATAACCTACCAACAATTACGTAGTTCAATCAAGAAAAGTAAAAAACAAATAAACCTACGGAACCAATTTGATTTTATTAAACAAACGCTTGCGGTGCGGTGTCGGTTGACGGTTGCGGATTTTGAATTTAGCAAAGGCACCGACAGCCAATTAGGGCAAGGTGCCATCCCACTTATTGTTGTTGTTGTTTCAATGCAACCAATGACAAATAGGCTGTTCACGATGAAAATGAAGATTAGTAAGACAGATAAGTCACAACCTTTGACTTTAGTGCCCAAGTAGGTAGGTACAAAATTGCATTGAAAAATGCTCCAATGAATATTGGAATAATACATCGTTGGAAAAACTAAAGTGGAATAGGGTCACGGCTTTATCCTCAGGCACGGTAGACCTCTTCTCATACTTCTTGTTACCTACTCAAGATGCTTTTAAGGCCCGAGTAGGTAGGTACAAAATTGAGTAGGTATCACGGCTTTATCCTCAGGCACGGTAGACATCCTCTCACACTCCTTGGCACCCACTGAGGATACCTTTAAGGCCCGAGTAGGTAGGTACAAAATTGAGTAGGTAAGGTACCTATCTCCTATACTAGGTACTTAACAAAGAGATCTGAAAGGATGTTTACGGTGCCTAGGGATTTTAGTCGTGATGTGACCTTACATTTTAATTACCAATAAATACCAAGGTCACCTCGTTATTAGGTAAGTAGGTAGGCATTTTACTAATGGTGTCTGTTCTGTTACCTGTTTCATCTAGAGTTCACACTTAAAGGTCAAAAAACAGCTGTAAATAGGGATGCCTCATGTTGTGTCAAGTTACGTATTGGAGCAAAGTTTAAGAGACATTTCATGAATGAAAACCTTTGAAATTTTAAAAGTCGTTGAACAAACGTTGTTCGCAATGACGTATAGAACACCCCCGTTTCGGGCTTATAGGGACATTATGTTACACGTTGTATAAATGAATAATGCATGAATGTTGAGAACCGTTTTTAGATTTACCCCTTCATTAGAACTGACTGGCCCACTGACTGGTAATCAACGCACATCCTTGTTGAATTTCGAATAATTCCGCCTTAGTAGTGGTTTTGCTATAAAAGGAAACAATCTTCTAAATTTCAGCTTTCTAGCTTCAGTAGATTGGCCTGAGCGTTGCTGGCTAAGAGCAGATTTCACCATTCAAACTGAACGGGGCGTTTAGCTTCTGAATCGAGTTCAAAATTTGTCTCTGCTAAGAGTTTTCATACAATTCAACATCTCTTGAACTCGTCTTACGCCTGTCAATTTGGTGAAATCTTAGACGATTCACGGAAAATGCTGTAATACGACAATCCATGACTAAATATCGTGGATCGTGAGGTTCTGCCATGACTATAGGCGCAGAGTAACTAATAGTTGGCTAAAGCGTGAAGTTCTAATGCACATCGCGGTATTTGATATTTTCTGTTCTTTTGCAATAGGTTGGAGAACAGTCACGTTTGTGAAGTTTGGTTTATAGCTTATTCTCTTTTGAGGATTGCGAAAGTCTACATAGTGAAGATGGGAATAGCATTGTCTGACACTGTGTTTTATACATTATCATTGTTTTAAACGCGTAGGTTATTTAAAGGTTAAAGTTTATCAAATACTTATTTCAGAATAGGCTTATTTAGGTTTAGGTTTAGGTTTAGGTCGATTCCTTGTTCATTTTACGCTAAAAAGCAAATCTTTTAAAACAAATAACAAAGAAAATTTTCATTTTGTTAGGGCTCATTAAATTTGATGTTCAGAAATCCAAGAAACTGTGAAGGTCACTCAAGGAACGATCTTATTCATTAAATAAGAATCAAAGACAAATCCTCAAGTTATTCCAGGCAACTTCGCTCGTTACAGAAAAGGTTTCATCCCTAAGGTTTTATCTGAATCATAAATCTGTAAATTTTGGAATTGAGACTCAATTTCAAAATGTACAGTACAGATTCAAGCTCTGATTTTCTAAAATAAAGATATTGTTGTTTATGATTTGGACTTAAAGTTGCTTTGTAAGGCTAATTGTATGTTTAATATGTTTAATAATCTTCGTTAATCTATTAAAGTTGTTGCTAGTAAGTCAAACCAATTTGTCGGAATTTTCCCTCTTCAGTTTATTTTTTGTTCAGCCTTTGCTCAGCCCAGCTCTCTATTTAAAATAGATAGCAGTTTTATCCACCGCATTGTCCACGTGAGCATGCGATATTGCAAAATATTTATCCATCCCACACGATGTGGTAACACCATCATAGCATCACAACCAACAATAGTCCAACGACCCGATTCACACTGAACACTCTCCATTACCGCTATATTTAGGCGACAACAATTAATTATGCATTAGAGAGAGCAGTGGACTCGATGGAAAGCGATAAGGCTACGCAACGAGATGTGATATACTTTTACTCGAGGACTTATTAACCTAGATGTTTGAGACCTGCAATTAAACCGTGAAGAGAAACAAGAAAGTGTCGCTCTGGAATCTGAGAGGCTTAACTGTTGAATTTTATTACGACAGGTTTACTTTAGGGTATCTTAAGATGCTTTGAGCTGAACATGAAAACTAAGGGTCTCGTTCACTACCTTTGCCCATCGCCGGACCAACCACCCCAGCAAAAAAGAGCAAAGCAAATGACAAATTTATTGCTTTGCTTTTTCTGTGTGTGCCAGGCTTTGATTATAAAAGGTGCCAGGGTTGTGCCGATCGTAATTTGTCCACAGTACTTACATTTTATTGGCGACAATTAATATTTGCAAAAGCTTTAGCGGAAGTGTCAAACGTGCCATAAGCTTGGTAAAAGTAGGGTCAATTCAAAATAAGGAAAAGACAAATCTGGGCTACCAATACGAATACAACTAGACCAAATCTGTTACTTAATTACATGTTCCACATTTAATGCATCTCATTAACGTCACTAGAGTTGGCCACTAGCTCATACGAGCATACATATTAACATGTTCGCTCCTTTTGGTGCTGTCGTTACTGTATACATTTATCAGTGTTATTTGTAAAAACTTTGCGGGCCGTTAGCAGCTAGGGCACTGCTAAAAAAATTGTTATTCATAATCGACGACCTCGGTGGTAGAGCGGGCGAGTGCTCGGCTGAGACACAAGAGGCGCGCGTACGAAGTCGCGGGCAACAGCTAGTTGGTAATAAAAGAACCAGTAAAAATGTTATGTAAAACGGAAATGGATACATATGTCAAAGTAACAAAAAAAATCTCGTGAATTGGACAAGCTTGCAAGTGCAAACAACTTTCAGTTGGGATAGTTTCTGTTGTTCGAATTTGAATTGAGTTACACTTGTGTTGCGTAAGGGCTTTGACTTGTTTGGATTAGATAGTTGAAATGTATGTGACAGGTACAACTGTCTTGCTATGATTGTAAATCCATTGGATTTTGACAAATAAAGTGTCTTCGGATTCGTCTGGACGACGAGAATGTCATAGTCTTTAAGAAGTGTTAAAAAATCCAACATGGCTGCTGTAGGAAGCCATTTTCAATTTATTATTTTGACCACGATGGGTTGATTGCCTGTCACCATGGTTCACCATATCCATCTTGGGACTCTTGGATCAGGAGTGGCTGCAAGTGTTCTTATAATTACTTGTGCCTCTGCTTACCCCATTAGGGATAATATGTTTGTATGTATTATTGTAAAAAATATCCAGGTTATATGATTTAGCCAACTCGTTATATAGACGACACATATTGGGAATAGGAGTGTGGGATAATATATTGTTTTTTACACTTGTATAAACTACTACTTGTGTACTTAGTGCTCTCAGCAGCAGGAGAGCACTGGTGGTCGAGTTAGTAATGATCCTAAGGTCTCTTCTTTTTAAGGTGATCTTAAGGTCCTTCCGATCCTAAGTGTATGTACCAATGGATTTTTCTGTGCGAAAAATTTATTTGCGCTATACCAGTAGGTATTCTCAAACGGTGAAGGAAAACATCGTGAGGAAACCCGCGGCTTAGTCATCTCCGAGCGTTTTGACCATGTCTTTCCTGTGGACAAGGCCGACTAAGCTGAGAGGATGGAATAGGTGCTGCGCAAGCCTACTCCATCTTAATTCATCCCGGGCACTACAGCGTCCCGTCTGTGAAGGTAAAAGTTGCCTACTGACGCTGTATAAATCATCTACTATAGATGGTAAAGTAAAGGCCTTAGTTTTTTGTGTACTTTGTACATTATGTCCATGTTAATCCTCGAACCCGGTCTTAAACACACGGACGTCGATAATATATGCGATTATAAAAATGCAGTAACGCATTGCACGGAAGTTCATTAATTGTTCAGTTTCTTTTATGTATCACTGTTATTTCACTTTTACTTTTTTATTTCCTTGATGTTCAAGTCTTGAAGCAGCGACTACAATTTATAAAGTTATACATATTATCACGCCTGTTTCCCATAGGGGTAGGCAGAGACCACGGATCTCCGTTTGCTACTGTACTTGTGAATACTTTTTGAATACGGTACCATTGGAAGAGGAAGACCTAGGCGTACGAACCTGGATTCAATTTTAGATAAACTAGCTTTCGCCAGCGGCTTCACTCGCGTGGTATCCGGACGAAAAGTAGCCTATATGTTATTCCAGCACACATACTATGTACATTCAAAGTTCATTCAAATCCGTCCAGCCGTTACGGCGTGATTGAGGCACCACCCACACATCCTCACAAACTTTCGCATTTATAATATTAGAAGAATATTTGTGGACATTTCACACAGCGCCATCTAGCCCCAAACTCAACAAAACTTGTACCATGGGTACCAGATGGCTGATAGAATACATTTTTTTTTATAAATACATACTTATACTCGTAATACTACAACACCCAGACCCCGAAGAAATATTTGCAGAACATTCCTCCCGTAGCGGAGGTCGAACCCGCGCTTCTTGCGTCTCAGCCCCGCCACGCCACCGAGGTCGTCTAATTGGTGACGTTTTGTACAAGGCCAGGTCAGCAGTACCCTGAATCGACGAGCATGCATGGAGAATTTGATGAGAGGGAATTATGCGAGAGTAGTCAGGACCGTACAAGTTTATTCCCTATTCAATTAGCTTCTTCAGTATTAGCCATCTTTTGACAGAATAGAAACAGTTCTAAGATTTTTTGTTCTTGGCCTCGCCCTAAAACGATTTGTGAATGCTAGTTCGTTAGTTAGTCGTCGTGACGTGAATAAAACGCTTTATAAACAGGTGTACCTTATTGGTTTTTGTTCAGCGAAACTAACGAACGACTAAATGAGGTTGTCTGATGACCTCGGTGACGTGGTGGGCGAGTGCTCGGCTGAGACGCAAGAGGTGCGGGTTCGATTCCCGCTACGGGAGGAATGTTATAATGCAATAAATGTAATATGTAAATATAAATGCAAATATTTGTGCCCATAGTACAAGCTTTGTTTAGTTTGGGGCTAGATGACGCTGTGTAAGCTGTCCAAAAGTATTTATTTATTTATATAGCACTTAAAAATCCTGCTTTACTAATAGGGTTTTTATTCAAATGTTATTTTTTTTCCTAAAAATATTCAGCCTAAAGCTTCAGAAGTATAAATCTCAATTGGAGCATGTCACCAACATTTCGGCCATAAATATTCATACAAGTCACTTGTACAATACCGACAAAACCTGCCCCGAAAACAGTCTAAAATCCCATCAATCATCAGCCTAGTCGTAACTGAGTATTTTACACGTCGGACAAAGGGTACTTATGTGGATCAAAGTTTCAAGCTTCAAGACCATCGATCAGGATACTAATTGGTGCCGGGTTTTATTGTTGTATGAATACTTTCTATAGAAAGTGCTACAGTAAACTGTGAGCATGATGATCACTTGATGAAATTGGTGCTATTATTGGTATTTTGTTGTGTTGTGAAGGTATGTTAAGATGGTTCGGTCATGTAGAAAGGATGAATGAAAGAAGATAAACGGAGCAGGTGGATGACAGGCGCGGTCCGAAGGGGTGGGGGGGAGGGTCACAGGGGACATGACCCCCCCCCCCTAAAATCGTACAAGTCAAATTGAAAAATCGTCTGAAAATTTACAAAATAAAAAGCATTTTTCTGCCCCTAGCCGCGATGCCAATAAAAATAAAAGGCTTCCATTTGTTTTATAATATGTGCAATAAAAATATGTATTGTGAAAAATAAACTGATCTACTCGACATAATTCTATTATTAGTAACCCCCTCCAAAATTACAGGCTGCAACCGCGTCTGGTGTATGAGGAGTGTGTGAATGGTACCGTTGGAAGGGGAAGACCTCAGCGCACGTACCTGGACGGCAAACGACACTGCACGATAAATCGGCGACGGTTTGGAAAAGGGCCAGGTCAAAAGTATTCTAAACCGACGAGCATGCATAAGGAATGTAATAAGAGTGAATGAAGCGAAAGAATCGTTTAGCAAATGGAGATCCGTGATCTCTGCCTACCCTTATGGGGGACAGGCGTGATTTTATGTACCTACTAGCTGCACGACTTCGCTCGTGTGGTACCCGGGTAAAAATAGCCTATATGTTAATCCAGTACATGTACTATGTATACCTATTCTAAGTTCCATTCAAATCCGTTCAGCCGTTTAGGCGTGATTGAGGCACAAACATCCTCACAAACTGTCACATTTATAATATAACTAGATGGCAGCACAGGTAAAGTTAGCACGCGCTATTGTTGCGTTTTGAGCTTCACGCCGGTAATTTCAAGCAAACTAAAGATTTTCAATTTATAATATAAGTAAGATATAGTAATAGTAAGAAGTAAGATAGTAGCGTGTATTGTATGTATGTATGTGATTTTTATTATTTATCTCGTAACTTTCTATAACCATGCTTCAAAAATAATATTGTATAGTAGTTGTATAAATTATCTTTTTCCACGTGGGTGCATAATCAATTCACATTCTGAGCGATGACATGGAAAAATCAATTTTTCACGGTTGTGTTACCATATTTCTATTTACCCTAACTGCCTTTGTTTCGCGGCGGTTTCATTCGTCCCTTTCATAATATTTGTTAATATTTTACCTCATCACTGTTATTGATTGAAATATATAAAAATCAATTGCTGTTCGTTTGTCTCTCTAAAACTCGAAAACGGCTTGGCCGGTTTAGCTGAGTTTGGTTTTGTAATGTTTGTTGTAGTCCAGGGAAGGCTTAAACGGTGAAAAAAATAGTATAATGTACCAGGTACCGCGCGAGCGAAGCCGCGGGCGGCAGCTAGTTATTGATAATTTAATGTTATTATTTTTAAATGACCAGTTATTTAATTCCTTATCAAACTTTACTTTTACTTACAACCCCATTACAGTGAGCTTAGTTAAAATATTGACATTCTTGCTATATAGTTTCTGTTTCAGTAAATGTACCAAAGTAATTGTTCTGCTCGTTACTGGGGACCGGGTCATTGAACTTGGGACTAATTTGTTGAACTGTGACTACATTCTATATTTATTTGACTTCACCAAGATAATAGTACTGTATAATGTGAATCTGCATATATTAAACACTAGCTTCCACCCGCGGCTTCGCTTGTGTGGTACCAGGATAAAAAATAGCCTATATGTTATTCCAGCACACATACTATGTATATTCCTAGTTTCATTCAAATCCGTTCATCCGTTACGACGTGATTATGGCACAAACATACATCGTCACATCCACACATCCTCACAAACTTTCGCATTTATAATGTTAATAGGATAGAGGGAAATGGAAGAAAAACACATGCTGTGCCGACGACCCCACACAAGTGAACTGATTACGGATGAACGGATTAAGACAAAATTTGCTACAGAGGTAGATTATACACTGGAATAACATATAAGTTGTCTGTGCAGTTAATGCTAGAAATAAATTATGTTGACTCATATTTTAAAACATGCATATCATTGTTTAACTCCCTAGTTTAATCCGCAAACAGATTGGTCCGCTTCCGTTGTGAAATGTCGCAAGAGCGTCGCACCGAATCTGGGCCAGGGTTGATTCGTTAGCGCGAGCTGGTTGCCTAGTGTCCCAGAACCAGGCTCTCTTAATTAGTGGTCTAGGTTCGGGACCAAGGTACGTGATTCTGAAAACAAATGACGGAGGAAAACTTTTGCTAAAAGGGATAGTGAAAAAATATAACTTCGTATACTGCCAATCACTTCTCCGCTGGACTGTAAGTAAAGAAAACATAGAATGCGTCCAGCTGCCTCTCGCCCCGAGCATGTCGTAAAAGTCGACTAAGGGATAGTATCCTCTCCAACATGATGGACCATCTATATAGGCGATGGGCTGATCACCTGTCACCATGGTTCACCATATACATCCTGGGACTTTGAATCAGGAGTGACTGCAAGTTTTCTTATGATCACTTGTGGCTCTGCCGAAACCCATAAGGGATACAGGTGTGATAATATGTATGTATGTACTGCCAATCAACAATCAACAGATGTATCCGCGATTGGCATTTTTTTATTCTAACTTGATATGGAAATACCGTGTGTATGTATTTATATAAATTATCCATTGCAGACAAGTTAATTTTGGTCTGGTATTTTCTCCAAAATTAGCCCTAAAGTCAGAGCACAATTTAATCAGATATTGAGCACATTGGGAAATTGGCATTGTGGCTTGCGCCAATATTTCCAATTATCTGATAAGCTAGAAATCTGGATTGATACGCTCCAATATGTGTTTTCCGCGTACATGCATATACAAACTGTGTAATAAATTTTCGGCAACAAATAATTATAATGTTCATAATATTACAATAGTAAATATACTTCTCTGCTGGACTGGGAGTAAAGAAATAATATAGTAAACGTCCAGCTTCTTCTCTCTCCAAACATGTCGTAAAAAAGGATACTATCCCTAAGTCGACACTTAGGGATAGTATCCTCCCAACATGATGGACCATCCATATGGCCGATGGGCTGATAACCTCTCACCACACCATATCCACCGTGGGACTTTGAATCAGGAGTGGCTGCAAGTTTTCTTATGATTACTTTAGCTCTGCTTATCCTATTAGGGATGCGGGCGTGATAATATCTATCTATGTATGTAGAATAATAAAATCGATTACAGGGGGCTATGCTTGGGGTTTCCACACGTGAAACCCTCTTGAATCCAAAACAGATACATCCGTAGGATAATTACAGTCACCGGCATAGCTCTTAGAATGAGCAAGTTGAATGCCACTTCATGGGTAGATATAATTAAGTTCTCGAATGGCGGCCGCGAACCGCTAAACAAAGTTTAGGACGGGCCCCTATCCGATGGATCGATAATAAAGTAAATGTTGCGGATTTATGGTAAATGGAGGCAGCACAAAATAGTTTGTCCCGAAAGATAGGAAGCCTAATGTCCAGCAATGGACTTTTTATAATAAAATAATGACACATGAGATTCATGCCTACTAACATTTTCTGTTCTTACTCCACATTATGAAGCTAACACTTCAAAAAAAAACGTAAACAGAACAGCTATAGCGAATAGCAACACTACTTTCCTTTCATACCCAAGTCGTAATGAAGGTACTCTGCCACGCTAGCTTCATTTAGACAAAGGCACATTGAACTGAAGCTAGCTGAATCAGGCAAGTCAATGGTTTCACTTCTATTATTACTTCTATCTAAAAAATAAAACTGTTACAACTCTGACTGATTGATAATAATTAACGAACAAAAACGCATAAGTCCTAGAAGCTTGATACTTGGAGGGTATAGGTTTGACCACCTCGGTGGCGAGGCGGGCGAGTGTTCGGCTGATACGCAAGAGGAGCGGGTTTTATTCCCGCTACGGGAGAAATGTTTGTATGTTCTGCAAATATATATTCCGGGTCTGGGTTTTGTAGTGTTATGGTACTTACAAAAAAAAGTAATAAAGTATTTTATCAGCCCTTTGGTGCCCATAGTAGGTACAAGCTTTGCTTAGTTTGGGGTTAGATGGCGCTGTGTGAAATGTCCACATTTATTTATTTATTTTTATATTCCTTTTGTATAGAGGTGCATTAGAAATAGAAATAAGTATCTAACTTGCATTCCTGAAGAGAAGTTGATTGTATGAAAACTACATTCATCGCGGATAAAATCGCGGGGTGTTCTACTAGTTACTCATATTGTTCTGTGCCCTTTTGCAGACTTGAGCTTTTGACGCCATAAATAATGCGTGGAGAAAAAAATAACGCTTTCATACGTAACTTGTCGGGATGTGTTAAATGTCATATCTTTTGATGATAAGTGTATGCAAATGCTGACGATAATTACGTGTGTTTTGAATGCAAAATATCTGTTATCTCACAGACAGTGTTATCTGTCTCATTCGATGGTTCGGTCTATACAGTCATTTCAGCCATGTCTTACAATATGTTTCTTCTCTTCAAACTTTGGTTGAAGCTTAGTGTTCGTACAAAGAGTGTCTTAAAAAATTACTTTCTTTACTGTTCTAGCAAAAACAAGCGTTACGCTGCTCTCATTACACAGTGACCGATTATCAGGAAGACCAGAAGCAACGAAACTGGCATAACTTTCGCTCGGTCCGATAAACAAACGGGCTGGAGTTCGGTGAGGCGTTGCATTTGCTTAACTATTCATTTAAAGCCATGATACTGCAGCCGTTCGAATTGACTAGACGATCTGACATTTTACCAATTTGTCAAAAATGGTGTCCTTTTGCAGGAATTGGCTTTTAAAACAGGCCATTGATAACTAAATCTAAAGTAGTTACCTAACTCTGAAAGTTTTGAAAGCTAATTTGTCTTGCCTGTTTGAAAGAATCGCTGACTAGATTTTAATGAACCCACTAGTACTAACGTTCTTATTCGTACTTAAATTTATTTAGAGTATTCTATAGGGTTGTAAGATATTAGAGTTCGATAAAAAATTTACGCAAAGTCGAGGGCAGACGGTAACTCTGCTAAATAAACAAGCATGTGTTATAGACCATGATGATTATACCGCTAATTGTTGCGCAAATGAAACAGTAAATATACATGGTTATAACGTTCTGGCTAATTGGCTTGCTTGTAATGTGATGATGGAATCGGAAGGATGAATTTTTGTTGTTTGCTATATATGTTTAAATCAATGACAACTACTTAAATAGATAAAGCAAATTGCAAATGTCTGTTTTAATACCAACAATATTGACCGAGTGTGTTGTAGTATCCTTTCTTACCTACCTATTAATAATATCAACACAAATGTTTTTATGTTTGTTGGTTTGTCTTTCTTTCAAATCAAGTAACGACGGATTGACAAGTTTTTGCATGTAAGTAGATAGTTTAGTGCCTGAAAAGTGTCATGGAGCGAAGCCGTGGACGGAAGCTAGTATAGCTATATTCATCTTTCATACTTATAACTCAAAATTTCTACATAACCCTTATAATATTTGTCTGCATTACGGTATAAATCATTCCACAATGGCCATCAAGACCTTGTAGGTCGTTGAAATACCGATTGACTACAATGCTCTAAATGTCAACCCCTCCGACATTGTTTAAATTAACAAGAACGCAATTAGAGACGCTTGAATTCAGGACTTTAATTATTTTGTTAGTAATTAAAAGTAAGTAACCCTCATTAAAGTTACTGAGAGCCCAACTGATTACGGTACCCACAGTAGGACAGCTTAGGCACCAGCTAAAGAGTTTTATCAGGTCAGGGACACTGCATAGAGTTAGCGCCAAAACTTTAACGAGACTTTAACCAACCATGTGCTTGATTCGGTTGTTCGAAATACTTTTTCAGTTTCTAATGAAAGTGATTGTAATTCCGACGTAACGTCCATGAAAATGTTAATTGAATTTTGTTGTTACTTCCAATTACGCTTACGTAATACTTTGAAATGGCCCGAAAAATCTATTTACTATGCAATAAAATCAGAGAAAAATAAAATTTTTAAAATCTTTGGATCCGAAAGCTTTTTGCTTGTTTCTTGCAAGGCCCACATCTTTATGAGGCTATTGTTTAAAAATATTTCATTCATCAAGGATTTACTTTATACAATCTATTGTTCTACGAAAACAATTAAATTATCACATCCACTAAGAAAATCTTGAAGTATGCGAAACTGATGCATATCGTGACGCCAGTTTCTTCCTCATAGCCATAAAATGTTTGTAAATCGACAAGTTGATTAAAATTTGATTGCGTTTTCCGCTATCCGTAAAATTTCAGCACGCTTGGATTATCAATCGCTTCTTTTGTTCTCTGCTGTTTTAAGAAGCTATACCTTTGCCGGTTTAGCTGATAAAGGAGCAATGGAAACGTTACGTTTAACGATAGTCGAAGGTTGTTTAATGGTACAGGCTAAGTTCTCCAGCAAACCCTATCAACGCTGCTGTCAGGCAGTCGCGACTTGGCGCGCAATCCATGCGGACGTGCCTCGCGTCGCCCTCATATCCCCAGACCCGGTGTTTTCGCGGCTTTAATCATTGGATTGTATCGTGGTCTGTGATTTTTGTGAAGTTTTGACTTTATTGCGTGTTGTTTTGTTCGGCTAATCGCAGTTTCGTGTAGCAGCCTTAAGGTATTTATAGGTTTTTTATATCTAATGACTTTTCGTTGTATGGTTTAATAATCATTGAGTGCTGTCTGTTTTGGAAGTAATCAACACGTGTCAACCGTATATTTAAATGAACCCCAGTTCATTATACCTGCCTAGAGATCATATTAAAGGAGTGTTTAGGACTATAAAGTTAGGCCCATAGAATGCATCCGCCATAACCTGAACCCCATTCGGGTAAGGGTACATCAACCAGTGTTTAAACATTATCTTCAAAAGTCAAAAATAATGATCAAACATCCAAACTACTACCTATGTACGTACAAGCACCCTGATTACGCTCAACGATACCCTTCACTGAGAAAGGACGTTGGAAGTAACCTTGAGTCTGAACAAGAATTGTACCTTGTTACACCTCTAATGACACCTTACAGAATTTGGATCAAAATACCACTAATGCTTTTTCAACTACATTGCGCACTAGCTTGAATTGTATTTAAACTTCCTTCCCTGTGGTTTCTGCTTGTATTATGATTCAGTTTAATATTCTGGTAAGCATAACCTAATATCGAAATCCATCTATGATCATCCATGTTTAAAAGGGGAACGTTATTGAAAATGTTCAACTATTTAAGGCATATTGCATATAATAACACTGAAATAGGTTTAGCTGTGTTTAACCCGTTTATGGCAAATACCTATATTTATTGTTTTTTGTCTTTCAAATGATTGATGCAGTAATGCTGGGGCCACATTATCGGGATTCTCCAGAGCTTTGCGTTTTGTGTCCTTGCCTATCCTATAACTAATCATAGGGCTAAACTTGTCACTCCATGCGACAATTTCGCCGAATTCCGACAATGTGGCCCCAGCATTAAACCGCTCTTGAATTTAGGTTATAAACACATTTGACTTTTAATAAGCATCAGTCAAGTCAGTTGTTTGTAGGAAAATTATATTGTCGAAAACAACGCAATAAACAGGATGTCAAGGTTAGTAGTGCGATTTGGGACAAGTCACACGTACAAGGAAATGCAGTCCTTACTGACGATACAATTCTTCTATTATGTAGGTCATCGAGAAAAGTTGAATTCGTTTCTCCCAAAAGCTTTATCGATTTTCCCATTTTATAGGTTCCTTTCTGCTATAAGCTGCCAGAAACCCTATTTATGTTCCCTTTATTTTATCTTGTTGTCGCCTTTTAAGTCTTTGTTTATGATCATGAGAGATATAAGTTTAACCTACTTTTTGATTAATAAACAACGAAAGTTTAGAAAAAACACACAGATTTTGTATAAATCTCAGCTAAACCAAAGTTATATTCTTTGGCAAAACAAGCTTTGCATATTTGAATATAGCATGCAGAAGATCATCTTTGATATCCTTATTTATTTTATCATTCGTTCGAGACACTTCAATGAAATAGCTTCTAAACTCTTAATCATACCAGTATGCTGTATACTTTGATCCTATATTGCGTTGTAATAACTGTGATGTCTACTTATAACATAATCTTTGATGTCATAATTTACTTGTGTATTTGTTAGGTTAATAGGTAACACAGAGAATATTCTGAGAAGTTGTTACGTTGACGGCTTCGGTGGCGTAGCGGGCGATTGCCTGGCAGAAACGCAAGAGGCGCGGGCTCGATTCCCGCTGCGGAAGAAATGTTTGCATGTTCTGCAAATATTTCTTCCGGGTCTGGGTGTTGTGGTACCATGGTACTCGTAGTTTCTGATACTCATGACAAAGGGAATCCTAATGTGGGGTCAGGACTATGTATGTGACTGTTGGTTGTTATTTAAAAAAAAAGTTGTAACCATTTTTATGAGTGAACTGGTATTGTGATTATATTACCTAAATGGCCAATATAAATGTTCTTCTAAGCGTCGATATCCAGTAACTTGACATGAATGCGAATGGCACGTGTTGAACCAAGCTCAGATCATAGTTTGCTTGTCGTTTTTGTGTTACTTATGAAGAAGATACTTTGAACGCGAGACAGTAACTATCTACGTGATTTGTTAATGTTTTCCTGCTCAATAACGCGTTGGTAACATTCTAACTCTTATTCTTTTGCATTAGATTCTAGTATCGCGTGCACTTCACTTTTGCTACGTGCGTAGGTAGCCACAGAGCCTTTTATAGATGTGCCTATAGGATCTTCATCCGGCTGGATTTTGATTATGACCGATATAAGTTGAACTATCACTTATCACTTGATAAGTTTTTGTGTTATTATTGTGCGACCACATCACCCATATAAAAACAAAAATTAATAAAAAAAAACAAGAAAAACTTAATCTATACTTGTAATAAAACTTAACTACTTACATAAACCTAACATAAGTAACAAAACTAAAAACTCAACTTCTTTACATCATGTTTTGTTTTTCGAATTTCTCGTTAACACACTACAAACGCGATGCTACTAATTAAATAGATTTCAAATGCTAACAGCAATAGTAATAGGTCTTTCTTTATTCCGAATTACCATTTGTAATGAGGCTTGAGTGAAAGAGACCAAATATAATATTTCACCTCCGATCTCAATATGCGTCAAACTAAGTTTTGTTTCCTCGTGCCCGAGATGAAAGAGCTCGAATCGTTCGTCTGTTGTGCACACTACATTCTGTGTAGAACAAAGGGTGTAATTTATTCTCTTTCAGGATTTGGGCCACAAAGGTAAGCCTAACCTATGACGTCACACATCTTCACAATCGTCGTTGATACTTTGAGTCGACTTGACTTGTGCATATCTCGTTAGCTACTTGCCAACTCCGTACTGTGTTATTCTTGATTCCAGATAGAAAAAAATCAGTAGGTATATGTTTACTGTTTTGTAATATTTTATGTTCGTATAAAGACTTGTAAATGCTTCAGTTTTAGTAGGTATTTGTCACACGAAGTCTATTGCTTCTATATTTCCACATTATTGCTACAACAATCTTCGACTCCACATTCATTCACCGTTACTTTTTGATCAGTATTCATTCAAAGATATATTTTACGTTTTTTGCGAATGTGTTGGGAAATATATATTACTTTTAGTATGTCTATTAGTTCCGGTCGTTAAATATTCAACACTTTCACAGTGTTGCGTGCATATTGCACTACTTATTCAAATCGAAAGTAAAATGTAATAAAAATATTTTGACTATCTAGTAAACTTAAATGTCATACACCTGTTATTATATAAGTATTGCTTATGTTTAAACATAAATCATGAACTAGTTTTTACAGGTGATCTATTTTAAATGGTAACCTGCTTCTGCTAGCGGTTTCGCTCTCGTGGTAGGTACATAACTAAAATATTCCAAGTTTTATCCGGACATGCAAACTTTCGCATTAATAATATATAGGATATTTGGCAAGGGTTGAAGACTATTATACTTGCTGTGATGAATCTTTCTGTTTATTTCTCAGACATAATTGACTTTCCAAGAATTGAAGTATGAAACATGCTAAATAAGTGGACTAGTGACGTCACCCTGCATGCAATGGCTACAGGGACATCATTGTTCTATGTTTAGTTTTTCCCCGAAATCGTCTACCAGACGTCTTGTCGAGTCTTTAATTTGAAAATTAGTAATGCCAATGACACCGAGAAATTTGGACAAAGGTGCGATGAACTTGCTCCGTTACGTAGGAGTTGATTTCGACTATTTTCTATCCGTCACAATCATTTCTGGTTTATTGAAATTCGCTTCAAGGATATCTAGTTTTGCTACTTTATATTTAATTTTGCTATTTTATTTAAACCATAATAAAAACTACAAGATATGTTCCTCGAAATGTTTTATAATATTGCTGGCTATTTAAAACATTTCAACGAAAATGTCTGCAGTCTCTTTTATTTCAATGTCACCTATTGTAATATTAACAGGTAAAAGTTAGTACAACCTTGGTTTTGTTTGGCTTTAGCGTACAAAACTGTATTGGTTCTGACTTTACATACCTATTATATGGATCGCAGAGTTTTAATAAACTATTTGTACTAACGCAACTTCTTAGTATGTATTTGGAAATGTCACGCCATCTTCTTCTTCTTCTTCTAATTTAAGGACTGTGCTCTTGTCGGTGAATGATGCAGCTCTTTCCACTTATCTCTATCCAGCGCAGCCTCTTTGATCTCCTTATAAGACCCGACAGCTACCTTCTCCTTTATTTGACTCATGTAGCTATATCGTGGCCTTCTTCTTCCTCTCTTTTCCTTCTATGATGGTGTTGTTAAAACTGTCGTGTCTTATAAGGTGGCCAATCATCTTTCCTCTTCTCGTCACGCCATAGGTTTGAAAAAAAATTAAAATGTTTTTATTTCTGTAACAAGTTGTGTAACAAAACCCACTGCTGGACATAACCTCCGTTTGTTTTGCAACCCATCACGATTCTGTGCTAGTCTTGTCCATGGCTCAGGTTTTCACTAAATCGTGTCCACGACCTTATTCTTATGACCACAAATAAAAAATAAATAAATAACAGTTTTGGTAGAATCGTTCGCAGGGGATTTGGTATTGCAAATCATGTCCATTGAAAATATACGACCAGTAAAATTCTCTATATTTGTTTGCTTCAGGCTGCATTTTTATGGTTCCGATCGAGTCGTAAAATCAGTAATGGCACATCGCCAGACTTATTATTATTCACTTCCGAAACGTATTCTAACTTACTCTCCAAAGAATTTAGATCCCTTTCTTTGGATCTGGGGAATTCTGATGAGAACCCTTTCAATCCGTTGTACAAATAGTTTTAACTTTTTGAGTTAGTTCTCCCAATACTCAGTAAGGTTCTTTGAGAACGGTAGACCTTCCAATTTTCTTTATTCAAATTCTTATGTCCATTTATACAACAAAAATATACGTAAAATGTAAAAAATAAGCAGTACTATTTACAAATACGGTCTATCTGCTCTACTCCTAACAATAAAAAAATACACCTACGACGTATTTTAATACAATCTGGATCTAGGTAAAGAACGACATAGTTTCTATCTTATACCTTCCAGCTCTCAGTGTAACTCTATTCCTTGTTATATTGAAGTTCTCAAAAATTAGTTTAATTAAAATTGAAAAATCTATACAAATACTGGTGTTCCCCTAAATTCCCAGAAGATAACCCAAATAAATCCTTTCAACATTAATCACCAACACAATATGCATTGTGTTGATTTCGACAGTACTGTTTCAGAGGCCATTGTCCATCACGTACGTAACATCAATGAACTGCTGTAAAGAATTCGCGCGTGATCACCTCAATAAAGTATTTGTATACAGCACGTTCGTGATCAGAAACAGCCTCGTCGATCACTTTGATTTTTATGATGTTTGAGTTAAATATCTTCGCACTGTTATGATTTAACGTATTTAAAAAATCCTTTATTAATACTACATAGTAGACGATAGTTGTACAATTATCAGGTTTGGGAACTAATCTGTTACGTTAGAATAACCTGTGTTACAAGAGTTTCCTCTTTCCTGTAGTCTATGTATTCTAAATTTAAATTACAAGATAAATATACAAATTTAGGCATAGTTATCATATAAGTCGAAAAATAAATAATGAAATTCTAATACAGTACAATAAAATATTCTCAATTCTAAAAATTGATTATACGTAAAACTAATATTAAATACAATCAAGTTATAACTAAGTGAAGGACCCGTTCATTCCTTGGAACAGGGGAATTGCTAATTATCCCTTTAATACCAAAACGTGTTAGCTCGAGTCGTGAGTTTTATCATGTGTTCTTCTAATGTAAGCTAATGACCAGGACTAATTTGATTTGTGAAGGCCATTTTGTCATAATGATAATTGTCTAAATGTGTGATGTTAGTTTGCTGTTTTTCCATTACATCCGTTTGTATTTTTTGTCTTTCCTTCCTATACGTTTTAATATTTCGTTCTTCGATATGTTTTGATGGGTTCTATAAAATATAGTGCGATTTTTGAGACATAATGTAAATAAATACTACTCGTTTTAAAATATTCTTGTCAGAAAAAAATAAGCATAGAGCCCGACAGATGAATTACGAAACCATGACGGATTATACAGATCATTGTACCTTTCAAACGTTTTGTCAGTACGAAAAGCCAGAGCTTCGGGAAGTGGCTTCCCTGAGTAATGAATAGGTTCGGTCGAGCTTCGTCGACAGCCATAATTACGGATCTAATTCAAAAAGATGAAAATACAACACAGATGCTATTTATTTTACTCACGTAAATAGTAACAGAGTGCAGGAGAGAAATTGAATTTTATGGACCATCTCGTTATCCTAAGTGTTCATAACGCAGCTATTCCTTTCCTCTCTCTAGTCTACTCTCATTTTCTCGGTTCTTAACACAAAAGCTCGGTGAGATAAGGTATCTAAAATTACTGTCTGAATTGCCGTTTAGATTTTCTTATCACAAATTGAATCTCAATACTTTTTATAGCCTGTGGATGGGCAAAATCTTGCTAACCATTGGATCCTTCGCAGTCTTTCACAAAACGCACCACGATCAACCCACCAACGCGACGTCCTACTGTAACTGGTATCTAATTCTAGACCAATTTGACTTGCCTAGTTTAAAATGTATTTAAACCTATTTGTTGAAGCGACTCTAATAGCACGTTCCAAGTAGATCTCGGACATTCTGTCGGGTTTCCAGTTTCACAAAGGCAATGTTGCCACAGTATAAACAGTAGTTACTACTATGAAGGCTTTGCTGGACTAACTGTACAACCTACGCAAGATGGAATGAGGTCGTCTAGAACTGGCCCTAGGGAGTATCGCGTGTCCGTACAATATTGCTTATTTTATTTACTGGGTAAATTGAAGACAGTTTCTGAAGAGTGATAAAGTCAAGGCAGAACATAAAAAGTTATGCTTGGGATGAAAGCTTATCAAATTATCTTCAATAGTCTTATTATGGTACGAGTTCCCTTATCACGTAGTGCCTATTTGATTTCCGGAACTAAGGTTAGCCTCAGAACGATGCCCTCGTCGTAAATCACTTTGATTGTTGGTTTGATTGGACTCGCTGGCCCTTCATTAGACCTTTTTCTGTTAACAAAAGGATTCAACGGGTATCAGTTTGAACTGTGCTATATCTATAGCACACTTGTCATGGGCGATATTGGTATAGATATTATTTATTCTACGATATCCATGTATTTATATCGACATTGAAGGCTTGTGAATTCTCAAACTATTTTATACCGATACGCCAAATATCGATATGTCAATAGGTATTTATGAAATGAGGAGTCCTCTAGGACCCATGTTTGGTCCGAACTTTTATATCTTATACGTGAATATCCATAGTTTCCCATATTTATGTGTCACAGTACATAACGTGTAATCCACATGGTGATGCTAAAATTGCATCATTGAGTAGCTCATCGCCAATTCGACTACGCGTGGGTGGAGTATTGACAGCATAGTGCTATTTATGTGAGACTATACCGAAAATTACCCAACACAGTAATCTGGGCTACAGTTTATTGGGCCGCTGCTTACGATTTATGACTGGAAGAGCTAAAGGGCATCTATTTGGTTTGATTTATTGCTGCCAGACTCATATTGCTATAACGATCACTTCAGTGTACTCGATGTTTCATGGTAAATTAAATGTATTATCAAGTAGTATATTGCCATGGTCCATTTCCTTCTTATAATTCGTTTATTTTCATATCATAACGAGTAGGACGGCCTGCAACTTTGTCTACGTTGAGTTTTTTTAACGCAAACTTCATCTTTGCGCTGCGTCCTCTTGGAGTTCACTTTCCGTAATTGTTTCCTTAGTGCTCACTTACGCCGTAATAGGAATATATTTTCTAAGCGTAATGTTCTTAGGACTTATAGTTTAGTTAGGCTGTGCATTCATTGATAGTCAGAAAATAACGTTCCCATCTTGAATCCCTTAAGGATGGTTACGCTTATATTTACCTATGTTGTGTCAGTTCTTACGCTCGCAATATTTTAGTGTGTCATTGCTAGACTCTGTTTTATATCGTGTGAGGAAATCCACTGTGAGAATATTTGTAGGCGTTGAGGTAGTATATTTGTCTTTACATTGCAAGTCGTAGGTTGGTTAAACAGGTATATTAGTGTTTCATTTGGTTGCTATTTTAAGATTCATGATTAGTTGCTTTGTATTGCAAATGTTATCTGTTTTTAATAATAATTAATTACAACTGACAGGAAATACAAATGCTGCTTTAAGAGTTTGCAATAGCAAATTTTGCTCACCAAAATGGATGTAGAATTGTATTGTTAGTTACCTAATAAAATGTGTTTATTCAAAATGAAAAATATATATTAACATTTTTTTCTTTGGTTCGTCAAAGTGAAAACACGATAAGAGTAAAAATCAATATACAAAACAATCGTCAAAAATCGATGTTTTGCGTATGTGATAATTATATTAGATCTCGGGAACCCTGCCATATTTTCAGATGATTTTTACTTTGATAGGTAAGTTAATAACTATTTTTTTTTAAGTCGTATAAATTTTATTTTATAATTCTAATATTCAACATGAGAACTATGTATTCAGGTCAGCCATGCATAGTCCTGCCTTGTAAGTCTGGACTCAACTTCAGCCAACCACTTCTTTTTCTAATAAACGTTGCTTACTCATTCGCTACTTATCTACCACGAGATCTCACTATCTCAGCTCATAATCGAACAGATTTATTAAGTCGTTTCAAAGTGAGCCTCTTAATAATAACACTCTAAAATTATACATTATAAATTGCAAAAACCACGTCTCATGTTGTAATTTACATAATCCACAAAGCTTCAGATTATATAACAGCAGCGTTATCCATAAACAAGGATTTTGAATTTACCTACCTTGAAATTCCCACGTTATTGCCTTTATTTTTTTGGAAGATGAGTTTGTTTATGGTCCTGTTTTTATCTCTTGATCCCCGCTTAGGTCGTGTTTTTGAATACATTTGAAAGTACTCATAGTATTTGATTGGGTGTTGCAGAAATCAGTATACTTGCCATGATGGAAGACCATAAAATTCTGATAATAATCACCTGTTACTTTCTTTTTAAAACACTAAATAATGGTCTCCCACCAAACGGACCGTCAATGCAAGGTAGGTCAAATGAATCTTGTTGATGCTTTGACATTTTACCGCATGTTGTGGAAATACTTTTAGTATACAAATTGTAGGGCTCTATGACCTCTATACTTTCTTACTTTTGTTCTTCTGTTGGAGATAATAATACTCATATTCTCATACGTAGTATTTTTTGGTATTGCTCGATTCCTATATTCAAAGTACGAGCGACGGATCGTTCGTTACCATAGCAACATTTTTATCTGTCAAAAAGCGTCATAAGTTTTTGCCAGAAAAACAACCTTGCTATGGTAACCTACCTCCGTTGTGCGATAGTAAAATATGGGAACAGGGCACATGTCAGTAGTGGACTTTAGAAAGATAATGGTTGCCGGTCAAACAAAGCAGACCGACAATTTGATCGGCAGTTAGCCTAGAAACCGAATAAGATAAACCGATCATCTTGAATCCGATTGTGTTGACCTCTACCTACATCATAGGTAAAGGTCTATATCACAGCTTATTAAAGACACAGATAAGTCACTTATATGCGTGGTAAGACACTACACCAGTTATGGAACTTGAGACTATCAATAATCTTCCAGTTAAAGGCCTGTCGTCGGTTATTATCAAAAAACTCATCACTTTATTTCCCTGCCCTTGTCCTACTTTATGTGGCATCGGCACAACATGTATTCTTCTTCCATTTCCCTCTGTCAGAAGTCATTTCAACACTCACTCCTTTCTTACTCATGTCATCTTTCACACAGTCCATCCATCTTTTATTTGGTCTACCTCTACCCACATATCCTTCCGCATTCATCGAACACTCTTCTCGTCACATGAAATTCTTCTCTTCTCATGGCATGTCCATACCACGCTAACCTATTGCTACTCAACTTGTCCGTCACTGGCGCTACTTTCAGACTTCCTTTTACATACTTATTCCTTACCTTATCAATTCTTGTTACCCCACAAATCTATCTCAACATTCGCATCCCTGCTACATGTATTGGCCTTTCATCCAAAAAAAACTTAGCAAACATCCTGTCTCATCCTCCACCACTATCATGATATCATCTTGACTGTGGTCAAGGGTCAATTCACAAACTGGTTTTTACTCGTCACGTCATAGAATTAATCATTTCCAACCGTATCCAACTCTTGTTTTTTTAGCTAATACGATGTAAGGATGCAATAAGAGCCACGGAAGGTCAGCTCTTTGGCATGTTTTGCCCTGCGTAAGATGTTGAATGGTAACCATTTTTGTTACCTTATAAGAATTACTAGCTGCCGCCCGCGGCTGCGCTCGCGTGGTACCCGGATAAAAAATAGCCTATATGTTAATCCAGTACGTGTACTATGTATATTCCAAGTTTCGTTCAGATCCGTTCAGCTGTTTAGGCGTGATTGAGGCACAAACATCCAAACATCGTTACAAACTTTCGTACTAGATGGCAGCACAGGTAAAGTTAGTACGCGCTATCGTTGCGTTTTGAGCTTTACGCCGGTAATTTCAAGCAAACTAAGACTTTTCAATTTTATAATATAAGTAAGATTTTCAATTTTACAATATAAGTAAGATATAAGTAAGATATGTCCTCAGCGTATGTGCTGGTAAGAAAATAAATACCTAGTTTTTTATTCTATGCATTCGCAAGGCTGTAAAACCAGAACGCAATAAACAACGTAATGCATAATATCTTTGTTCCCCCTACTAATTATAATTATAATAGCACGCAAATTATCATCCCGTCTCCAAGTAAACCAACCAGTCAGGATCAGCTATGTCAAATGTTAAGGCCTGGATACGGATCTGGTTCACCAATAAGCGAGCCCTTTGGGTCGGAATAAAAGAACTCTTCAAAGGCGAAATCCGCTCATTTGGAAACATGATGGGACAGGTATTCAGAAATCCGGGCGTAACCGACCCATTGAGGGTTAATGATCTGTGAAGCCTATTCGTAGATAATTGGAGGGCTATTGTCACAGAACTGTCATACATAATAGATCGTCCGCTAGCTCTGTATGAGGACATGGTTTAGATTACCATAGCTTATTAATACCTGGTCATTTGTAAATTTCAGAAGTTACCTACGATTATTTGTGCCTGGAATAAATATTGTAATCACTGAACGCATTAGTTCACGTCTTAGTAGTTCGTGGCTGCAGACGAACTACAAAGATACAGAAAACCTTTTGATATTCAACGATAAATAAAATGAATCTCAAATAACTCAATAGTTATATATTTTAAACGTATATCTAATTAATTATTCAAATAAAAAATAAATATTGTGTTTAGACGAGACACAAACCCTGACACAGTTCGAGGGACATCAGAAATCCTCACCGCTCAACTTTGTTGTCAATGGAAAGGTCCCAGCGTGTATTATCTAAACATCAATTTAAGTTTAGTTTAATTTCTTTTTGCTTAATTTAATTCAGTTTCAGTCCTGGTTGCCTGGAAGACATTGCAATAAGCGATGAGGCCGTCTTTTTCCAACAATCGTTCCCCTAAAGATTATTAGTCATCTTACAACCCATGACAAGGCTTGCCAAAGTACAAAGTACAGGGTGTCCCAAAAATAGTGTCAAGCGGAAGTCCAGAGATAGAGCACTCCTTGGGGTACCCGAATCACCCCCATGTATTCTCTGCGATTTTTCGTAGTTATGGTTTTTTATGCGTATTTGTCAAACTTTGGCTTACAATACATTATTATACAAGACAAATTGTGCGACGATCCGATACCATATCGGCAATAAATAATTTAGTTAGTTAAAATACCAAGCTTTTAACATTTTTGAGGACGATTTTTTTGGGGTGGTTTGGGTACCCGAAATATCTTTGGACTTCCACTTGACACTATTTTTGGGACACCCTGTATACCTACACAAAGTCGACCTAGCCTTGAATAAACCAGCGGCAGGCCGAATGATAATGGATTTTATTTGGCACGTACCCGTTGGTAGGTACGTTAATCTCAACACCTTTCAAATCTTTCAAAGGAAATTTAGATGTATTCGGCGCTACGCACGCGGAAGCACGCCAAGTTCAAATAAAACGTGTGGAGGAAACACGAAGAGCGTTAATTTACAATTTATATCCTTTAATTTACTGATGAGCTGGATAAGGTGAGCTATCCATAAACCGTTTGCAACGGCCTTTGGATAGCCTGACTGTTACTTTTGTATTTTGTAAATTATATTTGCTGCTTTCGCTCGCGTATTATTAACTTACACCTAACACATGACCGGTTTTTATTCAGCAATTAGGCTATTATATTCTACTATGATTATTTCATCACGTTAACTTCAAGTTAAAATTATCTAGAAGTCGTGAAATTCACCCTTCAACGACACTTAGTTTCACTTTAAACTTGTTGCACTTAAAACTTCTCGTTGAGACTTGCTCTAAATTATTGACCATACTTTGCTGCATCATGTCTGTATTCCGTTTATGTCTTAAAAGTTGTTATTACCTTTTCATTGTATACTTTGGAAACAAGGATAGTACCTACTAAAGTAAACATTACCCGTTATAGTGTTATAAACATACATATTATCACGCCCGTATCCCTAATAGGGTGGGCAGAGCCACAAATAATCATAAAAAAACTTGCAGCCACTCCCGAATCAAAGTCCCAAGATGGATGTGATCTGAGGCTGATGATGCTCTGGGAGAGAAGCAGCTGGACGCATTCTATGTTTTTTCTATACTTCCAGTCCAGCCGAGAAATGTTTTAAAACTTATAAAATATATTACCATCAATATAATTTGTACTGGATGGTTTCTGTCGCATTTTTTTACAATATTACGAGTACTGTCAAAAACTGATGCCGTACAGAAAAATATGTGATGAATGATCTAGTTAGAAAAAATATCAAAAGCGAATTCTTGCTCCATAGATTAATAATAATAATAAATATTTGTGGACATTTCACACAGCGCCATTTAGCCCCAAACTAAGCAAAGCTTGTACTATGGGAACCAGATGGCTGATAGATTATTGTAATATTGAAAGTACCTACCTTCTCGTACACTTTCAAAGTCTTGTAAAACAATAAGCTCGTTTAAAGACAGTTAAACATAACGAAATGTGAAACTAAATGGCTGTAATCCAATCAAGACTACCAATTGCGATATTGCGTTGCTGAAGGTCTGTAGAAACTCAATATTATCAAAGCAGTTGAAGGAATTTTGTACTTAACTAAAAATGTGAACACTCAACTAAAAATGGGTGAACAAAAACTGGAAAAGTAACATAACATTATTTTTTACCCACGACGGAACTCAAAAGGTAAGTATATAATAAATATGTGTATATGCGTTTGGCCTAAGAGGTTGTATGTTTGTTTATCACATTTTTTGTGTGTTTGTCCATTTGCCTCAAATACTACTTAACCGATTTCGATGTGGTTTTTAGCATTTTATTGGTGTCATTTCAGGGAAGGTTTTTAGATATGTTTTACGGCCATAGCCCACCAGGGGACGCTGCAGCAGCTAGCACAGTTTTTTGCACCTCGGAAACTCAGTGACTAATGAACCGATTTCGATGCAGTTTTATTGTACATAAGGTTTTCTGATATTTGGTAGATAAAGTGGGCTTAAAAATGTGTTACTTGTTATCTGAAGCTGATCCTTTGAAGGACACAACAAATACGTAGTTAGTTTTGCGTGAGTCATTGAGCACACCTTTTTTAGATAATGCTTTGTGCGTGAATTTGTGGTTGAACAAACTCGGTGATTCACGCAAGATACTTGAAACGTGATGCAGCATTCACACCGGACTTTCAATCAAAGCCACAACATGTCGTCATTCAAGTATTATATAAAACACTAGCTGCCGCCCGCGGCTTCGCTCGCGTGGTACCTGGATAAAAAATAGCCTATATGTTAATCTAGTACATGTACTATGTATATTCCAAGTTTCGTTCAGATCCGTTCAGCTGTTTAGGCGTGATTGAGGCACAAACATCCAAACATCGTCACAAACTTTCGCACTAGATGGCAGCACAGGTAAAGTTAGTACGCGCTATCGTTGCGTTTTGAGCTTCACGCCGGTAATTTCAAGCAAACTAAGACTTTTCAATTTTATGATATAAGTAAGATAAACTGAATAAATTAAATATAACTAATTTATTAATGCATTGCCCATTCACTGCCAATGATGATGATAATGAATTTATCAATCATAAACCAAGTGTATTTTTGATAAATCCTTCACGGACTTTCAAATTTGCCAAAGTTTACTAAATTTTTAGATATACACAAAAAGGAGGGCTGCTTGTGTGAATGTACTGTAAGACATTTATCGGTCACCGACCCCAAAGGGATGCTTTTACTATCGTCGTCTCATAAATATCAAAGCGCTTTTTCTATGCTGAAAATGTCGGAAAAATTACAACTACTTTTACTGTTCAGTATTCAATTTAGAGTGTTTTTAGTACCTACAGAAACGACGGCTGACCGAAGGGAATGAAAAAAAGGGCAAAATGGTTTTTAGACATTTTTAGTAAATAATTTTAGTTCCGATGATATTGTACACACTGTTTCGATGAATCTCGATCCATATCAATCTGAGCTGAGACGTTAAACATCTCAAGTCTGAGAACCGTTGAATCAAAATAATTTGCTTGTCTTTTTCTTTAACAAAAATCTGAAACATCGCCATTTTCAATGTCTCTCAATATAGAGACTATTGATGGATGTGTGCTTCCAATTCCCTGAACGGAATCTCTAACCAACAAGCCTCGTCTGTGTTCTATTCGTAGAAAATAATCGCTTTGTTTCACCTGTCAACTCAGCTACTTTTTGTCACAAAATAACAGTCGAGACAGTTGTCACATAGCAATGCTGCCGGACATGTTTTCTATTTATATAGGGAGCAATCGTCCTGAGATCCTCGTCGATTTCAACGACGCATTAGCATCTGACTCATAACTGGCATGATCTTTAGATTCCAGTTTGACTATCTCCTTTACAGTCTGAGACAAAAAAGTGGTTTATAGACATTGTCGTAAAACAAAGACGGAATTGTAATTTAGCAACTTTAAAACGCTCGTAGCGTAGCTTGCTTCAACGTTTTTTATTGATCGTTAAAGTTAAGCAACGTTGTGCGCGGTCACAATTGGGATGGGTGACCGCAAGTGGCATTACGAGCTGAGCGATTCCGTGTTTCGGAGGGCACGTTAAATGGTCGATCCCGGCTTTTAAGTCGTTAAGCCATGACGAACGCCTTTAGGCCGCCTAAAAACTCCGTCACAAGGGTTGGCCACTAGCTTTAGCAACTTTACAACAAAAACGAAAATGGCAAAATATCAGACGACGATGAATAGAATATGCCGTTCTACGACATATACCTACTCGTTCGTACCTACTAGCTTCACATGTTTACTTACAATAAAGCTTTATTATGGGGTTTTTTAGCAGGCCCATAAATAATAAACCGTGAAAAACAACCCTTAATAAAATAACGCAGGTCAGCCAACGTTGATGTAGACAAAGTGTTGTGACCTTGAGTTTCAAAGGTCACTAGGTGCTATGCATTATTACTGGTTAAACAACACTACTGTACACACAGTACAAGACTTGTGATACTACTGTACGTACACAGTATAGTAGTACCACAAATATTGTGCGCCTTGGCAATTTTCGTCAAGCTTGTTAAATACGAACTAACGCGATGATGATAATGTACCTAATATAAAGATGTTACAATAATTATGTAGATACTTATTTTTTAAAGGGTTGGTTCAGTTATTATTTTAATACTATTAGTTGCATATACGGTCAAACTCGGTTTATATAGTTCAAGTTTGCCGAGGCGCACAATATTTGTGGAACTACTGTACTTAGCTCTGATGATGGCACATATAATAAAAAAATGGCTTTTGTTGTGCTATAAGTCTAACATCTGACTTATAAACTATATGTGATGGATAATGAAATTTAGAATGGGCAGACGATATAATCAAGACTGTGGTCCGAAATAAATGAGCACAGGATCTTGTTGGATCACACAAGCAAAGCCACGACCAGCAGTGGACAAAGACGGGTTGTAAATGATGAAAAAACCATCTGCCAAGTACCGAAAATCACATATCTACCTGTCCTCCACTCAAGACATCATGTCTACTCTTTGGTTTTCATGAGACGGACGGACAGCTGCCTGTGACGCTTTGTATATCGACGAAAGAGATCTTCATTCTTCTATACCCGTTTGACTTTCGAAAGAAAAAAAAACACTTGAAGCCGATATGCCAAGACGATAGCTACGCTTCTATTGGCCCAATATGTCGTTTCAAAGCCAATATTTACCTGGTTCTCGGACTCCTCAAACAAGAGTGTCATGTTTGGAGAACTTAACAATGTTAGCATTTCCTTCGGTCATTTACACGGTTCGTGGTGTTGTGTTTAGCGTCTCAATGCCAAATGCCAGTCAACCTTCATTGTAGGGCGGGTTTTGGTGTGACCTGAACTTGATATTAGTATAACTTTTAGTAAGCACGTCAGATATCACATTTAAAGACCGCACCAAAAAAGGTCAGGCTAACCTCATGTTTATCATTAATTTTGGAAAGGAACGCTCGAGGCGTAACTTGCTTAGACGTTCTTGATTGATCGTTGAAGTTAAGCAACGTTGTGCGCGGTCTCAATTTAGATGGGTGACCGCGTGAGCGCTTCCGTTGCTCGAAGGGCACATGAAATCGTCGGTCCCGGCGCGTTAAGCCACGACGGAGGCCTTTAGGCGGCCTAAAAACTCCTTCACTAGAGTTAGCCACTAGCTCATACGAACATACTTTTGGGGTAATATAGAAACCCATCCCTAAAACTAGCTAGGTGTAAGAGCACTGGTGTTCAGTGGTAGTACCTCCAATCCTAAGGACGTTATAACACTGGTAATTTGCGAGCGTGTTTTTACGCGACTCGTAAATGTACCCTAATACACCCGCAGCGAGCTCACGTTGAATACGTTCACAAATCGTTCGCAAATCGCCAGTGTGATAACGCTCTAAGGTAAAGGAAAATATCGTGAGGAAACCCGCGACTTAGTGAGCTCCGCAAATATTGACCATGTCTTTCCTGTGGATAATGGATAAGGCCGACTAAGCTGAGAGGATGGTATAGACCAAATCTACTCCATCTTAAAACGTCCCGAGCCTGTAACCTCCCGTTAGTGTTGGGAAAAGTGGCCACATGGCGCTATATAAATTATCTTGTATAGTAAGGTATAAACCTTTTTATGTTTATTTAGGTGTAAATAATTTTGTTTTCTATTGTTCTTTCAGACGTTCTGATAATAATCTACAGAGCATCAAACGTATGATTGTTTGATTAAATTGCAAAAAGGACCTTATTCCAAGTATTCCGCCTGCTCTCATCTTTGTATGATAATATTATTATGAAAGTTTTTGTAAATATCTTGCCGTGGAATTCTGTATGAAGCTAATATAACGCTTCTCGAAGTACAACATTTGAATCGCAACATATTCCCTCAAGTAATATTACGTAGCATAAATACCTTTATTTGTTTGTAGTTTCGAGCAGGAATCATCATCATCATCATTTACCTGCCCTTGAACCACTAGGTGGGGTCGGCACAAGATGTTTCCCTCTTCCATCTTCTCCTATCAATAGTCATTTCAGTACCTACTCACGACATTCACACGCAAATCCTCTTTAAAAATTAGAAATAAAATATAAGAAAAATATAGCCAATTGTCTAACGAAATACATACAAAAGCTATAAATAATATAAAGTTGCGAAGTAGATTATGAAGGTTAAACTTTGTCTATTTCAGAGACAACACCCAATTCTTTAAAATGTGTAAAATATTTTTTTTTTAACAAGATGTTCTTTTATTTCAGGTGTTATGCAACTTCAGTACTTCTGAAGACACCACCGAGGCAGACCCATTAGGTAAATATTTAAATACCTACTGCATTAACACTCCTTTGATCTCAACCTCTGAGACCTTTCAGTCATCTATATACATAGACTATGTAGTTTATCGCTTGTTGGAAGGTATCCAGGGATTTATATATGAATGCCCTGTGGGCTTCCGCCATAATAATTATTACAAAATTATTGGATAAAACATCAACGCTGGTTGTTATATTGGATGGTAATTAATGTCAAGTCAAAGTCAAGAATACTATACTTTGTAGAATCGTTAAGGATCAAATATTAAATCGTTTTAAAACGTTGATTAAAGAAACCATGTTACAATCATGTTTGTGAAACGAGTTGGAAAATTATTCAGCCTCAAGTCCCAATGATTTAAAGACTCAGATACAGAGGCTTAATATATAAGCCTTTTTCTGATAGTAAATGAGTCTGTTCTGAGCCCATTTCAGTATGTATGAGTTTTGTGCTACAAAAGATATAGGAATAAAGAGTAACAAAGCTATTGTTGTAACAGAGTTTCACCTCGTTTGAAACTCATACGGTCGTCTTGAAAGCTCGCGATTCATGCAGTCTCCTCTATCAAACAATAGCACTAACCAAACAATGCGCCCTTACCATGTCTTGGAGTACGTAACAAAGAAACTTAACTTTTCCTTCTATTCCATTTCCTAATTCAATCTACATTTCATAGATATGACTAGTTTGAGTTGAAACACGCGTGATTTGTTCCAAGTGGACTTATTACCAAAACTAGCAACTGTGACTGAGAATAATGAAAGGCAAATACCATTAAGGTCTGAAGCTGATATCAATGAGAAATAACGAAAAAAATATCATTCAATAAAATTTTGTTCCTTTACCTACTTACCAAGAATCTCGTTCGTTATTGGATAGCAGACAACGCGTGGGAGTAAATTCCCCCAAAAGCCAGAAGTTCCCAAAATGTTTTACGAATTCGCACATTTCTTTTTATTTCATTTTTTATGGACAGAATATGTTTTAGATTTGATTGTTATCGTTAATGTAGTACTTGCGTTTAGGGAATTGACAACTCTTTATTGAGTAGGTGTTCTGTTATTAACAAAATGTATGTATCTTTATATAATATACTAGCTGTTGCCCGCGACTTAGTATGCGTGTAGTACATTATTTTGTTCTATAATCAATAGTTCACGCAGCGCACGCAAAAAACTATTTTGGGTTTTCTACCTTGGGTTACAATATTGCCATTTTCTTACGGATCCTTAATTTTTTTGAAAATATATTATAGCCTATACTGGTCCCTGATAATGTAGATTTCTATTGGTGAAAGAATTTTGGAAATCGGTCCAGTAGTTTCGGAGCTTATTCTTTACAAACAAAAAAACAAAAAAATCTTTCCTCTTTATAATATTAGTATGAGTATAATATATATATAAAGAAAAAAATAATTATATGTGGTTAAATGGGGAAGAACTTACTTCCTATAACACAGTGAAAACTAACACAGGAAGAAGATCACTAAGTTTGTAGTCATAGGATTTTGTGAAATAAAATATTTGTATAGATTTAGTTTATAGAAACATGGATGTATTACTTAATTCTCAACGACAAAAGGAAAAATAACAAAAAATAAACAATCTTCGTGTTACATTTTACATAAGAAAAATACTATAACAAAAATGGAATAGTGTTTTTTCTTGATACTAGCGTGTGCTCTATTTGGCTTCTAGCGACATAATGAAAATATTTGTACATACGCAACGTAGTCTAGACTTATGCATAACAATCAGTGCGTGTTACCAGTGTCCAGTAACCAGAACATAGGTCAAGCGTACTAGTCATGAAACTACAGATTCTCAGACCTAATCTAATTTCATAGCCGCGTCTTATGCCTGGTCCTATTCAACCAACGGACGACGGCTCGTTCGTTACCATAGCAACTTGTTATCTGTAAAAGAGTCAATCATTTTCGTCAGAAGAACAACGTCGCCATGGTAACCTGGGATCTGTGACCTACCATCCGTTGACCGATAGTAGAATATAGAAACTGGGCATTAAAGAAAGCAATTAATGTCAGAATGCTCGTGCATTTCAAATGGCGGTTTCGCTTTCAACAATTCGTCGGTAGCCATGACGATAGTCATGAGCAACATAACATTGGAATCATTTGGCTTGTCTTGCTTTAGAAAGTACTGCGTAACTATATTTAGTGAAACTGTTTTGAAGTTTTACCCACGGCATCCATAGCTGATTGTTAGCAATGACTTAGGGCTGAAGGTTGTTCATTTGTTTCGATGTTACCTAATACCTACGCAAATTCTGTTTTCTGACTTCATAATAGCTTTCTACTAAAAAGTTAAAGATCTTAATCTTAATCTTAGAAGGTTATTACCTATTTCTGGAAATAACAATTTTGTTTTTTTAATAATAACGCAGAATCCAAAGTAGCTTAAGTTCTTTCCGGGGAACTTCTCGAAATTTTTATATATTGGCTTCTTTCATGTCTTTCATTCACTGGTAGTATTCAGCTCACCTGTACGTCACATGTTCCTTCAACATTGTGAACATTACACAAGACTGACTTGGTTTTGGTTTATGTTCGAGTACATTGTGTATCACTTAGTCATGGCCTGTAACATCTACAAAAGATGATTGAAGCAGCATCCTGGTCGATGGGCACTTCGTTCGTGACTTGTAAGGCCTCTACGGAAGACCGCATTGTGAACAAGAAAATTGTGTAAAGTGATTTCTTAATTTGACAAGTAGCTCAGCAGGGTCATGTTCTTTTTGTCAGCATGATTGCAAAGCCAGCACACATGGCATGTCAAGTGCATCGAGGCGCAGCTTCACAGCTAATAATTACAATTGCGTTTCTTGAGATGATGCGCCAATTTTCTTGTTAATAGTGGCAATTGCTTTTGTTTCGTCAAATGTTCAACTTGCAAACCTTCCATTGTTCCACGCATGAAGCTAAATCTACGTAACGTAGCAGACCTGGCACAATAAATATACCAGCACGTTAAGCCTCATACCCGGCACAGACAATAGTTTTCACATCTTCAACCCAGCACGCAATGACAAAAGGTTTTTGCCGACAATGCCGGTCGGTACCGGCCCGGACTCGCTAAGATTACGTTGAATTTAAATACGCCTTTACCTTAGATACTCGCAATATTCCATCTTAATTGTGTGTCGGTGCTTATGTGTCTGCCACGTACTAAAGCCTGACTTTACAAGTCTACTTGTAATTCAGAACGACACCGCTTTGATCTAACGTACCAGGTCACTTTCTTTGTGTCGACAGTATGTCGAGCATAGCCTCATCATGTCAAGTGAATCGAGGCGCAACTACACACCCAAACTACAAATCACAATGTTCACGGTTCGAACAACACAATGAGATTCAGAACATACTTATATGTATGCACCTCGCATGGAGACTGTCAAGATTTGATGTAAAAACTGGCCATCGTATAATTTTTTTGTGATGCCATTATGATGATGTGATCCCATATGATGAGGTACTCACATAACGAATGGAAAAGAATATGTTGTGCCGACTCAACTTAGTGGGATATTATGATGGTGATCCTTTATGATAAGGAAAAGGAATCGGGGCAGGCAGTTAACAAAATGATGATGACGTCGGGGTCATAAAAGTTTTGCTTTTAGAAAGGAAACAGGTACCTAACCAGCAAAGATTGAAAGGGGAGAACTGATCACCAACTATAAGACTTCAAAGTTCAGGACTGAGATAATTGGTATATCTTAGACTGAAGTAATTATTATAATTGCAGCTCAAATCACAGACCATGACATGGCATCACTACATAACAAGACGATAGATCTGGTTCGCCACACAATGAACCTTGTTACTCAAATGGGTGCTATTTCCTTTTAAACCTCCTTTGTCGATTGAAAACTGTTTTCAGAAAGGTCTATTGTCCCCCCTTAAGGGATTCGCGATGATAGCCTTTCAATTACTATTTATTTTCGAAAGGACAGGTCCAATTTGAGCTTGCTCTTTGTACTCCTGCTAAAAAAACTGAGGGAAAATAGGAGATTTTAAGACAAAATTCACGCAGCGGCAACTTTTCAGTGTCTAGGTCTCCTAGGTAGGTACTCTCCTTAGCGAAGTTGAAATGAAACTGTTTTATAGTAAGGCCTTTTACCATATATAGTAGATGATTTATAAAGCGTCGGAGGCAACTTTTACCTTCACAAACGGGATGCTGTTGTGCCCGGGACGAATTAAGATGGAGTAGGCTTGCCCAGCACTTATTCCAATCAGCTTAGTCGGCCTGGTCCACAGTAAAGGCGTGGTCAATACGTGCGGAGCTGACTAAGCCGCGGGTTTTTCACGATGTTTTGATTCACCGTTTGAGAGTACTGGTATAGCGAACGTAAATTTTTTACACAGAAAAATCCAATGGTACACGATCGGATTTGAACCCACGACCTTAGAATCGGAAGGCGGGGTCACTACCAACAAAATATGCATTATTGTTTTAGCAATTCAATATCTATATATCATACATACAATAATACAATACATACATAATCGCTCCGTTCGTTTTGGTCCGTCCCCTCTCTTTGCGAATAAGAGTGAAAACAGCCAAATGAGTACTACAATAAATATTTTATTCCTATTCCGCCGCCGAATTCTTTCTCCTGATTAAATTTTCTTTTTCCGAGGCACCCACGCTCGCCGTAGCTCAAAGCTCGGTGGTGTAGGGATGGCGACTGCGGCTGGCAGATGAAGTGGATCCTTGGACATTATAAGAATGAAAATGTCTCTGTTAATACGCTTACATCTGTAATACACCAAGCTTTATGTAATTCATTTATCTCTGTGTCCAAAGGCTTTGTGAATAAAGAATTTTCAAGACTTGTTTGCAGTGGTACAGTCGCCTGAATAGATGATGTGTTACAACAATGAAGTAAACCAAAAAACAAGTGTGACCATTTACAAATTTCGTGAGTATTGAGTTTTTGCTGCGTACTTCCTTATTGTAACAACTCTAAAACCATTTTAAAAGTTCTGAATTGTCATCTTAGTGCAGACACATCATCATTTAAAATTTAAAATCGGATGAACATACCCTAGTGAAATCCAATTGTAATTTTATGAATGTTTATCTGAAATAAAAACGCGATACCATTAATAAAAAGGAAAACTACACTGTAAATCAATTTATATTTCAGATCAACGTTAAATAAAATAGCGTAAAGACGATTATACTGATGTCATTATTGTCCTAGAACAAAATACCTCTGACAAAATAACCACACACAACACTTCGGCCTACACTTTTATTAAACAAGTTTCAGCCTCCTTCAAAAGTTCAATTTTCTAGCCACAACAAAGGCGTCTGGTGCTCTAAGTGGTGCGAAAGCTTTTAGTGTAACATGACAGTGTTGCTACGTACAACCCTAATCCTTAGGCTCCCTTCACAATAGCCGGCAGTTGGTTGATCAACGTACTGCAGCGATAATCATCCATATAATTTACAAGCTGTTGCCCGCGACTTCGTACGCGTGTAGTACATTAATTTTTCTATTAATCAATAGTTTTCGCAGCGCACGCCAAAAACTATTTAGGGTTTTCTACCTTTGGTTACAATATTGCAATTTTCTTACGGATCCCTAATTTTTTTGAAAATATATTATAGCCTATACTGGTCCCTGATAATGTAGCTTTCTATTGGTGAAAGAATTTTTGAAATCGGACCAGTAGTTTCAGAGCCTATTCGTTACAAACAAACAAAAAATCTTTCCTCTTTATAATATTAGTATTAGTATTAGTATGATTTAATGTTATGTACGCAAGCATCGTCAAAGAATCCCTATCAGTGATCTTTTTATACGCGTTGTAAATCAAATATTGATTAGAACAAACAACAAAAATCAATTGATAATTGATTTCAAATAAATAAATATAATAGATATAAATAAAAGTTCCAATATAAATTTTGATGGGTAACATTTGGGTTTTGAAATATCCTGAAATACGTGTCCATTTATTTTACATTTATAGTATCCAAACCGAGTTTCAAGCCAATCGCATCGTCCTTAAAAAAGTTTCAATAAAACTTTAAGACCCCAGTCCACCCCTTTTTAAGGCTTGTTTTGAAAAATCCTGTAACATCCATTTATCACTCAAATGTCTATTCTCCCTAGTGACACGCCTGATCCCATCTAAGCTCCCTTAGCACATAGGAGCGTTAGTGTCAACACAAGAGGTGATATTCCATAGCTCTTAGTAATTTCCCGCATTTTCCCTCTAAATTAATGCCCTGGAGTGTTATAGCGTGGGAGGGGGCTTCAGCGGAATTGCTATAAGCACTTCTAAGGTACTCGTGAAGTACCCGCTTGTTCTAATTTCGGAGCCTGGATTAATTTGCTCAAGCAATTTGTCACTGAGATCCTGAGCTGGAGTACGTACGCAAGTCTCTGTCTGTGAATAATATGTGTGGGTCGTCATAATTGAAAATGAAAAAAATATGTATTTATGTTCAGTAAAAACCTCAAAATTACTTACAAGATTTATTTATTTATTAAGTTCACCAACAATTTATACATAAATAAAATATGTACTCGTATATATCACAAGCAATTGTCTTAGGCTACATGCGAAACCAATTACAGGTGACCACAACGTACGTAGTAAGCAAACAATTTTCCTTGGTTCAACATTTTGTAGGTACCTACTAGCAGTCTCGTAAAATCATATCCTACTATATTATAAACTAGCTGACCCCGCGAACTTCGTATCGCCTTAAAATTAATAATTCAAGTGCTTGTAATTTAATATGAACTTTATACCATAGCAATAAAGCTCAAATTGACTACGTTTTAGTTACAAATCATTTGTATGGGAAAAAGAAAAGGGCTATTTTTAGGGTTTTTCCAGCAATAATTCTAATTTTTCTCGCCGTAAAAACCATCCTTGAACTTCAACGAACATTTTAAAAAAAGATTTGGCCAAATTGGTCCAGGCGTTGTTGAGTTATGCGCTTACCAACACATTTTGCGATTCATTTTTATACTATATAGACTTCGCGCACGACCGCTGCGTAGGGAGCCGACCTCGCGACTGAGCCGCGCGGGTACCTTACTCATAGATCTAAACTCCCCTCCCGCACGCGCACCCCCGCCTTGGTGACGCCCACTTCGCAACGGGCCGTGCAGCAGAAATCGTAATATTTTAATTTCGCCATAACTTCAAAACCAAACGTCCAATTTTAATCATTCAAAGACCAAATATTATCTCCATAAACTGTTCTTAGTGATGAAATCATTTATTTTGATAAGGATTAATAGCATGAGTAAAATAAACGCGTTTAAATGTAGTCCAAAAAAAATTCAAGATTTTTAAATAAAAAAATGGTTGCTGTGCCTCACTCGACATAGATGGGTATAGTGTGTCGCGGACTTTTTTGTAGATATTTATAAGATCTACAATTAATTAGAACATTTTATGGTTCTATCTTTTATAGTTTAGGCAGCGTACGCAAAATAAGTAACTTTTCTGGTTGATTTTTTACACCTTGTGTCCGAAAAACCCAAATATCTTACGGAACCCTATTTTTTTCCAAAATAAAATATAGCCTATGTTACTCGTGGATAATGTAGCTTTCGAATGGTGAAAGAATTTTTAAAATCGGTCCAGTAGTTTTTGAGCCTATTCAGTACAAACAAACAAACATACAAACAAAGTTTTCCTCTTTATAATATTAGTGTAGATGTGAAAGCTTGTAAGGATGTCTGTATGTTTGTGCCTCAAGAAATATTGTGCGCCTTGGCAAACTTCGTGCTTTGAATGAAAACCGAATTTGATTGACTCGCCAGAGACCTGAAACCCTCGACTGACTGTAGAGGTCGCCCAACTGCGCGATGTGTCGCAAAGGGAGGCTGTGAATGATGATGAGGATGACACAGCTAAAATTCAATTCAATTTGGCACCATTTCAACGATAATGCATTTAAGCCGAGCCTAGCTTTCGCTCAATGTTCCCAAACTGTTTTGCATTTTCTGTAATATTATAGATATGAAAAATGAATTTCATTGTGCTGTTTTATTCACACCAAGTTAAACGGTGAGGATATGTTTCGATTTGGCTGTGTTATAAAGAGCTTATACAGCGTATGAACTGAGCCGTGAAATTAAACGGTTTATTGAAGGTTATGAATGGAACTCCTTCTGTTTTCAGAGGCTTATTCGAAAGCCCATCGGAGGATTATTTCATAGGCAGAATATATTTTGAATAAACTTTGAATTTGAATTTGTTGACTGAAAAGGTTTGTTTATTTATATTATACCAGCTGCCGCCCGCGGCTTCGCTCGCGTGGTACCCGGATAAAAATAGCCTATATGTTAATCCAGTACATGTACTATGTATATTCCAAGTTTCATTCAAATCCGTTCAGCCGTTTAGGCGTGATTGAGGCACAAACATCCAAACTCACAAACTTTCGCATTTATAATATAAGTAAGAAGTAAGATCCGGTTTGGTTCTGAAAAGAAAATAACTTACTTTGGATCTCCGCCCACTACTCCATTTTGTTGTCAAAGTACTGCCTACTTTAAGTTACCTTCTATTCCTAACTTTAGATTAAATATTTTTGAAACAAAATAAACTTTTACTTTACTTTCTTACCTGACAAAAGTTCGCTTGTCTATTTTTTTGCTTTACTTTTTTGTAACGGTCCGCTTATGAAACGGGTTAGCCTTTAGAAAAAAAGAACTTTCATCGATTACATTACGCGCATTATTTATGTGCGCTATGCACAGAAAACATCGTGAGCAAACCGACATGTCGTAGAACCTAAATAAAACCGATCAAGTGCGAGTCGCGCTTCACACACGAAGGGTTCCGTACCATCATACATGTACTTTTTAATATAACTTTTACGGTTCATGAGATACAGCTTTTTGACAGACAGACCCGTTGGCACCCTTCGGGTATGGGACCTTAAATAATTAAAGTGAAAATTAATTCTTTTACCGAATGAAATACGAGCAGAAGTAGTAATATCGATAACAAAAGTCCTGACACCTTTCTTCGTAATTTTAGAAATGTAGGAGGCGTTCCACTGTAGCTTAGGTAGATTTAAAATGTACACGGGACATGCAATCAAGTTATTCTTTATTCTAAGGCAATCTAATAACTTTTGTGCTTAGAACTCACGGAGCGATTTTCACCCGCGCCCGCCACGGTTGCGGGACAGCTGTTTTATTTCAAAATTCACGAGACCGGCTGGTTGTGCGGTACTGCAGTTGCGGGCGTTGAACGCGGCGGTTATTGAGGACTGTTCAGCGATCGCCCGCCGACCGGTCGCTGAGAGCGCGGGCGATGCCTGCCAAGGTCGCGGTTGACCGCCGCCCGCGCGGTTCCACAAGCTGCCCGCCGCCGCCGGTGCAGCTGGACCCGCAAACAACCGCACACGCCGTGGGCATAAATCGCGTCTTGGAAATTGCTATCTACATTTCCATGTAGGCTAGAGGTACTACGTACGGATGTTGAGGTCCCGAAACCGCGGCAAGCGCGGGTGAAAATCGCTCCGTGAGTTCTTGCTACCACTATTCGTCAAATAAAATCGTGTTCTCCATGACACAAGCAGGCATTTTCGTGGATAAATTCCAAAATGGCGGAGTTGCGGTAATTCCATGTTCAGAGCCAAAAATAATAATTAATAATTAATCAACATCGTGTTGGTGTTGTGTATCAATTATCGGTTCATAACTCAGTTTATTTATTCGGTGTTCTATTGTTACGGTTAAAAAAATTGCTACTTTGTGTTACAATTAGTAAGGTTTGAATGTATTCACGCAAACTCATTAAAATACATTGTTACTCGTACATATTGTCACTCCCGTATCACTAATGGGCAGGGCAGAACCAGAAGTAATCATAAGAAAAGTTTCAGGCACTCCTGATTCAAAGTCCCGAGATGGATATGATGAACCAAGGTCTCCCGCTATACAGGCTTCCATCAGTTCTAGTCAGACAAGAGAATTTGAATGAAGCTCTGAAATATGCAAAGCAGTCACATCAGTTTACGTTGAAGTAGTTCGTTGGCAGCTAAATGTGTTTCAAAGTGTCTTCGAATGCAAATTGCAAGACCATTATTATTATAATCAAGTAGTAAATCTAGCTTCTCAAATAATGCATAGAGCTTGATGATTCTGACGAGTCGATTCCATTTACTCATAATCATCTTTTCCATACTCTTGCAGGTTATGGACATACATCTTCCCTTTTCTTTATCTCGTTCAGATACTCTAATTATAAATAAATAAATAAATCGCTATCTTAACACGCTATTTCTCACTCTATCTCTCAAAGCCCACACATACTTCGCAACGCACGCATTATAATGTAATTAATACGGATTTAATCTATTGTTCTCGAAAACGAAGCGTGAGACGGCCTCTCGATGGACCCATGACGTGTAAAAGACGGGTGGTCTAATAGACGGAAGCCTATGTCCAATGCCGATGATAAATGATTTAATCTATTGTCCTCATTTTTTTATTGTTGTCCACAGGTCGGCAGGCAGGCCCCGTCACCCTGACGTCATGACGCTGCACTGGTGGATGCACTGGTTCTGGGTGACATCGCTGATCACCCTTCACGGTAAGCAACCTTTGCATTCCTAATACATATACCCAGCTAGAGACCCTTACCCACAGCCTTGCAAGATGAAGAGACCTGCTGACGACCCACCCGATTGATATGAATGACGTTGGCAATAGTCAAAATGAGATGATTTATACAGCGTCAGGAGGCAACTTTTACCTTCACTAACGGGACGCTGTAGTGCCCGGGACGAATTAAGATGAAGTAGGCTTGCCCAGCACCTATTCCATCCTCCCAGCTTAGTCGGCCACAGGCCACAGGAAAGGCATGGTCAATACGTGCGGAGCTGACTAAGCCGCGGGTTTCCTCACGATGTTTTCCTTCAGTAACTTAGAACGGCTGTTAAAATAAGGCTTCATAAGTTTGTTGGCAACAATGGCCTCGAACGTTCATAATAGCTGTACAACCTATTTGACTATAGCAAAATGCCGCGCGTGTTACCATCCCTAGTACGCGTGAAATGTATTGTGTTGTTAACCCAATTTTGGCTTCAACGACCTGTATCGACAAACAATTAGGTCAAGTGCTCGGCTCGGATTCCAGCGTACGCGACAAATGAATTCATACCAGTTCTACAGACACCGGATGAGTTTTCGCACACGATAGGTTTTTTTTTTTTAGAGCCTGTCTGGGCGCTGTGGCCCAGCCCGCGAGCTAGCCTGCTACTACCTCGGATTTGGTCCGAGTTTTTACTCATCACTTTCACTCTTCTACTTTCTTTCCTCATACTTGTTCTTTCTATCGTTCGTCTATCTTTCGGAGATATTTTCATTGGTGGGGTTGCCAATGGTGTCCTATTTCTGCTTAGGTGGGGTTTACATACTATTTCTTTATTTATTTTTTATTTTTTTAACTAACTTGATTACAACAATTTGAATGTGAGGACAGGGTTTTGGCTTATTCTAGGTACATATTTACTTAACGACACGCACACGATAGGTTCCATACCATAGTACATAAAAAAGACATGACAGCAATCTTCTCCTTCTCTACATAGTATTATTAAACACTAAAAACCACGGCATAGGAAAATTTTGTTTCATTTTTTCAATATTACGTGTATAATTCTGTAATTCAGTAAATTGAATAGATTAGGTAAATTAATTAATAAATAATGTCGTACATAATAAAATGTAATTTTAAGGGATGGCACTAGCTACCAAAATACAAGTTTTTTTAAACTTAGTTTGGTAGGTAGGGCTAAAATTTAAATGTAATGTACTCCAAATCGCAATAAATAAATTATTAATTATTATATTATAGGATCGGATATTAAAATATACGAAGGTATAAATTATGTTCAACAGTGAACATCCCGCAGCTTAAATGAAGCTCATGTAAAAATACCCTCGCAGAAACAAGCTATTTTCCTTTTAATATTCGCCGTACATATCCCCTGTCGCATAAATTGTAAAATTTATGCGTATTCCCACATTTCCTCGTTATAAATGGCCGGTTTTATTTATGATTCTTACTTCGAAGGTAAATGTCTTCGAGTTCTCAAACACGCTGTTACGGCAATAAAAGGGAAAGGACTTTTGGTTGAACTTTTGTTAAACTCTTCGCATTCAAATCCATTTCAGTAATACCTACACTTACATGAAAATATCGCTACTTGCCTACAGACAGACGAGGGCGATGGGTCGTCGTGACAGGCGGAACTTGCCTACAAATAAAACTCAAACATAAATATTGTAACTGTACCTACAGTGTACATGTTGGATTATCTAGCCTAATTTAAGAGTAATTAATCAAACTACAAATATACTCACATATCGCTCATTTGGTAAAACATCGACGTAATTGACAGTATTCCATTTTTACAGAAAAGCGATTATTTTGTTTTTTTTTAATTCTTTAATGACGTTTTTTTTTCACAACGACGTTTGTGCCATCTAGCGAAGTATTAGAAATGCAATATCGTCTATTTTTCTCCAAATCGAGATACTTGTTACAGGTGTTCTGACATAGTTAACTCAATATTGCCAAAAATGACGATTGCGTCGTTGTTCCACCAAATGAGCGATATGCTTTTATTCAGCTAAATACATCAATTGAATGAAAGAAGATTAACGAAACACGTTGTCCATAGAAAACACAATTTACTCATAACACGATACTTTAATTATCTCCTGCATAAGAAACGTGCATATTTGTGCATTCGCGACTATTTACAGTGCAATTAACACGTAACCGTCACTTGCATATGATTTCGCAAACGTGTGTCATTCACAGTACTTATTTACACATTAGCGCAAGTAAAGTATTGTACTCGTGTTGACATTATAAATAACAAAAATGAAAAATTATGACCATATTCAAGACAAATAAAGGTACACCGATTGGTAGGAACTAGAGATACTTTGTGATCATAACCATCTGTACTACCTAGTTTCACAAACAAATAAATATTTCATTTCATTTCATTTCATTAAAGAAAGAAAGAAAGAAAGAAAGAAATACATTTATTTGGCACACACACAAAACAAACAAATTATACAAAAGACGGGGAAGGAACAGAAAAAAAAAAAAAGTTAAATTAAATGATCTTTATCTTTATCTTTGCCTGACGCTGAATTATAAGACATACATACATAAATAATTATCACGCCCATATCCCTAATGGGGTGGGCAGAGCCACAAGATAAGACAACTTGCAGCCACTTCTGATTTACTACTAAGATGGATATGGTGAACTATGGTGCCAGGTGATCAGCCCATCGCCCATATAGGTGGTCCATCATGTTGGAGAGGATAATATCCCTTAGTCGACTTTTACGACATGCTCGGGAAGAGAAGCAGCTGGACGCATTCTATGCTTTTTCTTTAGTTCCAGTCCAGCAAAGGAGTTAGGACCAGAATTCACACGTCAAGACAAGCAATATCGTACGAGAATTGTCGGCAGATGTTGCTGATCTTTATCTATTGACGACCTTGGTGGCGTGTCGGGCGAGTGTTTGGCTGAGACGCAAGAGGCGGCAATTCGATTATCGCTGCAGAAGAAATGTTTGCATGTTCTGCAAATATTTCTTCCGGGTCTGGGTATATTATAAGTTTTTGTATCATGTACTAGCTGCCGCCCGCGGCTTCGCTCGCTTGGTACCCGGAAAAAAAATAGCCTATATGTTAATCCAGTACATGTACTATGTATATTCCAAGTTTCATTCAAATCGGTTTAGCCGTTTAGGCGTGATTGAGGCACAAACATCCAAACATCCAAACTCACAAACTTTCGCATTTATAATATAAGTAAGATTATAAGTATGTATTTACAAAAAAAATATTATAAGCATTCTATCAGCCATCGGGTTTCCATAGTACAAGCTTTGCTTAGTTTGAGGCTAGAGGTTGGGTGCTGAGTGATATGTCCTCAAATATTTATTTATACAAAAAACATTTTTAATGTACGATGGTACGGAAACCCTTCGTGTGCGAGCTCGAATCACACTTGACCGGTTTTATTCTATCTTAAATTGTTAATTCGAAAATATACTTCCAGATTCCAGTATAGTTTTAACATTATTTACAAATGAATTTATTAAAATAATACCTGCCCTGCTTCCAATGGAAGTCTGCCAAGTTTGAAAGTGCTCGCATTTAAAAGTATCATGTCACCGACCGCCACCTTTCAGGAAGTTTAAACTTTATAAATATTGCTATTATTTATTATTCTTTTGGAAACTTGTTTGCGTTTACTTTTATATTTGCGCTAACCGCAGTGGTAAACGAGTATTTGATTTACTGCAGAATCTATAAGTAACCTTCAACTCAAGTCTTGACGGTTTTCGAGGAGCAAAACCTTTTTGTCTCGCAATAACTTTTCCTTTCATTTAACTATATTTTTCGTTCTCATGAAACATGTGTGTTTGTCACTGACTTCTGGCCCGTGTATGTACAACTTACAGACTGATATTATATACCTAATTCTAAACCTTTTACGATAAAACCTACTTGCAGCAAAAACTATCTGCAACCAGTGTGGTTGAAAGCATTAAAAAAAAATAAAAAATAAAAAAAATGTATTTATTTCAGACCATTGATCCATATTGTGTTAGTAGTAACTTACAAGCTAAATTAGTAAACCTAAAAACTACTTAAAATAAAACTAAAAAAATAACATTAAGACCTACCTATTGAGACACTAGGCGTGTGATAGGCCGAAGTACTGCCAGCCAATGTCTCATGTAGGCCGAGCACAGATCCTCAACAACAACGGTTAGAAGGCCGTTGGTACCACCACGCAACCGGCGCATCAGGGACGCCGTTCTCTTTCGCATGATCGCAAAAAAGTCAAAGAACGCCTCAAAAATGTTTTAATTAAAAAGTTCACCTGTCACCATGGTTCACCATATCTAAGAAGCGCTCGTGGCGTAACTTGCTTAGACGTTCTTGATTGATCGTTGAAGTTAAGCAACGTTGTGCGCGGTCACAATTAGGATGGGTGATCGCAAATGGCATTACGAGCTGAGCGCTTCCGTGCTTCGGAGAGCACGTTAAATAGCCGGCCTAAAAACTCCGTCATAAGAGTTGGCCACTAGCTCATACTAATTTACCATATCCATCTTAGGGTTTTAATATCAGAATTGGCTGCAAGTTTTCTTATGTTTACTTGTGTCTCTGCCCACCCCATATTGATGATAGAGACTTCAAAGATACTTTTTTTTTTAACAGTCACATACATAGTCTTGATCCCATACTATTCCCTGTGTCGTGGGTATCAGAAACTACGAGTACCATGGTACCACAACACCCAGACCCGGAAGAAATATTTGCAGAACATGCAAACATTTCTTCCGCAGCGGGAATCGAACCCGCACCTCTTGCTTCTCTGCCGAGCAATCGCCCGCCACGCCACCGAGGTATTGCTTTTAAAGTTGTTAATAATTCGGAGCACTTAACACCTTACCCTTCTTGAACCTACAGTCTCTTGAAATATATCTGCAGTTTTAAAATACTACCCTCTTTCTACGCAGTCATGTTAATACCTTTTAAGGAAGCGATAATAAACGCATTTTTATGTATGTACATTACCTACAACCTTGACACACTCGTATACCTAAAGACAAGGAACTGCGTACATGAGTCAGTTAAGTGTAGGGTTGCTACAGTAAACTTTTATGTTGCCTATTTAGCCCCCTACGTGTACCTTATGTAACTGGTTCTATATGACAACCTCGGTGGCGTGGCGGGCGAGTGCTCGGCTGAGACGCAAGAGGGTTCGATTCCCGCTACGGGAGAAATGTTAGTTCTGCTATTTCTTCCTGGTCTGGGTGTTTAGCATTACATATAATAAGTGTGTTTACAAAAAAAAGTATTATATCAGCCATCAGGTTCCCATAGTACAAGCTTTGCTTAGTTTGGGACTAGATTGCTCTGTGTGAACTGTCCACAAATATTTATTTATCTTTCTATCTAATCAGCCCGTGTGTACTGCTAGATATAGACCTCCTTCTTAATACGCCATTCCTTCCCGTCATGCGTCAGTTTCATTCACGGCTATTTACTTTAGCCAAATTCGATGAGATCAAAAGTAAACAAATCCCCAGAAGCTAGCTAATTCATGAGCATTAATAGAAGTGAGGTTCAATTTAGCCACTACACCGGCTCGCAGAAGGAATAGGCGATACTCTCGATCACTATAACGTTTTGTGGTTGACAATGAAAAGAACCAGTGAAACAAAGTCCGGGTCAACCCTAGCCACCTGATAAATAAAAAAGGCTTCACGACGCCCCACCGGTGCCGTTCTTTAGAAATACTCTACGAGTGACGGAGATTAGACCATTAGGGATAAGTTTTGAAGAGACGATCCAAGGATGATTAAACAATAGTGGCAGGGTGTCTTAGGAAGCATTTTTGAAGAGACTCTTGTGAATGGAATAGACAAAAACCATGGAAGTATTTTTGAATAGGCATTTTTAAATTTATAGCGTTCATAAACACCTTTTTAATACAAGGGACAAGGTATCTCATATAATTAGTCAAACAAATCACGAGACCTCTCCAAAATGATGGACCAACTATATGAGCGATGGGCTGATCACCTGTCACCATGGTTCACCATATCCATCTTAGGACTTTAAATCAGAAGTGGCTGCAAGTTTTCTTATGTTCACTTGTGGCTCTGCCCACTCCATTAGGGATACGGGCGTGATAATATGTATGTATGTATGCAAATCACGAGTTCCATTTTAAATCTTATTTGTTACCTTAAAGATTACCTTATTTCGGGATGGTTTCAACCAGAAAAGAACAACACATAGATAGGTACTATCTCAAACCACGTCATACAATTTTGTTCGGGTTTCACTTAACAATTTCATGGTCTTGAAAACTGACGTTTAAAATGTATAAAACCTGGTATAGCTTACTAGGACATTATATTTCAGTGCAGCAAGCGTAACTCTAATCTCATTAGTAATCTAGATCAACGGGACACCAAACAAAATAGAATCTAGACCACCTTTAATAGTGAGGAAAAAGACCTAGGTAAATCAAATTTAAAAGTTTTTTATAGGACTTGAAAACTGCTGAAAGGTGGTGAGGTTTCAGTAAACATGCAGTAATTTTATACGTAACTTGGAACTCTTTTAATACCACTTAAGGGTATGAAAATAATAAACATCTTTTTGATTCAAATACTTGGTGTTAGATATTCAATCAATATTTTAAATATTTGTGGACATTTTACACAGCACCATGTAGCCCCAAACTAAGCTAAGCTTGTACTATTGGAACTAGATAGCTGACATAAAACTTATTTTTTGTAAATACATAATATTACAACACCCAGACCCGGAAGAAGTATTAGCAGAGCATGCAAACATTTCTCCCGTAGCGGGAATCGAAGCCGCGCCTCTTGCGTCTCAGCCGAGCACTCACCGAGTCAAGAGATAGATACATTGTTTTCGTTGAAACAAAACCATTATGTAGTTTTCCTTGCGGCGCACCGGGAAAATTAACTGCTCTTATAATACGCACAATACAACAATAGGCTATTTAATATTTTGCTTCAAACCCATTATATTAAACCATAGAATAAATAAGCACAGGAGGGATAACACAGAATAAATAAAGGATACATAAACGTAAATTACCCGGAAGGATAATGCTATAAAATGGAAATGTGGCTCCTGCTTGGAACACGTGGAGCTGATAGCCAAATGGTTGCTGAGCCAAATGTTTTAGTGTGAAACATTTTACCAAAACTTCATGAGTAAATTATGAACTGAGTTAGCGGTTAGCTGTGGTTTTATTTACTCGGGAACAGTCAGTCTTTGTACACAAAATGAATCTAGCAGGAAATATGACGATCGTTTGACTCATCTCTGTCTCCCATGTGTATGTGATCCATTTTCCTGTAAATACAAACCTTTTTCACCTAAGAAAAAACATTGTTAAGGAAACAGTATGTTTTTCACATAATACAATGTTTTTACAATGCTAATGGATCTTTACTTTCTCGTGTGCCTCAGATGAAACAGTAATGGGATTTCGAACTCAGAATTAGATTACGGTGTTCCCTTTCCGCCCAATCCCGACTCGGAACAGGTCCCAGTCAAACTCGATTACAACGAAGACAAACTGACTGAATACCTATCAAATTATAAGAGAAATTGCTGAAAAAGCAGCAGAAAAAGGCAATGAAAATAATTATAAAGAAAATGAAGTAAAGTTTTACATATCTTTATATTGAACGTTCCTAGACGTTATAAGTTAATTATCGTGAACTTTTCACATAATATCACAACCTTTAGACCCGTTTATAAGGAACATTGATAATCAACTAAAATAAATAATATAAGTCTCCGTCCCACTTATGTAAAGTCAATTTATATAACAACATTTGTGTATCTACCTCGTTTGGCAAAGAACGTAGCATCATTCCAAGAGCAAGCTTCTAATAAAATATCCTTTAGGCAGTGTGTGCCGACCTCTTAACTCACAAATGAACTTACATAACACGCTCCAGTCTCTAGAAGCGCATAAATCAAATTTTCGCTCCATCTCCTCGTAAACACCGGAAAATTTCGCCATAAATTTATTTAGCAATACGAACCCTGAGTTGTAACTATAAGAAACAATAATAATAACAGTATTAACGTGGATTCTAGGAATAACAGAAGAGATAAATAAGTCTTTATTTGTGTTGATAGATTAGATAATCTGCTAGATGACGTATTTATTTGATTCGAAGCGGATGATCATTGCTTGATAGCACTTGCGTGTGTTACTTATTTATTTTAGGCAACACTTTTAATCGTGTTACTTATGAATGCTATGCAGAATATACTGTATTTTTAGACTCAAGAAATGACGTCACAGTGACGTACTTTAACTGATGCTTCAACGTCATTAAAGATATGAGAAGCCATATAGGATTGGCCTTGGCGCAACAAAAATATATTATTTATTATAACTTCCGTTCACGGCTTCGTTTGTATCGTAGGACAAGAAGATTGTTGAAGTACGCAAACAATATTTCGTTATGTAGGTATCTATTCCGTAGTTATATAAATTTAAGATTAGCTTTCGTTAAACAGCACGCGATGAATTGCGTGTACCAACAATCGGAAATAAATTAAACTCGTAAAATGTTTTATTAATCGCTCAGCATACATTTTTTTTGTTCATTCATTCATTAATCTATCAACGGCTGTAGGGGAATTCCCCTAACATAAGTTTATCATTTTACAAATACATTAAAGTTTCACAATGCTTATGCTGTTTCAGCGACTTTTTGTCTATCTTCATATTGTATACTAGTGAAAAGTCTCTCAACTTTATTCGCGTTGAACTTTTTCCATACAAAATTCATTTTCCCGCTGCGTCCCGGAGCTGAATTTTGGTAATTCTTTTCCTAGTGCTACCCTGTGCACCATAAGAGAAATATACCCTCCAAGTTTCATGCTACTAAGACTTATGGTTTAGGTGAGTTTGTTATGTGTCATTCAGTTAGTAACGTAAGAGTTTCATATATTTTCATAGTAAAATCATCATTACGGAGTAGAAAACATGCTAAATGCAAATAGAATTTTAATTCAAAGCCTTTTTACTATTATGCAAATCCCGTAGCGGTATCGATCGTATCCACTGTTTGTTTTGCAGCGACACACATATTGCCAATATTGTAAAGTGCTTTGTGAATCCCAAACGTTTCTGTTTACATATTTCAAAGTGCCTTTATGTTCAGATGGATTAAATTTCTTTGTCCAAACTTTGATTAAAATTGTATTCAAATGTACTAGCAACACTATAATTTGGTTTGAGATTATTAACATTTGGATTCGTTTTACATTTCGTGGATGTTGAAATCATAAATTACCCAAGATTTAGATAAAGATATGATGAAGAGATTGGACAAAGGCAGGCATACCCACCAAAGACTATTACTTGGGATACCAGCCTGTAAGATGCCTGTATTTCAGAATGCCATATACCGAGCTGAGCTTGCTCTTATATCACTTGTTCTTTTGGCAACCTGGTCATTGACCTGCTGTCACTGACCGTAAACTAGAATACGCGGCGGATGCTAGGATATGAATGTAACTTTTATGGATTGTGTGAAAGGATATGCTTGGGTACTGTGATGACGAGTGATAAGCGGTAAGTTGGGAATCAACAGATCAGTGGAATAAATCGGGGAGATTATGATGATAATGTTTTAGATCTATAAAGAGCTCTTCAGGGATCAAAACCACACTTCAGGGGCCTAATTAAACCCCTCCTGAAGTGCTATCGATGTACATAGATACATTACGCAGAAACTGTTAAAGGTAGTACCTATTTCTTTAGGTTTTGCGATATTTTTCTACTTTGATAGTTATGTGTATTCCCTGAGAATCACCTACTAACTAACTTAAGTGCACTTCCTCTAAATTAGACCCGAATATATTCGACTTCGGAGCCCATTACTCCATTAGGCCATTAACTCCAAAATGTACTCCATAGCTGAGTTTAGATTTACGTAGCTTCTGGTTACCTTCATTAACCTAGCTATATTTTAACTACTGTTTTTTGTTTACAATCGACGCATGTTGTTCATTCTACTGTAAACTGCAATTGTAACCTCAATTGAAAATCAACATGAGCGCCACGATAAACACCAAGCTTCACTTTCCAAATTGAATTTGTATCAGCTGTATTTTCCTATTTATTTGTTGAAGCATCCAGTATTATTTTATACTAGTGAAAAAAATAATTCCGGTCTAGTAATTTCCGATATTATCCTCTACATCTTTAACCTCCTTTCTTGTACTTAGCGTGGCAACACGAATAAAATATAATGAACTAATAATTTAACAATAAGTTAATAAGCCATTGTAAATTGAATTTAGAGAGGTTTATGAAAGAGATCTAAATAATGCATCTAAATGAACTGTTTCTTCTATTACAGCGAGCATCGGCACCGCAGCACCCCAGTCAGAAGAACCCCTTACGACGGAGCCCGAAGCTGACCTGCCGCGACCATCCGACCGGCAGCCGCGGGCCATGTACTACGGCAAATCAACCACACTCGCACCAAACATCACAGTCAACCCCACAGATAAATATAATGACACACACAAAGATACTAACGAATCTATAGCTATACCATCCACAACAGAAGTACATCCATCGGTTACATGGACAGCGGTAAACGCTACAGAGAGTCCTATAAAACTCAATGAAACTGAAGTTGCGAATGTAACAGAAACGCAAAACACAACTTTTGCGCCTAAAAAACGCAACCTTACTAGACCTGATGTAGTGAAAGGTGAAGTAAACGACGGAGCTACAGAGAGCCGAATGGTTACAGAAAAACCACTATCCTTAGAGACTACGTTCTTACAGACACGGATACCTCCGAATATAGAGTCTTCTAGAAGAGTGATAGATGATAATGGGATGGATACTGGAGCGATAGCAGGCATTTCCTTTGCGGCTTTGGTACTTGTTGCGTTGGCGGGAAGTACTGCCTTCGTGCTATACCGACGGAGGTATTTAAACAAGCCGCAGACTTTGAACGATAAGTGCTCTAATCCTGACTCCAGTGGGTACTTGGACGACAGCACTATCAGGGTAAGTTTTATACGTATTGTACGTACTTTCAATTACCTTGAAGACTATTTTAGTATGATCACCTGTTACCATGGTTCAGCATATCCATCTTAGGACCAAATCAGAATGTGGTTGCAAGTTTTCTTATGTTTACTTGTGGCTCTGCCCACCCCAATAGGGATACGGGCGTGATAATAATGTATGTATGTACTATTTTAGTATCGACTTCAACCATAAAAAAATTGTAGATTTATCATTCACCTCTTAAAGCTTACAATTTCTGCCGTCTTCTTCCTTTATTTTATTTATTGGTTTACTACAATTTAAAACATCGTAATACAAATAGTTTTCGCCAATATAAACTCGGTACAGTAGTACCACAAATACTGTGCGCCTAGGCAAACTTCGTGCTTTGTATGAAAACCGAATTTGTCGGAATATGTAACTAATAGTCAACTTATAACGAACCCTTTAAAAAAATAAGTATCTACATAATTATTTTAACATCTCCATTATTACATATCATCATCGCGTTAGTTCGTATTTTTAAGCTATATGAAAATTGGCGAGGCGCACAATATTTGTGGTACTACCTTACGTGATGCATGTTTTTGGTATACTTTACTTCGAAGTCAGTTTGTCAAGTCAATGTAATTAGTCTATGTAATATAGCTATAGTCAATCTAACTTTAGTAATTTATAGCATCGGGCCTTCAATGGTTTAGGCTTCACACTGTGAAAAGTGGCAAGAGTAAGAGGAGGCCTATATCCAGTGGGTATGACTGGGCGGATATGATAATGATGATGATAATAATAATAAAAAATAACACCCAACAGTTACATACATAGTCCTTACCCCACACTAGGATTCCCTGTGTCGTGGATATCAGAAACTACGATTACCACAACACCCAGACCCAGAAGAAATATTTACAGAACATGCAAAAATTTCTTCTGCAGCGGGAATCGAACCCGCGCCTCTTGCGTCTCTGCCGAGCAATCGCCCGCCACGCCATCGCGCCACCGAGGCCGTCTAATGATGTACAACATCTGTTTACTTTTCCAGGATAACTCCGAAGAGATGTACAGTCTGGACAACGATAGTTTCCTAAACTCGCTTGAAGCTATGACCATTCAAAACTACTGGACTGACACTGTTAAGCACACCAAGTTATAAGCAAGTGACTGCGGGACCAATCATTCCCCGCTGTGCCTGTAACAACTCGTTTCCTAATCTCCTTAGAACGCACTTATTGCGTTATGTTGAGATGACACAGTATACTAATTGTGTTATGTTGAGATGACACTGAAATTATTGTATTATGTTGAGATGACATTGTGAACTTATTGTATTATGTTGAGATAACACAGTAAGCTCATTGCGTTATGTTGAGATAATGCAGTACATTTGCATTGAGTTGAAAGTGAGCTTATTGCATCATTTTGAAGGTTGTTGTGTGAAAAAGAAAACACAGTATCAAAGCTTATTGATTCATGTTGAAAGAAATACTACAAATGGACAGATATTCTGTGTTGAAACTACTTACGTGTGAAACCCAAGTGCATAATGTCGCGTGCCGTGAAAAGCAAGTGCAAAGTGATTTCAAAGTAATTCTATTGTGAACGGAATCTATGACTAGATCCTTCGTGAATTTTTGACTTTCGATGGATTTGAAAACTGAGTTTTCCAACTTGACTTGCAGAGTTTTATATGTAGTGATTCATATTTTCTGATTTATTGTGATAGTTGTATGGATATGACCTGTTTACGATATCTTAGTATTAATAAGACGCATGAGTTGGGATGCAAATGCAAGGACACCCAAATAGTTGCTTATTTTGATAAATAAGTTGGACTATTTGAAGGAGCAAGCGTATCCTAAAAATCATTAATTTTATTTAGTTTAGAATTAAAATTATAATGATGACTATATAAGGCATTGACGCCCCAAAACCTAATTTATTTTAATTTTTAATAATACTTTATGTGCATTTTACATCATTACACGGAAAATTGGATATGTAAACTCCAATGCGATTTATTATTATTTTTCCTGCTCCGCTTATTAAATATATACTATTCTGTATACTAATTTACATTGACACCTCAGTTTTGTCCTTGTGTGTAATATAATTATTCAAAATGAAATATTATGTAATTTTATAGATGTGTTTGAAATACCTTTAGTAAAAAAATTTACCTTCTGTTTCATAAAACTTAAAAGTTGACGAAATGTCTTGATTATTCAAGATTAAGATAATTTAATGTCTACTCAAAGTTTTTAAGAAACGGAGGATAAATCTTTGTCTGTTACGTACCTTTATATAACATAACTTATAAATATTTTAATATTCCTTGTAGTACGTAAATTATAACAAATTCTGCCTAAAATCGAAACATTACGATAAATCTTTGGTATAAATTCATATTAACCCAGTACATAACCATTTTGTAAATAATATTATTTCAATATTAAGAGCCGACTTCGCCATTCAAATTGAACCGCGTTTAGCTTCTAAACTGAGTTCTAGGCGGTCACTGGTAACAGTTTTCATTCAATTTGTCAGCTTTTGAACTGGGTTTAGAGTTAATCGCCGTTCAGTTTGAACGGTGAAATCGGCCCTAAGTGATCTCAGTACGTCGATATAATGCTAGTTTAAGCTTGACTTTATTTTAATATTTTTTTGCACCTTAATAATTGAAATTGTTTTCTGGAAATTGTGATTTCATGTCCGTCCAATTTTTATTGATTTATTTAATGCTTTATCAGACCATTAGGCTTTTTATAAGCAAAGATTGCTACAAACAGTTAAATTGTCATTCCTAAGTTTACAATAATTGTTAATAGCTATGTTTTTTTTGTTGTTTTAAAAAAGTTTTTTTTTGCAAAATATGATCTTTGCAAATCATATCAATATTTATTAACTAGATTAATGTACCTAACGCGGTTTGGAGATTCTTACTGATTTTGAACTTTATTCACGTGTAGTAAGACACTTTTTTCTGTGCACTTGATAACTTAAAACTTAGCTGTGTGTAACACTAATGTATTTTAGGTGATAAAAGTAGGTTTATTTACATGTTTCTCTCACCACTCGCTTATAAAAAAGTAGAATTAACGCAAACCAAAAGCTAACTGATCAAATTTATTCAAAATCGTAAGTACTTATAGACAGACAACACGATGCGAATTTGACCACCTCGGTTGCGTCACAATACAATGACATTAGAAAAGTTACAGACCTTTCAAACTTAATCTACGGCCCATATAAATATATACAATGAAACTAACTTATGTACATCTATACTAATATTACAAAGAGGATTTTTTTTTGTTTGTAACAGATAGGCTCCGAAACTACTGGACCGATTTCAAAAATTATTTCATCAATAGAAAGCTACAATAACAGGGTCCAGTATAGGCTATAATATATTTTCAAAAAAATTAGGCATCCGTAAGAAAATTGCAATATTGTAACCCAAGGTAGAAAACCCAAAATATTTTTTGGCGTGCGCTGCGAAAACTATTGATTATAGAACAAAATAATGTACTACACGCGTAATATGTCGAGTAAATCAGATTTTATTGCACACATTATAAAACAAATGGAAACCTTCTATTTTTATTGGCATCGCGGCTAGGGTCGGATTGATTCCCGCAGAGGGGAATGTATGATTTTTTCCGGGTTTGGGTGTTGTTGTACCATGATACTCTTAGTTTCTGATACCCACGACACAGGTAATCCTAGTGCCGTCAGAACTATGTGTTATGTACTTCTTCACTAACTATAAGCAAGTGGTGATTAAAACAAAACATAGGTATACATTTTCTGTGTTAAAATGTCGTTTTTGCTATCAAATATCATTGTAAGTACCTAACAAATAACTGTGTTTGAAATTGATGTTGTGTAATTGTTTTTCAAGTTGTAAGAATCTTGGAATTGATAAATTGAAGTCCATTGTACTTTTCTATCACAACATATTAATATTTAGTGATTGTATCAAACATTGTATTTCCCCCTCAAAATCTTTCGGTACAAAGTGCCAGAAACTCTAGTAGTTTTGAAAATAAACCCCTTAGATTATGAAGGTCAAATGTACTTGAATTGTGAGTATTGTAATGATAATTTAATGTAATTAAATCTATTTTTACTTGATTTTCGTGTTTTAATTATTCCTACTTATCAAATCATATAGGAATAATCATAATAAAATAGGAGATCCACCTAATCTTTTTCGAAAACCTAAGAAAAGCATTCTACAGCAGCGAATTTCGGAATCCAGTTTGCTTAATCTGCCTAAGCCTACCTCCATAAACATTACGATCGTAGCGCCTCTGTCGCCACAATCTTGCAACTCTAATGCCATGTTTACAAGAAAATAAAAAGGTTAAACCATACTTGACAAGCATAGCACTGCTTTACCGACACGTCTGAAGATAGCAGTATAAATTTGTCATTGTCAAAATGTTGATAAAGTCAATGTCAAAACAAATAAATTTTCTTAATTTCACTTTTACTTCATACATAATTTCTGTAATCTACTTCGCGTAAAATTATTTCATTAAAGTGCAACAAAATGGTTCAAGCGTGGTACATGGATGAAGAAACCAACGACCAACGTTTGGAGCACCACAGGAACCCTCCAGAATACTTGTCTCCAGAGGAATTGCACAAGAAAACCGGTGTAGAATATTTCCATGTAAGTGGTGCAACTTCTGAACTCTTGCGATATCACTTAGCATAACTTATACACCCTTATCGCCTTAATTTTATTATTCTCGAAACTGATAAAGCTAAGTACCTACATCTTCCCATTTCTGAGCAATTTGTTTAAGTAGATAATTCTAGACCATAGCAAATGGAGATCTAGGAGATTTAGGAATTCATGAAGTTACCCTTTGGTAACTTTGCATACCCCTTTGGGTATGCAAAGACCATATTATTCAGAAGGTATATTAACATTGTATAAATAACTTTCCGCCCAAGATAATGTGAAAACTTCTTTGGATTGTTTTAATTTATATGTATGTTTCTATTTGTTTCCAAAATATAATAGAATAAGGATTGATAGGTACTTATTTATCTCAAATGCCCTTTTCATAAGAGTAGAAAATAATTTCCAGCTCAACATAGACACATACACAACAGATGGGATCCTCGACAAGCTGAAGAAAGAGCGAGGTTACACATATGAAGATGAGATTGTCTGCTCTAAGGAGTGTTTGCAGAACTATGAAGAAAAACTCAAGTCATTCTTCATGGAACATTTGCATACTGATGAAGAAATCAGGTATACAGAAAAAAAAAATTTTTTAAATGATGTTAGGGGAACAAAGATCTGCACTGACATCCTGCAGTGAGGTGTATTGTGCATTAACGCTCTGCTAACCCTCCCTCAGCCAGCCCAACTCCTTGAAGTACCGGAGAAGGACTTTGAGATGTTGGCAGCAGTGTTCCAGTATCCTCGATGATGTTGAGGCTGTTAGTAGTGTAGATGAGGTCGATGGTGATGCTGTGTAATTCTCGATGACCATCTGCAGTCCCGAGTTATATCTTATTTCGTTTGTTGCGCAGCACTGTAGTGTTACATGTTCCACAGTCTCTTCCTCTTGGAAGCATCGATCTCTCACTCACCATGAATGAGCCAAAGCTCACATTATGACGATTGCTGATAATGTAGCTGCAGGGTTACAGCATAGCATATACTTACTAGAAACCTTGTGATTTCAGGTTTGTCCTAGACGGCTCCGGGTATTTCGATGTTCGCGATGGTGCTGATCAGTGGATCCGCATAGCTGTTTCTGCCGGGGACATGATTGTGATCCCCAGCGGGATCTACCATAGGTTCACACTTGACACAAAGGTAACTTATAGACTTTAGAATACAAAAGTAATAATAGTACTACATAGCTTTAGTAAATTCAGTAAAATAGAGTGTGCAAAAGGAAATTTAGACTCATCCACAAAAATCCTGAAAACTTATATACATACATACAATTATCACGCCCCAGTATCCCTAATGGGTGGGAAGAACCACAAGTAACTTAAGAAAACTTGCAGCCACTTCTGATTTAAAGTCCTAAGATTCTTTATGGTGAACCATGGTGACAAGTGATTAGCCCATCGCCCCTATAGTTGGTCCATAATTTTTGAGAGAATACTATTCCTTAGTCGATTTTTACATGCTCGAAAAGAGAAGCTGCTGGACGCATTCTATGCTTTTTCGTTACTTCCAGTCTAGCTGAGAAGTAAACTTATGCCTATAAATAAACTCGGAAGATCGAGCTATAAAAAATAGCTTTCTGAACTATTAACTGAGTTCAGGAACCTCAAAGGACGTCAGTGCAGATCTTTGTTCCCCAACATTAATTAGAATTAGGAACCTCAAGTGTTAATTTTTGGGTCCTTGTCTATCACCTGAGAAATCACTGGTCGCTCTACACTATAAGTTCGACGAAGCATAAAACAGGGGTAAAAGATGCATTTAAATGGGAAGGTAATGTTGGATACATTACCGTTTGCATTTTCCTATTTGCATCTTTTACTGGAGACCCTAAGTAATTTTTTAAATTTACTTTTTGAGGAAAAAAAGCAGTATTGAATACTAATAACTAAACAAAATTGATACAGCTAGGGACCATCTGAAAGTTTCCTCATATTGAGTCTATTAATCTTCAATTCTTTTTTGATTATAAATCTTGATCAAAATTGACGTAACTTTGTAATAAACATTACTATCTCCACCATTCCAGAACTACATAAAAGCTAAGCGCTTCTTCATCGGTGAGCCGGTCTGGCTCCCTTACAACCGGCCCGCAGACGACATGGAGTGCAGGAAGGAATATGTCGACAAACTGAAAAATGGATTTATTGCAACTGCTTGCTAAGCTATAATAAACATTCACAGACTAGATGGCGCTACTAGTCGGGTTTCTACAGCGAGCGGATCGTAGGTACTCGCAAGAGGAAACCGCATACTTGTATTACCACCAACAAATAGCGTGCGGAAAGGACTGAGCGAGCCGAAAGAGGTAAAATGATCTCGCTCATTTCTTCCGGGTTTCCACCGCGAACGCAAGGAAGTTTCTACGCAAGGACTCCGTTTAACTCGCTATGACAAATTAAATAGTAGCGTTTCTACTCAAAAGGGCTAAGGTCATAGCCATAGCGACATGTCCGATGGTACCCGAAAACCAGTGATAATTCGCCATATTAATTTGGGAGATATTTAATACTATAAGTAGGTAGATTAAAATCGTATCACATAAGTAACAACACACATGAAAAACATAAGTTTGCTCAAAACAAAATTATTGCCATTGCTTTTAATTTGGTAAGGTTTTATCTAGGAAAATATATTATAAAATCGAATATTCCAATACATCATTTTCCATAATATATTAGTGTGCATAGAATTAGTTTATTGTGTATATAACTCAAGTATACATATAAAATTATAGTTTATACATGGTTAGGTTATAATGTTGTTTTTTTATATATACAATGTTATTAAAACACTAGTTAGTTTATTATACAAATAACTTATACATATAAAGTCAGTTTATACATGGTATTAAAATATTCTATACAAACCATTGTTTTAAATTAAACATAGTGGAGTTGTTCAGACTCAAGACAGACCACCTGCCCGATGGACGATGATATCACAAGCCACACACAGTAAGACAGCAGTGGATGGCACAAGACCGCTAGGAATGGCGTCAAAGAAAGGCGTCGAATAAGCCATTACCCTGTAAAATAAAATGGCCGTTTTCTCGTGGTCCTACTATTTTGTCCTACTAGTAGGACCACGAGGGAGACCAGTTTCTGTTCGTCCTACTATGACATATTAGAGCTGTATGAAAATTTCATCAACTGGACTGAACCTATAACGGTTCGAAAATTCGACGAAACGTTTCCAGAAAAGGGAGGTCTCGCTTCTATTGGCTCGTTTTGGCGGGGCACTAGATAGAGTAAGAGTTTTGGGAAAAATAACGAGTAGGTATATACTTCTTAGGGATCGTAGCAAATGGCGATCCGTGATCTCTGCCTACCCCTATGGGAAACAGGCTTGATTTTATGTATGTATGTATCTTAGGATAAAAATCACGACCAACCTGATGTTTTATTAAAGTATCAACACTACAAAGCTATTCCAATCATGTCACTTTCTTTTTGCATCATCTATTAGCTTTAAAATACTATCAAATCTACCAGTGGGACAACACAGTGATTCAAAAACTTACGTGAGTGGATTTGTCTCTGAATATCTTTATATCTTTGGACTAGTTGAACGCATCGTGACTTCGTCCACGTTGAGTTTTTTCATACAAACTTCATCTTCGGGCTGCGTTCTCTAGAAGTTGAACTTCGGGCATTCCTGACTAAAATAGTACAAACTCATCATCATCATCATTGTATCACAAAATCAAATATGTCAGACCTACATATATTCTACCTAAATTCTCTTTTAAGAAATTTCATGAAGTGCCTGCTAGAATTTGAAGGCAATGTGTAGCAAAGATAGGTAAATATCTTTACCAGGTACATACATAGCAAAAACTACTGATTGCACTGTCCTTTCTTTGTTATTTCAGATCAGTTCAGTTCTTTTTTTTGGCTACTGTGACATTACCTACGTCACAATTCTGCCAGTGTCCGTGTTGCTAGGTGTTGCTCAAGAGTCAAACTTTGGTCTTTGATAATTCAAATAAGAACAAATTCTGTCAGAAATAAATAAACACAGACATGTCAAAATTCATAAAATCTTGAAAATGATAAAAATTAAATAATGTAATCTTAACAAAATGCACCCCTCTCGGATACATGTACCTACAAAAATAAACTAAGTAGTTTCTGGTAAGTATTTTATTTTCTACTGCTATCTGCCCGCGGCTTCGCTCGCGTGATAACTACCCCGGATAAAAGTAACCTATTCCAGGTCATAAACTGCGTGTAAGGTCCAAGTTTCGTTAAAATGGAAGAGACGGCACGAAATTGTTCTTTATAAAATAATTGGGGAGGCCTGTGTCCAGCAGTGGATTTCTATAGCCACAAGTAATCATAGGAAAACTTGCTACCACTCCTGATTCAAAGTCCCAAGACGGATACTAATATGGTGAACCTTGGTATAGTTTTGTGCTAATTAGACCCCTGTGTCGTCAAGGCAAATAGGACCGGTCTCAGTATTATGCAGCTCCACATATTCTGCTGTTGGTTTTAAGACCTATTAGGTATAATAACAGTATTGTTTTTATTGCACAACTAGTTTACCCGCGCGGCTTCACTCGCGTAGTTTAATATTTGACACCCCATTTAGCCCGTCTTTGAGATATATATATGCCAATAGGGTCTATTGTATGGTAGGTCCTCTGTATTTCCAGACGAATTTTACTGGATATTTTAAAGTTTCTTTACCGAGCTAAACGAACCAAGGAATTATTTTTTCCAAAGAGACTTGCCGACCCTCGTAAACCCCTTTAGGGGTTGAACTTGGTTTCGAAAATTAAATTAGCCCAGGTATATTGTGTTATTCCAGAATCTAAACATTTCAAATTTTATCAAAATCGGTTTATTTGTTACGGAGATACGTCGTAACAAACATAACACACACACAAACTTTCGCATTTATAATATTAGTAGGACCGGCCCGACTATGTCTTTCCTGTGGACAAGGCCGACTAAGCTGAGAGGATGGAATAGGTGCTAGACAAGCCTACTCCATCTTAATTCGTCCCGGGCTCTACAGTGTCCCGTTAGTGAATGTAAAAGTTGCCTCCTGACGCTGTATAAATCTACTACTATAGATTGTAAAAAGCCTTATTATTATAATGCATAGCGGAAAAACATAGGCACCCAAACTAGGTAGGCATGACTTGTATGATGAATTGCCCCGGTTTACCCCATTGCACAGCAGAAGGGCTGATGATGGTGAGATGTTGACGTTTCAGATAGCGTCAGTGATGGCGGGAGAAGGAGGCGGCGGCGGCGGCGGCGGCTCCTCCGGCATCATAGTCTTCACGCTCTGGTACATCGCCATCGCATGGAGCTATTACATGTGAGTTTGTTCCTTTGTTTGTACGTGCTTACTACATTTTGTCCATTCGCAGGTTGTATGTGCTTATACTATGAAAATTACCGGTTCGTATCGAAAGGACATTTAAGAACGCCCATCGTCTGTGGGAAACTCTCCAGGAGCGTGGTGTCAAAAACGTCGCATCTTTGTAGCCCTCTCCTGGAGATCGATGTACCCTATGACGTATTTTTCTACTATTGTATGTCGTAAACTATATCTTTACTGCTCTAACTTGCACAAAATATAGATAGCAAAATGACCTAGTAGCAAATGGGACTAACATCAAAATGACACCTTAGCTGAACGGCCTAGTCAAATTCAATAATTCAATACAAATTAGATAAACACATTTCTTTCAACATTTTGAAATATTCCTTTACATACTTACATGCTTACATATTATTACGCACGTTCCCTTAATGTGGTGGGCAGAGCCACAAGTAATCATAAGAAATCTTGCAGCCACTCCTGATTCAAAGACCTAAGATTAATATGGTGAACCATGGTGACAGGTGATCAGCCCATCGCCCATATAAATGGTCCATCATGTTGGAGAGGATACTATCCCTTAGTCAACTTTTACGACATGCTCGGGAAGAGAAGCAGTTGGACGCATTCTGTATTTTTCTAGTTCTTTAGTTGTATTTAAATTATGTTATGTTGATATTATTAATAGTAAGTATACAGACGTGTTATATTGAAACTACCTACCTACAATGTAGGTAACTTTCAAAACATCTATTTTTACGGGGCTCAGAGTGGTAATAAATTATACATTTGGCGTTGTTACATCTTCCTCTTGGCAAGGGATAGAGTTAAAGAAATTGTTTACGCAAGGGAAAACGGAAGCGAACCCACATACTATATCTACGCATTTCAGTGCGGAACTTTTCATCCTGCTATTGATCAATGTGATAAAGTAGCCATACACACTATGGTGTAACTAATAGGTTTGCGTGTACAGTACATTCGTCCTTTAGGTGTAAATTGTAAAAAAAACTTGGTCGCCGCTAAAGAGATCACGAAACATTACCTAGTATATCTGTTGTTCGTCATTTTATTTGACAGCAAATCCCGAAAATTAGTTCGCGTGACTGTGTACAAAACTATGAGCTTCTCATTAGCAGGGATATTGTTCGAAAATTTTTTTACTAAGTTTAATTCCAATAGATTTAGCAAACTTTCGTATTTTCTTTCTTTTAGTCTTATCTTGTTCCTCAAGCTCACTTTCGCATCTTATATCTTACCTAGATGTAGATACATTTCACGACAATAATAAACCCAATTAATAAATTTCAAGAGCCTACAGGTTCGAAGTATGTCTATCGTGCTGGAGGGATTCAATTATGAGCCTGTTTGTATCAAATGTTCGTAATTAACCTAGATTCCAACAAAAACGAGAGAAGTTGAAAGAGCCCCCTAGGGCCTGTGTTATAGAAACTATTTTAGTCTGCGCCCCGAGCGATGTCCAAGGCTGAACTACTATGTAGGTATACCACTTGCCTCCCTGGAGGGTGCATCTGGATCTAGGGCAGAGCTCCACGCCTCCACCCCCCGTTACATAAGGCCGGGATTTTACTGCGACGGAGTAAGCAAGTTGAAGTGACTATAGGCAGGTTCGAAAAACAGATTAATACTAAATATATTTTATTTTCTTCACAAAAAGTTTCTTAGTATACAAGCTGACAGAGAATAAGGTTAACTGATAGGAAGAACCAAGTAAACCTGTTTTGTGAAGAGCTGGTGCCTGAGTGAGATAGGTTTTAGAAAAAACCTGTGATACAGGTCACCAGCGCCCCACTCCACGGATTTTCCAAGGGCCATCTTACAGAGGTTTTCAGACCATTATACAAAACTTGACAAAAAATAAAATTAAACAGATAAAAACTAAAAATACAAACAATAAAAAGATTACGAAAGAAAATAAGATTACCGTTGGGGAGAAAATCTTCTCAAAAAGCAGCTCACAGGAAACTAAATGTACCTAAGGCTCTATGGTACCGATGGCATTGACAAGTGTGCTTTGAAAATACCTTTCCTGTACTTGATACAGACATTTTCCAACACAAGGGATCACTGGTACCACCAGTGGAAAATAAAACCATTGCGCTAAAAGGCCCACACTGCCTCGCAAAAGCACCAGTGACACGTGGCTTTTTGAAGCTGCAAGCCAGTATTAAAACCCAGGGCCATCTCCCTCCAGTTACGTAACCGGGTGGTGGAACTGGAAGGGGGTGACCTTTTCCACTGCGGGTGTTATGAAACCGTTCGATAATATCTGCGAACCCACAGCTGTGACTTGCTTTATTGGTTTACGACTTGTCAATTTTAGACATTGTTTTTTTTTTTAAATACAAATCTATTTGTGACTTGGACTCGGACAAAATGTGCGTGCCTACCTAGCGTGTATGTTATTCCAGGTTACGAATTATGTGTATTACATGATATTCCAAGTTTCGTTCAAATAACTTGAGCCTTTACGCCGTGATTGAGGCACAAACATCTTGACATCCTCACACTTACCTCCGAATACTCAAACGCATATCAAAATTGAGCACGTCTCAAATGACGATTTTTGACAGATTTTCATCAGAAACTGTCAAAAAACCGTGAGTTGAGACGTGCTCAACTCTGAGTCGCGTTTGAGTATTCTGGGGATAGTGATTAAATAAATTTCACTGTATTGACTGGATATATCGTCCATGTGAATATGGCCGGCTAATCTGAGAGGATGGTATAAGAGATAAGATAGATAAGATAATACTTTATTGTGTATACCAACAAAAAACATAAAAATTACAAAAGTTTACATAATTATTCCGGTATCCACAATTGGCGGCCTTATCGCTAGAAGCGATATTTGACTGGCAACCAAATAATAACTAAAAAGTAGACTAAAAAAAAAAAAAAAAAAGTATGTAGTAAAACTAAACTTAACATTATGTACATTATGTACACGCGTGGACCGTTCCATTGACGACAAGTTTGGGCGATGAGGATTTCGGCTGACCCTCGAACTAGTGTATAAAATATATAAATATAAATGCTGATCGCGCGAACGCGAATAAATTACCAGTAGTATTAGATAGCCACAGCCTTAGGGCGGGCCCACTATCGGCACGGCATCGGCATGCCAAGGGATCCTTAGGAATCCATAGGCATTACGAGGGGTCCTTAGGAATGCCGAGGCGTGGGCGTGGCCGGGACACACTGCCGAAGCAACCCGAAGACTGCCGAGGCGTCATTATGCATGCCGTAGCTCCGTTAGGAATAGAATATAATCACTTTATTTTACGACACAAGCACACATTATTATTTAGGGTACACATAATACAAACATAGCGACACTTAAGATCCATTCCATACTAATATTATAAATGTGAAAGTATGTCTGTCTGTCTGTTACCTTTTCACGCCTAAACTGCTGAACAGATTTTGATGAAATTTTGCAAGGAGATTCCATACCAGGGAAGGATATAAGCTAGGTACTTATTATCCTGTAAAACAATCCCAAAATGTAAAAAGGGCATAAATCCTTCTTAGACATTTTATGATAAGACAGTTATTTTGACATTTATAAAATTTTGACAGTTGACAATGTCATTCATACCAATCGGGTCGTCAGCATTAATGGGCCTCTAGCTGGTGCTGTATATAAAAGTACCTACAAAATCTAAGAAATCAGCATACCTAAGTACTTACATTAAAAAATGTAAATACAATTTGAAATATTAGGCATGCCGTGCAGTGGCGATAATGGGCGCCGGGCCTTAGTTTTTATGTTGAGGATACAATCGTTGCTAAACACTTTCACCGACATTCGACTATGCCCTGACCTTCTTGTAATATTAATTAGATTAACCTCGCGGTATAGGTGCAACGTCCGCTTGAACTTGGACTTGCTAATGCCGACTTACGATGCCATACTGCTGCCTTGAGTGTTGTAATCGCGAATAGAAACGTTATACCATCATATTATATGCCCGGTGCGGCCCGGCATCGGCATGCCTAATCCCTTGGGATGCCGTGCCGATAGTGTGCGCCGGGCTTTAGGGTTTCGTACCCGAAGGGTGCCAACGGGGCCTTTTTTTATCCATTATTTTATATTAACCATTTCTAATCCTCGCCTGTCCTGTCAGCGGGCTGTATCTCTTGAACCGTAATAGGTAGAGTTTAAATTTTCTGAATCATTCATTGTCAAACATTCATTTAATGCAATGTATCTGTCACCGTTCTCGCGAGATTGTAAACTGTCGAACATCTGCTTAGATCGAAATTAGAAGCACCAATAAGGCAGTAATCCTACTAATCATACTAATATTATAACTGTGAAAGTTATAAGTATTTGTGCCTCAATCACCGCCTAATGGCTGAACGGATTTGAATGAAACTTAGAATATAGGTACATAGTACATGTATAGGCTATTTCGGGTACCACGCGAGCGAAGCCGCGGGCGACAGCTAACGCATCCGTGTCTCGTAGGGAACATTAAATTGTCGGTCCCTGCTTTTAAGTCGTTAAACCATAACGGAGGCTTTTAGGCGGCCTAAAAACTCCGTCACAAGAGTTGGCCACTAGCTCATACGAACTTACTAAACCTTTAGGTCCGTTCCATGAAAAGTCCTTCACAAAAAAGATTAGCAGTAGGTAATATGTAGTAAAGAAACTACACTCATGGACATAATTAGAGGAACGCTTCATCAATCTAAAAAAAAGACTGAAATATACTATAAAAATTGTTTCAGTTCCGATTTATCTCTTTTTTTGTTCCGTTCATCTAATTATGTCCATGAGTGAGTGTATCTTCAGTTGCTGCTCTATATTTGTATGTGTAAGCCTTGGATTGCGCTCGTTGATATTTATTGCGTAAATATTGTTATAGTTATAAATATCCTGACCTACATCAACAGTACCGCCATTGTCGTATCAATTACGTGCGGGTAAGGACTTTATGAACGAATGTGTACTTTTTTAATGTCGATGACATAAAAACAGCCTTATATCTTATCAGCAAATTGTGCATGGTTATGGTCGGATTATTTTTTATTACCATGGTTTTACCTTCGTAAACCGCAGTTACCGTTTGTTCTTGAGGTAATTATTTTTGCCTTGTTTTCTTCTAAACTATAAAAAACTAGCTGTTGCCCGCGACTTCGTACGCGTGTTGTACATTATTTTGTTCATATTCAATAGTTTTCGCAGAGCACGCCAAAAACTATTTTGGGTTTTGGGTCAATATTGCAATTTTCTTATGGATCCCTAATTTTTTGAAAATATATTATAGCCTAATTACTGGTCCCTGATAAGGAAGCTTGCCATTGGTGAAATAATTTTTGAAATCGGTCTAGTAGTTTCGGAGTTTACAATATTGCAATTTTCTTACCCAAGGTAGAAAACCCAAAATAGTTTTAAACTATTTTGGGTTTTCTACCTTGGGTTACAATATTGCAATTTTCTTACGGATCCCTAATTTTTTTTTTAATTTAGGAACAAAATAATGTACTACTCGCGTACGAAGCCGCGGGCAACAGCTAGTATTTTAGATATTTGAATCTCATTTCCTTGCACACGATTTCCTTTTTCTTTGTTTACAGTAAATCAAAGGGTTTCCTTGGCAACAAATAGTTCTATATCTAAAGCCCTAAACAACATAGTAGGCTTGGAAGATAGTAGGCAAGTTTCATAGCCTGTGGTTGCTTGCATAACGCCTCGCGCGGTGCTGGTCGATAGCATTTGACCCAGTTTTAAAGCCTGAACGCCTGAACATAGGCAGTGAGTGAATGAGTATACTTATGCTGTATTCCAATATCCTACTAATCAACGACGGATTGTAAATAACCATGGCAAGGTGTTTGAGAGCTGTGGTGTTCTAATGGTGGTCCCGCCTTCCGATCCTAAAGTCGTGGGTTCAAATCTGGTAGTGCACCAATGGTAGTAGTGAGGAAACCGGCTTGTCGTAGAACCTAAAAGTTCGAAAATATGTGTCAAGTGCACGAAAGGAGCCTTTGAGGCGCACTTTAAATCCTTTCACCTCACTGTTTCGAAAAAAATATTGACACGACTAGATAGATTTATCGTAAAGCGAAATAAATATTTTGGCGTAGCGTGGTGGGCAATTGCTCGGCAGAGATGCAAGAGGCGCGGGTTCTATTCCCGCTGCGGAAGAAATGTTTGCATGTTCTGTAAATATTTCCCTCGGGTCTGGGTGTTGTGGTACCATGGTACTCGTAGTTTTTGATACCCACGACAGGCAGGACTGTGTATGTGACTGTTATTATTTATTATGGTAATAAGCAGTCCGTCGCCTGTTAGTAGAATATTGGAACCGGACATTAGACGTTAAACTGTTTTAGCAGTGTCATGTAATTTTGACATAGGTCTCGTAATTGTAGCACCTAAGTTGTTGGTAATTCTACCTAAATCATCAAAGTGAATGTATATTTGTGCCTCAATCACGTCGTAACGGCTGAACGGATTTGAATGAAACTTGGAATATACATACTTAGTGTGTGTGCTGGAATAACATATACTTAGGCTACTTTTTATCCGGGTACCACGTGAGTGAAGCGAATATTTAGCGTAATTTTGACAAAGGTCCTGACGATGATATAAATTAAAGATGTAGAAATTAGGTTCAACTCCTTTAGGATAACGAGGGACCTACTCTATCTCTATATCTTGAGCACTAATGGTTTAGTGGTAGTGGTGAGACTTTACCGCCTCGTCTTAAGTTCATTTATTTTCTTGGGTTGATAATGATACAATCCTTTACAATGCAATATTACACATATTTCGGAATCTCCATTCAATCCCCATTATATTTGACATTGCGTGTCAGACCGCTATAATAACATAAATGCGACCTTGAATTTGGGGAGTCGTTTTCGTGGAGTATGATTTGAATTGGTTTCGCTTCACGGATTTTTATTACCTACTACTGACTTGCTAGCCTACTTATCAACCCCAGAATAATGTTTTTTATGATATTTTGGGGGAATTTCACTCGACGATAAAATAATACAATGTTTTATGAGAGATGCGTAAGAGAGCACTGATGGTCTAGTTGGTAGTGAACCCGCCTTCCGATCCTAAGGTCGTGGGTTCAAATCCGGTCGTATAGCAATGGATTTTTCTGTGCGAAAAATTTATGTGCGCTATACCAGTACTCTCAAACGAAAGAAAGCATCGTGAAACCCGCGGCTTAGTCAGCTCCGCACGTATTTTCCGTGTCTTTCCTGTCGACAAGGCTGATTAAGCTGAGAGGATGAAATAGGTGCTGGGCAAGCCTGTTCCATCTTAATTCGTCCCGGGCACTACAGCGTCCCGCTTGTGAAGGTAAAAAGTTGCCTCCTGACGCTGTAAATCATCTACTATAGATGGTAAAAGGCCTAGTTTTTTTTTTAAGCTGCGTCCAGATACTTTTGTCCGTTTCGTTCCGCATCACGAGCGTCTTTGGACGCACTGAAAATAACCCGTAACTCCGTAACGTCGCCGCGATCATCGCGAGTTAATTTCTGCGTCAAGTGCTGTCCGACCATGTCGTCGATTGCGGAAGTTTATGAGAATTTGGCGATCACGTCCAGACTGGCGCGTACCGAATCGTATCGCCCTTGAACGGGACGAAAAAACCGTCTCGCGATGGACCGGAGCGTACCTGCATCCGTATCGAATACCGCCGTAGTACCGGACCGAACGGCGCGGCGTCTAAATAAGCGTTTTTGGATCGCGACGCTGACACGAAACGGAGGTACGGTACGAGCAAAATAACGTACCAATCTGGACGCAGCTTTAAAAACGTTTTATTCGATTCATAAAAACAAAGTAACATTGAGAATTCAATGTCTCTTGTAGCCTACTTGCACGAGAGACGACTTGACCAATGCCACTCCCAACCCTGTTGGAAGTGGCTTAGTCTTCTCTAAAAAATGACACGATAGAAGAATCAGCAACAATTTAAGCAGCTTTCGTTTGATAGTACAACGACAATAACATTAATAGTCGCCGGGACGCTTGGCGGCGGTCCAAATAGCTTGGCCAGTATGTTTACGATAACTGCTCGCTGTAGAATGCGCCCAGGATCGACTTATTAGATGTGTGGACTGATTCAAAAGATTGTAAAGTAAATTTACTGTAATCTTGCACGGTCATAAATTTCAATGGAAGCTCAAAGCTGGAAGAATACTGTGAACCGCTGAATAATAACGGATCTCAAAATGACGACCAAAAAAAAAACGACTCTATTCTATATTATTTTACGGAAAATAAACAAGCATAGCCAATAACTCTATAGGTAATGGTATTTTATACAAAAGAAACAATATATTCAAAACATTATGAAAGTAAATACTTCTCTGCTGGACTGGAAGTAAAGAAAAAGCATAGAATGCGTCGAGCTGCTTCTCTCCCCGAGCATGTCGAAAGTCGACTATCCTCTCCAAAACGATGGACCATCTAATATGAGCGATGGGCTGATCACCATATCCATCTTAGGTCTTTAAATCAGAAGTGGCTGCAAGTTTTCATGTTTACTTGTAGCTCTGCCCACCCCGTTAGGGATACGGGCGTGATATATGTATGTTTGAAAGTAAAAAGTAAACAATCGTTCCCCAAAACCGCCTCGTCTCGTATCTTGCGCCTGAAATATTTGTTCTCGAATTAAATCGCTTCGGCTTTCAATAGATCGAAGTACCTACATCTCTCTAAAATGGACGTAAAGCATACAATTTTCTTCAGACATCCGCTTGATGCGTTGAAACATCTCGTTCGAACATCTGGATCGTCTGAACTTATAGTGTACTGTGGTAAATAATCTTAAGTTTAGGGAAAATAGCGTCGGAACATGACCTGTTACGGCTTACAATTTGTTATTTTTGGCAGCTATTGAACTCAGTTTAAAACTAAACGGCGTTCAATTTGATCGGTCTTATGCCTCCATACATAGTGTTTTTTAACGGTAATTTTTTGATCAAGCATGAGTGGCCCGTGATTTCGTGATGTTGACTTTTTACACTCAATTTTTTTTATAAGACCCATACAACCGTTTTGATTAGTCAACTCGTGTGTCATTTCGAATTTAGAATATTGTAGGTAGGCAGGTACCTAATAAATATATTATTGCTTTCATATAGTTTCATATGGTTGTACCTAATCATGAAGAAATAAATTGTTTATGTGCTGTTCTGAGGTTGTTACAGGTAGTAGATAGTTTCACATAATGAACGCTGTTAGGGCAGACCCCTAGATTTTTCTAATAGGGTGTTTTCGCATCTGATATTATGTATTTAATGAATTGTTATAACTAAAGCCTAGGTAAATCTCCAACTAGCTAGATAATAATTTCTTGCTTTAGATACAATAATATTACGATTTTTAACCTTAACTTAAACCCTAATTTAGCAAAACACTGACCTTGTCTGCATTCTGAGTATGACGCTCTGCAAGTATCAAGTCACTGAATAAGTTTCCGTCTCGTTTGGGTTAGTTTCACGGTTTTTTTGTTCAAAACTGTTCATCCTTGAAGGTGTGATTCGGTGTCTAGAATGGTTCGTCCTGTGGGTGATGGAAAATTAACTCTTGTTTTATTCTTTTTGACCGACTATGTTCTATGTTTGACTTGTATGTTTATTTTTGAATGTATGTTCATCATGTAGCTAACCGATTTTGATGATTCTTTCACTGGTATATAGAGATTGATGTCTGAGAGATTTATACTTTTCAAGCTTAGTTTTCAAGTAATATTTAAAAGTCGTGGAATATAATTTTGAAATGACAACTTAACTACTCAATTTTATTCAAAAGAAGAATTTCAACGTGAGTATTGATGGCCACTGACATTGTGACATATTAAAAAAGCCAACTACGAGTAGGAACCTTTGTTTCTACACCTAAATCAAGCTAAATCAAAATAGAAAAATCAAAATGTGCGAGATTACTTAATATGTACCTACCTAGTTATCCACCTAAAAAATCGGACGTTACAAGCTTTAGCTCGACTATTTGTCTCTAAGCCAACCCATAAAACCTTGGAACACTAAACACCATCAAATTTCATGTTTGCCCTTGAGGCGAAATGACAAAAATATACCAACCTTGGGGAAGAATGTCAAAGCTTGCCCTCCTCGATTGATTATTTAATCGTAGTTTCATAGGACAATATCATTCGCTGCCAAACCACAGGGATTTCATCTTTATAATTAGAACTGTTTCCATTGTCGAATCGCGAGCATATTCATATATCTATCAGCTCTGAATCTGCAGAGATTTACATTCCAATGGCAAGATTGATCGATGGAAGCGTTTTACCGTTTATTTCAAACATCAGTGTTCGAATCTTTTTAAACATAGACAATTAGACATTATACATTAGTTTATTCACTAAAACAGTACACATAACAGAATCTTAATATAATTAAAAACACAGGCATACAATTACAAAAAAAAAGAAAATAGTAGGCTTGCCCAGCACCTGTTCCATCCTCTCAGCTTAGTCGGCCTTGTCCACAGGAAAGACATGGTCAATACGTGCGGAGCTAACTAAGCCACGAGTTTCCTCACGATGTTTTCCTTCACCGTTTGAGAGTACTGGTACAGCGTATATACATTTTTCGCACAGAAAATCCATTGGTACATGACCGGATTTGATCCCGCCACCTTAGGATCGGAAGGCGGGGTTACTACCAACTAGACCACCAGTTCTCTCTATGTGAATGAAACTATGGCAAATAAACTTCAAATTATTGAGTCCTCAAAATACTTTCGAGGCATTCTTCCACATAGGATTTAATGTGATTAGAATCTTTGTTTGTTTATGAATCGATGAGTAAATTCAATGTTTCAAATATTTACGTATTTGATCTAATCTTTCTAACGTAAAATCAATGACTACGAACCTGATAGGATAATGTTTCAGTTCAACGGTTTCTCCGTTTATTTGTTCAATGTTTATTTTGCTTCGAAATGTATCGAATTCGATTGTATAAGATAAATTACAGTACCGATGTTTCACTACCTACTTACAGATGGATGTTTTTTGCTAAGTGTCTGAGGCGATTTTGGCCCCGCACGAATGAATTAATGAATGATTTATTTATTCGTGCTTAACTCCAAACTGAAATAACGACAACTTAAATTATATACTCTTACATCATTATAGACTGTTCATGAACTGTCAGCAAGTACCTATTTAATTATAAGAACAAAAAACCCGCCTGCATAGAATTTAGATAGCATAGTAAGTACAATTACTGCCGTATTAGATTTTTGACACATGATGATGATGAATTTGTACCTACCATTTTAATCTAAATCTTAGTTCATTGAAATTTGTACCTAGCATTTTTAGATTAAAATGTTAAATCTTAGTTCATTGAAAATAGCTTCTTAGAACCGACATATACTTTAGTGTGATAGAATGTACCTTTGTCGATATCTAGACGAATCCAATGACCGACACCTCCATGGTGTCAAAATTCATCCAGCAGGCTACAGAGGCAGCCAAAGGAATAAATTTAAAATGGCTTCTTACAGCCGCTGTATTAATTTTTTGACACTTTATACTTTTTTAAGAAAAATCTTAGAATGCATCCAGATGCCTTTCTCTTCGAGCATATGGTAAAAGTCGACTAAGGAGTACCTGGTATCCTCTCCAACTTAATGGACCTATATGGGCGATGGGCTGATCAACTGTCACCATGGTTCACCTTATCCATCTTGGGAGTCTTGAATCAGAAGTGGCTGCAAGCTTTCTTATGATTAGGTAGGTACTTGTGGTTCTGTCCGCCCCGTTAGGGATACGGGCGTGATAATATGTATGTTATGTATGTATTCACTGATATTCCCACCAAAACATTTTGTGCTATATATTCTTCGTATGGAAAATTTTGTTCTGAAATGACAACGCATGCTGAACTCATTAATGTAGGGTCAAGGCAAATAATGAATCATTATAATAACCATGTGGTAGCCATGCCCCGTAACTATAGGTTGTTACGAATAATATTTCTCTTGACCTGTCATGGAATTCACTTTTTTATCCTCATCAAAATAAAAGCCAAAATTGTAGTTACCATGTAATACCCCTATAGGTTCAGTAGAAATAATCTTGACATTTCATGGATCATGGAATCCAGACTTCTATTCTCATCAAAATAAGGACCAAAATAAAAGTTGTAAGAGAGGATTTCTCGGGACCCTCCGTCTGGTAATCTCAATAAGTGGACATCCCCAATTATTCGAGTCAGTCGCGAAGAATGTCGGTCATCAACTGAACGGAAGGTTTCATTAGTTGTGGCGAGTGTGAAATATTTTGCATCTGAGGAATTGAGGAAGATGGTGATTCCATCGGACCGATGATTTTGTAACTATTTGTTTGGTAATCGTTGGTTCAGTCATTATTTAAAAATGTATGATTCATTATTCAGTCAACTTTTCATTTCATACCGTTTCTCATTTTCCCATTTTTACTCATAAACCAGTTTGTTTATCAAAAACAAAATTCTTAACGCTCATAAAAATCAATTGGTTTGGCCAGAAATTGAATAAAAGTCTTTTTAACCAATACAAACATGAAGGTTTTTAACCTAGAATGCCTAAATTTTACAGCTAGCTATTCCCCAACGTTCAGTTCCCAAAGCTCAGTGCTCTAGTAATAGGCCCAATAAGTTTTTAAATCGTAACTATACCGTTTACATTGCTTGCAAGTTTTCCAAGATATGTTCACTAGTGACATGCAAACGACGATCCATGGTGAGCTCGTGACCCCAGACAGGAAGCTGGATAAGTGGCCTTCTGTCCTGGCTCGCCGGACGCGATCAAATTGCTCCTATGCTCCGCGAAATTACCAGTATGCAACCGTCTTTGTTTTTCTGATTGCTTATTAAAATATATGAGTAACTTACGCTTGAAAAAAAAATAGATGCCAGAGATATATCAATACAATCAATGTAATATGATAAAACTATGCTGGAAACTAAATTATCTTCAAGTTTTTACGCCATAAAGTTTTTGAGTTAGACAGCAATCGGCATAGTGCGTAATTACAACGATCCCAAACTAATACTGCTGGTTATCGTGTCAATAGTTATTTCGAACCAGTTTGGTGAAAGGATTTGGAGTGCGCCTCAGGTTCTGTGCATTTGACGCATGTTTTAGAACTTTTTTGGTTCTAAGATATGCCGGTTTCTTCACGATGTTTTCCATCCATTGGTGCACGATCGCATTCAAACCAGACCAGTTCTCACATACCTACTAGAATTCTGTGCATATAATGTAGGTACATATAGTATGTATGCTGAAATAACATTTAGGCTACTTTTCGTCCGGATACCATGCGAGCGAAGCCGCGGCCGAAAGCTAGTATAAAATATATCTTTCACTGTGATCTAGATCGTTAATCTCCAATTGCGTTAATCAGAGTGAGCATAAGTAGCCTATTGTTAATTTATTAGCACTTCAATGTCTTTCTGAACAAAAAGGGTTTAAAAAGTACGTCACCCATCTGACCTGATAGCTGGTAAAGAGAAATGAGAGATGAATTCATCTTGCGTCTGTTATAAGCTGTACCAAAACAGCAACTGACAATTTTGATACCGACTGACGAACGAAGTCGTGTTATTGTGTAACAAATTGTTATGAATACGAAGAGTAAGCATGAGTCATGAATCGCTCGTTAGGTAGGTGTCTAAATATATAAAACGCTAACGTCACTAACTGACTGTCAATAAATGCACAGCCTACCATAAGAGACATGGGACTTGGGATATGAATTCCTCTTATGGTGCAGGGGTGGGGGTGCACTGATAAAGGAATTTCAGAAATTCAACTCTTAGATCACGCAGCGGGAAAAATTGTATGAAAAAAAACTCGACGGGAACAAAGTCGCGAGGTATTCCACTAGTCTTATCGAATAACTGGCAAATTATCTGTCATGTGATGTGGTGGAATATTACGCATTTCTGTCCTTTAACTTTTTTGTTGTTATCGAATTTCAGAACATTGATGTTTTGATCATTAATTCTATACAAGTCAACATAACGTTATCTGTTCGAAGCCCTTCTGTGGTGTTATTCTTAAATCGGAAACTTTCGAAGGTGACTCCGACGAACGACTACGTTGATTTCCGCAAGCTTTATCATCCGATGGTTTTCAAATCACCCCAATAAATAGTCCCTTTAAAAAATGTCATTGTCAATGAAAAACTTGTCAGTAACACCTGTCGCTTAACAACTAGGTACGCGTTTGTAGTCATTGACTACAATTACAGGCATGTATTTATGAATTACTATTTTGGTTGTATGAGTATGATATTTTTGAGTAAGCTTGTTAATGTGGTGTTGTTAGGAATTCCTTTGTTTTGTCTAGCTATTTTGATGGCCTTGGCTGAATCATAACATTCTGATTTATTGTAGACAAAAGTACCTACAATTCATATTGTTTAATTCTTTATATTCAATGCCACACTGTTCATAAATTATTTTGTGTACCTACTTACTTTCTTTAGCAGTAACATTATGGACTGTTAGTTACTACGCCTACCGATCCTAAGGTCGTGGGTTCAAATCCGGTTGTGTACCAATGGATTTTTCAGTGCGAAAAATGTATGTGCGCTATACCAGTACTCTCAAACGGTGAAGGAAAACATCGTGATGAAACCCGCAGCTTAGTCAGCTCCGCACGTATTGACCATGTCTTTCCTGTGGACAAGGCCGACTAAGCTGAGAGGATGGAATAGGTGCTGGGCAAGCCTACTCCATCTTAATTGGTCCAGGGCACTACAGTGTCCTGTTTGTGAAGGTAAAAGTTGCCTCCTCACGCGCTGTATAAATCATCTACTATAGATGGTAAAAGGCCTTAGTTTAGTAGTTTTTAACTATTTACTATAGACTACATATATGGTTATCAAAAACTTATACGAATCATCCTAATTATTTACCAATCATTTTCCTCTGTCAGTCGTCATATCAACACTCACTCTTTCTTACTCATTTAATCGATATTCATGTCCATTCATTTTGCCTTCTTCACATCTACCCCTCATAATCTGACACTCTTCTCGACATTATTGTCTTCCAATCACATGCTGATCTATTTTTCCTCAACTATTCGCTATTTTCTAACTTCTTTACATACCCATTCCTTAGCTTATCCATTCTCTTATCCATTCTTGTTACCTCTCACATACATCTTAATTCCATATCTTTTATAAATAACGTATTTTCCGTTATATTCTATTCCAATTTATTTATTGTATGGTTTATCACCTTTCTTATCCATAAAACCACCATTAAAATCACTTTAATGTATACTAAAGTAATTTTATTAGCATAAATAAACTTTCAAATTGAATTTATTAAAATAAAACAAAATTACTTAATCGTTTTGAGTCATGGAGAAGTTATAACGATTCTTAATAATTTCGTAAGTTGTTTTATAAACATCGGCATGTATTAATCAATTAAACATTTAGATTAAAACAAGCGGTTTTAAATTAACCCGGGGTTATCGTACGCGTGCCGGGCCAAACGATACGGGTTATCAAAGAGGAATAAATTGATAGATCTATAGCATTAATGGTCTAGTGGTAGTAAACCTTCAGATTGTAAGGTCGTGGGTTCGAATCCGGTAGTGCACCATGTTTTTTCTGTTCGTTTCAGTACTCTCAAACAATGAAAGAAAATAATGGTGAGGTTAATAATGGTCATCATTTTGTAGAACCTAAAAATTTCAAGCATGTATCTAGTGCACGAAAACAGCCTGTTTGAGGCGTAGGTACTTCAAAACTTTAGATCGTAAGAACTAATAACACGACTAGTAGTAGGTAGTTATAAATAAATAAATATTTGTGGACATTTCACACAGCGCAATCTAGCCCCAAAGCTTGTACTATGGGAACAAGATAGCTGATAGAATACTTAAATACTTACTTTTTTTTGTAAACACATACTTATAATACTACAACACCCAGACCCGGAAGAAATATTTGCAAAACATACAAACATTTTTCCCGTAGCGGGAATCGAACCCGCGCCTCTTGCGTATCAGCCGAGCACTCGCCCGCCTCGCCACCGAGGCCGTAATTATTTAGAGACCATAGATACAGATCAAGTCTACTTTACTTTACACATTTATTTATAAGAGATACCCCGATATTTTTATGACTAAGAATAGTCAATTTGAATACGACCAAATAAATTACTCTATTAATATGTTTGCCGTGTTGTCGTAGTCAAAGCCCGCCATTGACTAGTTGAAGTCAATTGAGTATCTTGTTTTGGGGGAGATATTATGCGGGTCGTATGTAAACGAATGCTAATGAAAAAAATCATTACTTTTATTACTAAATTCATTTACATGAGAGTTGTGGCAATTTTCAACTGCGATTTTTTTCCCCTCTTTCGGGCAGGTGGATAGTCTGAAACGTTATTGCCCAATATTTCGTGAATTAAAAAGGGCCAGGTCAAGAGTGACCTATGCCGACGAGTAATGCATGAAGAATGTAATGAGAGTGAATGAAGCGAAATAAGTAGGTAAATCAGGATCGTAGCAAATGGAGAAGCCGTGTATTCTGCCTACACCTTTGGGAAACAGGCGTAATTTTATGTAGGTATGTATTTAGTCGGACAATCATAAGGTCGGCGATGTTTTGACGTGACATATGGTGCTGCCCGCATGAGGAACACTGGAATCGTGGGAAAAATCACCAAACGTGACGGTTAGGTATTGTGTAGATGCCTTTTTGATTAAAGTTCTTATATGTATGTATATATAGTTAATTTGATTTTAAAATTGAGCAAAAAAAATGTAATCTACTTTTTCTTCATGTCAAGTATTTACTGTTTGTTTTTTTGTTTCATTTTTTGTTTTATCTTCATTGTTATTTCTATGTTTTGATGTGAGCACGTCCTCTGTATATGTTTGTTAAAGTATCCGGTTCTCAAAGGCCCCAACCATCGAGCATTTAACTGAATAGAGGGGTAATGTTATTCGTTTTGTTCGAAAAATAATTCCGCCAAAACAGATCAGAACAGTGGGCCCGCCCCTGCGCTCTGATTGGCCGACTCAATGTCAAGTATTGAACTAGAGCTGTGCAATAAAATATTCATATCGATATCTATTCTAATCGATTTTAAAAATAAAAAATAAAAAAATATCGATAGCAATGTTTGTTTAGTGGAATACAAATAAGTTTAAATGTATTATGTTTATGTGTGTGTTTGTGCGTGTGTGTACGAAATAATAACTAGAAACTTTATAAAATGGAACTTCCATACTTAAAAAAAATATAGTAATAAATGAAATAAATTCGATAATCAAAGGAATCTTAAATATATATAAATATTTGTGGACAATTCACACAGCGCCATCTAGCCCCCTAAATAATACTAACTTTATTTATTAAGGAAATATAAGGTATAGCCTATCTATACTTTCTATACTAATATTATAGAGGAACGATTTTTTGTTTTTTTGTTTGTAACGAATAGGCTCCGAAACTACTGGACCGATTTCAAAAATTCTTTCACCAGTACAAAGCTACATTATCAGGGTCCAGTATAGACTATAATAAATTTTCAAAAAAATTAGGGATCCGTAAGAAAATTGCAATATTGTAACCCAAGGTAGAAAACCAAAAATAGTTTTTGGCGTGTGGCTCCGAAACTACTGGACCGATTTCAAACATTCTTTCACCAATAGAAAGCTACATTATCAGGGTCCAGTATAGGTTATAATAAATTTTCAAAAAAATTAGGGATCCGTAAGAAAATTGCAATATTGTAACCCAAGGTAGAAAACCAAAAATAGTTTTTAGCGTGTGGCTCCGAAACTACTGGACCGATTTCAAAAACTCTTTCATCAGTAGAAAGCTACATTATCAGGGTCCAGTATAGACTATAATAAATTTAAAAAAAAATTAGGGATCCGTAAGAAAATTGCAATATTGTAACCCAAGGTAGAAAACCAAAAATAGTTTTTGGCGTGTGGCTCCGAAACTACTGGACCGATTTCAAAAATTCTTTCACCAATAGAAAGCTACATTATCAGGGTCCAGAATAGGTTATAATAAATTTTCAAAAAAATTAGGGATCCGTAAGAAAATTGCAATATTGTAACCCAAGGTAGAAAACCAAAAATAGTTTGTGGCGTGTGGCTCCGAAACTACTAGACCGATTTCAAAAATTCTTTCACCAGTAGAAAGCTACATTATCAGGGTCCAGTATAGGCTATAATAAATTTTCAAAAAAATTAGGGATCCGTAAGAAAATTGCAATATTGTAACCCAAGGTAGAAAACCAAAAATAGTTTTTGGCGTGTGGCTCCGAAACTACTGGACCGATTTCAAAAATTCTTTCACCAATAGAAAGCTACATTATCAGGGTCCAGTATAGGTTATAATAAATTTTCAAAAAAATTAGGGATCCGTAAGAAAATTGCAATATTGTAACCCAAGGTAGATAACCAAAAGTAGTTTTTGACGTGTGGCTCCGAAACTACTGGACCGATTTCAAAAATTCTTTCACCAATAGAAAGCTACATTATCAGGGTCCAGTATAAGCTATAATAAATTTTCAAAAAAAATAGGGATCAGTAAGAAAATTGCAATATTGTAACCCAAGGTAGAAAACCAAAAATAGTTTTTGGCGTGTGGCTCCGAAACTACTGGACCGATTTCAAAAATTCTTTCACCAATAGAAAGCTACATTATCAGGGTCTAGAATAGGTTATAATAAATTTTCAAAAAAATTAGGGATCCGTAATAAAATTGCAATATTGTAACCCAAGGTAGAAAACCAAAAATAGTTTGTGGCGTGTGGCTCCGAAACTACTAGACCGATTTCAAAAATTCTTTCACCAGTAGAAAGCTACATTATCAGGGTCCAGTATAGGCTATAATAAATTTTCAAAAAAATTAGGGATCCGTAAGAAAATTGCAATATTGTAACCCAAGGTAGAAAACCAAAAATAGTTTGTGGCGTGTGGCTCCGAAACTACTGGACCGATTTCAAAAATTCTTTCACCAGTAGAAAGCTACATTATCAGGGTCCAGTATAGGCTATAATAAATTTTCAAAAAAATTAGGGATCCGTAAGAAAATTGCAATATTGTAACCCAAGGTAGAAAACCAAAAGTAGTTTTTGACGTGTGGCTCCGAAACTACTGGACCGATTTCAAAGGCAAAGGCTAGTGTGTTATAATTAATGAAATAAAGCTTTTTTTATATTAAGGAAAATAAAGGAAAAACTTGCAAAAATTTTCTGGAAGTTTATTGTAAAACAGTTCAGTAATTCCCCATAATATCTTACTGTGTTACTGTTACTGGTTTTTAAAGTGAATTAATTTCTTCTCACTGCTTGTTTCTCGTCATATTTAATAAAAGGTGAAAAATAATTCAGGTTTCTTTATTACAAATATGTCTTCCAGGTCTGGGTGTTATAATATGGTGTATAAGTATAAGTACCTACCTAGTACCTACCTAGTATATAAGCATTCTATCAGCCACCTGATTCCCATAGTACAAGTTTTGCTTAGTTTGGGGCTAGATGGTTCTGTGTGATATATCCTCAAATATTTATTATTTATTTATTGAATTACAGTCATTAATAGAACAACCATTATAAATTTTAATTCAAGTAGCTGACTGAAATTATATTAATACTAGCTGTTGCCCGCGACTTCGTACGCGTGTAGTAGGTACATTATTTTGTTCTATAATCAATAGTTTTCACAGCGCACGCCGAAAACTATTTTGGATTTTCTACCTTGGGTTACACTATTGCAATTTTCTTACGGATCCCTAACTTTTTGAAAATTTATTATAACCTATACTGGACCCTGATAATGTAGCTTTCCACTGGTGAAAGAATTTTTGAAATCGGTCCAGTAGTTTCGGAGCCACACGCCACAAACTATTTTGGATTTTCTACCTTGGGTTACAATATTGCAATTTTCTTACGGATCCCTAATTTTTTGAAAATATTTTATAGCCTATACTGGACCCTGATAATATAGCTTTCTATTGGTGAAAGAATTTTTGAAATCGGTCCAGCAGTTTCGGAGCCACACGCCAAAAACTATTTTTGGTTTTCTACCTTGGGTTACAATATTGCAATTTTCTTACGGATCCCTAATTTTTTGAAAATTTATTATAGCCTATACTGGACCCTGATAATGTAGCTTTCCACTGGTGAAAGAATTTTTGAAATCGGTCCAGTAGTTTCGGAGCCACACGCCAAAAACTATTTTGGATTTTCTACCTAGGGTTACAATATTGCAATTTTCTTACGGATCCCTAATTTTTTGAAAATATTTTATAGCCTATACTGGACCCTGATAATATAGCTTTCTATTGGTGAAAGAATTTTTGAAATCGGTCCAGCAGTTTCGGAGCCACACGCCAAAAACTATTTTTGGTTTTCTACCTTGGGTTACAATATTGCAATTTTCTTACGGATCCCTAACTTTTTGAAAATTTATTATAGCCTATACTGGACCCTGATAATGTAGCTTTCTATTGGTGGAAGAATTTTTGAAATCGGTCCAGTAGTTTCTGAGCCGCACGCCAAAGACTATTTTGGATTTTCTACCTTGGGTTACAATATTGCAATTTTCTTACGGATCCCTAATTTTTTGAAAATATTTTATAGCCTATACTGGACCCTGATAATATAGCTTTCTATTGGTGAAAGAATTTTTGAAATCGGTCCAGCAGTTTCGGAGCCACACGCCAAAAACTATTTTTGGTTTTCTACCTTGGGTTACAATATTGCAATTTTCTTACGGATCCCTAACTTTTTGAAAATTTATTATAACCTATACTGGACCCTGATAATGTAGCTTTCCACTGGTGAAAGAATTTTTGAAATCGGTCCAGTAGTTTCGGAGCCACACGCCAAAAACTATTTTTCGTTTTATACCTTGGGTTACAATATTGCAATTTTCTTACGGATCCCTAATTTTTTGAAAATATATTATAGCCTATACTGGACCCTGATAATATAGCTTTCTATTGGTGAAAGAATTTTTGAAATCGGTCCAGTAGTTTCGGAGCCACACGCCAAAAACTATTTTTGGTTTTCTACCTTGGGTTACAATATTGCAATTTTCTTACGGATCCCTAATTTTTTGAAGATATTTATTATTGTCTATACTAGACCTTGATAAAGGGGCTTTCTATTGTTGAAAGAATTTTTGAAATCGGTCCAGTAACTTCGGAGCCACACGCCAAAAACTGTTTTGGATTTTCTACCTTGGGTTACAATATTGCAATTTTCTTACGGATCCCGGATTTCGTTACAAACAAAAAAACAAAAAATCTTAATTCCTATTTATAATATTAGTATAGATATAAACTAGAGGACGCCCCGTTCTTCAAATGTACTTATTCAATTTATTATATCTGGGTACTTATTTGTTTGTCATAAATAACCTTTTCTGATAAATATCGATACTAATTTTGATTATGACAGTGCAGCATCACTAGTAACACGTGTAATGAATAAAAAGGATGGCATAATATAGGTTACACCTAGGTAAGAGCAGGACGCATAGACAAGCGTCCATTGTTTCGTTTTATTTGACCAGTTTAACTTGAGCCGTGATAAATGGTTGTAAATTGAAATAAAATTATAGTTTATTGATGCTTACCGATGAAACGTGATTCCGTCTGTTTTAAAATTCGATGTCCTGCTGTTTTTTCCACACCACCGAATAGAACAATACGGCATTATGGGTTATAAAACCAAACTTTGAATATTTTCGAGTATCGGGAGACGGACACACACACAGATCACTTGTTGGTTTGGTACTGATTCAGTGCGAGCGTGAATTGTTATTATACAGGTGCATATCATCATATCAGTTGTGCAATTGGATGGCTCATTTTACTACTCTATTAGTTAAATGCTCGATGGCCCCAACGGAAGACCAGCGACCATTTTGCAATTGTTTCATAATTATATTAAGTTGGGTAGTTTAGTTTTAGTCTTTTAGCAGATAAATGATTCTGATTCTGATTATTACTGTGATAACCTATAGCTTCTGTCAACGTCTGTGCTTGCAAACCACGCCTAAAAAATTTCCTGCGGAAGAGAGGTTTGCATGTTCTGCAAATATTTCTTTCGGGTCTGGGTGTTGTGAGACAATGGTACTCGTAGTTTCTGATACCCACCCACGTCACAGGGAATCCTAGTGTGGGCTCAGAACTATGTATGTGACTGTTGAAAGTTACTTTACTTATTTCGATTTTCTTGGAAATCTCCGTGTCCATAATGACGTCCTCACGAACGCCAATCTAATTCGGGAAGTCACCATCTCGCCGTGAATAGTTTATTTTTATTCATGTATGTGTTTACATATACTTTTTGTGCTGAATGTGACTTCTATGTTGTTTGTTTTGGAATGCTTATTAATTGCAAAATTATTTGGTTAATAAATTATTGTACCTAGACATGTGAGTTAGAAAAATTGATTCTAAAAAAGGTTTCAATTTTCTGTATTTTTGTTATCAATGTTTACTAGTACCCGCCCGCGTATTTTTTCGCGTGTTTAATTAATCACGCCCCTATCCCAAATGAGGTGCGCAGAGCCACAAGTGATCATCGGAAAACTTGCTCCTCTCAAACTTCTCATTCAAAGTCCCAAGATGGATATGATGAACCATGGTGACAGGTGACAAATATAGTAGTGACATATTTTTCATTCCATGTCACAAATAATTTATCAAGTATCACTCAAATTCGTGCAGGCGTTACGCAGTGAGGCACAAAGATCCTCTCATTCCAAAATACATCAAGCGTCAATCGCATCAAAATTACTTCGATAAATCAAGCTATTACAATTTCCCCACTAAATCGATAGAAAAGTTATTACCTTCGCTCGGTAACCAGAAACCTTCAAGGTAAAGTATCTATAGCAAAGTATATGTTGTACGTCAATGTCCTATTTATAAAGAAACTAGGGGACCGCCCGACCCGAGACACAAGAGTGCTCTATTCCCGCTGCGGAAGAAATGTTTGCATGATCTGCAAATATTTCTTCCGGGTCTGGGTGTTGTGGTACCATGGTACTCGTAGTTTCTGATACCCACGACACAGGGAAAATCACGTGTCACCATGGTTCATCGTATCCATCTTGGAACTCTTGGATCAGATGTGGCCGCAAGTTTTCTTATGAATACTTGCGGCTCTGCCCACCCCATTGGGGACGCGGGCGTGATAATATGTATGTATGTACGACACAGGGAATCCTAGTGTGGGCTCAGGACTATGTATGTGACTGTTGGGGGTTATTTACTTACATGTGTTCTATATCCTAGTACAGGACAAGGACAAGAGTCACTACACTAGTTCGAAAAACTGTTGACACGACTAAAATTGTAGTACCTAGTAGTCGTCAGTCAGTCAGTAAGGACTATGTATATGACTGTTGGGTGTTATTTATTTACATGTATTCTATATCCTAGTACAGGAAAAGAGTCACTGCACTAGTTCGAAAGAACTGTTGACACGACTAAAATTGTAGTACCTGGTAGTCGTCAGTCAGTCAGTAAGAAAGTTTATATGTTTATAATGATTTCCTCCACATGTTGGGTCGTGTGGGATCTTAGGCATGTGCTTTCAGGGTCGAAATATTAATTGATAATGAAGAAGATATCCTTGAAATGAAAGTGACTTTTGTAATTTTTTGCATGATTGATATCGAATCACTGCCTTTGTGAGAACCATTGGCTGCCGTTCATTATTCTTACAAAATAAAGCAAAAGTATTGCAAGATTGTTTAGAGCAGAACTAGCTGTATTACAAATTCAATGTTTGTGAGGAAGCTGGTAGTTTCTATCAAATAAAAATCATTAACCCCCGAATACTCAAACGCATCTCAGAGTTGAGCACGTCTCAAGTCATGGTTTTTTGACAGTTTTTGATGAAAATCTGTCAAAAACTTGTCACTTGGGGTAAGGGTTCTTTCTTTGCGTGATTTTATTTTCAGACGCCATTACAGAACAGAGAAATCCACAGATAAAACAATCACTTACTAAAGTTTGCCCGCACTTCCAATAAAAAAAAAACACTTTAACCATCAATCACCCATTGCAGGCACCCATAGCTTCCTTTCGATTTTGCCCGCGATTCTGTGACTCTATCCAGATTTTACCAACAATAAAAATAAAACCGGTCAAGTACGAGTCCTAATTCGCACACAAAGGGTTCTGCAGGTACCATCATACATAAAAAAAATATTCTTGAAAGGGACCTCTTTTATTTATATTATTTGTTTGCTATAGCGGCAATAGAAATACACATTCAGTGAAAAATAAAACTCTACCTATTACGGTTCATGAGATACAGCCCGCTGACAGACGGACGTTAGCACCCTTCGGATACGGAACCCTAAAAAGCGTTGCCGCAATGTACCTACAAATAAATAAAATAAATAAAATAAATAAATAACACCCAACAGTAACATACATAGTCCTGACCCCACACTAGGATTATCTGTGTCAGGTCAGAAACTACGAGTACCATGGTACCACAACACCCAGCAGACCCGGAAGAAATATTTACAGAACATGCAAACATTTCTTCCGCAGCGGGAATCGAACCCGCGCCTCTTGCGTCTCTGCCGAGCAATCGTCCGCCACGCCACCGAGGCTACAACAAAGTTTATTACGTTTTCCTCGTTTGACAACATAGCAACAGACTGTATGCAAGATGGCTTATCTACACTAATATTATAAAGAGGAAAACTTTGTTTGTTTGTTTGTACTGAATAGGCTCAAAAACTACTGGACCGATTTTAAAAATTCTTTCACCATTCGAAAGCTACATTATCCACGAGTAACATAGGCTATATTTTATTTTGGAAAAAAATAGGGTTCCGTAAGATATTTGGGTTTTTCGGACACAAGGTGTAAAAAATCAACCAGAAAAGTTACTTATTTTGCGTACGCTGCCTAAACTATAAAAGATAGAACCATAAAATGTTCTAATTAATTGTAGATCTTATAAATATCTATAAAAAAGTCCGCGACACACTATACCCATCTATGTCGAGTGAGGCACAGCAACCATTTTTTTTATTTAAAAATCTTGAATTTTTTTTGGACTACATTTAAACGCGTTTATTTTACTCATGCTATTAATCCTTATCAAAATAAATGATTTCATCACTAAGAACAGTTTATGGAGATAATATTTGGTCCTTGAATGATTAAAATTGGACGTTTGGTTTTGAAGTTATGGCGAAATTAAAATATTACGATTTCTGCTGCACGGCCCGTTGCGAAGTGGGCGTCACCAAGGCGGGGGTGCGCGTGCGGGAGGGGAGTTTAGATCTATGAGTAAGGTACCCGCGCGGCTCAGTCGCGAGGTCGGCTCCCTACGCAGCGGTCGTGCGCGAAGTCTATATAGTATAAAAATGAATCGCAAAATGTGTTGGTAAGCGCATAACTCAACAACGCCTGGACCAATTTGGCCAAATCTTTTTTTAAAATGTTCGTTGAAGTTCAAGGATGGTTTTTACGGCGAGAAGAATTAGAATTATTGCTGGAAAAACCCTAAAAATAGCCCTTTTCTTTTTCCCATACAAATGATTTGTAACTAAAACGTAGTCAATTTGAGCTTTATTGCTATGGTATAAAGTTCATATTAAATTACAAGCACTTGAATTATTAATTTTAAGGCGATACGAAGTTCGCGGGGTCAGCTAGTTTTAAATATAGCCAGTGGATGCAGTCGATCGTGGTATGTGATGTGTTGGAGCTGGTTATAACTTTATTTGCGTTGTGATAGGGCTGGTGTAAAGAGCACTGGTGGTCTAGTTGGTAGTGACCACGCCTTCCGATCCTAAGGTTGTGGGTTCAAACGCGTTCGTGTACCAATGGATTTTTCTGTGCGAAAAATTTATATGCGCTATACCAGTACTCTCAAACGGTAAAACTCACGGCTTAGTCAGCTTCGCACGTATTGACCATGCCTTTCCTGCGGACAAGGCCGACTAAGCTGAGAGGATGGAATAGGTGCTGGGCAAGCCTACTTCATCTTAATTCGTCCCGGGCCCTACAGCGTCACGTTTGTGAAGGTAAAAGTTGCCTCCTGACGCTGTATAATTCATCTACTATAGATGATAAAAAGCCTTCGTTTTTAGTTTAGATATGGCTGATGCTATGAAACTAACCTTGCACAATATTATTGTACGATCTAGAGTTAGTGGTCAGCTCTTGTGACAGAGTTTTCAGGCCGCCCAAAGGCCTCCGTCATGTCTTAAAATCCGGGACCAATAATTTAACGTACCCTTCGAAGCACAGAAGCGCTCAGCTCGTAATGCCACTTGCGGTCACCCATCTAAATTGTGACCGCGCACAACGTTGCTTAACTTCAACGACAAATCAAGCTACGCCACCATCGCTTCACCCATGTCATGATTACTATTACTGTCTTTCAAGATGGTTTGATTACTTCCTCATTCGTCTTCTCAACGTCATAATTTCCGTCCTTCCAACCCTTTGTACGATTAAAATATATTCCAGTCAAGGCTTAAAGACTACTGACGATTCTGGGACACGCTCCCGGATCGCGTCTTATATGGACACTCCAGATATAGACTTATCTGTCTGTATCTACGTATGTCGACAATCCTTACTAATATTATAAATGCGAAAGTTTGTATGTATGGATGTTTGTTACTCTTTCACGCAAAAACTACTGAACGGATTTGAGTGAAACTTGGAATAAAATATTATAAATACGAAAGTTTGTATGTATGGATGTATGGATGTTTGTTACTCTTTCACGCAAAAACTACTAAACGGATGTTATTGGTGTTATGGGTGTTATTTATTATTATTTATTATTATTAGTTGTAACTAAGCTTCAGTGAGTTATCCTATTGTGTCTAAAAATGTGAAGTACCGGGTGGATTGGGGTGACTTTTGAACTACGGGGCGAAGTTGATGATTAACCAAATTTTTTGCATTTCGTCTTATAACTCGCGTAAATTGAAACGTCGATAAAATGTTTTTATTCGTGTGGCAGCATTGACTTTTTCGGCCACCTTGTCAGTCAGTATTAAAGCACGAGAGCAGTCAGTTTGTGAAATATTAATTTATAAATTTAATGTGGAAATAAGGTAAGAAATGCATACTTGAATAACTTTAAATGTGCTAGCTAACCTATAAAACCTAGACTTATGAAACTTACTAAATTTATTTGTAGTTTTATTGTTGATTTTAAAGCTATTTTACTTTTCTCATTGTCTTGACTATCTTTGTTTATTTAGAGAGTTTTATCATATGGGGTTACTTTGATGGGAGGTATGGGGCTAAATTGATTATTATCAAAGTGACCCCTTCTGAGACTTCATAATGTTTATTATGGTGATTCTATAGACTATCAATTTAACCCCATTTATTTAATTTATAGAATGGTGCGAAACTACAAAAACCTTCCGGGGACACGAAAAAGTTTATACAAATGATTGTTCTCTTACAATGAATGTTAGTCTGATTAGTTGTAAGACTTTTGATATTGTTAATTACCTATACAATTTGTTTCTAAAAAAAAACTGATTTCAATGAGTCTGATTAACTTTAAGGATAATTTTGTAGTATGTTTTGTTTCGATATTTTTTGATTAAACTTCAATAAAGATTATTCTGATTATTTGTATTTTTTTATCAAATTAAAAGCAAATCAAAGTAACCCCTTCAATCATATTCGCCCCGCATTCTGAAAATTACTCATAACTCAAAAGTTGTAAGAAGGAGTTTTGTTTTTTTTTCATTTTTGGCATGTTTAATGGGGTCTCTTTCTCATTCCAAACTAAAAAAGTAGGGTATCAAAGTGACCCCGAATCCAGTTTAAAGTTGATAGCATCGTTTTTATTTTTTTTCTCAAAATTGAATGTATGTACTTTTTTTAAACTTCGTATATCTACTCCACTATATCTTCCCATCAGTATATGATATTTTCAGATTTTAGTTGCCACTCGTTTAAGTTTTATAACTGATTTTATCCCAAAACTTAATCAAAGCGACCCCAATCCACGTACCTACTTAGACGTCTGCGTGTTCAATGACACCGCTACAGTGGATTAGAACTCAATTTGATTTGAAATAGATCTAGCCAGTAACTTGAAACACATAAGCAACTTGACATTCCAAATGTTCGTACTAAGCGCTTTGAGTCCACATTCTTTATACGAACTGCAAAAATGTGGAACTCTCCGCCGGGGTCTGTATTTCCTGAAAAGTATAATGTGGGTGTCTTTAATTCGAGAGTCAATAGGTTTCTTCTAGGTAAGTGTGCTTCATCTTAGACCACACTGTTACTTAACATGAGGTAGAGTGTGGTCAAACGCAAACCTATTTCGGGTAAAAAAAAACACAACTAGTCAAATGGAACTAGAAAATTGGTCCTTGTGGCATCCTAGTGTGTTATATAAAGTGATTTAGATATGCCTACTCATTATGATATTTGAAATAAACTGATAAACAGGACGGTGCCGAATACTGAGTCATAAAAAATGAGGTCAAGCCATTGACACAAGAATAAAAAGAAAATAACAAATACTATAACAAACAAATTAAATGGAACTCTAAATGTTTTCCAACATACCGAACCGGCAAAATATTTTGTAACATTTTGACAATTGATACATTTTCAATAGAGTAGGTATTTGAGCTCCAATTATGTTCAAGGTAAATATACTCAAATGCCAGTTGGAAAAATGAAAAGCTTTAGAATAATGGTGGACTCGTGACCGATGACGATGTTAACGGCAACTAACTCACTTAGCTGAGACTATTCATCAAGATGTCCGTCTGTCACACGTCAGTGCACGTTGCTTTTAGATATTTTCTACATTTTATTTGTATTCAACTGATCTGAAATTACTGGTACTTTATTTTAGTTAAATATAAAGACCATACCATCTAGTAGATGATTTATACAGCGTCAGTAGGCAACTTACCTTCACCAACAAGACGTCATCAGACGCAAACGTATGTGTTTTTAGCACTGAACGTGTTAAATATAAATTGCTTGTAAACTGGGTTCAGGAAGGTAACGAGAAGGAATGGATTGATTGCGTGAGAGATGACATGAGTAGGAAAGGAGATAGAAGGGAGTAGATGAAAACACATGTTGTCCTGATCCCACATCGAGTGAGATAAGGGCAGAAAGCTGATAGATTACAGTGATATAGGTATGAAGTTGTTACGTGTTATAAGTAAATTATGTAACCAAATTAAAACTCAAATTCTCTTGAAAGAAGAACCAATAGAAACATTCATAATTACCTACCATTATTAGGTACCTCATTAGTGAAACTCGTGAAATTGTATCGTCAGGAACGTGAATTATTTATCGACTCCATTTTGAAATAGCACGCTTGAAAGCAATATTCGCTTCCGTGCCGAAACTCGAGAAGCCTTAAATAATGATAATTTATAGGATTAGGTAATGAAATTTAGTGGAATTCGATAGGAATCCGCTTAGCGATGAAATTGTAGAACTCAATACTGTAATATTACTAATATTATAAATACGGAAGTATGTTGGTTGGGTTGTCTTTGATTTTTTGCATGGAGATAGGTAGGGATCGGAGAGTGACATAGGCAACTTTTTATCCTAACAAATTATTTTACATATAACTCATCCTACTACGCACTACATGGAGGGTTCATCCAAAGCGGCAAAAAACATTACCTTCTTTCTTCGCAATCGGGTAAAAAACATTAACAAATCCATGACCATAACCCCAAGCACGGAAGTCATCTCTTATAACCAGGCCAACTGTTTTTTTTTTATTTTACTTATGTCGTCCCACTGCGAGGTCTTCTACCATCCTCATTCAGATATCGTCCCGCCAGCGTTTTCTTCCCACCAAACATGTAATACTTAAGTATTCATATTATTATAATCCAGATAAAGACCCAGACTATCACGAATCAGGTTAAAACAAATCATGGTAACTTCTAAATCTAAGTAGGTACCTACATACAATGCAACCTGTAGTGAGAAAAATAAATACTTATTATTATTATTATTATCATATATGTCTTTTTTTTCAAAAACCATTGAAACTGGTTCGAGTAATGTTCAATGAGGTGGCCGAACCAGATGCCCGGACCGAGTCGATCCCGTTACTTCCCGTAACCGGAGACAATGGTGTCTGCCGCGAGTGCCAAGTATAATAAGTGGCGTGGTGCTCTGCTTCCTGGCTAGATGCATTATGGCGTCTCTAAAAGCGCTGTATTTTATTGTTTTTGCTCTGAAATTCTTTGGTAAATACGTTCCTATTTACTGCAGATGTGGAAATTCCTTAACAGCGATAACATTGCTATTTTTTATATTTATTCATACACACACATCATACATATTAAAACATTTTTAAAAAAACACAATCACATAAGATAAATTTCCGATAAATAGGACAATAATTACAATTAAATTCGCAAACATGGTGAAAAACCATTTGTTTCAGGCAAAAATACGAAATTTATGTTGAAGTATGAAGCCATATGAAGCAAAATATCGGCCCCAAAGGTAATACGTTGAAGACACGAAGTCTAGATCGCGACCGAATGGGGTCATTGTTATAGGCCTTGATTTGACTATCATACTTTATGTGAAAATACGTAGCTTCGATAAAGGCCTGAGAAAAAATTTACTCCCGCGTGGATTTGAACTCGCGGCCGCTGCGCCGCACACGCTTTAAACTGGTGCCTGTTCCGCTTCGACCAACAGCGCATAGTAATGGCATACGAAAATAGGCAGTCTACTCGACAGCATGTCGCGTTCGTTTTTTTTAAGAGTTTTGTCAAGCAGTGAATATGCCACTACTGTACAGACTGGACACAAGCTACACAATGAATAAAGAAAGAATTTTAACTATGAAAAAATAACATTTAAAAAAAAACAAATGCCTAAACCAGCGATGCAAAGAAAAAACATTTGACAGAATTTTTTTTCATGTTCTGAGCTAATTTGAGCCTAACAAAGATATTTAGTATGTTTTCAATCAAATAAGTCGTTTCCCAGCTCAGTTAAAACTTTATTCGCTCTAGCGGAAACCATCAATTGCAAATCCCTTATTCGGGAGTGCACTGAATGATTTGAATCGATGGCGCGCCCACATTCAGCGGATGTGCAGTAAACTAACGAGCTGGTATTGTGCAGACATCCGCCCACATTGTAAGACAAGTGCCAAATCATGCAAAATGCATGCAGACTTCATATTAGGTGTACGAACTTACTTTTTATAATAGTTGTGCACAAAAAAGTAGAAATTATAATAGTTAGAATATTACTAGTCATGTCGCTGGCTCGAAAGACCTGTGAAAAGGTTTAAAGTGCGCCTGAAAGGGTCCAGGGTATCCTAGGTAGGTATATTGCAAAGATAGACAGATTATGTTTTTAGGACTCCAAATTTGATGTATTTCAATAATTATCTTAAAATCAAACATCGATAAAAATAAGAAGTATAACTGAAGCGTAAATTCGTAACAGTACCTGGATAAAAAATAGCCTATATGTTAATCCAGCACATGTACTATGTATATTCCAAGTTTCATTCAAATTCGTTCAGCCGTTTAGGCGTGATTGAGGCACAAACATCCAAATATCCTCACAAACTTTCGCATTTATGATATAAGTAAGAAGTAATATACTCAAAAAGAGTTAAAAACAACCATATTTTAGACGCTCTGAACAAACTAATTGTAATAACGCATAGACACGTTGACAATTCGATAGGTAACCAGAGATCGTCGCTCCCGCCAGATACAGAAATAGCGCGAGACGATCTAGGCATAGACGCGCTGCACTTGCCGGTGTCATGGACTGGGGTTGATGCACTAGCCTGAAATAAACGTACGCAGGGGACATCGATGCAAAAGGAATACGAAGATCACAGTGGGAGAGGTGCTTGGGCATACGTATCATTAGTGCCGAAGATAGACTGTGCAACAGCATTCAAATCAGAAATGTTGCTTGAATAAGTTTCAGGCAGGAACAGTTGAGTTGTGTGAGTCATAATCAACATTGTTGTACGAAATCAGGGTGACCGTATACTAAGTCATACTTAGGACAGGGTCAATCCATTCGTCATTTGTTAAACAAACGCTTTCGCGTTTTCGAAGTGTCTCAGCGTCAAAATCCTATAACCTTTTTGAACTTTACATTCTGCTAATGAAATGAAACTTAATAAAATAAAATAAACTTTGTCTAGACTGCCATTATTTACTGCGCTATACTATGTCGTCTGCACTTCAGCATAATGGTAAACTTCATTTTGCAACATGGAAAATAAAGTTCCTAGTTACAAGAAGACAAATAAAATATCAATTTATAATTATTCATTATCATCATCATCATCAGCCTATAGCCTTATTGTTTCCTATTATTTTATAATTACATATTATTATTATCAATTGGTAATTAATGTTATTTATTTTTGTTTATGATGATAATTTTTAATTAGGAACATAACTTGTATTTACTTATTCATTTTTTATTATTATTTTTTTTGTCTTTTTTGTGTAAATTGTTAATGTTAATTAGTGTAATTGGTTTTGTAATCGTACTAATTAATGAATAAATAAATAAATAAATCAAGCTACTACTAGTTGGGTCACTATTTCTTTCGAACCAGTGTGGAGAAAGGATGTATATACGCCTCAAAGGCACAATAAAGGGTCTACGCTTGTCATAAATTAAGACCATGACCAAAGCGATACTGCTGTTTGAGTTCATTACGTAAGATCAGAGGAGCGTGCACATAAACGAAAAGGGATAATATATCATTCCTGGTTCGTACAACGAAAACAGAAAACAAAATAAAGCAGTAAAATGTTGAGTTTCAGAAGATTTCCGCCGAGCCTATGAAATGCTGCGCTAACTATACCAATTGGCGTAATGCCAAGTAAGAAGGAACCCACCTAGCTACTGAATTTGTTGACGATGAGATCTCTTTTGAAGATCTAATATAATTATTATATACCTACCTACCTACAGACATATTCAATCCACTTGCATATTCGATCCACTTTAATTACCACCGAATACTCAAACGCATCTCAGAGTATCTATATGTAATAGATACAATTTATATAGACATCAGTGAAAACTGCAATTTTGGGAAAAGGTTATTTTGAGATTGGATCAATATAAGAATCGGTCCTTACAGGCCGGAAGGGTATTTTAGTAGGTATCTCGTAAAGGTCAGACGCGAAGATAATAATCTACAAATCGCCCTGAAGATATGCGGGATATAGTTGCATAACCCGAGTGTAATGTAGGATGTACGCATTGTACGCTAACGGCTATACTAGACGCTAGATCTCTAATCAGGCAGCTTCCTGCGGCGTAGGTAGACGTGGCGAGTTAGCAGCTTCCCTTGTTCTCAGTGATTTATGGTAGGAAGGAATATTGAAGGTAGCAAAAAACTGCATACTGTAAGGGAAAGCAAAATTTTACAAAAAGGTTCATACTCTTATTAATTCTAATAGTTTAGACTTTAGAGACCGCGAAGCACAAATTTTCACATGTTTATATTTTGTTGTTGTACTGATGGTGACATTCAATACATCACTACAACTGAATAATCATGCATACTTTGTACTCCATAGCTTTCATGATGTCATTTGATTGATTGGTCAAGTGTCACTGTCAACTTTTTTTTTTATTAAAGCTATGACCACGCTAGCTAGGAGCACGCACTTTCGCGGTCTAAACTCTATACTAAATAATAGTACCTATTAATCTTGTTGTAAATCTTTACTTCCCTTTTTAAATCGATTCTTTTTACTTAGGTAAAATTTACCATTCCGCGCAGCTCTTTTCAACTTATAAACAACAGACTTTTTCTGTCGGAATTGTCCCATGAAACTTATTGGCATGTTTAATTAAACAGTTGAAATAATATCACTTAAAATAAAATTGTAATAAAGGTGACGAATATATCCACTTTTTGTGAGAACCACATAAATCTATTGTACCTTATTTAAAAAAATACAAGACCGAGGATAGCTATTATGAGCCAAGTGAAGGAGAAGGTCGCTGTCATGTCGTATAGGGGCTGACCTGAAAAGAACTACGTGGAGAAGGGTCAAACCCTTAAGTTGATAATGATGATGACTTAACTTTGCAGATCATCATCATCTTCCTGCCCTCATCCCACTCTATGTGGGGTTGGCACAGTTTTGGCTAAGGTTTTTTTATGACCGGCCGCCTGCCTGACGTCAACCCTCCTTGGGAATACTTGCTTATTGTATCCCATCAACTTTGCAGATCAGATTAACTATTTTAGAACAGTGGTTTATTACCTCTACCTAGAGATTCTAGACTCATACTAAAATTTTTTTAACAAAAATTCTAGCAGTTCTAATTATTAAGGTCTCAGTGATGGCAAAAATCACCCAAAAATATTAAACACGATATTTTGAATTTGAAGCGTTTGGATTTCATCCAATTCTATCTAGCCTATTGTTGCTATGCCAAAGAGGATTGTTCTACCGATGCCAATGCCGACGTGATTTGGCATGCGCGCGTATCCTTTGCAGCGTAAACAAGATATTTTTATTGAATTGTTTTTATATTCAAATGTTTTTAATCAGCTGATTCCGTGGAATGTGTGATCGGAGAAGATTTTTGTAACGGTATGTTTTTTTTTCCTGTTTATTTTATTATTTTCATTCTGTTATATTTTTCATGGGGGTATCTCAAGGGCGGCTCGTAGCGTTATTCTTATTCAGCTCTCATACTTTGAAGATTTATAAATGAATATTGGTTTCTTTTCAGGGGCACTATGGGAAATGGGACGAATGAAGATAGTGCTGAAGAAGCATCAGTTAAAGAGGGTAATTTTCCCACTATTCCAGGCTCTATCGATTCTGGGATCATAGTTTTAAAAAGTCCTGGTAACTTATAGGTCAACCCATCCTTAGCTTAGCTGTAAAACTCGACTTGTTTTTTATTAGCCCCCTTTTACTACTACTGCTAATCGTGTCGTTCTTTCGAATCAGTGTGGAAAAAGTGCGCAACGAAAGGCTCCATTTGTGCACTCAACACATATTTAGCTCGCTGTTCATGATCTTAACTGGAAGTCTAGTGAGCTTCCTCTTCTATCATCAAATCCATCAAAATTTAGTTTATTTTAAGTCTTTCTTCCTCATCTACAATGATTAAACGTAAGTCGACTGAATTACCTACTAAAGCAGTTATAACTATTTTGCAGATTCGATCAAGTCGGATGGCTCCGCCAAGTCGGATGGCTCCGCCAAGTCGGATGGCTCCGTCAAGTCGGATGGCTCCGCCAAGTCGGATGGCTCCGCCAAGTCGGATGGCTCCGTCAAGTCGGATGGCTCCGCCAAGTCGGATGGCTCCGCCAAGTCGGATGGCTCCGCCAAGTCGGATGGCTCCGCCAAGTCGGATGGCTCCGCCAAGTCGGATGGCTCCGCCAAGTCGGATGGCTCCGTCAAGTCGGATGACTCCGTCAAGCCGGATGGCTCCGTCAAGCCGGATGGCTCCATCAAGCCGGATGGCGACATCAAGTCGGATGGCTCCACCATGTCGGATGGCTCCATCATGTCGGATGGCAACATCAATGTGGACAAATAATCTCATTCATGTACTTATATCAGAATTTCGAATATTATAATAATATACTACATACTGTTTGCTGATTATATTAATTTTAGTGTTGAATCAAATAAGTTTTTGAGGTTCGCATTGTTCGTTTTATTCATGTAATTTCACAATGTTAGAAAATGCTATTTATCCTACTGTATTATAAATATGAAAGTTTGTAAGGATGTTTGTATGTTTGTGCCTCAATCACGCCGTAACGGCTGAACGGACTTGAATGAAACTTGGAATATACATAGTATGTGTGCTGGACTGGAATAACATATACATAGGCTACCTTTTATCGGGGAATATAGGGACCAATATAGGAAATAGAATAGAGAGCATTGGTGGTCTAGTGGTAGCACCCCCCGCCTTCTGATCCTAAGGTGGCAGGTTCAAACCCGGTCGTGCATCAATGGATTTTTTAGTTCGAAAAATGTATCTGAAGGAAAACATCGTGAGGAAACCCGCGGCTTCAGCTCCGCACGTATTATTGACCATGTCTTTCCTGTGGATAAGTCCGACTAAGCTGAGAGGATGGTATAGGTGCTGGGCAAGCCTACTCTTAATGGATTATTCAAGAAAAAATGGACGTATTTTAAAGAGAGTTTTTTCGTATTACATCATCATGATTTTCCTTGCCTTTATCCCACTAGGCGGGGTCGACACAACATTTTTCCTCTTTCACATTTTCCTATTATAGAGGTACATAAGTAAATTTTAGGTTAAGTATGGCCGATTTTTGTTTACATAAATTTTATCTCCAGTTTGACTGAAGTACACACACATTCAGTATACCACGCCCGTATCCCTAATGGGGTGGGCAGAGCCGCAAGTACCTAATGATAAGAAAACTTGCAGTCAGTCCTGATTTCAAGTCGCAAGATGGATATGGTGAACCACGGTGATAGGTGATCAGCCCAGCGCCCATATAGATGGTCCACATGTTGGAGAAGATCCTTAGTCGACTTAGACTATCCCTTAGTCGACTTTTACGACATGTTTTCTTTACTTACAGTCCAGCAATCTTCCTATCAAAAGGTGTAAAAATCATTTTCATAAACATTACTAAGTTTACACGATTAGATTTATGTACCTACTTTTTACTGAAAATCCTCTTGAAATGTTCTAACAAGTGGTCATTCTTGGCCTCAGACCAAATAAAAAGAAAAGACGCCGCGCCGCGAACAACAAAAGTGAAGCCACCTTTTTAACTATGTGTGTGTGTGTTTTTTTTTAGGTTTTGCGGTTTTGTGTTCCAAGTAACCTAAAATTCATATTATAATAATTAAGAAACGATGTTATTTGAAGTACCTACTTACAAGTGAAAAGTGATTCCGTGAGACTTTATGTGATTTGCTGCTGTTTTTACAAGTTTTCACTACACAGGAAGGCATAATTCTGTTTTTTAAGATTCGTGACGTACTAAGAGCGATGAGCATGGTTTTAGTGTAGGTGTGTGCGTGAGCGTGTATGTTTACTTGCAGGAGCACGGTTTTGTGTGGCTTCAATTCTATTGTTCGCGGCGCGGCGTCTTTTCTTTTTATTTGGTCTGAGTTCTCGGCATGGACATTCAATACAATGTCTAGAACTATCGCCCGTCGCTCAGCACGTCGCAAATTTAGTCGACCTTCAAACCGTCAGTCAAGTTCAATGCTATGCCAATATCAATGTAAAATCGCAAAGCAGACTTTGCGTCACGTTCCTATGATTTGTTTGCAAGGAATTCTAGCATTGAGCTTGTTTTGCATATTTGAGTTTTATAACACTCAGAAGTCAACTATCATACGAAATATTTTTTTATGGTTTCTATGTTTTTTCTAGTTTATTTCTTTTTATACACACACAAATACTAAGATTTGTGTGTGTGTGTGTGTGTGTGTGTGTGACAAATAAAAGATATTCTATTCTATTCTATAGGTACATTCATTAGGTAAGCCATTGTCAAACACATACTTCTGTCGTAGGTCACCCAGACCCGGCAGAAAAATTTGCAGAAAATACAAACATTTCTCCCGTAGCAGGAATCGAACCCGCGCCTCTTGCGTCTCAGCCGAGCACTCACTCACCACGCCACCGAGCTCATCAATACAGCCGTCATAAGAAAAAAGAACGTTTCTACTAAAAATTCCGAAATGGAGAATAAAATACTGGTAGATGCGTCTTTTTTTACTGATTCCAATGATGTATATAACTCAATTATGAAAAAAATGTCAGATACATCTTTATTCCTGATGACGGCAGAATAGGTTAAAAGGAATCTGCCGCTACTTTCGGCATCTAATAGAGCTACTTCCTTTATTTATATTTTTTTTATCTTTGGCTTAGGGGGTGGCTACCGAGTAGTGAAATGCAGGCGGCTGCGGGCACCCCTCCGGGCTCAGCCCCTGCAGCGCCGCCCTTCCCTCCGCTCAACATCCCGCCGGAAAAGAAGGATGTATAAGTTAGCCCTCATTTTAGACTATAACCGAATCGGGTATTTATGTATTTACGCCTTAAAGTCTTTTTTAGAAACCTGCCGCTCCACCTGCTGTACCTCCGCCAAAACCGACTAAATAAAAGCCCCTTGTAAATTGAGTTCGAACTACGAAGCGTTGATGGGCATAGCTTAGTGGAATTATGTAACCAGCAGTAGTTCGAGGGTGACCATGTACCTATAATCACATGGTAAGCAAAAATCAGATCATCGATACAGAACCGTTGTACTCTGCCCAACCTGATAAAAGTATTGTAAAAATCAGTGCAGATCGATTGATATTGTATCGAAGGGCTGGTTCGAATGGTCGACTTTCTAAGCAAGCGTCGGCACATTAGTGACGCCGCGACGTCATTCACCGCGTCATTGACGCTACGCTGATGACGTTTGCTTAGAAAGTCTACCAAGTTTCTGCATTCGTTATCTGTTGATTCGTTTTAACAATGTGTCCCAATAGAATGAATGCGACTGCTGACTGGATCCGAGTCTGCTGTCGACCAGATCATTGCCGAGTTCGGAGTCCTGACAGAAGTCCGAAAAGTCAAGACATCCCCTTTTCTATGCGTCTAAGGTTGGTACCTATCTACCTTTATCGGAAACACTCAGATTATACTCAGGTAGGTTAGTATTTATTAGAGAGCACTGGTGGTCTAGTTGGTAGTGATCCTAAGGACGTGAGTTCAAATCCGGTCGTGTACCAATGGATTACTCTGTGCGAAAAATTTATGTGCGCTAAACCAGTTCTCTCAAATGGTGAAGGAAAACACCGTGAGGAAACTCGCGGCTTAGTCAGATCCGCACGTATTGACCATGTCTTTCCTGTGGACAAGGCCGACTAAGCTGAGAGGATGGAATAGGTGCTGGGCAAGCCTAATCCATCTTAATTCGTCCCGGGCGCTACAGCGTCCCGTTTGTGGAGGTAAGAGTTGGCTCCTAACGCTGTATAAATCATCTACTATAGATGGTAAAAGGCTTTAGGCTAGTATGTACCTAGGTACTAGGTTAGCTGAGATACGAGGTCGAACCAAGGTTAAAGACTATTGAGAACTGCATAGTGAAACTGAAATGGAGTTTAGCAGGACACCTGGCAATGCGAGGTGCTGACAGATGGAGTAAGGCGGCATCAGAATGGCCGGTTACAGTAACGTTTGTCATCCGATCAAACGTTGGTGATGTGATTCCGATATAGAAATACAAATACAAATAAAAATACAAATACATTTATTGCCAAAGAGAACATACATACAAGTAACAAAAATGAAAATAAAAAAAGGTCGGCAAACACACTCAGCGTTATTCCGCGCACATTGTTCGCAGTGCTGGTTTTCAGTGTAGCCCAGTGTTCGAGCTAAGGTGGTTGTACTAGCGATAGGTCTAACTAGCATCCTTCACGGGCCGGACCTATGAAACTAGCCAGCGGACCGTGGAGCACACAAAGGAGGCCTCTATCCAACAGTTGGTGATGTCGAGTTGCAAATGATGCTGATGACGACTAGGTTAGCTGGTTTTCCCTTGATAGCTAAGGGAAGTCTTAAATGATAAAATTACACTTATTTGCACGAGCACATGTGATACAATATGGTCTTAACAAGTACATCAGTCCAATCTATGTCCTACCAAAATCATTGGCATGCGTATTAGGTCCGTTAATTGAGAATTTAATTTAGTTCGTTTCAATTTGATTGTAGTCAGACTTAGTTTTATAGTTTGATGATGTGCCAGTGGATTTATGATAAAGCTGATATTGATTCGTGGTTTTCTTGGCCGCTGACTTTATTTACGATTAGATGAAAATTTTCAACGAAATTATGCAGATGTGATACAATCCCACTTCGGTAAGTTAGTCTGGTAAATTGTACCTTCACTGACCTGACCTATTTATTGACAAGCGAAAACCTTAAGGTCCTATGAAGAATACCCTGAGCAGTACTGAACTCAAGTTCAAAAACTGATAAAAATGTATTGAATACGAGTCATAGAATTTTCCTGCAGTTCTATCAAAAATCAAAATCAAGCAAATCGTAGCCATGTTTGCGAACGGCATTGCATCATCTTTGCTTCGATCATTATCAGCTCCTATCAATATTTGTCACCTGCAATCTACACGTCAAATACCTATCTACGTTTGCTTTTAACAATGAACGATACCTAATATTCTAACGTTATATATTTGCAAGCTAAAATGAAGGCCAGCAAAAAGGTTTTCCGAGTGGAAATCATAAAACAGCGTAGCAGCTGGCTATTATCTATTGCTGGAAACATTCACCACACAGAAGAGAAGAGACTGCCTGTCTGTCCAATCAGTCCCTTATTTTGTAAATTTGATTACCAACAACGGTATCTACAGACTACACGAATTATTCATGGAAAAATTGCAAACTGATTGCTGATATTCAACTGTTATTGGTGGCCGTCAGAGGCTGCTTCCAGGGAAGCTAAAAGTATGGGAGAGGCTCATCATTTTCTTTAGTTTAGTGGACGTCCAATTCCTATTTTACCGACGATGCCACCAAATTAGCGCTCATAATTATCCCTGAAACTTTTATTTATTTATTTAAACAATATTGTTGCCAAGTGCTTCAGACTTCAGACGCATCATCGTGACGCACGTACGAGTACATACTAATAACCGGAGCATGATTTACGTTCATTTGTTTGTTAGCTAGCGTCCTAGGCATTAGTGGCTTTGGTAGTGAATAAACACTGTACACGAATTCAGGTTAGTTAAGACTGGATTTTGACTTACGAAGTCCGATAAAGAAATATTCTGTCTGTAGATCAGCATCATACAGACCTGTGATCATAAACTGTAGATAATGCCTACTGATCTAAAGTTCCTTACTGTTCTACGTACATAAAACCACACCTGTTTTCCATAAGGGTAGGCAGAGACCACAGATCTCCATTTGCAACGGCCCTCGCATGCTTCTTTCGCTGAATTCACTCTCGTCAAATTGTTAATACATTGACCAGGCCTTTTTACAAAACGACGATGATAATGGTACACTGTACTAAAAGATATAAAATTGTATAAAAACCGTCAGCAATGCTTGAGAGTGTGAATGGTGAAATCGGGTCTAGGAATGCTATTGGCCAGTCATGTTCTCCTCATAGGTACAATCCATAATTATGATAACATTATGGATTGTGAAGAATCGTGTTAAGATCAAAATAGGTATATGAAACATCACGAACAAACACTTGGCTTTGCAAGACAGAACTTATTTCAAATTTGGTTTAAAATAAGCTATTTAGAATGTCATTACATTTTTTGTAGACTTCTCAAAAGTCAAAAGTCTATTATAAATGCAATCACGTGCACCTGTATACTTTTGTAGCAAAAAAGCGTTTATAATCCTTTAAAGTGGTCAAACCGTTACAATTTGTTCTTTTGTAGTTTCTAGGTTTTAGATCAAATTATATTTTTTGTAGCATTTTCATCATCATCGTCATCTTCCTGCCCTCATCCCACTCTATGTGGGGTTGGCACTTGGCTAAGGTGTTTTATGACCGGCCACCTGCCTGACGTCAACGCTCCTTGGGAATACTTGCTTATTGTATCTCATCATTTGGAGAGGACACTATCCCTTAGTCGACTTTTACGACATGCTCGGGGAGAGTAGGTACCTAGCAGCTGGACGCATTCTATGTTTTTTCTTTACTCCCAGTCCAGCGAAAAAGTAGGTTTTGTAGCATTTTATTTTCAATATTAAACTAGTTGTTCGCCCCGAACTCAGCTCTCACGCGCGATGTCCACAACCAGCAAGATTTGCATTCGCGCCCTGAAGTTTCTTGTACTTACATACTTTAGACCATCTTCCGCTGACCCGATTTTTCTTTTCGATACAACGAAATGATCCTTAGAAATAACTTAGTCGATAAAGAGTCAGAGTTTGCCAAAAAATATTTTGGCTCACTCACGCTTGCGCAAAAAAATACTATGCGAAAATTTATTTCACCAAAAAAGATCAAATGGTTCTAATTCTAAGCCACTTTCCCTGTACTTTCCTGCCACTTCTCTTCTGATTCAAATTCCAATTTCTAAGTTTTACCTATTTCGCTGTATTTCAAAAACTATACGTCCTAGAATAAAAATAAAATGCATTTTGAAATGTACAAGTAAAGCCCTCTCATATGACACTCCACTCAATACAATTGGATTTTTTTTCGTTTTGGCAACATCTTGGCATCAATCTCATGCTTCCCAGCAAATCTTCATAGCACTATCTATTGACGTACCAAGTTTCATACAGGTTGTATTAACGGTTCCAAAGTTATGCTCTAACAAACATGTCCAAAAACATACATACATACAAACATGCAACGCGAAATCGCCCCAAGTTGCCACTACAATCTTCGCTCGATCAATTATTTCAAGATAAAATCATACGCAAAACCGTGATGGATGAATGAGAACTCCTTATCGTAAAAACATCTAGTATTTTGAGGCAAAAATTAACCCCCCCCCCCCTCCCCTTTTTTTTAAACTTCGAGGGTCGTAGACTATTGAACCACGAATCGTAGAATAAATTCTGTTAAACATTTAATGTAGTAGATACTTTATTCTTCTTCTAAGGACAGGTAAAAAGGCGAGCTAAACCCTAGAAAGAGTTCTTGAAATTCTGTAAGAAGTTCTAAGTATAATGGCAGGGTGTACTCGCGAGAGTAGAGATACTTTCGACGGCAGAATGCGGTTCGGGCGAGCCAGTGCGTGGTTCCATTCTACCTGGATACAACAACTGGAGGACTTTCGGGTATTTCCCATTTGCTCTATGGAACATGCCGTCATCGAACTAAATGACACATTTTCTTCCCAATTTTCGTGTATTTATTAACAGAAAGAAACTTACAACTATTACAAATATAATTTATACCTACAAAATCGGCTATCTAATCGGGCTATCTAAAGGCCGTTGCAAACGGTCTAGCTCACCTGATCCAGCTCATCAGACGGTGGAAGCGTGCCCAAGACGCTGGCCCAATTTTGTCCATAGAACTACATACTAGCTTTTTACCGAGTTTCAATGGGAATCAGATTTTCCCAAAATCTTCCACGAGAAGTTAAATGCCACTGACAATGTCTTGCTAGTGCCGACGTAAAATATATTTGTCCATCTTTGGCACTAAGTTTGGCGTCTGGCAATGGACACGTTTGTCCAGATGGGCGTGTGCAGCGGGGTCGATGACCGCCGCACTGACTCATGCAGTTCCTATTTATTACGGTGGCGCATTAGGAGCAATCGACAATCTGAGAGACTAATGAATAGTGACGACAGTCGGACCAGATTATTTAGAACTTTTCCTGTACCTTAATTAATAATAAAAAATATTTGTGGACATTTCACACAGCGCCATCTAGCCCCAAACTAAGCAAAGCTTGTACTATCGGAAAGAAATGGCTGATGTAGTACATACATACATACTTTTTTTTGTTAATACTTACATTACATCATCCAGATCGAAAATGAATATTTACAGAACATATAGCGGTAATCGAACCCGCGTTTTTCGACCCCGCGAACCTTGCGTCTCAGCCGAGCTATCGCCCGCCACGCCACCGAGGTCGTAAAGTTAAAATTTATAGATTCAACTGTAGGTAATTTACAATTTTTAGATACTTTGTATGGTACTCTAACGGGGAATTCTGTGTTTGTATAAATAAAAGATTTAAAATTTATTAATTTGTGCTGTTTACCTCAAATGCATCAATCAAAGCGTGAGCGTGACAGACAATTTGACATTTACTTTATAATAAAACATAACTTACTACTATTAGAAAGTGTCACCAATTCTTTTGAACCAGTGTGGTGAAAGGATTCAAAGTGCGCCTCAAAGGCTCCTTTCGTAGACATGTTTTCGAACTTTTTACATGAAAAATCCATTGGTGCATGACCGGAATGGAACCCACGACCTTAGGATCCTCCAGTACCTAAATCATGAAACCGGTTCTTTATTTTTAGCGAGAACTCAAAACCAGTGCTATGACCAGTTTTAGTTTTCGATTACTTTTACTTCGTATTTTGCATGAGGAAACCCGTTCTATGAGTCGGCCGATGACCTCAAATCCGCTGAATTTGCAATGATTTTTTATTAGCTAGGATTCTATTTTAACCTTATCTCTGTAGCCTTCCTTATCGTTTGAATTTCTACCCATTTTTTTTAATGAGTCCCTATTCCCTATCTTTGAAGGCCACTCAAAAAATGTCACTTGAATCTCAGTTTGCTCACCGAATACTTCGAGACGTATACTTGACTGACAACTGACAATCGATTCCCACTTGAAAAGTTCCTCTTTGAAGATAACGGAACAATAGTTAAGCCACGCCCACTTTTTGTTAGCATTTACCATCGAGCATTTCAGTTAAATGCTCGATGGCATTGACATACATCACGCGTATATTCCTAATGGGGTGGGTACAGCCAAAAGGAATCATAAGAAAACATCCAGCCACTCCTGATTCAAAGTCCCAAGATGGATATGGTGAACCTTGGTGACAGATGATCAGCCCATCGCCATTTGCATTGACATGTTTTGCGTAAAACAGAAGAGATCTGTTACACCAAGAAAGTAGGCACCTACATTATTAATTTGTTATAAAAAACATTAGTCATGCTTATTTACCGTTCACTTGTTCCAGGAAAAAAGAATTATGAGCGTTGAAGAGCACTAAGCAAACTTTGTCAGCGAGTGGAATGTTTAAAACAACGATAAGTACAAAATGAACATACACATTACACATGGTTAAAATAAAATTACTTATCCAAACAATTTCTTGTTTTGTCTGTCCTGTTTGGTCCTGAGATCTGAGATCTATCTGACTATTTTGTCTTGTGTCTATGAATTTCACAATTAGCCTTTTTCTTTTTTGAAATTATGAATATTTAAGCAATTCATTTTTAATAAGTATTGCTCACTAGATAACTATCTAGGCACCGGGAAAACCGAACTATCAAACACAAAAAAAAATTATAGGTCAGTCATTCATAATAAATAGTTCATTCATTGTGATCTTTCGCTAACCTATCGAAAAAGCCAAAGTACCTAAACTTATAATGTTCCATCATCATCTTCCTGCCCTTATCCCACTCTATGTGGGGTCGGCATAGCATGAACCTTGGATCATGCTGTAGGAATTTTGGCTAAGGTGTTTTATGACCGGCCGCCTGCCTGACGTCAACCCTCCTTGGGAATACTTGCTTATTGTATCTATACTATCCCTTAGTCGACTTTTACGACATGCTCGGGGAGAGAAGCAGCTGGACGCATTCTGTGTTTTTTTTTACTCCCAGTCCAGCAGAGAATTAAATGTTCCATATAGGCGGAATTACTGGTACCTACCATTCTGCCAGGTCATCTGTAGGTCATCGTGGTCAACAATGTAAAACGTATGAATATGAATAGAGAATAAACTGGAGTGGCGTAGTGGAGGCGTGGCCGGATATTGCCTGTATTCAGCTCTCAGTGGCCTGCGCCCAGTGGGATGGGTATAAGTATGATGGATGGCATACAATAGCATATCTACAGTGTGTTGTATTTTAATATGAAAAGGGTGATATAAAAAAATGCTAAATACAACAACAAATAGGAATCATTAGGGAACTCTCGGTTTAACAAGCTTTTAAATTCTTTCTTCATGCACACACGAGTCACAATTTTCCTTCAATTCATTGCACAACTAAGACTGAGATCATTTTATAATCTGACAATCTCGAGATGTTTTATCAGGTTTTATCTGAGCTTAGCGACGAATTGGCATGATTCAAGATCCAGAGCTCTTGAATCTACAAATATATATGTTTGATGGTATCCCGAATAATGTTTACTTGTAATTTTTAACCTGCTTTGAAATACTATCTTTTGCATTTAATCCAAGAAGGATTAAATGCCAAGGGCTAAGGTTGACTTTTCTTGAAAAGTCGTCGTAACTAATTAGAATTAGATTTTCCCTGCCTAGACAAACCAACGATTTCAATATACCTCCCTACCTTTTTTATTACCTTAAAAATATGATTCCTATTCGCCTTCTTTCATCACAGCTTCTAGTTTTTCTAAGAAATCGATCCAATAAGTACCTACCTATAAGAGCAAGTCCTTCTGCAACGAAACCATGGTTTAATTCCACATTTTCCAATCTTACGTCAATATTTTCGATAGCACGATCAGACCACTCGATAACAATAAGTATATACCTTATCCTTATTTATCAAATGTTCGTAAAATTTCCACGATGATGTTCAGAGTGGTCACGCGAAAATGGACACGGATTTACCTTGGATTCTGCTTATTAGTGATAGTTTTGCTTGTACACGCGTCGAGTGTTAGGTGAGTCTCATAATCTGGTATCTGTGATATTTTGGTGCGTTCAGATTAGAAGATTGATCCGAAAATTCAAAAAAAAATATTGGTTACTACGGCCGAGTCGATTGAAGCTCAGTTTTCATTATCATATTATCAGTTCTGTTATCGTGTTATCGTAAGGATTGCAAAAGGTAATTTATAAAAACAAGTTTACCTATTTGTGTCTTTAGAATTACGTCTGCGATCTTGTAGGTTCTATATTTCGAGATATCCTTGCCATTGGCAACTAGCAATCTTTATACGACCACGATTGATTACAGTTAGCTGTAAGATAATAATCATTAAAGAACAATATTACGATCAGCATTGGGTGTTACAATGATTTAAACGTTTTGGCAGCCCGCAGTCCTATCAGCTAAAATTTGTGATCAACAAGATTGTACAATTATCGCGCGATCGATCGCTATGTACCATATGTACCTGTTTATTTTGATATTTTGATTTTTTAAGAGTTTTAATTTTGTTTTGTAGTTTCTAATTATTTTTTTTTGTATTTTGATTTTTGTAAGTTAAATTTTTATTTTTATTTTTATTAATATAATATGTGCAATATTATTCCTAATAAAGAAAAATACCTAATTGTACCTAATTCTAGTGTAACGCCTTGGTTACGGCTGTAATGTTACTTTTTTGGAAATAAATGACTAAATGACTAAAATGCGAAAATGCTAGACGTAAAAAAGTAATAGTATCACGTAGGTACAAGACCGATGGCCAATTATCGTCCACATGGGGCCTTTTTCATACACTTTCGAAAGAAGTAGAAACAGGACTAGTAGTAGGTAGTAGTAGGCTTACGAAATAGCTAGCACGCACTACCTAAAGGCGCTCATTCAACTCATACTTAGGTAGCTTATTCGGTAATGATTCATATTAATTAGTTACCTACCAGGTCATTTTGTAAAGGAAAATACACAAAAACATAGCCTAGCTTTTGTTTTTGTGTTTCCATAATTACTATAGGTATGTCTAAAGATCATGGTATGACTAACTTATTATATTCGTCAGCAGTCACCTCCATGTCCCCATTTTCCTCAAGATTTACGTAGGTAAAACCCATAAATACCATCAACTTTAAAACACCACTACAGCAGCTGTAATGTTTGGAAGCGCTCCTATATCGTTATAAAAACGAAAAAAAACATGGCTGTGGTAGTCTGCCAACATTCGGCCTGTGGCACTGACATTGCCCGGCTGAGGCCGACAAAAATAGGGCAAGGTCGGAGCATTTGGAGGGTTATATAATTTGACAGCGGGATATTGATGAGAGAAAGCGGACAACGACCGGAGCGAAGGCCGCAATGACAGCTTCTTGAATGATGGATTCGGTGTAATGAGCTCCACTTCTGACCATTACCCGGTGGTAGATAAAGGTGGGAGTAAAATAGCTGAAACTTACCATAAATTGAAATCCGGTTCGAAAGACCAAATGTACACATCAGAGTCTCGAAATGAGATATTGTGACAGAATTTCATGAACATTGCAGTCTTTCTAGTAACATTTTCTGCTCGTTAGTATTAAAATTACAGTCTTTCTAGTAATATTTTCTGCTCGTTAGTATTAAAATTGCAGCCTTTCTAGTAACATTTTCTGTTTGTTAGTATTAAAATGATTGATCTTTTGTACCTAGTAGTGTCGTACCTATTTGTAAGTGTCGACTAGTGCCTTCAAATTTTATTATATTTATGTTTATGTTCAGGTATGTTTGGTAACAAAATAAATATTATTCTTTCTTTTTTCTTTCTAAAGCCTAGGTAAGAGCGTTCCATCCAAGCAGACTAACCAATTGGCTCTTGTGGCAAGTTCAACAGAATTACCAAAGCAGGCTGTGCCTACTGGACTGAACGTCTGAACTTAGGCAGGTACTATGGGCACATTGTATGTGTAGGTAGGTAGCCTAGATAGGTACGTGTTATTTATTACTACGAAACATTTTATGACTGCATTGTGAAACAAATGTGAAACACATGATGTATGACGAGTCACATGACGCACCTACCTATGGAAGTTTATGACAACAACTAGTTGGTCTAGCTAGAATCTGTCTACAATAATAATAAAACTTACCTAACCTAACCTACCTACCTATCAGAAAGTATTTTGGATCTCTTGAGACATGATATTTTTTCACAAGGACAAAGGTTCAGTTCAGTTCAGTTCCCATTTGATCTCATTAAATCTAAAAGAAAAAAAAGATCCTACCATCCTAACAAAGCTGGGCAAATAACACAGCATTTTTATTTTATTTTATATCATTAATAAAAAAAACATAAAAGGGGGCCCCATACAAAAATCATTTATTAATTTACGATGGTATGGTACGGAATTCGAGTCGCACTTTACCGGTTTTTAAAGACTTATATAGATACCTACCGCAGAATACAAAGTCTTTTCGTTTATTGTTAACGACACCCCCAAACGAAACCCTTAGGGGTGCGGTTGCCAAATAGGATTCGTCTAGGACACCACTAATGTCTTGTTGTCCTGATAGGTATATTATATTATATTCGTATACCAAAATATTAAATAAAATAAAAAATCGTTAAAGAATATGTCTATCAACCATAATGGTTGATAGACATTGAGGGTATACTGGCTCGATATAATATTCTTAAACGCTAAAAGTGTTAACCCAGCATTACGGTGGTGTCATTAACAAATGCTATTTGTCAACGATACTCCGGGGGTGTAGTTTTGAGGGTGTCGTTATCAATGAACGAGTCTTTTCAGTAGGTAAGTATTTTTTGCTTTCCAGCGTCCACCATTCTGCTAATCGTCAAATCAACCATTACGGCATGCAGAATAGCAAGCAGTTTGTTTTGTATGGCACAAGGTCGGACTACGCAGCCACTGCCAAGGCTTCGGGAATCTTCCCACGGAGCGTGGAGGCACGATTATCTATTCTTGTAACAAACAACCCAAAAAATATGTATAAAGTATTATATTAAGGTATGATGTACCTACCTCCGTATACGTCCCTCTATATAGGTAGGTAAGTACTATGATATGGTAGGATCTATTCCATCTAGTCGTGTCACTTCTTTCTTTCGAGAGCACTGGTGGTCTAGTGGTAGCGACCCCGCCTTCCGAACCTGAGATCGTGGGTTCAAATCCGATAGTGTACCATTGGTTTTGGTGTTCGAAAAATTATATGTGCTCTATTCGACTCGCACTTAACCGTGGTTCTTTGTTTTCTTTCTGTAGAACATAACACAGACTTTCTATAAATCTTGGCTAAAGACGACGGCGTGACGGGCGAGTGCTCGGCTGAGACGCAAGAGGCACGGGTTCGATTCCCGCTACGGGAGAAATGTTTGTATGTTCAGCAAATATTTCTTCCGGGGTGTTTCACCCCCGAATACTCAAACGCGACTCAGAGTTGAGCGCGTCTCAAGTCACGGTTATTTGACAGTTTTTGATGAAAATCTGTCAACAACTCGTCACTTGAGACGTTCTCAACTCTGAGATGCGTTTGAGTATTCGGAGGTAAGTATTATGTATTATAAGCATGTATTAACAAAAAAAAATATTAGAAGATTATACCAGCCATCATCATCCCATAGCACAAGCTTTGCTTAGTTTGGGGCTAGATGGCGCTGTGTGAAATGTCCACAAATATTTAAGTACTTACCTACTATTATTATATATAATATAGGTACCTACCTACCAATACTCACTACCTACTGGCATAGAAATTAATTTTAAATCCCTCCCGTCCAATAGAAGGCGGGGTAGTTTTACAAGGCTTCCTTGAACGAGGGCACGCAACGTAACACTTTTATGGTCAAGGACTTGCGAAGGTCATTGCCACGAACCAACCGCCAATAAAGGTTATTATAAAGGATCCAACTTGACTTCTTCATGCTATGAATAGTTCATTCATGACTTTCTTTTATACTTAGCTAGGTGCCTAATGCCTACTCTTATTACCTAACCTACATAAACTAACCTAACTCATAAAGTAGGTACATAAAAATTATTTCTAATGTACCTACTACCTGATACCTAACTAAACTAGGCATTATTAAAAACGCCCAACCTACGCAGTCGTCCCTTGGAATTCTATGAATTTAATAAGTAGGTACTTGTACCCAATACCTACCCACGTAACGTAAGGTAAGGTATTACTATTATCTATTCTGTGGTAGAGGTAGCTTGAGGTAAAGAGCTGATCCAAAAATATGAAACAACGCATTGAAAAGAAAACCGGTTAAAAACATAATTCTAATTTTAAATTAATTCTGCTGAAACAGTGCGGTATAGTGTTGCGACGCAGCCTGCAAAGTGTACCTACCTAATCGATCGATTGTATGACAATAATGACCTACCTATCACTGCTACCACACATTAAAATGAAAGATTTTTAATCTAGAAATTTCATAGTGCAGCATAGATACAATAAAATGTCCTATTTATGATTATTTGGGACTTTTTACAATAATATCATTAAGTACAATCTCTTAAAATGTATACATCATTTTGCGATTGCAGTTTTTATTGATTCTATTGTTGCGAATGACAACTTTATGACTAAGATTAAATGGTTCATTGATTATCAAAATACGTGCGTGATATTAGCCGAAATCACTACCCAAACTAACTAACTGGTCGTGCGATCTGGCAACCAGGCAAGCTAGCATCAGCAGCAAGGCCAAGGTTGACAGGGAAGGGGGGCGCGGGACGTCCGCGGGCTTAACGCTCAGCGCGGTCCCGCAGTCCAACCATTCTGCACCTCGCAGTCGACTCTGACGGTTGTTCAAGTACCAGGTAAGCGGTGGACACTTAGAATTCTAATCTACCTTCGATATAAAAACTCACCACCGATGTGCTCCACCGCGGCATCTTCCAATCGTATATCTATCTTTTGTGTGACAATTTAATGAAAGTAGATGTGTATTGATAAAGTCGAGTGGAGTTTTATCGATAAGATGTTATCACGCGTCAAGAAGTTGGAGTTGCATTCAAATACCGCGCACTAAGGTAACCGGTGTGGCATTAAGTCAGGAGAAGTTTCCCTCCCAAAAGTTTTGAAGCGGTATCTAAAGGGCGGGAAGTGTAAAGCCGCGTGCGTGGTGCGTGTCGCGCATCGATCGGGCCACCCCTCACCCTCTCCCTTGCCACTCCCGGCTCCGATACATTCATTTGGTCAAAATATAATTCCATCATTGCATTTAGAATTTCTCAGTTTCTTTTATTTATTTGCTGTAGTTTTATGTGATTTAGTGCATGTTAGCGGGTTGACTATAAATAAGTGAAAATGGGTGGTTGTGCAACGAAAGAAAACAAGGAAATCAAGCCGGTTGAAGAATCCGATGGGTGCGTATTGTCTCTGACCGGCAGTGATCTTTGTAAAGTTGGAAAATCTCAATTTGTTCATGTCTTTTATCTCTTAATCGCGTTTTTTATGACATAAATATAAATAATGCAAACCGCAGTATTACGGGCCCCATTGAATTGTAAATATAAGTGAGCTGTGATGGTGAGCAATGAACCTAAACGGGATGTAGGCCATTGATATATCCGGGCTAACCAATAGTTTTGATAATCTGCTAAAGACCCAGATTTTAAAACCAGGCACCTACCCACAAAATATATAAAATAATTGCATCTTCCTCTAATCTCATTCCTAATCTAATAGAGTTTTTTGTACTCAATAACGACGTAAGGCTTGCCAATTTATTTCAATGCTTGACCAGTGAATTAAAAACCGCTTTTCATATTAGTCACGTCAGTGAAATGCATGCATAATTTTTAAACGGTAAATGGAGCCATTTTGAGTCATCAAAATGTCCATTCTAGAAAATACGAATTTTATTGGCTACCGATCAATTTCTGATATCTATCTATGTACGTGTGTACCTAATACTTGGAATGATAAAGTGGATTCCGTAATCTGACTACCTTTATGAGCTGCATTACCTACGTTCTCGTATTGAAATGAATAAAGTAACAAGAAACTCGCGATAACATGTTGGTCGGCTGGGCGCGAGTGGGAGGTATGGCTGCGCGCCGCGGAGGAACACCGGTGCGCAGTGAGCTGACACATCCGTTCGACTTGCGCGTGTCGGTCAAGGCGACCTCTGGTGAAATTACGTAATTCCACACAAAATCGACTCGGCTCTCCTGGGTGTGTTCGGAAAACATTCCTTTAGGAGACAGTTCGCGATCACCTTTCTCTTCATTGCAATAGTTGTTCGTAGCTCTAAAGTTGATCCTTCGCTATGAATTATAAACTAAAAATCACAATACCAGTGATCGTTTGTGGTGGAGCCGTTCTCACGTATTACCTCATCAGACGGTTTGTAGAGTTTCGCATAGAATAATTTTTTGCTCTTTAAGAAATCTGCATTTTACGCAGGTCTTAATGTATTATACTAAAGGACTAAGTAGGTACTTATGTACTCTCAGTACTTAGCACTTAGCTATTACTAATTATTAGAGTTGATATATTAGCTAAACTGTTGAATTAATTCTACTCTCAAAATGAAAAAAATATTTAGATGTTAACAATATTAGGTACACGAAGACTACGGCGGCGCCTCTCCCGCGGGATTTCCTTCGTGAAACGGACTCTACCCATTTCTAATTTTTTTTTACTAAAATATCCCACAGATTACGTAAACAACTGTTTTCATATATTGCACTAAGTTTTCACTACTTCCGGTCGATTATGTAATCAGTTGATAGGGACATCCCTAATTTTCAAATAAATTTATTAAAAAAATCTTGACATTTTCTTTCGCCGCGCCGCGATTGGTTATTTTCGTTTGCATTGCGCTGAATAAAATTTTAAATTCGAAATATTTTTTGCTAAATTCTACGAAATCACTCAAAATGTGTACTCGAGCTACTTGTGCAGCGTTGAAAGCGTTAGAATCGTAAATTGAATTGTTATTACTCGTGGGAAGTGAAGTGAAATCGTGACGATAGCAATGCTTTCGTTTTGCAGGAAAGCCGCAGCCATGGTAGACGCCGCAACCATCGAGAAGTTGGAGGCTGGTTTCAGCAAGCTCCAGGCCTCCGACTCCAAGTCGCTGCTGAAGAAGTACCTCACCAAGGAGGTCTTCGAGAGCCTCAAGAACAAGAAGACCTCATTCGGATCCACCCTTTTGGATTGCATCCAGTCTGGTCAGTATTTATTTTGTGTCCTCCGCCATTTTGATGATCTAATATTTACGTTCCTAGTTCCTGCCTACCTACCTAACCTACATAGTAGCTACTACCACTACCTTTGATATGTACCTACCTACAGTAGGTAGGTACTACCTATAAATTATAGGTACATCTGGTTGGCCTCTGTTGCTTAGTACCAACCTATACCTACCGAGGAGTAGGTATAGTCACAAAATATCAGTCAGTGCCTTTATATATATATAAGCCTTTATATATAAGTACCTCCCAACAAATATTAAGGGTTGTTATTCCGTCAAACTAACAACAATTTTGTAAATGGTAAAACATGTAGACTACCCGTTGCCAAAGCTCAAATCAGTTTTTATCTGATAACAGCACTCAGATAAATTATGGATTAATTATTATATCAATGGATGCTAATTATCTATCCAGACCTGACTGATAGTCATGATAACTGCTACCACGGAATAAATAATTGACAATTTTTTGTGCCCATCTAAAATGCAATTCTTTTATACAGCGCAAGGCAGGCTCACCAGCATTTTCCATTCAGCCATAAAGTTCAATAACATACCTACAAACTTACCTGTTATGATATAAGTGGGTGCTACTGCCCATTAAAATTACCTTCACTTATGTAATACTCATGTTACATAAACTATTTCAGGCGTCGAGAACTTGGACTCTGGTGTCGGAATCTACGCCCCTGATGCGGAAGCGTACTCCGTGTTCTCCGAGCTCTTCGACCCCATTATTGAAGACTACCACACTGGCTTCAAGAAGACCGACAAGCACCCCCCCAAGAACTGGGGTGATGTAGAGACCCTCGGCAACCTGGACCCTGCCGGCGAGTTCGTTGTCTCCACCCGCGTGCGATGCGGCCGCTCCATGGAGGGATACCCCTTCAACCCCTGCCTGACCGAGGCTCAGTACAAGGAAATGGAGGAGAAAGTCTCCGCCACCCTCTCTGGGCTCGAGGGCGAGCTCAAGGGCACCTTCTACCCACTCACCGGCATGTCCAAGGAGACCCAGCAGCAGCTGATCGACGACCACTTCCTGTTCAAGGAGGGTGACCGCTTCCTGCAGGCTGCCAACGCCTGCCGCTTCTGGCCCTCCGGCCGTGGTATCTACCACAATGAAAACAAGACCTTCCTTGTGTGGTGCAATGAGGAGGACCACCTCCGTCTCATCTCCATGCAGATGGGCGGTGACCTGAAGCAGGTGTACAAGAGGCTGGTGACAGCTGTCAATGACATTGAGAAGCGCGTGCCGTTCTCTCACCACGACAGGCTCGGTTTCCTGACTTTCTGCCCCACCAACCTCGGCACCACAGTGCGTGCGTCTGTGCACATCAAGCTGCCGAAGCTGGCGGCCGACAAGGCCAAGCTGGAGGAGGTGGCGTCCAAGTACCACCTGCAGGTGCGCGGCACTCGCGGCGAGCACACGGAGGCCGAGGGTGGCGTCTACGACATCTCTAACAAGCGCCGCATGGGCCTCACCGAGTACGACGCCGTCAAGGAGATGTACGACGGCATCGCTGAACTGATCAAAATCGAGAAGTCGCTGTAAATTTACGATCTCGCATCAGTATTTTTTTGTATTATTTATCGTTTTCGTAAGGTATTCGTATGATTGGATTGCCCGGTCGGGCTGGGGGGCACTAGTCAGCGGCGCCCCCGGCGGGCGCCCGGCGCTCCTCGGTCCGTAATGATTCGAAAAGTATTTTCTATAAGGAAATGGAAAATAAAGACAGCTAGCTATTAAGTCCAATTTTGTATTTTTATTTTATAAACTAAAAATTCCTTATTTTACAACCTCGAACCACGTAGGTAAGTGCCGTTAGTATCTAGGTAATAACTACCTACAGTCTTCAGAGGCTACAGTAGTTTCAGAAAAACTCATTCAAATTTTTAGGGTTCCGTACCCGAAGAGTGCCTACGGGACCTTATTACTAAGCCACAGTGTGAGAACATGCTGTGCCGACCCCACAGTGAGGTAAGGGCCAGGAAAATGATGTTAGACCAAAGCATAGATGGCATACAAGAAACATTTATATACCTACATGTACGGAAACCTTCGTGTGCGAATTCGACTCTCACTTGACCGGTTTTAGTTAGTAAATAGATCAATACATCCAGCCGATAGCATCTTCTTGCTTTGTTTCTCGAGTAAGCTATGCTAAGGCTCCTACCACCTCGTAACTTAGCCGGACCGTCAAAAAATCAAAGCAAATAGTCTGGTTTTGGTAATAGGTGGAAGAGAGACCAAAACTTAATGACACCTTGTAGGTAACTGGGAACCATTTTTTTTTACATTAAACCGTATCTATGTTCTTAGTTACATACCTACATTATTATCATGCCTACCTAACGGATAAGGCACAGCAACAAGAAAGCTATGGTAACAGAGGTGATCAGCCCATCGCCTATTAAATGGTCCATCATGTTGGAGATACTATCCCTTAGTCGAGTTTCGAGGAGAGAAGCAAAGCAGCTGGACGCATTCTATGTTTTTTCTTTACATACTCCCAGTCCAGCAGAGAAATGGTAGGTAGGTAGGTACCTAAAGAAAAAGGCTCTTAGGCTTGGGGCCTAAGCCTAAGGGCCTTTTTTATTATACCTATATAAGGCTATCTAACCCATGACTACAGCTTTGCTCGCTCGGCTTGGCAGGAGCTTTGATTGAAGGTACATACATAGGTGTGCAAGAGTTATGCCACTTCAGAAGCGTGAAGCACTTTTAATTAATTCTGTGGCCGTAGATGATACTTTTTTATCTATACTTCAGCTAAACTGGAGATACCTACAATTTATGTAAACCATTATTTTTTTAACTATTGTTTTTCGTTCCCAAAAATTAGGATGTATTATTAAGCACGAATATAATTTTCTATGGTATTAAGCACGCTTCGTAAACTGGAGAATCAGTTTATGAATGAACTTAGGGTCATATGTTCACCTAAACTTCTTGCTTGCTAAATCTATACTAATATTATAAAGCTGCAGAGTTTGTTTGTTTGTTTGTTTGTTTGAACGCGCTAATCTCTGGAACTACTGGTCCGATTTGAATGATTCTTTCAGTGTTGGGTAGTCCATTTATCGAGGAAGGCTATAGGCTATGTTTTTTTTCTTTCAAAATTAGGGATCCGTAATAAAATTGCTATTTTGTAACACAAGGTGTAAAATCGAAAACCTATTTTTGCGTGCGCTGCAAAAACTATTGACAATAGAACAAAATGATGTACTACGGGTTTGTAGATCTCATCAAGACCTACAAAAAAGTCCGCGAGAACATATATCTAGCTATCATGGTTTAATCACAATAACCGATTTTGTGTTCCAAATAATTATGAAATCATCTGAAGAAAAAAAAACTACGTTAAATATGTATCGTAATATTAATCTTTATCGAAATTAAGCATTATGTTATCAAGAGTATTTATGTAGAAGTAAAATACTTTTTGTTTTTTCTCAATCGGATATTTCGTTTAAAAGTTATCACGTGTGTAAGATGTTAAGAGTTGGTACCTATTAATGAGTTATGGGCCATAGTCCATTTATTGAGGGAGGCTATAATATAGGCAATATTTTATCTCGGTATTTCCACAGAAACGAGAAAAACGCGGGTGAAACCGCGGAGCACAGCTAGTGTTAAAATAATATGAAACCCGAAAAATTAGATAGAGACGCATTTTCGAGCCTTGCACTCGGCACTCGCCTCGTTGGTTTCCATCGAGGTTTCCATTTTATCTTTTCATACTGTCCGGTGAATTTAACCAGCAATAGGGGTTCATGTGTCTGTCACAATGCTTGACATTGACATCCTGATTTTGATTGACAGCGTTTGTCTGTTTTGTTTTGCTAATTTGTTTGTTGGTGTACGGACGGTTGGTTCGAGTCGGCCGGCAGCGCTCGGTTGTTTGTTCCTTGGAAAATAAGTAGGCAAATAAAACAATATGAGTACTCCTAAAAGTGAAAAGGACTTACATTTACCACTATCCAGAGTTAAAACTATCATGAAGAGCTCGCCAGACGTCGAAGCAGTTGGTCAAGAACCACTTTATTTGGTTACGAAAGTTACTGTAAGTAAGACCCGGCATAATAACCTTAGCTTCAGTACAATTTACTGTTTTTTTTTCTCCTATTTGACCTAGTAAACAGTCATTGATACTGCAGGAGCCATAAGCTCTAAAAAACCTTTGCTCCTAAACAGTACCTATTAAAATTGTATGACATTCTTTACAGGAATTGTTTGTGACGGATCTAGCGAAAAGAGCCTACAAAAACTCTAAAACAAGTTTATTAGAATACAAACACATAGCAGAGGTGGTTCAAGAGGATGATACATTAGACTTCCTGAGAGAAATAATACCTAGGAAGATAACGGTCAGACAGTATAAAGAGATGATGGCAAAAAAGACGGCAAAAGGTGGCCAGTCAGATGAATCAAGTGAAGAATCTAGTGAGGAAGAGAGCAGTGAAGAATCTTCAAGTAATAATGAACAAGAAAATAATGAACAGGCAAAAGAATGACAGTTGATGAATTATAGCCATAGCTTGTCTTCATGTTAATAGTTTCTGAAAGAATTTCCAGCCCCAAATTTAGCCACAGCAACTGAATTTTCCATGGCATCAAACAGGTTCTGCTAAGTCGTAAAAGTCTACTAAGGGATAGTACCCTCCAACATGATGAGATACAATGAGCAAGTATTCCCAAGGAGGGTTTCAGGCAGGCAGCCGGTCTTAAAACACCTTAGCCAAAACTCTTACACCATAATCCAAGGATCATGCTGTGCCGACCCCACATAGAGTGGGATAGGGGCAGGAAGATGATGATTTTATGAAAAAAATGCCTTGACTGCAAGTAGGCATTTAACTAAAAATTGAAAATACCATGTAACTCTTGACTGTAAGTTCATTATTAGAAAAGATCTTAGACTATAAACAACTACATTGATAATAATAAATAGCAAAGTGAAAATTATGTAGTGATGTGAAATTGAAGGTAGGTATTTTGTAAGTTATTATAATTTTTAAGTAGAATTGTATGTTTTAATTGATACTCCTGAATAAATGTGTGGATGAAATTACAGTATGCATTTAATTAATTTCTTGTTGCTTTATATTATACCTTATCTCTACTAGCTTTTGTGCTACACTACATGTGGTTACAAGCGCCATCTCTGTGTTATGAGATGTAAGAAGCAAAGTTTTCAAAGTCATGATGGAGGAGAGATGGCAGCACTTTATTACAGATTTACAATGATAAATACAATAGGTGGCGTTACTAAGCTTTATAAGTCTAGAGTACAAAGTAGATAAATGTTAATTGGTAGTATTATTGGTACTGTTAAAATGTATTGATTTGTGGCAGGTGACATGCGAGACTATTTTCTGACTAGGTACATAACCAGTTTCAGATGAGAATATTTTCTTGTTTTGTATGTTTTAGACTTGGACGAATAAAAGCGTGATTTTTCAGCAGTCTGGTTTCAGATTTTGAACTTACTTTTTATTTACATTATTTTGGGGCCGTAATTTCGTGATTTGCAGAGCCTTCAATAGGTAGGTAAGGTACCTATCTTACAAAACTTGCACAAATATGCTATTATGACCTTTCATCTGACACCAAACACGTCATCATTAAGTATACTTTTTTAGTTCAATGACTTATTGTCTTATAATTTATAAAGACCATTATTTATTCTTCCAAGCCATATTCAATTTAATATGACGTCACATACCCAATAACCAGCGGACAAACGAGACGCTACCAACGACACCTCATTTGTAAAATATGAGTAGGTAGGTAGTTTAGAAGTTATGAGGGAACAGAATATGAACATAAATACCTGTCAAAATCATAACCCTCCTTTTTGCTTCGCCGTGGTCGGGTAAAAATGAAGTCAATGATTAGTTTTAGTGCGCAACCATTTAGAATGTCATATTTTGATTGTCTGTAGGTTTCAATTCAATTATGCACTAGAAGGTTTAGATAGTATGGAATGCACAATACTTAGGTAATTTCCAAAATACCTACGTAATATGCACAAAAGGCATCTTTACCAAACGCACGACCTTCGGCTTACCTTCGTATCGCGGCAAAGGTCTGCAAATGTTTATTTTGCACTTGTTTAACTCTTACGTGATCTGTGTCATCCGCCGTAATAGTTATACTCACGAAATGTATTAACTTACTTATAATAATGTGAATAATTCATTCATACCACTCATCTTGATGTGGGTGTTTTTTACGGCCTCGGTGGCGTGGCGGACGAGTGCTCGGCTAAGACGTAAGAGGCGTGGGTTCGATTCCCGTTAGTTTAACATAAAAGAATATCGCACCTTTAGAATTATAGTGACTCAACGCAAAAAAGTGTTTTTTTGGGAATCGTCGAATAAAATTTGAAAGAACGCAAGTTTTGTAGTATGATATTATCATGTCTATAAATTAGAATAAATAAAAATGAAATTAAAACGGCTGTAAAGTGGCCATAGAAGTGAAAATTCTTGCTAGTTAAAACATATTAATTGGATGCAACTTTACAGGTGCTTTGTCGATTTTCCATTCATTTTTATCAGTGAGGTAGGTGAAGCGTTCGTGGCGTAGCTTGCTTAGGCGTTCTTGATTAATCGTTAAAGTTAAGCAACGATATGCGCGGTCACAAATTGAGATGGGTGACCGCAAGTGGCATTACGAACTGAACGCTTCCGTGCTTCCGAGGGCACATTAAATAGTCGGTTCCGGCTTTTAGGTCGTTAAGCCATGACGAAGGCCTTTAGGCGGCCTAAAAACTCCCGTCACTAGAGTTGGCCACTAGCTCATACGAACATACATACAATAGAGAGTTGAAATTTTCACCGTGTGTATTTATATTACCACTATAACAACAAATAATAAAAATACGAGGAAAACATACTTACAAGAAACTTTTTTTAACGTTCCTAATTGATCATCGAAACTAAGAGCCGGTATTCAAAGTGCCTAGAGTAAAAGTTATAATGTGTGTGCGAATTGACTTGATTGGTTTGTTTTAAACTGGAAGTAACTGGGTGTGGGACATACGGGCCTAAGATAAGCCACCGCCTCTTTAGAAGGTCGAGTTTTTATAGAAGATTTATTTGCAAAAACTTTATATTTCCTTTTGTAAATTGACGTAGATGTGTTTTGGTAAATCTAAGACTTTTAGCCCCGAATACTCAAACGCATCTCAAAGTTGAGCACGTGTCAAATGACGATTTTTTGACAGATTTTCATCAGAAACTGTTAAAAACCCGTGAGTTGAGACGTGCTCAACTCTGAGTCGCGTTTGAGTATTCTGGGGTTAAAGATATGAAATGATGTTGACTAGGGATATAATTATTAAGAGTCCGTTACGTTCCACTGCAAGTCAAATGCCTCCCTTTCCACTTCTCTCTATTTAGTATTGATGTGACCCAGTTTTTCTTTATAGGTACCTAGGTACCTATCTAAAACAATTATCTTTCGCGGCTTTGCTCCCATTGCACCTTGATAAAGCCTTGATTATGTAATTCTAAGTCTCGAAATACCAATGTAGAATATTCCACATTACATTCAAATCCGTTCAGCTAGCTGTTGTAATTATACATTTCAAGACATTTCAAAATTAAAATGCATCGTGTCACGTGGGCGGCACTGTAGTGCCCACTAGCGCCTCCAAGCGGCAGGCACGAGAGAATCGGCCCGCGCTCTTCCGCAATTGAAGGGCCTATTTACTTTTCTTTATATTTTATTGCATTTTATTGTTGTCTGCCCTTGTAAAGTGTGTCAAAATACCTCATTAACATTATACACCATAAACGTTTGAGGGTGTTCTTATCACTTTCCGAACCTCTGAGAAGAGTATGTAGCCAGCCAAGCATTCGTAATGCGTTTTTTGTGTAGCTGTACTAGCTGCCGCCTGCGACTACGCTGGTGTTATACCCTGATAAAAATAGCCTATATGTTATTCCTGCACATGTATTATGTATATTCCAAGTTTCATTCAAATCCGTTCAGTCGTTCAGGCGATTGAGGCACAAACATCCAAACATTCTCACAAACTTTCGCATTTATAACATAAGTAGGATAAGTAGGATGTGATACAAAAGACATCAACGCGCTCGGTCTGTTATAATTATTACGCTATGGTCTGGCAATCTCATCATAAATCCTCATAAATCATTATTTAGGTGCAATAATTATTATACACGGGTGAATAAAATTATGTTCAAGTTAATGGGTTGGGTTGTTCTACTGCACATTATGCATCAGGCCAAGGTCGACCAGTAACATTAGGGAGCCCGGTGATCGTCGAAACATACGTTACAAACTGAATACCTAACTAGTGGTTAGGTACCTAAATATTTTACTGCTATACATCAATACTTGCACTGAACCAGGCGCGGTCCGAAGGGGGGGTCACAGGGGACATGCCCCCCCCCCCCAAATTGTACCCGTCAAATTGGAAAATCTTCTAAAAATTTAGCCGCGATGCCAATAAAAATAGAAGGCTTCCATTTGTTTTACAATGTCTGCAATGAAATTGTGTATTGTGCAATAAAATCTGAACTCGACATATCCTATTAACAGTGACCCCCTCCAAAATTTCAGGCTGGGACCGCGCCTGCACTGAACTAACCCTCAGATACATTTAGCATTAAAAGTAGGCAGTAAATAGCATTTGTCAATGAAAACTAACCATTAGTTAGTTTTCGTTTTTAAATGTGAAAGGACTAGCACAAAATTTTATTCAATAGGTACTTTAAATCAATGTCCTATTACCCTAGCTAGCCTCTTATTAAATGACTGAACCTCACAGGTAGTCTTTGATTTATGGCATCTTACTTATACTTCAGCTAAACTGAAGATACAATTTATGTAAACAAACTGTCAGTACTTAACCTAAAACTTACTTTTTTATTACATGTATTATGTAACTTTTAAGTAGCACTAATAGTTAAATTAAAGTGTTAAAACTAATGTTGTAAGGTTTATTTACCTAAACCTAAAGTGATCTCATGGTAATAACGAAAAATACGTGACGATTTGTTTACATAAATTGTATCTCAAGTTTAGCTGAAATAGTCTTTGACCTACATAACTAATGCAAGGTGACTGAAGGGATCTGTGACATGAACAATTCCGTAGATTCATCGCTTCATAAAATTTAGGAGGAAATAACATAAATATCTGTCAGATATTTATAGTTGGATATCGTCCTATAGACAAACATGTGCAAATTGAAATACTGAATTGATTTGACCTTTCAAACTGTGCTTCTTGCAAACTCAGTTCAAGAGCTGTCATTCCTAACAGGTTTCATACAATTTGACAGCTCTTGATTTTTAACTCGAGTTAGAGATAATCAGGTCGATTAGAATAATGTTGTTGATTTTCCTAAACTTAACTTAATTTGTCAATAGGTATTTATAGCGATACCTGTATCCTCTCAATGTATAAAAAAGCGACGACAATATATTTAGGACTGTCGAACTGAAAAGTTTAAGAAAATGGAAATCAGAATAGATATGAATCACCGTTCAATTTGAATGATGAAATCGGCACTTAAGTGTACTTTTTTATTTCCTAGCCTACCTACACCAATTTAAAACAATTTCATACAACAAACGCAAGTAAGTACTTAATATAAGTACTTATTGAACCAGAACATTTCAAAATAAACTCATTTCGTTTATTTGTGATTTTGTTACAGAACTAACGAAATGGAATGGACGAAAATTGGTTCAACCTTCAGCGTCCTCCCTCAACCATTACCTTATGTAAAAACTCATTTGCTGCAAGGAATAAAAAAAAAATCATATTCATCAACTTATAAATAGAGTATGTTGCCAATTTTATAAAAAAAACCGGTCATGTGCGAGTTGAATTCGCACACAAAGGGTTCCGTACCATCGTAGATGTACCTATACGCTACCATAAGTGTTTCTTGTGGAGGCCCCTTTTATTTTATTGTATTTTTATTATAATAGGTCTCCCATACAAACTTTCATCCTTTATTTCATCCCTTTAAGGATTATTTTTGCAACAAAAAGTAGCCTATTTCCTTCCTCGGGATGAAATCTATCTCCTTGCCATATTTCATCAAAATCGGTTCCGCAGTTTAGGCGTGAAAAGGTAACAGACAGAGAGCATTCATAATATTAGTATGGATTATTTGCATGCACTGTATGTATGTTCGTATGAGCTAGTGGCTAACTCTAGTGACGGAGTTTTTAGGCCGCCTAAAGACCTCCGTCATGGCTTAACTTAAAAGCCGGGACCGACTGTTTAACGTGCCCTCCGAAGCACGGAAGCGCTCAGCTCGTAATGCCACTTGCGATCACCCATCCCCATTTGTGACCGCGCATATCGTTGCTTAACTTTAACGATCAATCAAGAACGCCTAAGCAAGCTACGCCGCGAGCGCTTCGATGCACTGGTATCAAGGGTCAGAGCGACGAGCGCGCGGCCGCCGCTGGACAGACGACATCGAGGACGTTGCCAGCTCTACCTGGACGAGACAGACCGCAGACAGGGCTCTATGGTGATGGCTGGAGGGGGCCTTTACTCCTAGTACCTACTCCTAGATGGGTACCCGAATAAAATTATTTACGCATGACTAGATGGGAATAAAAAACCCGAATTAAATTTTTACGCATAATTATTATAGGAATTTATTTATGACATACAAATTTATATTAACTAAGGAATAATTTGTAATTTTAATTTTATTGTAATTTGGAAATAAATCGCTTATTATTATGGATTATTTAAATATTATATTAAATAATCGCTATGATGGACGAGTTTTGTGTAGATGTGGATGGATGAAAATTTGTATGGATTGCGTGAAAGATAACTAAAATAAAAGGAGTAAATGGGATGGTACTGAGAGCTTTCGATGAAGATTTCATAATACATCATCATCAGAGCCAGTCTTTGTCCATTGCTGGGCAAAGACAAGCAATGACTGCAAGTTTTCTTATTTTTTTTACTAGAGTCGCTAGCGAGTGAAGTCTAAGAAACCAAGGTAGTGCCACAAAAAACCACCGTCGCTTTGTGTTACCCCACCAACTTTATAATTATAGAGGAAATAGTGCTCAGTCATAGAGAGTTCATCAGACTTTTTAGGGTTCCGTATACAAAGGGTGCCAACGGGACCCTATTACTTAGCTTCCGCTGTCCGTCCGTCTGTCAGCGGGCTATATCTCATGAACCGTAATAGGTAGAGAGTTGAAATTTACACAGAGTTTGTATTTCAATTACCACTATAACGATTAATAACAAAAATAAAAGTAGGCCCCATACAAGAAACCCTTTACGTACCTTTGTACCTACGATAGTACGGAACTATTCGTGCGCGCATTTCACCGTTTTTGTTTCTAACTAGCTTTCTCTCGCGGCTTCGCTTGCGGGGTATCCTGACAAAAAGTACCCTATATGCTATTCCAGCACACATACTATGTATATTCCTAGTTTCATTAAAATCTGTTACGTCGTTACGGTGTGATTGAGGCACAAACATACATCGTCACGTCCACACATCCTTACAAACTTTCGCATTTATAATATTAGTAGGATAGGTACCTATCTACTATACATCTGCTATGCTATGTTACCTATAGCTATGTAGGAATTCACCGCAAAAGACGAACAAAGAGCATTTTTTATGAACACTTAAGTACTTCTAATCAACGTATTCGTAGAAACATGACTCCTAAGGATGTTGTTGTGGAAAATGACCAATTGTGACAGTTAGTTTGGTAATTCTTGCATCACTCGTGTTCCGGTTCGGTTGGTAAGGAAGCCAGCGATGGTTATGTTAGGGGCATCGCTCGCAGGAACAAAGTCGCAAAAAATCTATTAAATAACGTAGATTCAAATGTAGTTAGTTCCCGTAATATGCGCCCCGATTATTTATTTATTTATTACGAGCTGAGCGGTTTCGTGCTTCGGAGGCCACGGAACCTTTAGGCACGGAGGCCTTTAGACGGCCTAAAGACTACATCACATGAGTTGGCCACTAGCTCATACGAACTTTCTTACTTACTTAGCACTAAAGTAGGTACGAAGGCTTATTTGACTGTGCATAACTTATTTTAAGATATAAGTGACTTTAAAGTTACGAAATTACTTTACGTAAAGTTGGGAAAAAATGTAGTGTAAATATTATATTAAGGTAACCTCACTGTTCTTTTAACTGTTCAAATATGTATTTCGAAAATTGTTTGCGTTTAAAAAAACTATGATGTCCGAAATCTAAGGATTAGATAATTGACAAGTTGTTTACGAAGCTTTGCGGATTCTAGGAGTGAATGAACATGACTTTTTAAACCTTTCAACGTAAAAAACGTGATCAAAAAACTGTGTTCAATGTTATAATCGGTTAACATTTTGGGGATTTCCTGATATTCATCAACCTAGGCCGATTTTTTGTGCTACCTGGTCATTAAATGGTCATTTTGTCTGTAGTTTTCCATTATAGAGCTTGACATATTATTTTTTGTTTGTTTTTTTTTGCAGACTCTTATTACCGAAGTAGAATAGTTTCGATAAAGGAGTGGGTGGCATTGACATATTCTTCACAAAAATTCCAGAAAACAAACAGTCTGTCTTTCAGCCGGTTCCAATATTCTACTAACGGGTGTTTATTTATTCGTCTAAGATCGTTCATTACCAATGTATTATCTACCGAATTCGTCCATTAACTTCAGTATTTGACATAGGGGTCAAACTTAAAATTGAAGTTATCTGTGTTTTAAAATAGAAGCCGGTAAGTAAGTTCGTATTAGCTAGCTGCCAGCTCTTGTGACGGAGTTTTTAGCCCGCCTAAAGGCCTCCGTCATGGTTTAACGACTTAAAAGCCGGAACCGACAATTTAAGGTGCCCTCCGAAGCGCGGAAGCGCTCAGCTCGTGATACCACTTGCGGTCACCTCCAATTTGTGACCGCGCACAACGTTGCTTAACGTCAACGATCAATCAAGAACGTCTAAGCAAGCTACGCCACGACAGCTACAGCCGGTGACATGTTGTCGAGTGTGCGCGGGCAATAGACAAAACGCAACCACAAATAGGATCCTCGGACACTAATTCTAATTCTAATTAATTTAGGGGAACAAAGAACTGCACTGACGTCCTGCGGTGGGGTGTATTGTGCATTATCCCTCCTGCTAACCATCCCCCCTCACATCTGTAGACTGGAAAATGCAAAATGGACAAAAAGAGTGACAGAATGGATCCCAATGGATGGAAAAAGAAAACAAGGAAGACCAAAAAAAGATGGAGAGACATATTTGCACAACGATGTGGACCCGAATGGATGAATAGAATAGAATAGAATAGAATATCTTTATTATCATAGAATGAGACACATTAACAAAATAACTAAATAAGTAGGTACTTATATTAAGTGCACAAGCTATGACTCGTCATAGAACACAGGAGCAAAGAAACAGGAATTATTAGAAATAGGTAGGACTTTAAATTGAATAAGTATTTTTAATATAAAAAGGTACTAAGTACTAAGGTAAATGATGGATTAATTGGCATGTGCAGAACTAGATAAATGGCTATAATCTGAGCATAAAAATTCTTTGACACTGTATAGGGATTTGCTTAAAAGGAGTTTCTTTACCTCGTTGATGAATCTGACGTCGTTTTCTATGGATTTTAAGTTTAGGGGGATTTTATTATATAGCTTTTGTCCCATTAACTTAGGAAGTTTTTCAGTGATGTTCAGTCGGTGGTGTATGGATCCTAAAACTAATTTGTTACGCATGCTACGGGTACTATTGGTGCCTATTACAGTGTACTCGCTTAAATGTAACCTGACATACTTTATAACCTCGAGTATATAGACTGACACTGATGTTAATATTTTTAATTGCTTAAAGAGATCGCGACATGAATCCCTGTACTTGACCCCCGCTAACACTCTAATGGCGCGCTTCTGCAATTTTAAGACACGCTCGTAGTCGGATGAGGATCCCCATAGAATAATACCGTAGGACATAATAGAGTGAATGTATGCGTAATATACTTCTTTTAATGATTTTTCCGATGAGATTGGTCTTAGTTGTTTGAGTGCATAAATTCCTCTCCCCATTTTCTTGCATGTTGTGTCAATGTGTTGCTTCCAAGAGAGAACAGGGTCAATTTGAAAACCCAATAGTTTTACTGAGTTGGAAGTTACAATAATGTTTCCATCCATCAAATCTACTGGAAAAGGTTTTTGATTGGGGGATGTAGTGTTGAAAAAAATAATGTTGGTTTTCTCGCGATTCAATTTTAAACCATTTAACTCAAACCATGTTATCACTGTGGCTATTGTGTCCCTGATTCTTGCCTGCAACTCTTCGTTGGTTTCTGCTGACAAAACTATAGTAGTATCATCGGCGTATTGTATTATCTCCCCCTCGATATTTATGTAAGCGATATCATTTAAAAACACTAAAAATAGTGTGTTTCCTAGTGATGATCCCTGTGGAACCCCTATTTCGGAAAATCGTGGTGTTGATCTGAACCGCTTACCTTCAATTTTAACTTCTACGGTCTGTTCCCTATCTTTGAGAAAGGATTGCACAAGTTCTAAGCTGTTATAGTTCAATCCGTATATTTTAAGTTTCTCCAACAAAAGGTTATGATTAACAGAATCGAAAGCTTTGGATAGGTCTAACAATACCGCCGCTACTTTTTTCTTAGATTCCAAATGACTCACCACTACATCGATAAATCGGTGGGTAGCTGATATGGTGGATCTACCTACTCTATATGCATGTTGACATTCAGAAAGAAGTTTATTATCAGTTAAGTGTTTTAAAATTTCGTCTGCTATAACAGATTCAATAATTTTAGATATAGTGGGTACAATTGCAATAGGTCTGTAATTCTGAACTTTGTCAGTATTTCCTTTGCCTTTGTATAATGGTGTTAATTTGACTTTCTTTAAAACATTTGGATAATAGCTAGATGTTAGAACATTATTAAACAAGAAGAGAAAATGATCACCCAGAGAGATGATCATCTGATATACAAGATTCCCTGAGAGATCGTATAAATCTTTAGTGTCCGAATTGTTAATTTTCTTTTTTGCTAGTAAAAGTAGTTTATCATGTGATATACACTCAAAACGAAGCTCACTCTGATTAGTGACATGGTTACGTAAGAAATTTAGTGCTTGCTGAATGTTAGGGTGATTAGATTTCTGAAGTTCATGAGCAATTGAAACAAAATAATCATTAATATAGTCTGCGATGCGTTCACTTTCAATTTGTTTGCCGGACGACTCTTCAACTAATTTCCAATTCCAATCACTTGAGACCTGATTAGTATCCTCTTTTATTATATTCCAGACTTCCTTTTTAGGATTTTTTGCATTTTTAATGCGGTTTTCTACGTAACCTATTTTTACCTGTTTAATTAAGTCATTTCTATATTTAGTTTTTCTATTAATAATACCACTTTGTAATATAATTTCCGGGTATTGTCGTTTCATGACGTATAAATCATTAATGTCTTTCTGTACTTTTATAATTTCGTCGTTTATCCATGGACATTTTGGTCTGTTAATTATTCGTTTGGACTTTATAGGACAAAATATATTGTGATTCCATGTAATCTTATCCAGAAACATACGTAAAGTGTCATTATTGTACTGAGAAAAAAGTCTGTCCCATTCATAAGAAAGCATTGCGTCGATAAATTCTGTAATTCTATGACTGGTATATGATCGCGTTTCAATGAACTTATATTTCTTTGGATATTGGTTAGAAAGCCTGATTTTTGCTATTTGGGCATCATGGTCCGATAAAGCTGTTAAAAAGGGTACTACATTAATGTCCTTAGTCTCAATGTTACTTACGACGCAATCGATAGAAGTAGCTGAACCATCTTGAATTCTAGTCGGAAAATTAACTAAATTTCTGTAGCCGTTAGGTAGCATCAGATCAATCAAAGTACTCTTATGCAATGAATTTACAGAAAAATCAATGTTCCAATCACCCAAGAGAATAACTTTTCTCTTTGGAACACTACACAGGAATTCAAAAAGCTTCTTTAGTACTCCTACCATTATCATAAAATTTGCCAATCCTGTTCTGTACATACCAATTATCCATATCGATTCTAATGGTGTATTAACTTCCACCGAAGCTAATTCACATTCGTAATCAATAGTTAGCCTATCAATGTCAGGGATTATTTTACATTTCAAATGACTTTTTACAAATATAGATACACCGCCGTGTATTCTATTTTTTCGTACATAGTAATTAATGTGGGCATATCCATGGATAACAAGGGTATTAACATTGTCAGACGTAAGCCATGTTTCACTCAATATAATAACTTGTGGCGTGCAAGTTTCGACTACTGCCTGAAGGGCCATTACTTTATTTACAATACTTCTACAGTTTTGATGCAGAACTTTAAAGCCTAGTGTTTCTATGTTATCGACACTGACGTCAGTGCCTTGTCTAAAAAAGCACCATGACTTGAGGTGCAGTCTGATTTTAATACATTGTCGATGTTAGATAATTGAATTACGTTTTGATAAGTGTGCGTAAATTGGAATAATGAATTGTGTAATATTAATTGACCTAAGTATTTTATTATATTGATTGATTTTTTTCCCTTGTATATCTTATAGTTAATATTTATTTCAATTACTGTCATGCCATTGGAATGGCTTGCTAGCTTGAAAAGGGCAGTATTTATTTTAAATATAGTTTCATTAATCAATTCTTCTCTGCCGTTATGAACTTTAAGGTACGGCACGGTTGAAATTTGAAATTTTATTTTTTTATAAAAGCAATAGTCCCTAACATATTTAACAGTGTCTAGGTTAAATTTATTATAATCCGAAGCAATAACAATAATGTCATCGCCCTGAGTCAAATTCTTTGTGAGTAGCGGTAGATTATTAACTACTTCTCTAATAGGAGCTCCCGGTTTACATTGAGAGAGGACGGAGTCATGTGTTTTGGTGTTTGCATGTATATATTCAGCAAGTCCTTTTCCACGTGCGTCACACAATATTAACATTTTTTTTTTGTGGTTTTCTTTTCTAGGCTGTGCTGTGTGTTTAACTTTTGCGCTGTAACCATTTATTTCGTTGTTTTCGATTCCAAAGACTGGTACAAGATTGTGTCCATTGTCCTTGTTGAATTTAGTGTTTTTCTCGATCGCTAACTCACTCGTAGATGTGGATCCATTCGTTATCTGAACTTCTATATTGCTGTTCACCTTTTTTTTAGATTCAGTATTGACTTTTTTGGTGAGTTTTTTATTGATGTTCTTGATCTGCGTCCCATACTCGTCTTGTTTTGCATCTTTGTTGCTAATAGTTTTACATGTTTTCGTTTTGGTTTTATTATTTCTAAGTTCAATATTTTCTTGTTGTAGTTCTATGATTTTCTTTTTCAGTTCCTCCATGTCGCTGTTCATACATTTTATTAATATTTCATGTTCTGACTGGGTCGATTTTTGAAGTTGTTCGAACAATAATGAGTTTTTTTCGTGCATTTGAATAATATTTAATGCCTCTTCATATTCTGACACGTCTTGCGGTCTCATTTTTAATTGGTCGTATAATTCATTTCTTTCAGATGCTAATTTGATAAGTTCCATTTCTTGCCGGGCTAGTGAAGCCTTAAGTGATGTGATTTGGGTAATCAAGGTTTTATACTCATCTGAAAACTCATCCTGCTCTTTAATGAGTTTCATGTTCAACTCCTGTGATTTTTGTAATTCGTTCGTTAAAGTCCTAATTTGTTTCTCAGCTTCTTGCATTATTGACCGATTGCGAGTTTGCAGCATTTTAGGTCAGGTAGATTTCACAATTTATGCAATTGTCTAGCTACGCGATAAGCGTAGGTAATCCAGAAATTTTTATTATTATATATACATTGTTGCTCATTAAGTGTGCAAAATTTAGAAAAATTGTTCTTAGCACACTTTATTTTAGCTTCAACTAAAATAAAAAATGTTAAAAAAGTGCAAAAAGATAGGCTGTATCAGGATCCGATCGCGCATCGGCTGTTTGTGAACCGGGTGCACCTGACGCTACGCCAACCGTCTCGTTACCAGTGCATTGAAATTCTCGACCGGCTCCTTATTGCAGTGATTCACAATGACACTGCGCTTTTGGCACGCAGAGTGTAAGGGTCCAAAGGTCAATCTTGAGCAGGAATAACAAAGAACTTGATTTGTTCTTTTAACGGTAACTTTTTGATGGAAATTTAAAAATTTACTCACTGTATGTCTTTTATTTCTTTTTTTCCACTTGTAGTACTTTATGATTACGTGTATTGGATGAGTTTATATCATTATTATGCAAAAACTTCACTTATAAACACCAATAAAGATACCAAAAATTGTGTGTTGATATTCACTCTCGTATCTGCACCAATATAAGCACAAACGACAGATGACTTGAGTTATCGAATCTTTATTAGGTTTCTAACCCTTTATGTACTCAAACTGAATGTTTTATTTTTTTTAAATAAAAGTTTACGGAGCTAATGTTTACAGATGAGTAAGGCGAGGGAAAGGGAAAAATGGGGTGACTTAGGGGAGGCCTACGCCATGGAGGCGACTATTGCGGAGATTGAAACCATTTAAAAAAAATGAAAATGATTGCTTTTTGTACTATGTATTTATAAGTAGTAGAATAAAGGCTTTTTATTTTATTTATTATTTATAACCCTCCCCCAGCCAGCCCAACTCCTTGAAGTACCGGAGGACTTTGGGATGTTGGCAGCAGTATTCCAGTATCCTCGATGGTGTTATTGAGGCCGTTGTTGGTGCCGATGAGGTTGAAGATGATGGTGGTGCCTGGCATTGCTCGATGACCGTCTGCAGTCCCGAGTTATGTCTTATTTCTTTTGTTGCGGAACAGTGGAGTGTTATATGTTCCGCAGTCTCTTCCTCTTAGAGGCAACCGCGACAGAGGCCGCCGTCCGTTGCTCCTGTTTTTAGAAGGTCAGCTCACAGTGTCCTGTGATGATGCCCACTATTTTCCGAAGGTCTTCACGTCTCATTTTCAATAATGTTGATGTGAGGCGTTTGTTGCGTTTGGGGAACAGCCTCGAGCACTTCTACAGCTTGAAAATGGTCACGGGTACGCTCAGCTTGCTTCGTACATTCATTTTGTATGCCTTTCATACATTTTGTATGTAATGACTACCATACAAAATGTATGAAAATATCGTCCACAACTTGTAGGTTTGCTGTCGGCTGTGACTGCTGACCTAGTGAGCGGCAAGACTAAGTGTTTTAACACTGGTTTGGACTCAGGAAGTCTATTTGACTATGCACAAACCAGGTCAGCTTAGTGTGCCCTGGCTCTTAGAGCGGTCAACGAATACTTATATGTATTATTAATTAATTAAAAACGAGTCCTTATAGCAATGACCCCAACTAGTTTTTTTTTTGACATTCACAAATGGTCTTCATAATCACTAATCTAATCAACAAACCGTTCTTGCGATCATCAATAAATAGCCAAATCGGATTAAAATATTAAGAATTCAATTAAAAATTAAATTGGCGTCTAGATCCTGCCCCTCTATTGAGTAATGTCTAGATCTGTCTAGTATCTAACACAATTTTTTTATTAAATCTAGCAACAGTATGATTTACATAAAGTTCACTAACAAATTGACCTCTGGACAAGGTCACTCGTTCCTGAATACATTTCACTTCGTAAAATTCCACTTCAACCGTTGGCAATGTTTGTAACGAATGACTAAAATATGCATGAATTAGCAAAGTAACATTTCGTCGACTAGTTTCAGTGGTTTCAATCATAATGGTCTTGTGGAAGATACTTGGTCGTGTGTTCGAATCCCGCCAATGCCGTAACACGCTGAGTTTATTGAAATCGAGCCAAACAGCCAAACCTCCTTCAGATAAAATCGCAGTGGTTGGCGTGTTGCGCGACTAAATTGTGTCAAGTCTTTGAACATGAATCTCTTAGCGCCTCTAAAAAGTTTATATTGTCGACACTAATCTTCTCACCACTCCAGTTCAAAGGAACTACTGACACGTCATACGAGTAATCGTAACTAGAGTAATAGGAAAAGTAAAGTTTTACAAAAAGGTGATACTCTTATTAATTCTAATAGTTTATACTATAGAGACCGCGGAACAGAAGTTTTTACTTTTTTATACCTATTGTGCAATTCGTTCACAATAATGACATTCATTACATCCCTTGAATAGTCATGTATGGTTCTAGCTCTTCTTTCATGAATTAAAAAAAAGACGCCATTTGATTAGATGGTCAAGTGTCACTGTCAAACAGTTTTTTTTTTAATTCTTAAAAGCTATGGAACATGGAGTTAGATGCAAAACTTCTGTTTCGTGGTTCATAAAGCCTAATAATTATACTATAATTACTCAATAAGAGTATGCACCTTTTTGTATTATTACTTTCCCTATTTCCTTAATCTGCTACTAGGTACGTCATAGCCTAAGCATAGCCCGCACTCGACGTCAGATTTCGGAGATAAAAAATATTGGTGCAGACAGAAAATAACTTCCATTTGAATTTTCCCGCTTGTTTTAATGGCCTTAGATGAGGTCCGCCTTAAGTGCACTTCGACGGCACTTCGCTAGTAGGCACTTATCCCATTCATAGTTATTGCTTTAACCATATAATGCTATATTATATGTATAATAATGTGCGATTTCTTGCAGATACATAGGTGTGACATGCAATAGGTCACACACAATACCTACTAGTGTATATTTTTTGTTTATAGTTATAAATAGTGCATTGACCTGAATGCCCTTTATTACCTAGTATCATAAGACATGTTACCATAGCAACATTGTTTTTTTTTTTCAAAAAGTCTAGGCTCTTTTCTTTGATTTTTTACTTTTTTACTGTTGTAGTTATTGTTGTTCACAGTAACCCCTTTTGAGTAGACGATGGTGACAAAGACCTTACCTAGTCTTTCGTTAATTTAATTATCTTTGTAGTTTCTGTCTTTTGTTCACAGAACGGCCATCTTTTTTTCTTCTTTTATTTACCTGACCTGGAAATCCTGACACAGGTAGGTAAAGTACCTAACCTACCTTATGGCGGAAGCTAGTAGAATTCGGTATTATTTATAACACCTAGACCACATACATTTTGGTAGAAAAAACCACAATCCATTTTATAAAAATAATTTATATAATCTGCCATAAATAACCATGGATAAAATACCTACATAATTTTACATATTTTTTTCGTGCGTTATTGTTTTCTTTACAGCGGAAAATTTTTCCTGTTCACGATGACGTGAAATCACAATGAAAAGACGCACACCGCGATGCGCAAACGTGCAATTATGTCTGGCAGCTCTCCAATTAACTCGTATCCTACCGTGCCATCGATGTTTATGTTTTTATTGTACTGCCATCGCTGTAACTAGACTTGTTCGGGAAAAGCGTGGAAATGTTTTTAAAAAACATAAAAATAATTGAGTTTGAATTATTTAATGTTAGGTCTTATACAATGAGTGGTTTGAAACAGAATGAATATACTCTAGACTAATTCTACGAGGAATCAAGCTGCCTTATCAGCAGAATGCACACCTGCATGGTCTCAGTAACAGCGAGACGTCGCGTGGGCGCTTCATGTGAAATATACTTTGTTATGCTAGGTCAGCTATAAAGACAGAGCGGGTGGTCGTTGTAGGCAACGTAACTCCTCCCTCCGTAAGTTCGAGATTATCCGAAGGATGAGGATTATCTCGAATTTTTCCCCTAATACAATTTTTTTTAATTCTATGATTAAATGCTAACAATAAAAGACAGATTATTACAATAGCGCAAAGCACGATGCTTCCTATGCTAACACTTTTATATTCTAGAACACTATAATTATTTTCACTATCACTAATGTTTTCACTTCCACTTTTCTGCAATAAGTAATTCAGGAACTGGATATCGGCAAGATCTATTCCGTTGAGATTGACAGGACTCCTCAGCATATCTGATTGACTTGTCGTTATTTTAGGCAAATTGATTATTGGAAACTTCATGTAAACTATTTCCTTTCCTTGGCTTTGATGTTTCTTAAACTTCAATTCATTTATCTTAACTTGACAGTCATCGTCCATAGTTAACAGATAAGTTCCACTAATCGATTCTTGTATTACCTCATCTTCGCAATATTTTGTAAGAAGCGTTTCGGTTTTCGCGTAAATGATCCAGCGATTGGGCTGTATAAGATCGGCTTTTACATCGTTGATGGTAACAGGAACAGGATGAAAACTCGAGATATTTGTGGAAAATCTCAAAAGTTCAGTGATGCAATTATCTTCGAATAGCGGTGTGATATCGTTCTCATAGCACAGGAAACGAGCTTCGTCGATCTCGCGGCATGACTGGGAGAGCGGCTTCGCTTTCAACCCTTTCACAAGGATGTAAGGGTATTTGGGCAGGATGATAGAGGTAAGGTGATTGATTTTATCGTTAACAGGTAAAGGAATCAATTTATAATAGTTAAATACTTCATTTCTAATCAAAGGAATGTGCATAATAAATTTTATCTGATTTTGTTTTATGTACGCTTTCATCTCTATACATTGCTCTATTTTTACTAGATTTTGAATATTTGCTGGAAAAACTAATCTTTCTGTTTTCTCAATTTCCTTTAATAAAAATATTAACTCATCCGTATTTACAATCGATTGGTGTAACAGTTTAACTTTAGCGAAAGCAATAGCCGTTTCAATCTCATTCAGTCTGATGTAGAGTACTTGAAAGTTATGTATAAAAATATTATAGAAATGAATTATTTTATTACTCATTTGTAATAATTTAGATCCGTTCAAACTACGATTAATATCTTGAATACTATCCTCAATTTGAATAAAATTACTTTTTGTTGAATTGGCTATTTTTGTGAACGTACCCACCATTTCGGCAACAATTGTCATTTTATTTGAAATCGCGTTTTGTTTTGTCTTTATTTCTTGAATTAACTTTTCGTACATAACAGCATCGTCATTATCCAGATTACCCGTGATTGATTTTATGAATGAACCGATAGGGTTTAATAAACCTCGCTTAGATCTTACTGATGGAATCAATTGCTTATACTTTTCTATGGTTATATTCATTACGTAATCTGTTTGTGACTCTACTTCAATGAAGTCCGAATCTAAAGCTTTGGTGTCAAAACAGCTTTTTACTTGTCTTTTTAAACTGACATAGCTATCTATAAATAATTCTAGTTCCTCGTGAAGAAACCCTAAATCTAAGATCTTAATGACAGTCCATGTGTCATGACTAATAACAGCTTGACCTTCCTTTACAGGTAGCAGTCCTGGATTCTTGTCAATCGGCTGCAGATGAAGGGCCTGGCTTCGGATCACTTGGACCGCCAGAAGAATTAACCTGTGGAGGACGCCTGATATCTTTAATGGGAACTTTAGTAGTCCGATTATGTGTAATAACGGGTACTATGTTTCTCTCTATAGCTCCGATAACCTGAGCTTTCTGATAACGCGGCTTATCTTTACTACGCCTTGTGTTCACGCCTTTAATAAACACTGTATCACCTACGTCTACATCGAATTCTTTCTCACCACCACGTTTCTCTATTACAGCTCTCTTTCTATCAATAATTTTGTCCGTCAAATATTCGTATAAATGTTTTGTCCTTCTAACGTGTTCTTTCACCAATTGTTGAGTAAACTGTTTATTAAAATCTACATGAAATGCGCTATTAGATTCGGTGTGACCGAAAACTACTTCAAATGGCGTAAGACCTGTTGTAGAGTGAATCGTGTGGTTATATGACATTACTGCATAGCTCATGACAGATGCAGCGTCCGTTATCTTTTGTTCGTACTTAGCTATACGATATATTTCTGTAATGGTCGAATGAAATCGCTCGACTATTCCCATAGAGTTGGGATTATGGGGGGTACCGATATGAAGTTCTATCTTATAAAATGATAGCATTTCCTTCATTAGTGTGTTGTTAAATTCCGTACCAGGGTCAGAGCTGATTCTACTAGGTGTTCCATACAAAGAGAAGTATTTTATCAGCGCTCTAACTGCTTCAGGAGTGGACTTCGTGCTGATCTCAAATGCTTGACCTAACTTGCTGAAGGCATCTACTATTGTAAGATAATGTTTTCCGTCAATCGAGAATGTGTCAATAAATAATTCCTGAAATGGTCTGATCTGAGTTTGTGATAACTGCAATTCCGGTTTTAATGGTTTTCTGTCGTACTTCATTTTCTTACAGATTTCACAAGCATTGATGATGCTAGCCACCGTTTGATCCATGTTGTTCCAATAAAAGGTACGTCTTAGATGTACTAACGTTTCCTTAATTCCCCTGTGACTATTCTTTCCTACATGATATTTAAGCACAATGTCTCGTTGTTCCTGCTCGCTATCTACATAAACTACTCTCTTAGTACATTCGTAAAACTTCACAGTTCCTTTCTGAAATAGCAATATAGAAGCCTCTGAAAACTGTTTCCGGTGTAATTCGTCTTCAAAATAAAAGAAGTATTTTATTTTAGGCTTAATATATGATTTCAGAAACCGTTTGACCAATTCCGTATTATTTAAAGGTAAATGAACCTCTAAAACCTTTTGTTTGTCTCTAGATACATCTTTTACTGATAACTCGTCCCTATTCCATGTATGAACAAGTATCTGATTCGGCTTGGTGTCTATAGCCTCCTGTAGTATAAGCATTCCGTCGGTATCTAAATCGCGGGCTGAATGTACTGTGCCTATGCTTTCATTATCGCGTCCTTCAGATGCAGATGCCGTAGTACTACCCAATGATGGATTTGAGTAGGGCGATCGCGGTCTATTACCAGCTACAGATGTATTGCTTTTCTCTGAACCGGAAGAAATCACTATCGGAGATGGCGTTCGCTCGCGAGGTGTAGAGGCGCGAGATAAATTTTTCCGTTCCTTTTTGTCTAAATTGACCTTCATCGAAACGTCATCATTTTCACCTAAAGCGTTTATTCTAATTCGTGACAAAGCATCCGCATTCATGTTTTGTTTCCCTTCTTTGTGTTTAATGTCGTAATCGAATTCCGATAATCTCAATTTCCATCGCGTTAATTTACTGTTTGGTTCTGTAATCGATTTAATCCAAGTGAGTGGTCTATGGTCAGTGTATATTGTGAATTTCTTACCATACAAATATGGTCGAAAATGCTTTGTAGCCCAGACTATGGCTAAAAGCTCTTTTTCGATCGTACTGTATCGCGTTTCAGCGTCGTTTAAAGTACGACTTGCGTATGCTATCGGCTTATCGCTACCTATAGGTCCCTGTGAGAGTACAGCGCCTATGGCATAGTTTGATGCATCCGTCGTAAGGACGAATGGTTTAGAATAGTCAGGAAATTGTAAGAGCGGCGCGTTTGTTAAAAGCTCTTTACACTTTTCGAACGCGTCGATGTATTCTTGTTTAGTCGGATCGATTTTATTTTTCTTTTTCAAGCACGATGTTAATGGCTGTGTCAGTTTAGCAAAATCCTTTATAAATTTCCTATAGTACCCTACTAAACCGAGAAAACTCTTGATTTCCGTGGATGTTCGCGGAATCGGAAAATTCAAGACTGCTTTTATCTTGTCATTATTAGGCATAAGGCCATTCTTGGTGATGGTGTGTCCAAGATATAGAACCTCCTTCCTAAGAAATTCACATTTATCTAATGTTACTTTTAGATTAGTCTCCCTGAGCCGATTAAATATCTTACGGAGTTTTTCGACATGTTCCTCTAGACTTGATGAAAAAACTATAATATCGTCGAGGTACACAAGACAATGGATTCCTTGCAGACCTCGTAGGACATTATCCATGGCTCGTTGGAACGTCGCGGGAGCCGTTTTAAGACCAAAAGGCATGCGTTTAAACTCATAATGGCCTGACTGTGTTGTAAAGGCTGTTTTTGCTCTATCCGCCTCATTTACTTCAATTTGGTGGTACCCGCTAGCTAGATCTATAGTGCTAAAGTACTGGGACTTGCCTATCTTATCGAAAAGATCGGTTATATTGGGCAACGGGTACTTATCGTCGACCGTTATTTCGTTAAGGCGCCGATAATCGATCACCATCCTATATTTCTTTTCGCCAGATGCGTCAGACTTTTTAGGTACCAGATGGACTGGTGCACTCCAAGGTGAGTGGGAATTTTCAATTACGTTATCTGCCAAAAGTTTATCTACCTGCTTTTGAATTTCCTGATTTATGACAGGCGGGTGTCGATAAGGTCGAATATAGATCGGGTCCTCGTTTGTCGTTCTGATGGTATGTTTCACTTGATTAGTGAAAGACAAAGGCAACTTATCGCAATAAAATATATCACGATACTCATGGCATAATCTATAAATCTTATCACGTTCTTCTTTATTCATATGGTCTAATCGCAATTTCCCCAAATTTTCTTTCAATACTTCATCAATCGTACAATCACTTTTCACAAAATTTACCTGGCATTCCTGATTTTCATACTTTGTAACATCGAATGGTTCCTTGAACGTAATAGTGACTTTATTATTTGTTATATTTTGTATAACTGTTTCTGCAAAATAGTTCTTACATTTTACAAGAGCGGTAGGCATACGAACGCCTTCCCGAAATTGTAGGTATTCTAATATCGCATCACCGTGTTGTAAATTGGTGGGAATCTTAACTCTCGTTTCAGTTCGTGGCGGTAGATCAACCTCATATGGTGGATGATATAGGATTGGAATCCTCGCGTTGTGTGTCAATAACAGTTTGTTACGCATGTCAATGTTCGCTCCTAATTTACAGAGAAGGTCAGATCCTATTAAGCCGTCATAGCGTCCATCAACGTCATAAATATAAAATTTATGAGGAAGAGTGCTCTTAAAGGTCTTTAACAACGGTATGTATATTATCTCGTTGTGCATGCTCTGAGCATGTGTGCTTATCACAGTGAACGGTTCGATGTGTTTGAACTCACTGAAAAACTCATTAGCTTTTGCGGGGCTTATAAAAGATCTGCTACTTCCAGTATCTATGAGAAACTTGGAATTGATCTCAGGAATCACTACGTGAGGTAATTTTAAAATACTGTCACAGTAATTTAAACTAATCACTTCACCGCATCGTTCGAGGCTGGTTCCTGAAAATCCTGCTGTTCAGTTTCCACTGGGATGTTTTCCAAATTTTCCATATAGTCACACGCATTCGTCTCTACATTCTCACTATACATATTATCATAACCGTAGTCATAATAATCGTTGTACTCCTGACAACCTGAATCGTCCGTATAATACAGTTCGTTCGCGACCATGTTTTGTCTAATTGGGGCTGTACGCATGGTGACGTCAGAGTCTTGCAATCTAGGCTCTTGCACATGACTACCGAATTTGTTCGCTTGAGGTTGGTTCTGAATACCGAACTTAAAACCTTGGCGCTGGGGTATACCAAACTTGTATCCGCCGTATTGGAATGGCGCGCGTTGAGCGGGGGCCTGACCAAAGTTACGCTGGGGCAGGTTTTGGGCTATCCCAAATCTATAACCTTGCGTGGGCGGCGCGAATCTCATTTGATGACCAAAGTTTGGACGGAACCCATTTTCTTGTCGCGGAATACCAAATTTAAAGTTATTTGGTGGCCTAAAGTTGTTATTCGGCACCGAATTGAATGTTGGTTTAAATCCTTGGGCCACTGGATTGGGCTTCGTTTCATTTTGTGCGGTTGGTAACTGCGTTGACGTCTGTTTAAGTATTTTATTTTTGGCATCATATTGAAACTTGAAATTCACCTCTTCTGTAACAATGCTTAGGGCATTTTCCAATGTAGAGCATCCTTTTAGACGTACGATTCGAATCATGTCTTCAGGTAAATTATACAAGAAGACATTTAGCGCGGTGTTATTATAAACGATCATTTTCGCTGCCTTGATTCCTTCATCAGTAAGTCTATTTACTTTCGCAAACAAAGAGCTCTTAACGTTCTGAATTCTATGACAAAACTGGATGTACGTTTCGTTCGATTTTAACTTTAAAGTCTCAAGTTCAATAGCAATGCATTCTTCCGATCGAGGGTCACCGAAATGTTGCGTAAGAAGGTCCTTTAACTCTTCATACGATTTTATATTCGGGTGGTCGCTAAGTAGAGCTGCGGCTTTACCTGTGAGTCTACTGGATACGGCATGGAATAAATAAAGATTCTGTGCCGCATTCCCTACGATTTTACTACCTCCAACTACATATTCACATTTAGATATGAATAAGTTCAATAGATTTTCTTCCCCGTCATATTTAGGGATAAGTGTCAGAGTTTCTTTAGGAATGGCTTTGAAATCCATTTTAATTAATTTCTATTTCACTTAACTATACAAAGATTTACCAATATAAGTGTAAAATCAATGTGTGCCAATTTTAGTGCCACTAAGTGTAATTAAAACTAAATATTGATTTACCAATTTTTGTGTAAAACAATTTGCCTATTTGAGTGCAATTAAATTTATCGATTTACCAATGTTGTGTAAAACGATGGGCCTATTTAAGTGCCACTAAGTATACTTAAAACTATATTGAATTACCGATATTGTGTAAAACAATTTACCTAAAACTACACAAATTAATTACGATTAACAGATCTGCCTATTTTTAGTGCAAATCAGTTTGCCTATTTCGTGCAAACAAAATCAGATAAACGCAATTAATAAGCTCGACAATTTTAGTTCGAGAAAAGGTAGGAAAAGACACAGGAATATGAAAAACAGGAAGTGAAAAAGTTTACTCACAAGCTGCTCGATCCCATGTCCTCCAGATGAAACTGCAAACCACTATTTCACACGTTTTACCGTAGGAGTCGTATTTATTTGATTCGTATCGTTTCCACGTCCGCTAAGAGTCGGTTTTCGTGAGAATTTCTATGTCCGTGATACCGATTTTTGGGTGTTCACGACCGTAGATTTTCGTGAAAATCGTGGAAAATCGCACCGGCTGCGCCAGACTTGTTCGGGAAAAGCGTGGAAATGTTTTTAAAAAACATAAAAATAATTGAGTTTGAATTATTTAATGTTAGGTCTTATACAATGAGTGGTTTGAAACAGAATGAATATACTCTAGACTAACTCTACGAGGAATCAAGCTGCCTTATCAGCAGAATGCACACCTGCATGGTCTCAGTAACAGCGAGACGTCGCGTGGGCGCTTCATGTGAAATATACTTTGTTATGCTAGGTCAGCTATAAAGACAGAGCGGGTGGTCGTTGTAGGCAACGTAACTAACTACTTAAGTACCTACATATCTAGTAAATTGCTAGGTAGATATCTTTATGACTTTATAGCCTAGGTACCTACCACCTTTTTGTTGGCTGCAGGGAGATCCCAGGTATTTTTTACGAGTCAACTATTAAGTTACCTACCAACGCCCTCCTGACGTAATGCAAATTTATTCAAAACTGGATACAAGTGACATAAAAAAAATAGATATTTAGTTAGGTACTAGTTTAGTAAGTACTAAAAACTATGCTCTACAAAAACGTAGAATGTAAGGTTATTTATGAATGTGGGTGTGTGTGTCTCAAATTAGGTTCGGATTAGTTTTTTTTCGACCTTTTGTGCAAGCTATAGTAAGACCTTACCGCCTCTAGGTTCGGATTAGTTCGGATCGGAAGTCGGGAGAAAGCATACTTACCACAGATAACATACAGTTATCATAATGTCATATCTGTGGTCATTGGCTGAATTATAGACAGCACAGCTTTACAATACAGCACAGAATAGTTTTTTTCGCGGGTACTAAAATCATTCGGGCTTCATGCAATGTCGTCAAATTTATTACAAAGTACCTAGGTCTGTAAGTGAAGGTGTGAAGTAGGCATTTGATTTATTACCTACCTAACTATTATTTTAGTATGAGCTTGTGTGGACAGGTTTGGTCTCAGACCAAGATTTTGTAGAGTCTTCTCTACCTATTCTTATTCACGAAAAATCCATAACTGAAATGTAGCTTTACCTCTACACTCAAGCGGATATTTCTTTACATACATACAGATTATCACGCCTGTATCCCTAATGGAGTGGGCAGAGCGACAAGTAAACATAAGAAAACTTGCAGCCACTTCTGTTTTAGTCCTAAGATAGATATGATGAACCATGGTGAAGGGTGATCAGCCCATCGCCCATATAGGTCCATCATGTTGAAAAAGATACTTTGCTTAGTCGACTTTTACGACATGCTCGGGGAGAGAATGCATCTGGACGCATTCTATGCTTTTTCTTTACTTCAAGTTTGCACTAATCTTACTCATTTTATAGAGGGGGATAAAAAGTAGAGTGTCGACTACGGGGCAACACTATTTCAAACTCGAGTGACGTACTTTGAATCCTCGCTACGCTCACGATTTTGCTATAGAATTCTGAGCGTAGCGAAGGACTCTAAAAATTCTTCACTCCGCTCTGGATCCATAGAAACTTTCTCGCCTTAAAAATAGTTGTTTGCTTCCAATGGTTGTTTGGTAAACAATACTATGTATTTTGTAAGTTTTCTATGAAAAATTAAGAGCGAATCTGTCTTTGGGTAACCTACTCACCATTCACGCTTATGCCTATTCTTAAATGCCTTAAATAAAATTATATTAGGGAACGCCCTGGACTTTGTCAGTGTTGAGTTTTTTTTCATACAAACTTCATCATAAAGCTGCATCCTCTGGAAGTTGAATTTCTGGAATTCCTTTCTTAGTGCACCCCCAGATCATAAGTGGAATATTTATCTACCCTCCAAGTTTCATTCTTCTAGGCCCTAAACTAGGGCGTATGGTTTAAGGTTAGGCTGTAATTTTAGCCGAGGTTATAAGTATTGAAAGATTTTTTATAAAACATTTTAATAATTGTACTTAGTACGTACCTAGGTACGTCCCTAGGTTCTCTAGAGAACTGACCTAGATAAATCAAAATTTAACCTTCGCAGTAACTTGAGACAGAAAATAGACCAGTAAGTTGCTAAACAACACGCTGTTAAGATAGATCATTTACTTTCATAAATTAGACCTCCAGCCGAAACTTAAGGCCATCCTTTCAAACACGTCTGAAAAAAGAATCAAATGAATAACCTGGTTACAAGATAAAGGGTGTTTTTTATTACCTATACCATATAGTACCATACAGTTTACCATTACATAGGGTGACAGCAGAATAGAAAATAGAAAAGCAGAGGCAGCTGAATAAATTGGTTCTGACAGCTGTCACTGTACTGAAGAAGAAAAACGTTCTGAGAGAAAAACACACATACCCTACTATATTATAAATGTGAAAGTTTATGAGGATGTTTGGGGAGTTCCCATGTTCTATGGAACATAACGTCATCGAACAGATTAAGATATTTTCTCTTATTTTGTATTATGCGATATGTAAGTACTTTTATTTCTCAATTTGTTCTATAGGACAAGGTAAATAAGACCTCTTTACGATTATCTTATTATACTGACCTCTAGAAAAATATAATAATTTATTGTAGCACTTGTCAAAGTAACTAATTTGATTGACTTGACTGTCGCATTATGAGAAATGTCCTCTAACTTGAGATTGGCAGTAATGGTTGTTCGCTAATAAATAATTGCCTATTTATATTCATGGTCATGGTTCAAATGAGAGCACTGGTGGTCTAGTTGGTAGTGACCCCGCCTTCTGATCCTAAGGTCGGTTCAAATCCGGTTGTGTACCAATGGATTTTTCTGTGCGAATTATGTGCGCTATACCAGTTCTCTCAAACGGTGAAGGAAAACATCGTTAGGAAACCCGCGGCTTAGTCAGCTCCGCACGTATTGACCATATCTTTCCTGTGGGCAAGGCCGACTAAGCTGAGAGGATGGAATAAGTGCTGGGCAAGCCTACTCCATCTTAATTCGTCCCGGGCACTACAGCGTCTCGTTTGTGAAGGTAAAAGTTGCCTCCTGACGCTGTATAAATCATCTACTATAGATGGTATAAGGCCTTAGTTTTATGGTTCAAATAGAATAATTGATATTATCAATGTCATTTAGATTATCATGGAAGATTTTGGGAAAATCTGATTCCCATTTTGTTCTATGGTATGAAACTCTAGTGAAAAGCTAGAATGTAGTTCTGTGGTAAAAGTTGGTAAGAAGCACATAATTATGCTTTCCAGTAAATCTGCTACATAATGGATTTACGATTCGCAAGTTATGCTCTGACAAACATGTCCTGTCCATACATTGCCACTCGCTTCGCTCGCTCGATCAATTATTAGCACGCCCGCATCCCTAATGGGGTGGGCAGAGCCACAAGTAATCTTGAAAACTTGCAGCCACTCCTGATTAAAAGTCCCTAAAAGATATGGTGTACTACGGTGACAGCGAACAGACCATCGCCCAAATAGATGGTCCAACGTGTTGAAGAGGATATTACCCTTCGTCGACTTTTACGATATGCTCGAGGAGAGATGCAGCTGGACGCATTCTAATATGTTTTTTCTTTACTCTCAGTCCAGCTGAGAAGAAAAAGAGTAAAAAAAATACTTGAATACAAATGGAATTTTTCCATATTTGTACTTTCCTAATGTTTGCACAAGAGTGAACAAAATATGTAATTAGAATCTCAGCTATTTCCTTTCGGATTGCAATACGGTTAAGTAAGTAGGTATGAAATTATAAAAATTACATACCTACTATGTACATAACTTGCAACGGTTGCATTTCGACGTTATGTATTTTGTATTTATTTATATTTAGACAAAGACTTAGACAATATTTCAAAATAAATAATAGCTACGTAATAGGTTTTTCACTCCTCTTCATCGTTCTCTTGCTCAAAAAGTCCGTCATAATGACGGACAAGATATAATAGAGTACCAGAGCGGAGATAAATAGCATATTTGCTTCAAGAGGAAAAAAAAATTTTGTCTGTTACCAACGAGCCTACAAAAATTAGCCTATGTGTTATTCCAGAACCTTATCTATTTACATTTTAAATTTAATAAAAACTGGTTTATTAGTTATGGAGATGTGAGATAACAAACCGCATTTATAATATTAGTAGGATACCAATAAATTATGTGTAGTGCTTTATTAAAACTCAAAAGAAAAATCACGGCTGCCGACATAACCTTTTAGACAATTTTGCTAAGGACTCGTCTATTGAGCTAGATAAGGTTTTTTAGTTGTTACCAAGTTTTCAGACCACCCAACCCCTAGAGGCTTACTGCTTTACTTACAGTGAAATTGAATTAAAAAATCCCTACCTACCGAAATATTTCTTACGAATCAAGAAATAGAACTGGCAAGGAGTATATTTCATAGTGTGACTGTTAGAAAAATAAAACAACAAGTTACAATGAGATTTCTTTGGGTGTTACAGGATGTGAACCACAGAACGGTTAATAGAACTTGTCTCATTTCCAAACAGTGATTTAGTTTGGTCCAGCGCTTTCTCAACTCCCTGCTCCATTACGTAAAACACGGTAACAGCAATTCCTGCTTCGATTGCATGTAATCCAACCTGTTTTAAGGCAAGTGGACTATGGTATTTATTAGACAGCCTAGGTGATATTTCGTAGCACCAAAGGAAAGCAAAACTTGCATAGCTAAAATTAAACTAGCCTTTCATTCCCGGCAGAATTCTTTAAATATGTATGTGCCTATTCATAATTTGTTGATTTCATTATTCCAAGACCTTACTGCCTAGTCTTTTATCAATTTACAATTTCTTTCGTAGTTTTTGTGTCTTACATTCACGTGGCCGCCATCTTTTTTTTTGTCAATTTGTTGAATTAGAATTGTCATAGCGCAGTGATACCCCTGCGGCTACACTCTACTGCTTCGCATACTGCGAAGCTTCGCGTTTTGTCTGTTCAGTCATGACTTCACCTGTCATTCCTCGCGACAAGTTCGCCAAAGGTAATGCAGCCGGCCAGCCGTAGGATTATGAAGTGAGGAGGTCAAGGAGATATAAATTAGTGTAAGAATGTAACAAAATAAAAATCTCCTCAAGTTCTTACGACAAATAAAAAGTAATTGTTTACATTTACTCAGTACACAGCAATGTTTAATTAAAAGCAGCCGACCTAAATTTTATCTTCGTCGGAAAATCAAGGTGAACGGCTGCATGCTGTATTCAACCGCAGCGTGAATGCAAAGAAAACTACAACTTACGGCATTCGCGATCGGAACGTAAAACAGAACGCACCGGAACAGCGTCCGCCGATTTTTTAAAACGAATCGTAATCGAACTAAGTTTTAAACTTTTTTGTTCATTTTATCTATAAAAAAATGACTATTTACAGCAAAATTGTTCAAATAATACTGGTCAGTGTGTGATGGTGACAGAATAATTACAATTGCAGGTGTGTTGATTTAAGTGCTCTTGCAACTGGAATGCGAGGAGTTGATTGTGATCTTCGTAGTTTAAACTGTAAAGTGATTTCTACTAGGTATAATAATCTAAGTAGTTTTTAAATGCACCGCATTTTCATCTCATCGCAGCTAAAGAAACGTAATTTTCACGAGTTAATGATTTTGACCTCTGCTCGGAGTTGTTCTGTCGTGATTCAATCATTTTACAAATAACTTCTAAGTACCTGAAAATTTAAAAAGATGGCCACACATAAATAAAATAACCAGGTTATGTACATACAGTTTGTGCCTCGTATGATTGCCCCTCGGGAAAATGTTTAACGTGGGTATTTTTGCTTAAAAAAGGTTTTAAGTAGGTACCTATCTATTTATTGTTTTTGGTAATCTTTAAACACCTCAATAAAACATGAGGAAACACTTCTGTGCGTTAAAATATCTACAATCTAATATTTAATTTATGCAGTAAATATTACGTTTTAAAAACTAAAAACAAAACCGACTTCGATGAAAAATAAGTTTAAACTCCTTAGTGCCGTCTTATAGAAACTAACAGGTAGATTATGTCAAGATGTCAGTGGCCATCAAAACTCTTTCGAATAAAAAACAAAGTAATGTCATAATTGAAGATATCGGCGAAATTACATAAAATAAAACATACCTACTTACAGTCGAACATAAAACCTCCTCCTTTTTTTGAAGTCTGTTAAAAAACGACAACAGATTTATCTGTCATTTCAGTAGCTCTTACATACTCAATTCTTACTACTTTTATTAAATATTGCTTTCATATGGTTATGTACAGTTACGCTTGCAGTTTCTGATATAAACCCTGTTAGGTTGTAGAAACAGGAAGGCAGACCGAAGTTTTCCTAATGGGATATTCTTGTGATATTTTTCCAGACGGTTTTGCCGGGACCGACAATTTAACGTGCCCTCCGAAACACGGAAGCGCTCAGCTCGTAATGCCACTTGCGGTCACCCATCCAAATTGTGACCGCGGACAACGTTGCTTTACTTCAACGTTCAATTAAGAACGTTATGTAGGTACTACTATTTTAGTAAGCCATAGTCACCCGGCTTTAGATTAGTAGTATTTTGTTTCGGATGCGCCTTATTTGAAACCAGTTTAACCACTTGTCTAGGCGGATGCCTAAATAACGCTGGTTTTTATGAATAATAATAGAATGACTTCTTTACTACCTACTTCCTCTCAATGCTCATTTACACGCCATTTGTTTAATCTCTGCTTATGCTTCACTCCATGTGAAGCGCTCGTGGCGAAGCTTGCTTAGACGATCTTGATTGATTGTTGAAGTTAAGCAACCCTGTCACAATTGGGATGGGTGACCGCAAGTGGCATTACGAGCTGAGCGCTTCCGTGCTTCGGAGGGCACGTTAAATTGTCAGTCCCGGCTTTTAAGTCGTTAAGCCATGACGGAGGCCTTTAGGAGGCCTAAAAACTCCGTCACAAGAGTTGGCCACTAGCTCATACGAACTTACTCCATGATATTATGTATGTACGAGTACATGTGCACTTACGGTGATGCCAAAGACATACCTACAATATATCCTTATTGCAAAAACACAAAAAACATGCATTAAAATAAACACAAAATGGCACTTAATGTGTTATACAATGGGCAACCTTATTATATAAGCGGTCTCTGCCAGGCAACCTTTGGATGGACAGGACAAAACTTTTATAAGACATACCTACCTTGGTTCGTGATGATTTGAGAAAAACAGTCTGAATATAAATATGTTGGTTGCTTCAATAAGCTTCCTTATAGTAACAAAAAACACTATATCTAATAAAGAATCTGTTGATGATTAATTGCATAACTTTTTGTCTCATAAATAATCTTTAGGTAGGTACTACGAGTACAACTAGGGAACGAGTTGGAAAGACTGATGGAAAAGCAAACAAAAACCCTCATACAAAAACTTTAGTATGGCGGCCATCTTGAAATTTCGTGAAAACGAAAAACCAACTTGACATTCAGCATCAGCGACTTCTTTATGACATTTGTTCGAGCACCTCCCAAATATCGCTGATAGTTTTCGAGATAAATCAAGATAAATCGTCCGTCAAAGTTTGTATGGCGGCCATCTTGTTTTCCGCCAATTTGATTTTTTTTCATCCAGATTCACTAAAAAGGACGGGTCTAGGTCTTTTAGCTTCGGCTGGCTCCTAATAAGGAGCAGATTTCGGGTTTTAGAAGATTTTTCCCATACTCACCGTGACACACCGAACAAACCCCCCATGGGTAGGTACCTACATCATTTTCTCCCATCGTGACACCTTCTAGGAGAACAAATCTGTCAGCTTTGATTACATACCTCTGTCTGTCAGTCAGTCAGTCAGTCAGCGAGTCAGTGAGTGGGTTTACAGCTAAATATATATTCAGTTACTCTGTATAATATCTACTGTACCTACATTGATCTGGCAGTTTGAGTGTGTGGACTGAGGGACCACACTTTTTGGACAGTAACTTTTTGTACCATATAATATTCTTGAAAAAAATCCAGGACTCTTTTTACAATTGCTTTAAAACTCTTACTGTATGATTGGTTACTTAATTTACATATTTAATTACATATACATTTAATTTGAAGATACAGAGGTGGTCCCTGCACACACAAGTGCACCATTACCTGAGTTACTTGGTTCTTTTATCACGAGGCTCTCTTCAGGGCCACCTAACCTCTGTCCAATACATGTGAGAGTGACCTAAGTGTTAACTGACAAGTTTACTTGGATTTAAATTTAACTTTGCGGCTAAATTAACATGCTTTGGCGAACTTGTAGAGCGACAGGTGCAGCCGTATGATTCGACAAAGGACAAGAACACTAAAAGCCTTTTCCAATTAACTTAAGATGGTACAAAACTAAAAACGTAGACCTAAATGGTACAAATTAATCATCACTATCACAAAATCAAATATGTCAGACCTTCTATGCTACCAAAATTATTTTAAATGTGTGTGTTCGACTTAACTTTTCAAAATAATTAAAAAAAGAATTATCTACTTGCCTAAAATATATGAAAATTAAAAGTTAAATGGCCCTGAAAATAGCCTTTTATTGTAATAGATAATTATCATAAAAAAGAAATACACAATTGAATTTGCATTGTAATTTAAAAAGTGATGTTTCTTTTCGCAAATATAATTATCTAAGTATATATAACTGTCGTAAATAATATTTTTTCATTCTTTAAGCTCTTTCGTAATGGTTTTTCATTAAATACAGCAGTCCGCGATGTTGAAACTTTTTGTGGTCATAGTAATTTTATATCAATGCCTTATTTCAATTTGCAACTTTCTGTAGACGGTGTCCGGAAGAAAAAATAGTTCATTGACTTAAGAAGGTCATTGTAGATTCATAGATTCTTTTTAGGGTTTCGTACTCGAAGGGTAAACTCAACTCAATATACTTTATTCAAAAGGGACGGTAAGGATCACTTTACCGTCTTAAATCTATCGGTCTTTTAAAATAAATAAAATAAAATGTTTTTATTTCAGAAAAATTAATCCATTATTAACTTAAAATAAATTACAACTAAAATTAAAACTAAGAACTAAACTTAACTAAAACTAAAACTGATTTAAACTAAAAACTAACTAATATAAACTAAAACTAAAGGAAAAACTCACCAAAAGGAAAACAAACTTTTGTAACAAAAATAATAATAAAATTAAAAATTAAAGGGGTCCTCATAGAATGAAACACGTCCTATTTTGTATTTTTTTGTTTGATTTTAATAGAAACGTGCTGCTTAACCCAATTTGTAGCAGTGTAATAAGACGATTGCGAGACACTCAATTTCTAAAATAGGTTTTTTTAACATTTCTGTTTTTCTTTGTTTTTGTGTTAAGTGTATCTTTATTGTTTTATACATTTTTCGAACAAAAAATCCATTGGTGCTCGACAGGATTTGAACCCACGACCTTATGATCGGAAGGCCCCGCTACCACTAGACCACCAGTGCCGGTTAGTTGAATATAGGAATCGGGCCCTAGTAAACAGGCAAAGTTACCTTGTATTGTAGGGCGCTGCTAATTTATTACCTATTAGCTGCCGCCCGCGGCTTCGCTCGCGTGGTACCCGGTACATGTACTAAGTATGTTTTTTCACCGTTTAAACCTTCCCTGAACTACAACAAACATTTCAAAACCAAAATCAGCTAAATCGGCCCAGCCGTTCTCGAGTTTTAGCGAGACAAACGAACAGCAATTGATTTTTATATAATTACTAGCTGCCGCCCGCGACTTCGCTCGCTTGGTACCCGGATAAAAAATAGCCTATATGTTAATCCAGTACAATGTACTATGTATATTCCAAATTTCATTCAAATCCGTTGAGCCGTTTAGGCGTGATTGAGGCACAAACATCCAAACATCCAAACATCCTCACAAACTTTCGCATTTATAATATAAGTAAGAATAAAGGTTGAAATACCTAGTTATTAATATCAGCATTGGAAAACCATTTAGCTACCTACTTATTTGTAACTTTCAACAACAGTTAAAATTGTTTCGAAACTGTTTACTTATTGATAGGGTTGGGCTTGAGAGTTACTTCCTACTATCTAACGAGGTATTATGAACGAATGAATGATAATCCATGTTTTTGTAGTTTTATGAAACACATTATTTGCTAACAAACTAATAAATAATAATAATAAATAATATTTACTAACACGGAAGCGCTCGTGGCATAGCTTGCTTAGCCGTTTTGATTGATCGTTGGAGTTAAGCAACGGTATGCGCGGTCACAAATTGGGATGGGTGACCGCAAGTGGCATTACGAGCTGAGCACTTCCGTGGCCTAAAAACTCCGTCACTAGAGTTGGCCACTAGCTCATACGAACATACATAGGTACATAGTAACAAACTGTAGCGCTCGTAGCGTAGCTTGCTTAGACGTTCTTGATTGATTGTGCGCGGTCACAATTTGGATGGGTGACCGCAAGATTTTTTTGTGCGAAAATTTTATGCGCGCTATACCAGTACTCTCAAACGGTGAAGTAAAACATCGTGAGGAAACCCGCAGTTTAGTCAACTCCGCACGTATTGACCATGTCTTTCCTGTGGACGAGACCGATTAAACTGAGAGAATGGAATAGGCGCTGGGCAAGCCTACTCCATCTTAACTCGTCCCGGGCACTACAGCGTCCCGTTTGTAAAGATAAAATTGCCTCCTGATACTGTATAAAACATCTAGTACAGATTGCAAAAGGCACCCTTACATCACAAGAATATATCCTCCAAGTTCCATGGTTCTAGGACTTATGGTTTAGTAGACTGATTGGCAGTAAGTCAGTAAAGTGTTTCATAACCAACTAACTTATTAGTTTATTACTTGCAGGGTACATTTGTAATTCTAGCAGTGACCTTATTATTCTACCGCATAAATCAGCTCTCACTTTACAAGGCAATGAAGGGTTTACTGACCGGAACTCGTTAGATATTACGTTCCTTTTTACAGGATATTAGACAGTTTGTACAACAAATAAGGTCGAATGGAATTGACCAAAACTTACTAGAATTTACGTTCCGTTATACAGGATATTATGCAGTTCATTTACAAAAGTAAAGTTTGGAATTTTAGCTAATAAAAATGTATTAATAGCCGTTATATTAACATATCAAGTAGTTAAAGTACTTAAGTACTTGCTTAGTACGGTCAGTGTCAGAATAACATGAATATTTTAAATCATGAAATCCTCATAACCCGTTGACTTGAAAATAATGCTTTGAAAGAAGTATAGAATTTATTTCAATTTTAAAAACTAAAATTTTCATGTACTTCTGTCGCTGACTATACCTACTCTTTGATTAGGTCATTCCAACACGCATTTTTTCAATGGAGTTAGTCGAAATTGCGTAAAAATTTAAAATAATGTCAACCGCAAGAATATCTATGTCTATTTCATAATTTGTACTAACTTTTAAGTATGCAGGTAGTAGGTACTTACGAAATAATTAATTTGGCATAAGTAGTAATTAATATAAATAAGTACGTAAGTAAGCAGACTAACAAAGCTGTGGAAATGATTCAGTTTAAATTTTATTTCGTAGAGCGTAACGAATTGAGCAATATTACATAGGTAGTTATACTTCAATATTCATAGAAGTCGCCGCCCATAACCACCGTAAAAAAATAGAAAAATAAATGGTCAAAAGTCCATCAAAAGCAAAACAAGCGGCGAACATGCCGGACATAAGAGCGTCGCCAAGGAAAAGGCAGGTGCCTCCCTAGAGATCGCCTACAATTTATACTTTTCCCACCCTCCCTCCATAGGTCAACTTATTTTGAGTTTTTACTAATTCTTTCGAACCAGTGTGATGAAAGGATTTAAAGTGCACCTCAAAGGCTCCTTTCGTGCTCATGAAACATGTTTTCGAAAAAAAAGTATTTAAGTATTCTATCAGCCATCTGGTGCCCATAGTACAAGCTTTGCTTAGTTTGGGGCTAGATGGTGCTGTGTGATATGTCCTCAAATATTAAATAGGTATTAAAAAAGTTCTCTTAATACCGAGGTCGTCAAAATCTGAACTTTAATCATAGGTAAAAGCGAAGTTTCGCCAAAGCACTTTTGTCGCCGACTGTAGATCTCATGAGCAAAAAAAATAGCGTAGGTCAGGGTCATGACTGGCATGGCATGCTCATTTCGCAACAAACACTGAAGGTCATTAACTATATTCAAGTTCTACGCACCAGGAAGTGACTTTTAGTTAGGAAGAATGTTTATTTGATGCTTTGTAGGTACCTAGTATACCAAATCTGTAAAATTTATTATTATTGTTATCCACACTAATATTATAAATGCATAAGTAACTCTGTCTGTTACCTTTTCGCGCCTAAACTACTAAACAAATCTTGATGATATTTGGCAAGGAGATATGCCGGGGAAGGACATAGGCTACTTTTTATCCTGTAAAACGATCCCAAGATGGACAAAAGGATGATAAAGGATAAACAAGATAACGCATAAATCATTCATATACATTTATTAATGACAAGACATAATTTGACATTTATGTTTGACAATTGACATTGTCATTCATATCAATCGGGTCGTCAGCAGCTCTTTTTCTTGCAGGGCTGTGGGTAAGGGCCTCTAGCTGGTGCTATATACATTTTTGTTGCGCATACAACGTTGCGGGTCACAGCTAGTCAATAATGATGCCGATTAGAGGTAGAGCGCTATTATAATGGTGCGTACACGGAAGCATGTGAACGCGCCATTGAAATGTGTGGAAACTGGTCACCCACCCACACTGGTCCCGATCGAACACAAGCAGAAGCATGTAAACGCACCAGGCTCGCATTGCCTGGAAGAGATCACTCTAAGCGATAATGCCGCCATTGTAGCGTGTTTAAGTGCCGTGCCCATTTTGTTTTATTATGTTTCTCTTGTGTATTTAATAAGATACAGGATGTCCCAAACAATAGTGTCAAGCGGAAGTCCAGAGATAGAGCAACCCTTCGAATCGACCAAAAAAAAATCTCAAAATATTTAAAAGTTTTATTTTTACTATCTAAATAGGTACATTTATTATGCCAATCTAAATAACTCTATATACTTGAGTCCTGATTCACGCTTGGATACTGTTGAATACGGAGTCTTTGTATGCAAATAATACATATTCAAGTAAATAAATAATTACTTATCAAACTAAGTACACTTTGCCTAGACAAAGCTAGCGTAGACATAGCGTTTATCAATGGACAATAAAAATATTTCTCGTAATTATTTAGTCAGAACAATGAATGTCACAGCTATAATAAAAAGAAACATTATTGTTTCCCCTTCTCATAACCAGAAGGCTAGGTATATGACTATGAATGGACTATGTACCTAGATAAATATGTTTTTTTACAGCACATGCGACTTTAGAACATGACTTTACGTATACTACTACTAAACTGACTTTTATTTAATTAATATAAATAAATATTTGTGGCTATTTCACACAGGGCCATCTAGCCCCAAACTAAGCAAAGCGTACAATGGGAACCAGATGGCTGATACATAATATTACAACCCGGAAACAATATTTACAGAACATAAACATTTCTTCCGCAGTGAGAATCGAACCCACGCCTCTTGCGTCTCAGCTGAACCCTAGCCCGCCACACCTAGATGGTTTTCAGTTCAGTTCTTACTAAGTAGTTCTTATTAGTGGCTACTGTGACATTACGTCACAATTCTCCCAATGTCCGTATTGCTCTAGCTAGAGTAGACTGGTGGATATTAAAAAAAAGAATATGGCGGTTTTAAAGTAGATTCACAAATCTGACGTTATGTTTTGAAAAAAGGTTGTCACCTAAAAATCAGTAGTTTTGTTTCAGCTCCGATTTTCAAATGCAGCTAGTGAAACGAGATTACACAATTATTTTCGCGTTATTATTATCTATGTCAACGTAAAATTGTAAATACCGTTATATTATAATCTAGGTATCTCGCGAGATTGTAAACTGTCCAAAGATTGTGAACCCTAACATGCCTACTGCTTACAATTTAACTGCTTTAAATTTCTGCCACGGCTCGCCCGTAGTTGTTCACTAACTAACCTACTAATTTTAATCTAAGCAGAAGTTCGTCAGTTTACAATCTCGCGATATTATAATCTAGCCGTATTTACAATTTTACGATTACATTTACACGAAATGCTTTCAAAGAATTGGTTTGATGACTTTAATTTTCGTCAAAAGATGGCAGCCCACCAAATGTCAAAATCGTGAATACCTACTACTACTTGTGAAGCTCAGTTGTGAAGGTAAGTTGGTCTGCAAATATGATTAACACAATTTACGTAGACAAGTAAATACCTATCTTATCTACAAGTTCATTAAAACCGCACAAAATAAAACTCAGTGTCAACCAACAGACACGCCATTAGCCATGACACTCGAGCGAGATCAACAAAGCACGTAGCACGCAGGTCAAGTGGGGATCATCTGAAAGAGGCTAGCTTAGTGTTATTTTATCTGTGGTTGATGATTACGACGACCGAGACGAGAGCATTTAGATGTTATATTTCGCCCAGGTAAGATAAAAACCGGCCAGGTGCGAGTCTAATGCACACACAAAGGGTTCCGTACCACGCGTACTTTTTAATTTGTATTTAATTTGACATTATTTTTTATTTAATTATAGATGAATTTATTATAATTATAATTTAAAGCTACACTATTGCATTAGGTTAGCCTGTTAGGATAGAATGTAAGTTTAAATGAATGAATAAATAAATGAATAAATGGTTTTTTGGAAAAAATAAAAGTTTCATAAGAACCTTTTTTTTTGTTATAGCGGCAATATAAATACACACTCGGCTAGATGGCGCTGTGTAAAATGTCCACAACTATTTATTTTCAAGAATTGATACCCTGCTCCAGATCATCAGAAGGTGGAAGCGTGCCCAGTTGGGTTATTGCCACGCTGAATTGCAATACTGATCCGTTGAGCCAAAAAGGACCAGTCAGTTCAACAAATCCCTATAAATTTTATATTCTACTAAACGTATTGCTATCGCAAACATGGTGCAAGTTTTTGTTGTAAAATGTTACGAGCCGTAATAAAGCCGATGCAATCTCAAGTCGACCAGCCACAAGATCACCAAGGACCATACTTCATTGCACGTTTCAGCTATAATATTAGCCGAAGACAATGTAAGGCGTGTTTAGTAAGTTAAGCTTAAAACCGCAGGTTTTAAAAGCTAACCTATTACTTATGTGTGATTGAGGCGCAAACATACATCGTCACATCCAAACATCCTCACAAACTTTCGCATTTATAATAATAGTAGGATTGTTAAATAAACATAGCACCTTAATAAAACAATCTATCTATCGAGTCGTATCACTATTTCTTTCAAAACAGCGTGGTGAAAGGATTTAAAGTGCGCCTCAAAGGCTCCTTTCGTGAACTTAACACACGTTTTCAAACTTTTTTAGGTTCTACGACCGGTCTCCTTCATCGTTTGAGAGTACTGGTATAGCGCACATAATTTTTTTGCAGAGAAAAATCCATTGGTCGAACCCACGACCTGATCGGAAGGCAAGGTCGCTACCACTAGACTTCCAGTGCTCCTATAATAAAACAATAGAAACATCTTTTGTAAACAATGTTGTTCATGTTAAAACTTGCGGATTTTCTTATGTAGTGCGACTAATGATAGGTTAGGTAGTCGGTTAGCATCTAAACAGACGGTTACTGTAACGGCTCGTTATCGGTTGGTGAACATGATGCTTTGAGTAAGTGCCTGTGTAGCATGGCATAATAATAAACCGGTCACATAAAGAGTACCTACATTTCCATGTTGGGAAATTTTTCTTGTCTAATTAACTTGTTTTGCATTCAGACTAGTGCAATAAGTGTATGACTTCTCAATGCTCATGCTTACAAATTCAATGTTTATGTCAAACGATATTAGAATACTATAAGGAATAGTGAAAAGTACCTCCTCACAGGAGTCTCGGGCCCGATTTTGATGAAAAGTAAAACTACAGCATTGGATTTTTTTAAATCGCACTCCTAGCCAGCCAGGAATCGAACCCTTTCGAATTTTGAAAAAAAAAACACACTTTTGATATCACTCACAAACACCAAAGAGGATAACTACAATATCGCACACTACGATAACCACAATATCTGAGATCACAACTTTTTTTTTTAATGGTTTCCCCTTTTGGGAAGGCGGAAAAGACTAAGAAGATCTCATTACCTAAGTCTAATTAGTATTTTATGAACTAATATTCTTTTATTGTCAAAAAGTCTTCAGTCTGTTCAGGTCTCCTATTTTCTTCCTCCACATACCCTTTGTTTGAGCTCAAAATAACTATTAGCTAATACAAAAGACATAAACGCGCTACCTCTCTCTTGTTCACTCAGGACAATTATAAAATTGGCTTCTGTTTTCGTTTAAATAAACAATTGTTTTTTTCTTCATATAACCTGCCACAAAAAGACAATTTTATTACCTATACCTTAAAAATAAACATAATATCAAGACTAAACCAAAACCCGCAGGAAAAAGTTCCAGCGTGGATGTTACTAGTTACTCATAAAAAAACTTGTCTCTTTTTACTAAGCAATTAAGTACTTAGAATTACTCGGATGTTCAGAGACTAACCCCCGAATACTCAAACGCATCTCAGAGTTGAGCACGTCTCAAGTGACGAGTTTTTGACAGATTTTCATCAAAAACTGTCAAGAAAACGTGACTCAACTCTGAGTCGCGTTTGAGTATTCGGGGGTAAATGTCATTCAGTTTTTTTTTAATGGTTAGACTACTATCGTAAACCTTCTTCCAGACAATGTCCGAGGCGGAAGGCGGAGCCTCCATCGCGTGGCGACTGCTGGCGACGCTGGAGGGCGGGTCTCTGCTGCTCGCCACGTCAGCACTCCTCGCTTACACGGCCAGCAGGAGAATAGCGCGACCGACGCGGCGGCGACTGTGCAAAACTGTGTTGGTAAGAAAATAGAACAGGGCGTCTCTGATGCTCGCCAGGTCAGCACTTCTCGTTTACTAAAATACCCGAACTGAGCCCGCATCTAAAAAAATATCGGCCTTGTGAACGAATGACACAAAAATTACAAAATAAATTAAATTAAATAAAACTAGGCAGTAAGGTCTTTATCACCATCGCCTACCTAAATGGTGAAACTATCAAAGTCACCCCAACTGAGCCCGACTGCATGCTTTTTTTTTTCAGTTCCGTACCCGAAGTATGCCAACGAGACCCTATTACTTACCTCGGAACAATAAATTCTTCCAAGCCTATTACTAAGTCTCCGCTGTCCGTTCGTCTGTAAGCGGGCTGTATCTCATGAACCGTAATAGGTAGAGAGTTGAAATTTTCACAGAATATATATTTTTATTGCCGCTATAACAACAAATAATAAAAAAAATACAAGAACCATTTTTTTAACGTTACGAACGTTCATCGAAGTTAGCAAAGCTAGGCGCGGTCAGTAATTAGATGGGTCGAATGTCTTTTTGCACATTTTTTTGGAACGTTCTGCCACCTGTTAGCCGTTTCGAAATGTCATGATAGCTTACCCCTGCTTACCCACAACGTAACACCCTAACGTTTTGGATTGGCGCCACTAGATGGCAGTGCCTTCTTTCGTCACGTTCCCTATAATTTTATTTTTTATGTTTTTTGTTTCATTTTCATACGATTTAAAATTTACTGATTTTACAAAAATAATCATAGAAGAGACTTGTTTCATTTTGCATTTTTTGTAGGGATCGCGCTGCCATCTATACAATAAAGCATGCAAGAAACATGTTTTACATGGTACAATGGTACGAAACCCTTCGTGTGAATTCACTTGACCGGTTTTATTTCTATTGATTCCATATTTGAAAATAGGAAAATTCATGATTACGAAAGAAACCTTTTTGTACTCCCTCTACTTCACCATGAAGGTCTGATGCTCGAATTCGATATTGCTTACAATTTCGTTTCTTTTTCAGCTAACCAATAACACAAGTGAGTTAGGTGTAGAGCTGAAAAGGCGATTGGAATCATACGGCTGCACCGTGAACACAGTCACGAGCGGAGCGACAAGCGGAACTGTCGACGCTCTTGTAGTGGTTGGAGCGAAACCAAAGTCAAGCGGGTTAAATGGGATCTCAGATTTGGTGACTGAAGATATTTACGATAATATAAAGGTACAGAGTGACTAAAAGTAATTAGGTATGTATCTATCTAGGTAATTAAGTAGAGGGTAAATAGCTAATTAGCGTTTACCATGTATTTTAGATTATTTATACAACGTCATAAAACTTTTGCTTACACTAACGAACGGGACGCTATGGTGCTCGAGACGATTTGAGATAAAGTAGGCTTGCCAAAAACCTGTACCATCCTCTCAGCTTAGTCGGCGTGGTCCACAGGAGTGACATGGTCAATACGTGCAGAGCTGACTAAGTCGCGGGTTTCCTTACGATGTTTTCTTTCACTGTTTGAGAGTACATCATACCTGTCACTGTCCTATAAACTAAGCAACTATCCCCACATAATAAGTAGGTCTTTTAATAACTAGGGCAATAAAAAAATAAATTTTGTTTTTACAGCTATTAGAAACATTATCACAGCGAGTGAATAAAGGCGGGTGCATAGCGTGGGCGTGTGCACAAGCGGAAGCGGAAGCGGGAGCGTTCAGTGGCGCCTCGGCGGCGTTCGATGCCGTGCTGCAGGCCAGTTTACAACACGTCGCCAAAGTGTGGGTAGAATGTTTTTTGTTACAATCTCTTTTATACAATCATAAATAAAGATCTCACATTTGCTGGATTGATAAACTTATATCAGCCGATTTTTTCAAGTCCCGTCTCAGGAAGATTTATCGGGAATAATTAAACATTAGCCCAAAAAGTTAATAGACATTCAACTGAATGTTTTGTCACTCTTGCTATTAATGCCTACCTACCTACTTAATGTATAATATTAATTATTTACCTATTTATTTCTTTTATAGTTACAAGTGTGAGCCTATATGGGTGGGTCGATGCGACGAAGCGGCAGAACGCGTAGTCGCTGCGCTTATGCTACCCGACACTCAACCTAATGCTTTTGGATTCTCAATAAGGTGAGTGAAAATAACTTTCCCAGATAGTATTTTGTATCTCAAATGGTGTACCTACGAAGGTGTTTGAAATTTGGAAACGACTATCTATCTATTATAGGTGGCAGCACGTTCGCCATTAAAATCAAGCAAAGATGCAAAATGAAACACGTCTCTTCTATGATGACCCCCTTAATTTTATTATTATTTTTGTACAAAACAGAAAATTTTAGATAATTTGAAAAAGTAGTTATATATACAAAAAAACTACAAAAAACACTCGACCCATCCAATTACTGACCGGACCTAGTGTTGCTTAACTTCAATGATCGATTACGAACGTTTTCAATTCTAATATTTTTGTTACCCATTAAGGTTCATGAGTTATTTATAGCCCACTGACAGACGGACGGATAGCGGTGGCTTAGTAATAGGGTCTCATTGGCACCATTCGGGTACGGAATCCTAAAAATCATTATGTAGGGAGATACTGTTTCTAATATCTACTTATCCGTTATAACATAAGTAGGTAATCTAAATACCTTAATCATTTTATTTTGTTACAGAAATGCTGCTATAAAAGTGGGGGAGTATCTGCTAAGATGGCTGAAGACAACAACTCAATAAATTAAGAAGTATTGTCAACATTTATTTTATCTAAGTAGGTAGGAATTCTGTTGTGAATTATTTTGATACTATTGTAGATAAGTAGGTACATGATAGTGCTTTATTCAAATTGTTGTATTATTAGTCAACCGATAAGGTGTAGGTACTATCAAAATACATACCGACATCATATAAAACAGAAATTTATAAGAAATAAATAAATTCGTTACTTTAAGTTCCTTCTTTTTTTTATTTTTCTTACTTTGCGGCCACTTTATGGCCATCTTCTTGAAATTGTTTCGGAATAATCTGCCCAAGGTATTTCTAAAAAAATCTTTGAGAAGAAGGCTAAGAGAATCCAGCAGAAGTACCTACCTACTGTTCTAAATGTATCGGAAGTCTCTGGTGAGATATCTGAACGATGAACGAGGGCAAGGTCGAGCGTAAAATATGCATGATTTCAAAGTTTTTGCTAAAATATGCAATTAACGCTGAAAAGGGACTAAATATGCAAATGCATATTGCATGTGCAGTTGCATATAATCCGGTCTTTAGTTATGACATACGATCCTGAAACGTGAACACTCACTGTACGGGTAGTCCACCAGGATTATAGGATTCGTAACGATACCCGATAGAAAACCAAAGTCATCGACATAGCTCAGAGAATTAGCAAACTGAAGTAGGCTGGCCATATCTGCTGAAGAGCCGACAACCGCTGGAGTAAACGAGTTCTTGAGTGGAGACCGCGACTCGGCAAACGTAATGTAGGACGCCCTCCGGCTAGGTGGAGTGAGGTTAGGGGAGGTCTATGTCGATGATAATGCTGATACTTTCGTGATTAGGAGGTACCTACTGCTATTAGATAGCCGTTGTGGGTAGTAGTAAAAAGCCTAAGTTGCCCGTAGTGTCAAGGCCCCGCATGTTATAGGAACCGTCAGTGTCAGGCCTAAGTCGTTGATATACCATGGTAGACTATGGTCTATAAATACTATGAGCTAAAACCATGGCAATTGGCAAGCTATCAGCTTAATGTAGTGTAAGTGAGTACTAAACTCAGCCTACAAGATTTTTGGTGTGGAGTTTACGATTAAAGTTACATAAGAGCATTCATAATCTCTTCTGTCGTAAGAGGTTCCTACTTACATAAAAATGAATGACAAAAAAATAATCGTAAGTACCCGCGTACAAAAACCGAGAATCTGACAAAATCGAAAAACCGAAAACATTTAAAAAAAAATTATGTTGGCAGCACCACACCGACTTAGTACCTAATTCTCAATTGTTTTACGTTGTAGTGGTTATATTCTCTTTGGTAAATGACAGCGTTTTACCTACCAATAAAACGCTTATTAAGCGGAATACCTTATTCGAAGCATAACAAAAATATATTGGAGATGGCAACCTTGTTTCTTTGTCTCGTGTCGCTTTACTGGTACTGTATTTGACTAAAATCCTCCCGCCTTTTTGGTTTCCCCTTTCTACCACCAGGTGGCGCACAAGTCAACATTCTGTGCTTCACTGTCCAGCGTTACCGTTTTTAGTAGTTTTACTACTAAATCAGTAGTTTTGGACCCATCTAGTAGATTATTTAGTATATTAAAAACATCTAGTATTTTTTGGTATTTTATATTTTATATATTTTATAGCTTTTATTATTTTGTATTTGCAATAACAAAACGCGGTGAAGCACCAAAGTTCATAATCTAAAGAGAAACTCTCAAGCTCAACTGAAGTATGACAACATTTGTCAATTTGCTAAGGCGCTGATGTGCCTTCCTGTGTCAAATACAGCCTGTGAAAGGATATTTTCGCAGGTTAATTTAACTAAAACAAAAACAAGAAATAGGTTTCATAATAGATCTGTTGCTGCAATCTTACACACAAAACAGGGCGTCAAAAATGTAGGTGGCTGTATTAGCTTTCATCCAGATGATACAATGTTAAAAAAGTTTTACAAAAGCAGTCGAAAAGAAACTAAAAATGATGATTATGAAGTCAGCGATTAATATTACAATAAATAATTAAAATTTCTTATAATATACGCTGTTTTATTTTACAAAAACCTCTATTTTCTTGTTGTTTTACACTTCCGAAATGAAGTATTTTTCTTGGTAGCTTTTGGTCATTTGCCTAGTAGATTTTGGTAGTTTTTCTTAGTCGTTTTAGCAGTTTACAAGATTTGTGAACGGTAACACTGTCACTGTCACAGAAAGAAGCAATGGAGAAATGGACGTGTCCGTGAAAATAAATTCCTTTTTTATTTAATTGTAATGCTCTCAGCACTCTAGCAGTTATTCCAAAATCATTTACGATTATGTTTAGTTCGTGTGAATTACTTTTTAGTTCAAATTCGCTGCTAAAACATGGGAGAGGTAGGTTATAAGAGCCTTATTTTGTTGTGTCACAATACTCACAATAAAAACAGTGTCACAATTTTGTTTGGTTATTGTGAAATGTGCTGTTTCAGGAACTTAACGAGCATGATTTTGAGAACAGTTGTTATGCCATGCTTCACCATGTGGACGAGACTCAGAATAACGTGAATCAAACTTGTAACGCGATCGATACGGCACAGCTGGCGGAGATTGGGCCCCGAGCCACTGCACGCCGCTACTGGCGCTCCAATGCCGAATCCAATCCTCACGCCAAAATCAACACACCTAACCCGTGCGCTAAAGTTAACACAAACCACCCGTATGTGAATGTAAACGCAACAAAACCTCCTGCACCAGTCACAAACAACGCGACTCCTAAGGCAGATGACACTAAACCCAAAGAAGAGAACAAGTCTCCAACACCGCCACCCGTTGTAGATCTGTCGATATTTCAGTCACCAATACCACAAAATGTTAATAAAGTTATTGAGATCATTGAACATGAGAATAATAATAGCCAAGTTGTGCTGGAATCTAGTGATGAGGATGAGGTGGTGGAAGTAGCGCTCCCTCCGAAGCCGACCATCACCATTGAAAGCTCTGATGAAGATGAACTCTCCATTGTAAAACCAGGATCGGCCTCTAAACCAACCAAACAGAAAAGAGCAAAAAATGGTGATAGAGCTATATCAGCCAGCCCAGTACCCTCTGTTGTGTCCTCCATGTCGGATGATTTCATTCGCAGTGACTGCATAGCACTGAACATCTCATCGCATCAGCCCGACAATGCAAGCTTTGACTTCAGCCTTCATGGTCCTGACCTAGTCATTCAGGACACTCCATCTAAAAAAAAAAAGAGAAAAAAGAAAAATAAAGAGGCAGTGACCTCTACACCCATTGCAGCAGAAAAATCTGCAAATCAATCAGAAGAGTGCTTTGCTACTCCAAAAAGCAAAGCTAAGGATAAGAAAAAAGCTAAAACCAACACTGTGATACAAAAAAGTGTTCCTACACCTGATTTTGATGAGGATTCTAACTCTAACAATACCCAGAATGAGTCAGAACTATATCATACTTGCGAAAGTATTGTGGATTTAACTGGAAATGACAGTTTCATTACTGTAGATAAAACAGGCATTACTGAGAGCATTATGATTGCAAATGTGACTGGATTCACGGAATCTGAGGACTATAGGGATGACTATAGGAAATCTAGAGACACTGGCAACATAGCCAAGTATGTCTCGAGTAAAGTACCATCGATTTTAAATGCCGATCTTGATTTTGACAACCTAAAAGGGACAGAGAGGGTTTGCAAGAAGAGACGTTACTCCTTGACCACTCTTCGTGCGGAAATGGAGAAGTTTTACAATGAGAGCTGGGGAGGGGAGGACTTCAACCATAGAGAGATACAAAAGAATATGTCACGTAAGTTTGTATGTTTGTACTAGATTATGTAACTCAAGATTTTTTTACCAGCAACTTGCATGAACTGAATATTTTGGCACAACAGTGACCAATTTCTATGTAAATACAGAAAGTATTTTAAAAAGATATATAATATTGAATTTTCTGTTTCAGGTGACAAAAGTCTATGGGCGATTGACCCAAAAGACAGAATGACATCATATGGTCAAAGAAAAACAAGGTATCTTTTATTATTTTTCATAATTCATTTACATTCTCAAAAATCATTTGTGAAAAATATCTTTTGTTTATTGTTTCTTGTCTAGAAATGTGTCACGATAGAACACGAAAACCGTTAACGTTAACCGTTATTCATAAATATTTATTTTGTTAGCAGATGTGGCTTCTGCAACCGCGTAGGCCATCGCGATGACGCATGCGTGCGCAAACCTGCCGTTTGCTACATGTGTGGGAACAGTGGACACTACATGTCGAGATGTCCGAGTAAAATCTGTGTCAATGTAAGTTTATCCATCCGTGTGACTTTATCTTTAGGTTTAAAAAAACTTATTGAACTGCAACTTAATTGGTTTTATTTAATTTTTTTGAGAATTAAATGTCGATATCGATTGAGTTTTTGATACAACGGTTTTGCATATTGTTCATAAAAATATTGTATCTTACTTATATTATAAATGTGAAAGTTTGTGAGTTTGGATGTTTGTACCTCAATCACGCCTAAACGGCTGAACGGATTTGAATGAAACTTGGAGTATACATAGTACATGTACTGAATTAACATATAGGCTATTTTTTATCCGGGTACCACGCGAGCAAAGCCGCGGGCGGCAGCTAGTTTATCTATAAATCTGGGTACACTATGAAGCAAGCATTAATGGTATCTAGCTTTAAAGTATTTCTGTTTTATTTCCAGTGTGGTTCGCCAAATCACATGTATACGAACATTTGCCGCAACTGTTCTACTTGGGGACACATTACTTGCGCCGAATGCAACCAAAACGGACACCCTTCCAGCCACTGTCCCGATTTGTGGCGGCGATACCATAACACGGTAAATCATTCTGCTTATATTCTTTCTTATTCTACTTGTTGCACCCTCCACAGCGATATACATTTTTGGTGTCAGCCGTATAAGCTGTGAGAAAATGCATAGCCTTCTTCAAGAAATTTTTCTGATCTTGCATAGTAAAATTGAACCTATCTAACGCAAATTCCTTGAAACAGGCAGTTTCGAGAGACTGCAGAGTATTGAGGCTAATTGTAGCCTATGTGCCATCCCAGATCACATAATATGCCTATTCCAAGTTTCATATTTAAGCTGTGATTAAGCCACACATAATATTCTCACTAACTTTGATATCAGTAGAATTCAGTTGTCTTTATATTTTCAGATTGACATAAACATGCCCATGGAGAAATGCTCCCATACAAAGCAATGGTCCGAATTGTACTGCAGTGGATGCAGCCGCCGTGGCCATCTCATCCACACCTGTCGCATCACGGTACCCTTCTCGAACCTTCCCATCAACACTCCTTACGTCTGCGTCTATCACCCTATATACTACTCCAAGAACCAAGACAAACAGATACTCAACAAGAGCTTCTCACAAGACTCCACTATCTCATCTGCCACGCCTACCGATCGGGGAGATGGAAAGCGGGTCTCCAAGTCTCCGACTTCACACGAAAGTCACTATAATAAGAAGAGAAACATGTCTGTTGGCGATGACGCTAAAGATGACCAGATTAATAAGACCCCAAACATTTTGCAAAATGCACCACTGAAAGAAGTCGCCGAAGATGGTGACAAAAATGAAGAGTCCAGTAAAAGCCAAGTGGATATACCCGAGGAAACCGCCTCTGGAAAAGCCCCTGACTTTATTCCACTAGGCTTGTCTAACCATGACAATAAGGGGCACGTTATTCAAGACAACGAAGTGTCTGACTCAAGTGAAGTGGTCACGTCGGCTAGGATCTACGTCACTGACGACGTTTTTGATAAACTCAGGACAAAGGATAACCAGGAATGGCTAAAGACTACTGCGAAAAAACTCGATGTAACAGTCCAATGCTGCGGTGGCGCCTTTCCATTTTTGAGTATCAAAGGTAAAGTTGGGGATCAACAGTCGTTTCAGTATTTGCTGAGGAAAAGGAAGTGGAATGACGATTCTGAAGACAAGACACCAAAAACTAATAATGATGCGAAAGATCCTCAAGTGCCAGCAGCAGAGTCTGTGATGGTGATGACTCATACTAATAATTTGCCAAAAAACCGATACAGTCTATTGCGACACCTTACAAAGGCTTTAGACTCTTTGAAGGAAGACTTGGGTGATCCAAAGTCGATACACAAAGAGCTAATTTTCTTACAAAATCGTCATGAAAAACTTCTTAAACAAAAAGTGATAAATCCTACGATTTTGTATCACAGTCGCACTAACATCAATAATATGCTTAAAAAGCTTAACACTTTACTTCTGGGACAAGCTGGACTTGCTAATGGATCAAGCAGTGTGAATGAGCTTTACGCCTACATCGAGAAGCTCAGTACACATCGAGGGAATAACATCTCGTTAGGACTGCGCAACGAAATCGGAAAACACTTTCATAGCATATTTTCATCAAACCCTAGAGATGACTACTCAGAGCTTTTGAAGAAGTATGATGTATCCAAGCCAGCAGTTGATTCAATAAAAACTAAGAAGATAAACAAGAAGAAGGATAAGAATTTGCCCAAAATGAAAAAAATTATTAGCATTCCATCTCAACAAGACAAGGATCAAAACACGGGACAAGGGGAAAAGAAGAACTCACAAAAAAGTGTCCAAATGAAGAAGTTGATGTTCTATCACCAGAGGCTAAGGAAAGCCAAGCCTAAAGGGCCAGCTAATAAAAAAGTTAAAGAGGACTTGATCAGGAAGGTACATACTTTCATTGCGTCAATGTTTCAAAAGGAAACATTGTCGTCCAAAGCATTGAAGAAAGCGAGGAAAGTTCAAGAAGAAGCACAAAACTTCTTGTCAGCGAATGTATAAAGATGTGAAGAAACATGACGTCAATCAGATACGTCATAATAAGAGACGGTTTCGTCTTTCACCGGCAGGTCTCTTACCGTGGCGCCTTTCTTAGGGCTCTATGTTTTTGTTTACACTTGCCGGTTTTCTATAATTGCACTTTGGTGTGCGTGTGAATTAAATAAACTTCATAGTGTACATTTTTATGTTTTTAATTATTTTTATCCTAGCGTTTTAGGCCTTTCGAGCATCTTGCACTTAAGTTGCATGTAGGGAACTACAAGTAGGCACCTTCATAAGCTATTGCTTACGGATGACGACTTGATCAGTAAAAAAGACAGGTTAGCGATTATAGTCCGTGCCGGCGGCAGCGGTTAGAGAAGTTTATTCTGTGCTAGATATCTCAGAACAGCAAATAAATTCGTTAGGTACTATGACTGTACGTACCTAACGAAGTTGATTTGCTGTTCTGAGATAGATTGAAGAAGACTGTCTGTAAACGGTTTACATAGAAACGAAACTCGTGCTTGTCCGTTATGATCTCCATGCTCCATCTCTAGCACAGTTATACTGTTTTGTTACATAATTCCTAGAGTAGGATAGGGACATCATTCTTTGTACTAACTAAACTACAGACTAGTACCTAGGGAAAGTCTAACGGTATTAGCCCGTAGTTTACAGTGATATCTATTGCAATATTTTGCGTTTTCTAACATGCCATGCCTTGCCTTTACAAAACGATCTGTAACAAAATCCATACTACGCATCCGATACTCTGAACACAGCAAATAATCACTTTGTTATCCGGCCGGAATCCGAATCCGAGACGGGGTAGCGGGGAAATAAAAGTCGCCGACAAAAAGAAACATCAAAATCAACGAAACGTCAAACGTCAATATTTGTTTCGATTTCGATTCCAAAAGGAGAACTTGTCCGTCCTTCGTGCGTGGACACTGTCTGTACTTGTTGAATTAAGATTTTCGTAAAAATCTAAAGTTGTTTTTATTTTAACGAGTGCAAAATAGAAATGGGACTTCCATACAACATTTTGTGTCCGAAATTAGAAATATTCCTTGTGTTTTTGTGCGCTATAAGTTGCATTTGTGGACGAAGGGTGAGTGCAGTGAATGTTTGTTTCCAAAAGTTATTTGCTTTTAATGAAATGCTCGTAACATTCGTGTTTTCCACCAGTATGCTGAATCGGGATACTATCCGGAAAGCTATTACAGTGGCCATCCATACGACAAAATAGAAACAGCATTGTCAAAATTAGAACATGGTGAGTACAAAATTAAATAATTTTACTTCGTAGCTGTAACTGCTAATTGGAAGATATCACCATCATCATCTTCCTGTCCTTATCCCACTCTGTGTGGGGTCGGCACAGCATGTTCTCTTATTCCAAACTTTCCTAATTTTTTGTTGACTTCCATCAGCCATATGAAGGTACCTACCGAATTATAGGAAGTATCGACTCAATTCACTATATTCATAAGAATAATATCCCTAACTACATGCCAATACAACTACCAAGGTAACTTTATGTATGTATGTACTATATTTTGGACTGTTGGTTTACGTCACAAACTATGATAGGTACTTAATTGCTTGTAAGACTGATAAAAATAATTTATCCAAGTTTCAGAATTGAGCCAGCTGGTATTCAAACCCTGGTGTAGTTGGTCATAAAGTCGTTATTGTTAATCTAATTATAATATACTATCGTTATAATATACTTATCGTTATAATATACTTATCGTTGATAAACTAATGGTCATTGCCTGGGATGAATCTAATTGAGGAAAACATTAGACACATGGAACTGATACTGACACTACCTAGATACTCCTTTAAAATTATGGAACTTTTTCTTAGAATGCAGAAGTGTAACAACATTTTATGCTACAGCCACACTGCCTGTAAAAATATAATGAACTTGCAAATTAATTCTTCCAGCCCCACAATGGGTAAGAGACTGGCCCGATGCCTCTGTCAAACTGGGGCAGGTCTCCGGAGTGGCCTTGGACAATGAAGGGAGGCTGCTTGTCTTCCACCGAGCATCCAATGTGTGGGATGCCAATACCTTTACCAACAGAGATGTGTACCAGGGGATAGGAGAGCCACCCATACCCCATGCTACAGTGCTGGTATTCAATGACAGGGGGAAACTTGTGGACATGTGGGGGCAGAATCTGTAAGTGACATGCTGATATATTTTGTAAATGCAAAGTTAACATACTCAAATCTTTAAAAAGAGCTTGAACAAAGACCAAATTAAAATAGAAAGTGTTTATTCAACCACCTCAGAAATAACATAAATAAACATAATTACAATCACACTCTATGAAATTATACATTAATAAGGAACAACAGATTAAACAACTCAATAGTTAATTCTAATTGTTGTATACTAAACTGTCAGAACAATGCAGTTATATTTATTAAATAAATAGTGTTGTGGGTTATATCTTAAGTGAAATATTTATTGTAAAGAAACAATAATGACAACTGCTAATAATAACATGCTTTGGCAAAGAAAAACATTGGAAGTCTATAGGCATACTGAATACAATTTTTTTTTAATTAATTTAATTTTTATATTCAAGACATGCAAAAGCCACACAAGTTCAAAATAACTAATTACACAAATAGTAGTAATAGTAATGGTTAAAATAATGTTTCAGTTTCTACATCCCCCACGGCATTACAATGGATAAAGATGGCAATGTGTTCACAACAGATGTGGCTCTGCATCAAGTCTTCAAGTTTGATGCAGGGAACTGGCAGCAACCCTCCATGGTTCTTGGAGAGAAGTAAGTTTATAAAGGTTACACATTATAATAAAATATGACCCATGTCTAAACATTTGCCGAGGGTTCATCATACGCAACTTGATCTATATTTAATTAAGGCTGATAGCTGGCAAGAGGCCATAATCTCAGATCACTCTGATGTGACAGACAGCCTCTCCCACTAATGTCTCCAGGATGAGGAACAATGGAGCATGACCAGTTGACCACTACATTGTTCGCTTTTTTCTCCTTTTTAAGGAACTTTGCGTCGATTGACGACAAAATCTGTTCCATCCGGTGGCGGATACATATTCCTCCTTGCCAGAAGGAATAAGAATAGGTGTATTTATTATAATCAGTTTAAATAAAACTTTCTGAAAATTTGCATGTAATTGATTTTTTTTATTACGATAAAAGTAAAGGTAGCTCTAGATATCTTTAGCGCCCCTTCTCGAGTTTTTCTGTATCCGCCACTGGTTTCATTATATCTTCTTACTCATACATCAATTCAGTATGTTGCCTGATAAAGCATTTTAGCCGCATCTGATGTTTGCACGAGTATATTTTAAAGCAGTAGGTAAGGTAGTGTTGGTTTTACATGTCTAATGCTCAGACCAAATAAAAAGAAAAGACCCCGCGCCGCGAACAACAAAAGTGAAGCCACCTTTTTATCTATGTGTGTCGAAGGTTTTAAGGTTGTGTGTTCCAAGTAACCTAAATTCATAGTATAATAATTAAGAAACGATGCTATTTGAAGTACTTACAAGTGAAAAGTGATTCCGTAAGACTTTTTATGTGATTTGCTGCTGTTTTTACAAGTTTTCACTACACAGGAAGGCATAATTCTATTTTTAAGACTCGTAACGTACTAAGAGCGATGAGCATGGTTTTGATGTAGGTGCGTGAGCGTGTATGTTTACTTGCAGGAGCACGGTTTTGTGTGGCTTCACTTTTTTTGTTCGCGGCGCGGCGTCTTCTCTTTTTATTTGGTCTGAGGTCTAATGTGTTTTCCCCATTTAGATTCGTCCCGGGCAACGACGATCAACATTTCTGCAAGCCCAGTGCGGTCGCCGTGCTACCCACTGGGGACTTCTTTGTCGCTGATGGATACTGCAACCATCGGATACTGAAAATGGCTCCTGATGGCTCCATTATACTGCAGTGGGGACGATGTGAGTGTCTCTTTAGCTAATATTAATATGGGAAAGAGAGTTTGTACGGACTTAACTGTTCGCGCCATGGACACGCTAAACCTAGTTGCAGAGAAAGTAGCCAGGTTCAATGTTTCAACGAATGAATTTGCAAAGATGACGTTATTTATTTTATGTTACGGTAAATAATTTGATATATTTGACATTACTTTTTATTTTATTTTTTATGACTTTTACCATCTATGCTTGGCTTAGTTTGGGGCTAGATGGCGCTGTGTCAAATGTCCATAAATATTTAATAATAAATAAATAAATAAATAATAAATAATAAATAAATAAATAAATAAAAAATAATCCGTTCAGCCGTTTAGGCGTGAAAGAGTAACAAACATCCATATATCCATACTTACAAACTTTCGCGTTTATAATATTAAGTAGGATTAGTATAATTTTATAATTGTACGTGACATCACAGTCGTCGTGGCAAAAAAAGCAAAGCAAGCGCAATTTGGCTTTGCTTTTTGATCCGGGCCAATAAGATCTTATCAGGAAAATTTGTCCCTAGCTCACGGCGACTCCCCATTCGTCTTAAACGTGCCCCACGCGCTAACACTAGCGCCGGAGCGCGGGTTGGTTTGCGTGGCGGACCGCGAGCGCGGCCGGGTCGCGTGCTTCAGATCCGACAATGGGACGTTCGCCGGCAGTTTCAGCAGCTGGCTCATCGGAGGAAGACTGTTCAGTATGGCCTACTCATCTGTCAATGGTAAGTTTCCATCACTCACAAACAAGTAAATTTAAAAGTACAATAAACAAGACTGCATTGAATTGACTGTGTGGTGAGGATGGAATTTGACTCTTGAAATACAGTTCTACAGCAGAAATCCTCACCGCTCAACTTTGTTGTCAATGGAAAGGTCCCAGCGTGTATTTAAACGTTAATTTAGTTGAGTTTTAATTTAGTTCTACATTAATTTAGTTTTAGTCCTGGTTGCCTGCAAGAAATCTATTAGAAGAAATTTATCTGCGTACTTAAATGTTTGTCTTGTTTTGTACATGTACCCGCTATCTATACTCCACCTCTCTCTAGCTAAAGGTTTGCTGGAAGAAAACTCTTTGTAGGGTTAAGCTCGCCTTTGTACATGTTCTTACTTTATGTCTGTGTTTTCTGTGTTTTATATTATGTACAATAAAGAATAAAGAAATCGCACTAAGCGATAAGGCCACCCTTTGCCATCAATTGTTAGGTTGTTGTTCGCAATAAAGCTTTTAATTTCAATTAAGGTAGCATAGTAGGCACAACTGCCATATTAGAGTCTTTTTGCTACATAATGATGATGATTTTGTACAATTTTATGACACTCTCGTCATCCAGACGAATCCAACGTCACCTCATTTGTCAAAATCCGGGACTACAGCTTTAGTCAAAGGAATGCACGTACATATCGTCACTGGAAAGGCAAAATTACGTAAGCGCCAAAATGGCGCCAAATAGGCATATTGAGTTATTATCCTAAAATAGCAGTCCAAATACGAATATGAATTGCTGGACATAGAAAATGAAAAAAGAATGAAATCTTACGTTGACGTCATCAAAATTCGATAATTAGGTAGAAAGTTATGATTAAAAAAACGAAAAAAATGAACTTCAAACGGCTTTTTCTCGATTGGCGCTTACGTAAATTTGCCTTTCCAGTGACGATATATATACAGTTGTACCACAAACATTGTGCGCCTTGGCAAACTTCGTGCTTTGTATGAAAATAGGCTATGTTATTATTGTAACATGTCTATCATCATCGCGTTAGTTCGCATTTCAGAATTCAGAAGCTAGGCGTAAATTGCCGAGGCGCACACCCCAAACACATTACCATCCTTCTTTGCTGTTGAGTAAAAGTAAAAATTAAAACTAACTTTGTGGTATAAAAAATAAATAACAGAAAAAAATCCATGTAGAATAGGAAAACTCCTGGGGGGCTATTCTTTATAATACCTAACATGTAGTATAAATAACAGAAAAAAATCCATGTAGAATAGGAAAACTCCTGGGGGGCTATTCTTTATAATACCTAACATGTAGTATAAATAACAGAAAAAAATCCATGTAGAACAGGAAAACTCCTGGGGGGCTATTCTTTATAATACCTAACATGTAGTTGGCGTTTGTACGCATGAGCAAAATCGCGTCATTTCAGTATCTGTTTATTAAAGTGGAAATGGAACATCATAGTAGAAATAAACGTGCCGCAAGTAGATTATATCCACCTACATTAAAAACACATTTGTATCAACACCGTTATCTCTATAGACTTATTTGATATGTTGACGTCATTATTAGACAAAAACTAGTTAGACAAAAATATCCAAATGTTCTTTGTTCTAGGTAATTTTGCAGTTTTTGTCACTGGGGATATAGCTCAGTGGTAGAGCATTCGACTGCAGATCGAGAGGTCCCCGGTTCAAACCCGGGTGTCCCCTAGAGATTTTTTTGCTTATTTCATTTTTTCTTCTGATCTTTAGTTTATTTTTCTTCTTTGATTTATCAGTTTGCTAATTTCCTATGATAGCAATTTTATGAAATCTTTAAAATCTTTTGTAGGTATGATTTCAAGGTAACTTGGAAATTATAAAATTAGGAATGACATCGTGAATAAAATTATACTATTCTAGAGTTTGAAGTAATATATTGATTTTTAATTCATCATCATTTTCCTGCCCTTATCCCACTAGGTGGGGTCGGCACACCATGTTTCCCTCTTCCATTTTCTCCTATCACTCGTCATCTTTGCACTTACTCCTTTCACACGCATATCCTCTTTCACACAATCCATCCATCTTTTCCTTGGCCTTCCTCTAGCAGTATATCCATCCACATTCATATTCATATTGATTTTTAATTACTAATTAAAAATCCTACTTTAATTATGTACTACTTTAAGAAAACTGTATCGTGTCTACTGTTACTTTACTGGCTGCAACCATACTTATGTATACTAGGTAATGCACATACTTTCCCTAAATATAATTATTCTCTGTAATTCAATTCAATTTATTTATTTGTCAGAAAGTAGGTTACAGTAGGTATAAATTAGTCAATAAACAATGCTCCAGTACTAGACATGCAATTTTTTTGTCTTAATAATAGAATACTTAGTTAAATTAATATTACATTTCAAAATTAACACTGTAATAATATTTTTCTACAAGAAGTGCCTTAAGCTGATTTTTAAAGCTCAACAATTGATTTACTTTTATGTTTTCGGGTATCTTGTTGTAAATTTTAGGTAATGTAAATTGTAAGTGAACTTTGTTCTTTGAGAAATAAATATCTTTAACCACATGTACGCGTATGTTCTAGAATCTAGATTGTTATTGAAAATTCTCATTCTCTCACGGTCCGTCGTTGCAGGCGGTCGTCTTTACGTGGTGAATGGGCCGGGCGGGATGGTGCCTGTGCGAGGCTACGTCATAGACTTCACCTCGGGACGCCTCATCGCCACCTTCGGCACTGACAACGACCTCAGCAACCCTCACGATATCGTCACCTCTGCTGACGGCTCTAAGGTATGTGCAGTTGAAGTGGCTTCACTAAGATCGGCCATACATTACCTTATGGTTGTACCGGGTACCGTTCCTATACTAATTGTTTAACAATGTGTAGTCTTTTTGTTGAGTTCGTTTATTCATTTTTAATTACGGCCTCGGTGACGTGGCGGGCGATTGCTCGGTGGAGACGCAAGGCGCGGGTACGATTCCCGCTGCGGAAGAAATGTTGGCATGTTCTGTAAATATTTCTTCCGGGTCTGGGTGTTGTGGTACCATGGTACTCGTAGTTTCTGATACCCACGACACAGGGAATCCTAGTGTCAGTCAGGACTATTATGTATGTGACTGTTGGGTATTATTTATTTTTTATTTACAGTTGCCCGCGACCTCGTTCGCATTGAATATGATTTTCAGAATTTGAACTTAAAGAAAATCTATGGAGTGCAAAAGTGCGGTCTCTTATCCAAGTACCGCCATGTGCCTGAGTATCCAGACATTTTGAGAATCTGACTATTTGCTAAATAGATGTTTTGCTATACAGACCATTTGATAGTTAGACGTTTTGCTACATGGACATTTTGCTGATCAGGCTTACTGCTTATTAGACGTTTCGCGCCGTTGGACATTTAGCTACTTAGACCTGATCAGGAGGGCTAAAAACTCCGTCACAAGAGTTCACTAACTCATGCGAACTTACTTTCTACCTTCCAGGTGTATGTAGCAGAACTGGATCCCTACAAAGTTTACAAATTCGTGGATTCTTCTCTTCAGAACGCGACGCTTCCTCCTCAGACCGTGAAGAAGGCGGAGGCTAAGCTTGTCAATACGACCCACGCGAAGCCCACCGCCACCATCGGTGAGTAGGTGTGTTGTGAAAGCTTTACCTGGTTTAATGGTGTTGGTTTGAGGATCAGAGAATTCTGCCCTACTAATTGCACCTGCAGTAATCGTCATTTTTGGGTTTTATTAATTTTTTGCAGAAACGGTATTCCAATGGTATTCGTAATGTTTATTATATTTTTTACTATAAGTATATAACATGGACATGCTGCAGAGATATCTAAAAATATGATTTACCGCGTTTTTCTCGAAACCGCCATTTTGGTTTTGCAAGTGGGTACTGTATTTGCTATTACGAGGGCAGAATTACGTTTAATATAAATGCTAAAGCTAAGTGTTCGGCTCGTGTATATCCGTAACGGCTGAACGTATTTGGCTGCAACTTGGAATATATAGGACCTGGAATAGAATAAAAAAAAATACGACACACGCAAGTAGGTTCACAAAATTGCATACAAAGATACAATATAATGAAAAAGTAACGTAAAAACCAGTCAAGTGAGACTTGAATTCGCACACGAAGGGTTCCGTACGAACGAAGGGTGTATGGGGCCCCCTTTTATTTTATGTTTATTTGTGTTTATAGCTGCAATGGAAATGCACACTTGTGAAAATTTCAACTCTACGTATTACGGTTTGATTAGATACGGCCGCTGACAGACGGACGGACAGCGGAGGCTTAGTAATAGGGTCCCGTTGGCACCTTTCGGGTACGGAACCCTAAAAAGGTCACCACACAGCACAAGATGGATGTGGTGAACGACTGTGACAGGTGATTCAGCCCATCCGCCCATATATATGGCCCATCATGTTGGATACTATCCTTTAGTCGACTTTTACGACATGCAGAGAAGAAGCTAGACGCACTTTATGCTTTTTCTCCAGAAGATGTTTTATATCGATATTTTTCTTATTTACGACATCCCTATAAGTAAAGTTTGTATGTTTGTAGAAGTGACGTCGACACTAGTGAGCGGGACGCGCGGCTGGTGGTGGGGCGCGCTGGGGGGGGCGGGGGGCGCGGCGCTGTTGGCATTGGCGGCGGCCGCGCTCTGCCGCGCCAGCCACAGAGGTAAGGACGAACTCGAGCCGCTCTTCACCTAGCACTGCCTACTTTATCATTAAAACCCATGATGGCGGAGAGCCCTCCGTCTACTATCCCGTTCAAATGAATCCTTACTGTGATGTTAGCTGCGTACTGACTGACCTCGCGAGGCTGCCGCGCGAGGCACGTCTGAGCGAGCACTCGGCAACCTCATTCGATTTCATTTATTTGTCAGAATGTAGGTATACAATTGATTAGACAATAATAAACAAGGCTCCGGTAAACTCATACCTTAGATAGGCATTTAAATATTTTGTTTTAATATTAGAATTGTAAAATAAATATTATATGTCCTTACTGCACATTGAATTAAAAATAGTCAAACAATTGATCTACAATAGTTACTTAGGTCACTGCCTCGCAAGGCAGTCACTACGCAGCTAATAAAATATACTTTGGCCTAGCTACAGCACCGGCACTAAAAATCAAAGCAAATTTCTAACCCCGATTTATAATCGGCGCAAAAAGCAAAGCAAAGCTCTTACAAAGTTTTCTCGACAGATTTTTCGTTTTTATTTTAATGTCGGACGACGGTGACGGTTATGAAACGGGATAGCAGGCGGAAGCCTTTACGGCGACTCTAACCCCCGAATACTCAAACGCATCTCAAAGTTGAGCACGTCTCAAATGACGATTTTTTTTTTTGACAGATTTTCATCAGAAACTGTCAAAAAACCGTGAGTTGAGACGTGCTCAGTTGAGCACGTCTCAACTCACGGTTTTTCTCACTCACGGTCTCAACTCAGAGTTCTGAGTCGCGTTTGAGTATTCGGGGGTAAGATGAGTACTTCAGCTAAACTGGAGAATACGATTTTAGCCAACAAACCGTCGCGTATTTTTCATTATTACGATGAAACCATTTTAGTTTTACGTAAATAAACATCACAACATTCGTTTTTACACCTTAATTTAACTATTAGTACTACTTAAAAGTTCCATAATCATGTACTTAATAAAAAAGTAAGGAAGTTTTAGGTTAAATAGGTACTGACGGTTTGTTTACATACATTGTATCTCCAGTTTTGAAGTATAGTGTACTACATTCCATTATTCAAATAGGCGTTACAGTATGTTCAAATAAGTTGGGTTTATATAAAACGGGTGTTTCAACGCCTGAAATACCTTGTTATTTTCCTAATGTTTAATATGTCCAAACATTTTCCCTTACTTTTTTGGATTCATTGTATTTGGCGCGACCCTGGAAATCTTTATAAAACTGTGACACCATTTAAAAAGTATAAAATTTATTATATTTTGCTCTCGACTATAACGTAGTACTATATAGATATCGAAGCTAACTTAATTTTTTCTATGCATTGTCTTAAAATGCAAAAAAAAGAGTTAATAGAAAACAGGGTGAAACCCTTAGTAAGACAAAAATCTTGACAAACATTCAAAGTAACTTTGTTGACACAGACAAACTTATTTTTAACCGACTTGAGATTTTCAATTTAGTTATATTTTTATGTTTTTACCTGAAAACTTCGCCATATATGTATGAACCAATTTGTTTTTTTTTTGTTTAGGATATACTTCCCGGTTGGTCTCATTTAAATTTTTAGAAAAAATACCACTCATAGGGTAAAAAAGATGGGGGTGAAATTTTTTATGGGCCTGAATTTTATCATTGAAGTTGGTTTTTCTTTTTAGTTTTTAAAACGTAATGTTATAGTTAAACTTGTTGAAATGGAATTAAGCCATGACGGAGGCCTTTAGGCGGCCTAAAAACTCCGTCACAAGAGTTGGTCACTAGCTCATACAAACTTACTTACCTAAACAGGACATCTAAATGTAACATTGTTAAAAATATCTGTTGAAAGAGATGTTGATCTGTTTTGGATCTGATAAATGAATTTGAAGATCTTTATCAATGTTAAGAATATAAATTACTTTTATACCTGACTATTTTTTACTATGTAGATTTACTTATTTTGATGAGATCTGATGCAATATCGATACTTAAAATAGTTTTGAATTTGCGGAAATTATGATGATCTCATTTTCCAACGTAGCATGTATTTTATTTAACACGAGAATTTAATTCCTTTATCTTTTGTAATAGGCGTTAGTTCGCCAACACGCTGGAAAAAGTTTGGACGTGGATTCGCTCACCAAATAGTTATATAGACTATTGTTTTAGATATTTGTTTATTCTTATTTAAATAACAAAATAATACGCAATAGTAAAATCCTTTGTGCGTAGCATTATCCTAGTTCAAACTTTTTCCTGCTAAACCTATTTTATTTATGTCATATTAGCTCACAACACATACATCCATACTTAATATTAGAAATGCAAAATTAACTGTCTGTCTGTCTGTTATCTTTTCACGCCTAACCTCTGAACAGATTTTGGTGAAATTTGGCAAGGAGATAGATTCCATCCCGGGGACATAAGCTACTTTTTTTTGTAAAAATAATCCTGAAGGGGGTGAAAGTTTGTATGGGAAACCCATCATTACACAGGGGTTAAGCAATGTTGTGCACGTCCAAAACTTGGATGGGTGACCGCCTGAGGATGCGGCGTGATGTTGATTTGAATCTATAAGTCATTATTATTTTATACTATCCCCATATATTTATAATAACACGCAGACAACGTCGCGGGTTATATATAAGCTAGCAAGTTATAGGTATAACTTACTGTTTTCTCATAAATTCTGTTGATTCTTGTTTATTTCATAATAAAATAGATTTATTGCCAATACAACTGTATTTATTTTTATTTGCGCTTTATTGTGATTGTAACTGTGACGTTAAATACCTAAATATGCAATTATAGTAATTGAAAACAGCTTTGTATTTTTATTTTTGCACCTTCCACGCTCTTGCACATTTTTATCTTAGTTTTAGAAGGAAATGCTTGAACGTTCCTATTTAGCACTATCATTCAGTAAGTAATACATACTTAAAATTTTATTAATTCTAGCATTTCTAGTTTTCCATCTAAGTTATATTGTATAAGCTTGATTTAGACAAAACTACCGATATCGATTAGTTCTTGTTTGCCCGACTTCTCTGCGGCCCATGCAGACATGAGAAAACATGAAATAAACATGGCGGGTAGAGAATGTGCCCTCCTTTTGTACATTGTTTTGTGCAATAAAAAAATATATACCACAACCTCTGCGGCCCAAATCTATGCTTGCTACGCGCACGGATCTGTCAATTGTTCCCGCCCAAGGTCGTGAGTCAAATCGCTGCTTTAAAACCATCTAAGCCACGAGTCAAATTAAGCGATATCAGTCGATAAAGTGCTTTAGAATCATCTAAGCCCATCTCGTTCCTGAATTTGAGAACACGCTGAGAACTGACGGCCGTTGGGGCAGAAAGGTTCTTGAATGGAAACCACGCAGCGTAGGACGGCCCCCCACTAGATGGAAAGACGACCTAGTAGGGTTGCTGGGAGCCGTTGGATGCAGGTCGCTCTGGAAGTCTATGGGAGGGGCCTATGTTCAGTGGACGTCATATGGCTGAGTTGATGATGAATCTCGTTCCAATAGGTCGTAAAAACATGACGCGCCGCCGCTGGGAGTACGGCCAAGGGGAGTTCAAACTGCGGCGGTTACTGGAGCGGAGAAGATTCACGCGGGTCCACTCCGACGACTCTGATGAGGAGCCGTCTCCAATGCTGCGGCAGCCTCCCGCCACCGCCTGAGACCTCTACATCTAGGGCCGTCTGTAGATTGCTTGTCTGGGGATCTCTTGCGCCTGTTAGTTTTTGGATGATTTTTCTCGTACTTTGTTGTCACTGTTTTTTGGTTGACTAGGTGTGGTAGCCCTGAGGGCCTGGTGGTAGAGACAGTGCCTTTGCTCAAACGTGAATTAACAATCATTAATTTACTGCCTAATTTCGATGGAAATTTAATAAGCGAATCAATAATTGAGTGTTCTCCAAATAAGTTATTTTTGTTCATTCGGCATTTGTTTGAGCAGTTAAGACTGAAAATCGATAAGATCTATTGATTTATGTAGGTATATTTTAACTCTACTCCAGATAGCTAACAGGCGCAAGAGAGGTTGCAGTATAACAAAGCAGATCTTATATTGCTCCCTGTGATGAGGATTCCTAACTCCTGAATCATGTAATTTATAGATGGTCCCCGGCCTTCCACTGTGATCGGTTTGCTTGAAAATCCACCTTTATTTGACTTTTCAAAAAGCAAACAGAAAAAATTGGATGTTGGTACAGTCAGCGTCAAATTGATATGAGCGTCTGCAGTAGTCAAAATGATCTTAGCAATTTAAATTTGAGCACCCTGACTGCTCATATAAATATGAAACAATAAGTAATAAGATATTTTGAACACCTTCGGTGCTTATAACAATAATGATGATTCGAATTGCGTATATCTAATTGCTTTTATGTTTTTCAGATCATTTTGAATACTCTAGACGCTCATATCAATTTGACGCTGACTGTACTATTAGGTATCAAGACAATCTGTTCAGAAAATCATTCACACCGCTCACAGTGGAAAGCCTTAGCTCTTCCGATGACCAAACTACGCCAAGGAACGAGGCCCGACAGAGCTACAAACGAAACTAGTCAGTATATCCAAGGTATTTAGGTAGGAAATGTATTTATCATAGTAATAAGTGAATTTGTGGCAAGTGTTGAGGACATTCCAAATGATCCGAAGTTTAAGCTTCCAAAGGAAATTGAGAATTCAATAGAAAATATTAATATTTTCCCGGTACTATCCGAAATTAATAATAGATACACATTAGTAGACAGTGGAACTGAGTGAGAGAGAGAGAATTATAGATCAGTAGTTTAATCTGTAACGGTTTAGCTCCTTCCATTAAATTCTAAGTAGGTTTTTTGATCTCCATATTCTAATTGTTACTCTGAACTAGGCCTAATACACATGAACACCAACCAATAATTCCTATGAATAGATAGACAAATGTATAAACAAAATATTTTATTAAATTATTTTAACTTACTAGGTAGATAGTCCATATTTATGAATGAAGCACGCAAAAGAGAGCACAGTTAAATTCGACAACACACTGAAAAATATACATCTATAGGAATTACTAAACATGTGTGAATACAAGAATGAATGGTATTATGAAACCGTCACTGCTGTTCTTTCCGCTGTTAATTTCTAACTTTTAATTTTTTTGATAAAGTAAACATCTTTATTAGAAGAAAGAAACTTACAACTAATACAAATATAATTTACAAAATACAAAAGAAACAGTCGGGCTATCTAAAGGCCTTAGCAAACGGTCTAATTTGATTTAGTAAACTAAAAATTTGTACAAGAGCATTTTATTTGAAACACGTCGACGTTAAGTTCCCGCGGCTACATTATCATGCTTAAGGGAACTTGTCAGGTGCCACAGAATTTGTAAAGGTGATTTGATTTGTCACAGAATAGTCAAGGATGTAAAACGCGAACTTCCCAGTATCGCGACAGTGTAAATTAAACTTTTATTTCCTAACATTTTTGAGATGGTTAGACCACGGCATCTGTACATACAGTAAGGTCGATGGGTTCAAGTCCCATTTTTGGAAGAATTTTTGAGAATAATGTAGCATATCCCTAAGTGTGGATAACACTTTAAAATATAATACACAGGTATTTTAAAATGGAACTTTGTTGGCATATAGCTCTGCTCCTGAAGTGTGCTTTGTTGTTTTCTAGTCACCTCCTAGCGATAATGATGTGGTTTCGTGGTGATAACTTCGGATCGAACACCGGACGGATCTCGCAAGACATTCCTGTAAGAAATACAATGAGAGCTTTACTTGTAATAACTCAAGTACATGAATTTTCAAGTTGTGTGTATTTCTTGCGTGTTTTGGTTGAAATACAAATATTTGCTAAAAGGATTTTATAAACACATATCCATCTTGTGACTTTGCAAGTTATGCTGCAAGATTTATTATAATTACTTGTGGCTCTGCCCATCCTATTGGGTAGGTTAGCCTGTATCTAGTACTCCCAATGGTCTGTCTCTGAATAACGCACTTGCAGCTCCTCTGATATTGCAGAATGCCCACAGAACACTACTACTCCTAGCGGAGAGAATGCCCCTCTTCCATAATCACAAATATTTATTTACCTACCTGCTCTGAAATTTAGATAGCTTATAATATTTTTGGATTTTTCCTACCACTATTATCGACAGTAAGAAGTACATCTGCCCTGCACTAAAGCTAGCTTACAACAGTTTATTATATGTGTATGGTAAAAAAGACATATTATTAGGTACCAATTTATGCTATGAAATCCTGGATAGAAATTATATTTTTGATCTTTATTTTTAGTACTTAATTGAGGTTTATTTATAAGGCAAGCATGATAAGTACTTTAATTAATGAATAGTGATGTCACAGTATTTTTGTATTTATTTTAGAGTGCCAAAGTACCTACTTAAAATATAAAATTATGAATATTTTTATGTCCTTCATTAAATTATTATCGCTTAAGTTCTAATGAATCAAGTCAATGTTTTAGGATTAAATTTATTATAAATAGTATCTCATATCTCTACAAATTGTGTGATGAATTGATTAAATGTTGAAAATGATTATCATAACTAATTTTTTTCATTATAGCGTAGTTTCATATAGATCAGAATTATTATTTTTGTTTTAACCTACTATTTATTTCGGCATATAAGAACACAATTTTAGATTTGATTGAAACTTGGAATACACATAGTTAATTATGAACTGGAAGAACATAAAGGGTATTTATTATCAGAGTAATACTATCACTTAAGCGAAGCCGGGGCGGAAGCTAGTCGTAAAAAGCCGCTACTGACTGACCGAGCACGCTCGCGAGGCGGATGTTCGCTTGGTCCGAGGAAAACGCACAAACTGATATCAGTATGCATCTAATAACTTGCCTCATTCAAGCACTAAGTACCAGCGCATCCAGCAGTATGACAGTTTCAACAAGCGATGCCAACGCCAACCGGAGTGTGTACACGGTGACGACTTTATACTATTGCTAGACAAACCTCCGAATACTCAAACGCATCTCAAAGTTGAGCACGTCTCAAGTGACGAGTTTTTGACAGATTTTCATCAAAAACTGTCCAAAAACCGTGACTTGAGACGCGCTCATCTTTGAGTCGCGTTTGAGTATTCGGAGGAAAAATTCGTCACTTGAGACGTGCTCAACTCTGAGATGCGTTTCAGTATTCGGGGGTAAAGCTACGCTGCGGCAAGTTTTAACATCGTAAATAACCAGCTTACCTTCTAATTCTAATTGTTATTAGGGGAACAAAGATCTGCACTGACGTCCCGCGGTGGGGTGTATTGTGCATTATCCCCCCTGCTAAACCTCCCCCAGCCAGCCCAACCCCTTGAAGTACCGGAGAAGGACTTTGAGATGTTGGCAGCAGTGTTCCAGTATCCTCGATGGTGTTGTTGAGGCCGTTGTTGGTGCCGACGAGGTTGATGATGATGGTGCCTGACATTGCTCGATGACCGTCCGCAGTCCCGAGCTTTGTCTTATTTCGTTTGTTGCGGAACAGTGGCTTACCTTGTTCAAGCACAAACAAAACACGATCCAACAATATGACAGTTTCGACAAGTGGGGCTAGTGCAAGCCTTAGTGTGTACACGGTCACCACTCTATGCCATTGGTTGAGTAAGGCTTCGCCGCGGGCCCAAGCGTCCGGGGCGGGAGGGAGGGGAATGTTTAGCTTCTGAGCAGCCACAGTGCAATACCTGTAAAAAAAAGGCCGTTACCATCTATATGATTTATATAGCGTCAGGACGCAACTTTTGAATACACTGGATGCCCAGGACAATTTTAGTTGGGATGACTAATAATATATCTTCCATCTTCCTGCTCTTATCCCACTCTATGTAGGGTCGGCACAGCATGATCCTTGGATCACGCTGTAAGAGTTTTAGCTAAGGTGTTTTATGACCGGCCACCTGCCTGACGTCAACCCTTCTTGGGAATACTTGCATATTGTATCTCATCATGTTGGAGAGGATACTATCGCTTAGTCGACTTTTACGATATGACTAAAAATATGTCTGTACAATAATATATAGAAAAAGTAGTATGGTGTTATTTCAATGAGTATTTCAAGTTTCAACAAGATCAGAAACAATAGCACATTCTAGCACATTATTGCCCAGGCCGGAAATAAAGCAATTTACGGCAGAGTAAAATATTGCTCAGCCGAAGAACGAAGACGAGTCCTTACTAAGTGATTTTAAAAGGACGAGGCGATATACGATTCTTTTTTAACTAAATAAGGCCCTTAATTGCTATTTCGACCTAGGCTTGTATAGTATTTTCTCTAATTCACAATAGTAGTAGGTTCTTGGATTTAGTTACCGTTCAAAAGTCATTGTGTCAGAATGCTTAATACTCCTAATTTTTGAGTGATGCAGCATGGGATTGTAGTCAACCAACATCTTTTCTAGTGCAGCTCGGTATGCATGGACCTGAAATCAGTAAGTACTTGACGATCCTGGTTGCATGCTGTGCGATAGCCCAGTTCAGACGAAAGAGATAAATCATAAATCATAAAAAGAGATGCTGGTTCGATTGCCACCACAGAAGAAATGTTTACATATTCTGCAAATATTCCTTTCAAGCCTTGATGTTGTGGTACCATAGTTACTGTATGTGACTGTAGGGTTTTATTTTTTTATAATTTTGTCCTTAAGGTTTTTTGGACTTCTCACCTTCAAGTCTCCATAATTCCCTTCCAAAAGCCTTTCATTGTAAATTTCTATAGCATGGCAGGCTATCTCCCGACTGCAATAAGATAAGTGACTGATCTCTCCCATTCTCTTTACATAATCACTCATTGGGTATCCATTTTCACCTTCACCACAAGTCAACTTCATGAAGCAACAACCAACTACACAAATGAACTTTACTTTATTGTTGTTCACAAAGTGTTTCAGTAATAAGGGCCCCAGGTCTCCACAAGGGTGTAGTCCGATCAGACCGTAAGATTCCATTGTATCTGGCAAGGATATGTCTAGAAGTTGTCGATCAGTCTGTAAGGTCGTATTAATATGGATAGGCCGTTTTAAGTTGGACATAGCTTTTTGTGAGAGGTATTTATTGGCTGTGTATTCTAATTCTTTGTCGAGTTTTCTGGAAAGAAAATAAATTATAAATAGGATTCAGCATAGAGATCAAGTATATGTAAGGCTCTTAATACATACCAAGACTACAGACCTAGCCTCTTCGGTAAGCTGCCATTGGCACTCTATTCCCGCTGTGTAGAGCTCATATTTGTATGCCAACACCCTTATTAAGTGCCCCAGGCCTGAGCCAAAGTCAATCACAGCATCACAACCATTTTTCTTTGCAACATCATCAACTACTCTTGCCATCAGCGAAATTTCATGGCGCTTTTTCAATTTAACATGTTTCAGGAACAAATTCTTTAAATTTGGATGACTACGGCATCTGTCTGTCGTAGTATCGAAAGTCTCAGGCTCATGGTTGAAATCACTTTCCCTAGGAATGCTGAGTGATTTAACTGAACTTATGAGGGCAAGAAACGACAGAGGGTACACTTGGTGTGTTGGTTTTCCGCTCAACACCTGACCGAGCTGTTGGGGATCTGTATTTTCAAAACTTTCTCTCCAGCAGAGGGGAAGCTTATTCCAGTGATCGTCTACAAAGAAATCCTGAGAAAAGGATAATTTTTGTTCATGGCGATATTGCAATTATAGTTTAATTTAAGCATAAGTGGAATTCTCAACTTACCAAGACGAATAAATCAAGCAACCAGTCGTACGTTTTTATTATTTTTAGGGACATATTAATACAGGATTTTATAGTGTCTTTATGTGCGGACATAGTATCTGACTTTTCCGTTTATTGTATGTATAAATCTATATATTATGAAGATTGCAATGCCTTTTATCCAAGACCGTCTCACAAACTTGCAATGTAAAGTTCAATCGAATCGAAACAAAAACAACAACATAACCTAAAAACCTTGATGACGGTTTGACGGTGGACACGACAGTCCATGGCTGTCAAATTAATCAATAGTACCTACCTATATTTTTGCGTTCTGTCATTATCTTTGTGATGTATTTGTCAAAATCACTTTTTTTTTCAAACAAAACCAAAACCTCAAAACTAGTCAACTAAGGACACGGTTCTTTATTCAGTCAGTAGCAGTCAACAATTTCAACTTCAACTTCGATAACATCTCTTTCTTTCTATTCTAGTCTGTGACTTCAAGTCAACAAAAAACATGAACAAACCCAGCATGAAGGGAAAATGCGAATGCGCTAGTTTTTAATTTAATAATAACGAAAAATTGATAGTTTGCTCTAAAAAGTTATTCATAAATACAGTTATGCAAATATGTTTTTGAAAAGTGAAATATTTAGAGCTATTTCATTCAGAAATCCGGTGAAATTACCACTTTCCTACTGGATCCTGGTGTGTTTAAGATTTTTGCTTACGATTTTGCCGCAGCAGGGCTACATACACCCCGACGAGTTCTTTCAAAACGTTGAGGTCATCGCAGGTAATTACCACATGTCGATGTTATTCAACACTCGTTCTCGCCTAAAACCGGTTATAAACATATTTGAATTTTCAGGTGATATACTCAATGTTGATGTTGCGAGAACATGGGAATTTCACCCGAAATTCCCGATCAGGAATATATTTGTACCAAAAATGGTACTCGGACCACCTCTGCATTTCATCCACTTAGCAAACCCATTCACAAAGTTTTACCTGAACGTTGATTTGAGAACCCCATACTACTTGTTAGTTATTCCCAGAGTTTTTATATGTATATTGTCACTAATCAATGACTATTGTTTGTACAAAATTTGTGTCTTGTACGGGCAGAACTTCAGGAACCGTCTAACAATATTTGCGAGTTCCTATGTAGTTCTAGTATATTGCTGCAGAAGCTTCTCAAATGCATTTGAAATGATATTCTTGTCAGTCCTACTTCTCTTAGTTGCAGAGTGCATGCTGAAATCAGATAAAATGATTTACCATGAAGAGTTTCTGAAAGATAAGTATGAAAAGGCCACTACGCCTGTTGAGAAAGTAAAACTTTTCAAGTTGAAAACTCACCTACCCGCTCATTCCCTGAACCATGTTATGGTAATTTCTGCAATAGTTGTTGTAGGAATATTTAACCGTCCGACATTTGTAGGGTTTGCCTTCCCACCAGTGTTTTTCTGGCTTCATCGAGGGTTGGGTACTAAAGTAGTAGGGTTCAAAGACTTTCATTACCGAATACTGATGCTTATTCTCTGTGGAATTCCCCCAGCATTATTGCTTATCCTAATAGATTCAAGTTACTATGGATATCTGACAATGTTAGAGGTTGAGACTTTGGCAGTGAGTTTGGACAACTGGGTGGTGACTCCGTTAAACTTCTTGAGGTATAACTTGGACCGACAAAACCTCAGTCAGCATGGCTTGCATCCTTGGTGGCTACATCTTGTTGTGAATGTACCCCTGCTGTTCAATGTTTTGGGAATATTGGGAATTGCTACATTGGTTTTGAATATGTACAGGTAATTTATTTTTCAATAATTTTATTTTGCTTGCCACACTTACCATCCAATATTTTTTTTTATTAAAGAACAGTATTATCCACCATTAGTCACCTGACATATCTTGCCAATTGCCTGCTTACTGCATGTATTCATTCATATCCAATTTAGATCCACAATTGTGTCATTCTTCCTTGCTGGGTCATGTAATAGATTTTACATTTCAGATTCACCCGCGGCAAATACAGCCAGCTCCCCAGGATCCAGAGCATCACAGGGCTTATGTTGTTCTCACATGTAATCCCCATCACGGTGCTGTCACTCTTTCCTCACCAAGAGGCGAGATTCATTATCCCTGTCCTACTCCCCCTAGTCTACCTCTATGGTAACTGCCTACATCAGAACGAAGGCGACAAATTGAACATGAGGAAGTTCAAAAAGGTACTACGCTACTTGTGGTATGCTATAAATGTTGTTCTGACGATCTTCTTTGGCTTCGTCCACCAAGGAGGTATCTATCCATTTGCGAACAGTCTCCATCGCGAAATAAAAAGTATATACGGAGTACAAACCCATGTGATCACAACTCACAGTTATAGTATTCCGACGTTCCTTCTCCAGTTAGAAAGTACGTCCCAACTGTGGAAGGATAGGAAAACAGGACGCAAGTACAAGCTCGCTCCGTCGACATTCCTTCACAAGTACGGCTCCCTCCCAATGGCAGATTTATTTAACAAAGTAGACAACGAATTGTCTAACGCTGAACAATTATTATACAATAATAAAAAGAAGTATAGGTTCTACATAGCGTCCCCCTGTTCTTTAGAAGATAAAATCCGCGTTGCAGCTAGCAAATATAACTACTTTGATCTGATCGAAGAGTACTCTTATTATCCGCATTTCTGTACTGAAGCCTTCCCCAAGTTCCCGAGTAATCGCGACCAATCATGCGTAGACAATGCTTTACGCAAAAACGAATCTCTAATTATAGATCTGAATATGTTACAAAGAATCTCATGTTTTTTTAAACGGTTTTGTCTCAGGGTTTATACAGTAAAAGTTAGATGAATTGATTCAGATTCTACATATTTTTAAGTGTGCAATCAAAAGCAATGAAATGATATTTTAATTAATTGATATAGGCGATATTGTAAAGAATGGTTTAAGTAACTAAGGCACACGCTATTGGCAAAACAAAGTACTCTGTGCAGTTGGTAACACAACCATAATTAATAAAAAAACATACATAGAATGCGTTCAGCTGCTTCTCTCCCCGAGCATGTCGTAAATGTCGACTAAGGTATAGTATCCTCTCCAACATGATGGACCATCTATATGGGCGATGGGCTGATCACCAGTCACCATGGTTCACCATAATCCATCTTGGGACTTAGAATCAGGAGTGGCTGCAAGTTTTCTCATAACTACTTGTGGCTCTGCCCACCCCATTAGGCATACAGGCGTGATAATATACATCCATACATACATTTTGTATGCTATCTTTTATATCCAAAAATACTCTAGTCAGTATGTAGCTACACATTATTTTATATATAGTTTAGATCTGATGCAAATTCTAGTTATTGCTGTTTTTAGGTCCACCACATTTCAATAGTTTTGAATTTTATTTTATAACTAGAAGAGGAAGAAAAAACAAAGGGTGATATTAACATGATATTAATTTATTAGAATCAATTATACAATGAGCTTTATTTTGGCACAAGAATAAAAAAATACTGTTAGGCAGCTGTTACATTTTGATAATCCGTGATTACAAGGAATCTCTATTTAATTATAAAATTAGGCTTTGCTACCTACTATTGTTATAGCAATAAGGCAAGTAAGAGAATCTGTAAATAAACACAACATAAAAGAAAATATGTTTGAGCAATTTTGTATTGATCTGGAAATCATTTTCATGTACATATATATATATACAAATAAACTACATATACATTTTGTGCAGTTTTAATTATTCAACATAATCATTATTAAATATTCATCTAGTAGTGTAATATTCTGAAGCACCCATAGTGCTTCTATAAAAATATAATAATGTGACAGTGATAAATAAATATTTATTTACATTTCAAATATTATTTCTACAATATAAAACCTATTAGTAAAAATATTACTATGTAATTAATGGCAAACAAATTGTACTATTAGTATTTACCTAAGGTAAACAAATGCGAGAATTTCACCAGATTTGATTGCATTGTGTACTGGGCAAATAAAAGAAGCTCCAAATATACTGTGGCCAACTCTTATGACGGGAGTTTTTAGGCCGCCTAAAGGCTTCCGTCATGGCTTAACGACTTAAAGAAGACCGGGAACGACAATTTAACGTGCCCTTCGAAGCACGGAAGCGCTAAGCCCCCTTATCCTCGATGACCAAACGAAACTTGACAGCTCGTAACTTATTTGTGACGCGCCGCATCGTATTTTTGCAATACAAAATTGCCATAGAATACGATAACACGGTGATTCCACAAACGTGCCCGCGTTACGGTTTGTTTGGTCATACAGAATAAGGGGCCAGCTCGTAATGCCACCTGCGGTCAGGCATCCAAATCGTGATCGCGCACAACGTTGCTTAACTTCAACGATCAATCAAGAATGCTACGCCACGAGCGCTTCACTTAAAATAGTAATATCAGTTATTATTATTGTATCTTTAATTTGGTTTTATTTAAATATTAATTTAGTTCACTTCTTTAGTCTTGTGTTAGAGTCAGTTTGTGTTTATTGGTTAGATCGTTAAATACAAGTCGTGGCTACGCCTATTTATTTTCGTATTTCTATTTGTCTACAAAGATGCGCGGATATGATCAGACGCGGTCCGAAGGGGGGAGAGGGGGGGGTTCAGAGGACATGACCTCCCAGAATCGTACACGTCAAATTGAAAAATCTTCTAAAATTTACAAAATATAAAAAAAAAACAATTTTCTGCCTCTAGCTGCGATGCCAATAAAAATAGAAGACTTCCATTTGTTTTATGTGTGCAATAAAATTGTGTATTGTACAATAAAATCTGATTTACTCAACATATTCTATTATTAGTGACCCCCCCCCCCCAAATTTCAGGCTGCGACCACGCCTGGATATGATTCACGCCATCAGCACTATGCCTTATGTGGCTTCTATGGAACATGACAACATCGAACAAAATGACACATTTTCTTCCCTATTTTTTCCATAGAACTACATACATACTAGCTTTTCACAAAAGAATCTTAAAAATTGAAAATATGGATATTCGTAAAAAGAATGATAAGATTCTTAGATGTAGAGGTCTTATTTACCTTGTCCTATAGAACAATTTGAGAAATAAAAGTATCACATGTTCCATAGTAATATCTTATTCTGTCCGATGAGGTCATGTTCCACAGAACATATAAGAACTACCCGAAATGTCTAACGTACCTATACTATCCGTATAACATCAGAGGCATAGCACCACGGCATGTCTTCATTGAACTTGGCTCTGTGGGCGTTGTTCTTCGCGTCGTAGAGCAATGCGTTGTCGACGTACGCGTCGCACTCGCTGCACCAGACTGAGAGGTCTAAGAGGGACAGGGACAGAGTGTGAGAGGTCTCCGAGTAATGTGCCTGCATGTGGCCGTTAATGCCGCGTGCGCATGCCGTCTGAAAAAAAAGTAAGAAAACCTGTTTATTTGATTGAAGAAAACAATAAATTAAAACTAAAAACCGGTGGGTATTCACCGATGTGATAGGGTGTTTTTCTGACTACCACTTAGATCTTGATGGTACATAAAACTTCGTGATTTCGGGCGTAAGTTTTTTGCCTCCCAATAATTCAATATTATTTATCAAAAAAATAGTGAAATAGTCTAGTACAAGATGATGACTAACTTTCTTTGGTATCGTAAACACATTTAAATATTTAGTAGATTTTCTTTTAAAAACTAGACATTCAAACAGATGATCACCAAACTGTATACTCACAATAAAGCAGTGCAGACACACCCAATTCTCAACTGTCTCATCGCAGTTGATGCATTTCACGCCTTGTGAAAACGTCACATCACTAGGTATTGCGAACAAAGACTCCAAATGCGGACACCACGGCAGTGGTATCACTGCAAACATCTCTCCATCAACTATAGCCTGCATGTTCTCAGCCAGGTAATCAACTAGTGTCTCCTTTTCAGAACCTCCTTGGTTAGATGAAGATGCGCCTTTTTTCGAAGTTCCTGTTTCATTTAAATTTGGAAGTTCAGTGGAAACTTTTTTCGAAGTACCAGTTTCAGCATTTGAATTTGGAAGTTCTTTCGATGTGCTCGTTTCAGCGTTTGATTTTTGAAGTTCAGTGCAAACTTTTGTCGAAGCGCCAGTTTCAGCATTTGGATTTGGAAGTTCTTTCGATGTGCTCGTTTCGGCGCCGGCGTTTGAATTTGGAAGTTCAGTGCAAACTTTTTTCGAGCTGCCCTCTTTAGATTTCGATCGCTTCGGGCTATCGTCTTCATCATCAGTACCGCAATGTATGCCGTCGGAGCATTTCTTACCCAAGCTCAGATTCGCCATATTGAGTTCCAAAGACGAGTCCAACCCACTAACCACACTGGTTACACTGGTTACACTTTTGTTCGTATCATCTAGAGATTTATCCATTTCGCAAACGTCATCCATCAGTCCCCTCGAAGGTAAAGGAGGTTCTAGAACATCTTTAGAGGGTAAGGCGAGTTGAAACTTCAATGATTTCCAGTACTTTTTCTGTGTTTTGATGACGTCATTGATTGATTCGACGGCCGACCAATGGCAGGCGAGTTTGGGTTCGTGGTGGTACGTGATTGGGTCGCCTAGCAAGGCTTTGGTGCACATGGTCATTGCGTAAGATATGCTGGTGATGTTGTAGCCTCCTTCGAGGCAGAGGATAACGCGGCCGGCGGCGAGGCCGCGTAGGTATTGCGTCATCCGACCAAAGCATTCCGGTGTTACTTTGCAACCTGTAACAGTTATTTTATTTATTTATTGCAGTCACCAACATTGTATACACAAATTCATTAAAAAACATTCAAAACTTAAATCTAAACATTCCAATTTGGACAATGAACAATGATTAAAGGAGACAAACAGCGTGAATCAAAATAGGTAATTTTAAATCAATACATTAAACTGATAGCATACCGACAATAATTTAACGTGCCCTTCGAATCACGGAAGCGCTCAGCTCGTAATGCCACTTGCGGTCACCCATCCAAATTGTGACCGCGCACAACGTTGCTTAACTTCAACGATCAATCAAGAACGTCGAGCAAGTTACGCCACGAGCGCATTATGATAAAAGATATATAGACAACTAGCTGCCGCCCGCGGCTTTGCTCGCGTGGTATCCGGATAAAAAATAGCCTATAATGTTAATCCAGTACATGTACTATGTATATTCCAAGTTTCATTCAAATCCGTTCAGCCGTTTAGGCGTGATTGAGGCACAAACATCCAAACTCACAAACTTTCGCATTTATAATATAAGTAAGATATCTACCTCCAAGCGGGTCTCCTACGCATGCGTCGAATCCAGCGGAAACGATCACCAGTTCCGGGTTGTACTCGTACGCTATCGGCAACACTACTTGCGTGAACGCCGCCAGGTACTCCACGTCGGCCATTCCTTTCTGGAATAAAAACATTTACTGTTAAAGAGTTAATGAACGTCACCGACTACAACTGATTTACTACTACTAATCGTGTCACTAGTTCTTTCGAGCCAGTGTGGTGAAAGGATAAATCCTTTGTGTGCTTTGGTGCGCCTCAAAGGCTCCTTTTTCCGGTTTCCGTTTGAGAGTACTGGTAATTTTTTTAGAATAGAAATACTCATTTTTGCACGACTAGATTTGAACCCACGAACTGAAGATCGGAAAGCAGGGCCGCTACCACTAGACCTCCAGTGCTCTTTGCATTAGTTTCTGATATATTAGGGAGAACGACACAGAGATACCTAAGGACGCCCCTTACCGGGAGCATTCACCTGTTATTATATAATCCCAGATTCGATTTTGACGGTAGGTACGTAAAGTTAAAAACCGGTCAAGTGCGAGTCGAATTCGGACACAGAGGGTTCCGTACCAACATTAATGTTTCTACTATGGGGCCCCCTTTTATTTTTATTATTTGTTGTTATAGCGGCAATAGAAATACACATTCTGTGAAAATTTCAACTCTACCTATTACGGTTCATGAGATACAGCCCACTGACAGACGGACGACGGACGGACAGCCGGGCTAAGTAATAGGGTCCCGTTGGTACCCTTCGGGTACGGAACTCTAAAAATTTAGTTTTAGATTATGCATGTATGTTCGTATGGGCTAGTGGCCAACTCTAGTGACGGAGTTTTTAGGCCGCCTAAAGGCCTCCGTCATGACTTAACGACTTAAAAGCCGGGACCGACTGTTTAACGTATATGTTTAATTTTAGATTGTTATATAACTGGCGAATGTTCCCCGGCAAAGGAATGACTATATCTTTGTTATCAGAAAATGTGTTAGAAGAGTGAAGAGGCGAGTGAGGGGTAAGGTAAATTGAGGAGACAAGGAGCAGTAATGACCTTATTCCAAGGGATGTTGACGTTGAATCCCTTCCCTCTGCCGCTCCCCACCGCCGAGTGGTCCGCGTCCTTCGACTGCGGGAAGAACGAGCCGTGGTCGTACCGGTGGATCGATATGTATAGAATCTGGGAAACAAAACAATACTTAGATGTCATGTAAAAACTTCAAAATGTAGGTATATTTTCACGCCCGGTGACACCATGGTGACAGGTGATCAGCCCATCGCCCATAAAGATGACCCATCATGTTGGAGGATACTATCCCTTAGTCGACTTTACGACATGCTCGGGGAGAGAAGCAGCTGTTCGCATTTTAGGTTTTTTTTTACTCCCAGTCCAGCAGAGAAGTAAAATATTATGCAGGTTTAACAACTTATAAACAATGCGAAAGTAATTTGTTTTCTCAGCTCACATTTCCGTTACATTATTATACAATGCTAACTCACTTAATATTTACCTCCTGACTCTACAAAATCTAAATAGATTGCCTGTCTACAAACTCTCCTATGATGAAACTGAAGATTTAATTAACTAATAAGACGACCTCGGTGGCGTGGCGGGCGACTGCTCGGCTGAGAAGCAAGAGACGCGGGTTCGATTTCCGCTACGGGAGAAATGTTTGTATGTTCTGCAAATATTTCTTCCGGGTCTGGGCGTTGTAGTGTTACATACTTAAGTATGAATTTACAAAAAAAAAGTATATTCGTATTCTATCAGCCATCAAAAACCTCTAGTACAACTATTTAGGCTATGCCTACTGTTTATCTTGGATTGAACCTGTTAAACACTCACTCGATCATCTTCATAGGTGATTCTCTGCGTGCCATTCCCATGATGTACATCCCAGTCCACAATCAACACCTTCCTTAGCCCGTGTTGTTCCAATGCGTAGTGCGCGGCGATGCCCGCGTTGTTCAACAAACAGAATCCGCTGGGAGTCTCGTCGTCCGCGTGGTGTCCCGGCGGACGAACTACACATACTGCCGCGTTCGAGTGCCGCGTCAGAACTGAGTCTACCGCCTGTGGAAATAAGGTTGAATTTGGCTTGGCAAAGTTTTATTTCTGCAGAGTGCGATACTGAGCCTAATTTCTGCAGGAATAAGGTTGGGTTTAGATTGGCAAGGTATAAGTTTGTCACGTTATGGTGTCTCATCGTCCGCTTGGTGTCCCGGCGGACGAACTACACATACTGCCGCGTTGGAGTGCCGCGTCAGAACTGAGTCTACCGCCTGCGGAAATAAGGTTGAATTTGGCTTGGCAAAGTTTTATTTGTGCAGAGTGCGGTACTGAGCCTACTGTCTGTAGGAATAAGGTTGGATTTAGCTTAACAAAACTTCACTTCATGCAGTGTGCGTTATTCAGCCTATTGCCAAAGGGGATAAGGTTTTGTTTAGCTTTTCAACATTTTAGTTTAGGACAAGCTGCAGGGCGTCTCTTCGTGCAAGTGTTGTCACTTTTCTACATACATATTATCATGCCCGTATCCCAAATGGGGTGGGCAGACCCACAAGTAATCGTAACAAAACTTGCAGCCACTCCTGATACCAAATCCTAAAGATAACCTTGATAACAGGTGATCAGCCCATCGCCCATATAAATGATCCATCATGTCTGGGAGGATACAATCCCTCAGTCGTCTTTTACGACATGCTCGGGGAGAGAAGCAGCTGGACGTATTCTATGTTATTTATGTCTCTTTTCTATTAAAATATGTTTTACCTGTAAAACACAACCCGCTGCCATGGAAGCGCTTTCCAACGTGTCCGGGTGGAAGTACACTGAATCGAACGAATCCTTCTGACTGTTTAAATCCCTCAGCTTCGTTGATGCTAGTTCTTTTAACCTGAAACAGGCCAATAATTAGTACCTATGTAATTTATAATAAGAGAAAACCTGCTGTTTATAAAAAATACTGTCAAAAAAAGGCTACACAACACAGGTTTTGAAAGAAAGAAAGAAAGAAAGAAAAACATTTTATTTGTAACAACACACAGGGACAAAGGGTTTTCTATTCTTCTATTTTCCTTTCATGCTTGGTTGAATCCTGAACAGGAATAAATTGGGTGAGCTAAACCTCACCCAATTCCACGTGGCATAGAGCGGGTTACCGGCAAATATCACGTAATCTTTTCCCGTAAAAAACAGTGTAAAGTTGTGAAAAAAAAACTGGCAAAATTATGAAAACAAATTTATCCCACTAAAATATGGCTAAATCATAATAAAAACAATTAGCATATAAAAAAGCGAATTATGTTATTATTTTAAATGAATCCAACGAAATCAAGCCCAAATTAACTTATTTAAAGTACTTAAAAAACACGCATTTTCGAAAAATTTCCGTGAGATTAGTGGGGAAAAGGGTCAAAAAATTACTTCACGTAATAAATAAACAACACCCAACAGTCACATACATAGTCCTGACCCCACACTAGGATTCCCTGTGTCGTGGATATCAGAAACTACGAGTACCATAGTACCACAACACCCAGACCCGGAAGAAATAATTGCAGAACGTTAATTGCTTCCACAGCGGGAATCGAACACGAGCCTCTTGCGTCTCCGCCGAGCAATCGCCCGCCACGCCACCGAGGCCGTCATGTCAAATGGATGCCCGCTTATATGATGTATGTTGATTACTCGCCTATCTAAATGTTTCTGTGTATGCACAGCTAGTATCTCACTGTCACTGGCCGCCCGCCCGATGAGTTGGTGAAGTCTCTCCAACAGACCAAACTCTCTGTGCCGCTCGTGTATGCGCAGAACACGCTCGGGGCATTCCGGATGCCCGCTGGAACAATCACAGTCATCATCATCTTCCTGCCCTCATCCCACTCTATGTGGGGTCGGCACATGATCCTTGGATCATGCTGTAAGAGTTTTGGCTAAGGTGTTATGACCGGCCGCATGCCTGACGTCAACCCTCCTTGGGAATATTTGCTTATTGAAGCGCTCGTGGCGTTCTTGATTGATCGTTAAAGTTAAGCAGCGATATGCGCGGCCACATATAGGGATGGGTAACCGCAAGTGGCAGTACGAGCTGAGCGCTTCCGTGCTTCAGAGGGCACGTTAAACAGTCGTGACGGAGGCCTTATGGCTGCCTAAAAACTCCGTCACTAGAGTTGGCCACTAGCTCATACGAACTTACTTTACTTGAATTTAAAAACTTGGGATCATAGGTGTGATATACACACAGACGCTGCGGTTTTGCTTTGTCTAAGTACTTACGGATCGCAAATATTCTTGTGCTTCAACATAGCTTGGTCATAAATGTAAGATACCGCGTATCTTGGAATCGTTAAATCGGTTACTGAAAAGAAAAAAATATGCACTGTAGGTACATCTTACTTTTTAAATCTCTTACCCCCGAATACTCACGGTTTTTTGACAGTTTCTGATGAAAATCTGTCAAAAAATCGTCATTTGAAACGTGCTCAACTTTGCGATGCGTTTGAATATTCGGGGGTTAATCATTTTTGATTGATTCAGGCGTGACTTTGCAGAAGTCTTTTTTAAGATAATAATAGATGCTAGATATCTACTAATCCGCTTAAATCTTTATAGAAATGCGTGTAATACCAAATGGCAGATGCCTCGTGGAGAGGCGAAATACGTGTCGAAGATATTGAGTTTGCATGTTTTGAAAGATGTTGAAGACGGGTGCACCGCCCACCCGTCCGCAATAAAACCCATGTTATTTTGGTAAGCTTTACATAAAGATTTAAGCAGATTAGTATAGTACTTTGTCACGTGGTTCGTCAGAGGACAACTTATTTGTCGCTAGATATTTAACATCTATTTAGTATTATCTTCCAATCATGCTCAATTGAGTGTTCACGGCAAAGGAAAATTTATACGAAATAAGTTCTAAGTAAGCATAGCGAATATCTGACATCTATATCAGGGGGGATTGATAATAATAACAACCTACAGTCACATACATTGTCCTGACCCTAGGATTCCCTGTGTCGTGGGTATCAAAAACTACGTGTACCATGGTACCACAACACCCAGACCTGGATGAAATATTTGCAGAACATACAAACATTTCTTGTGCAGCGGGAATCGAACCCGCACCTCAAAGGTCGTCAAAGAATGAGACAATTTTATTCAGATTTTTCTTTTTCTCATACTAACTAAACCAATTCTTTCACACAAAAGACTTATTAGAAAAAATAGATCATAATCTAGCTTACTTATACTCAGATGATTCAGCCTCTCCATAATCCGTCTCTTCGTCTCATTATCCTGGAGAGGGTAGCAGTCTCTGGTGGCGAAGCTGTCAGGTCTCGTCTCGTCTCCCTCCCACCTGACAGTAACTGTATGTTTCTCTCTCTCATCATCGCACACGTTGGGCGGCCCACTCGAATACGTAGGCTGGTAGTTGAAACAGCTCCAGTACTTTTTCTGTGCGTATATGCAGTTCAGGATAGTTTCGCGTATTCTAAAAGATAAAGATAATTATATTTTTTAATTAGACAGCTGATCGTTAGCAGATTTGGAGACGGGACAGATTGGAGAAAGGGCTGGTAAGTAAGTTCGTATGAGCTAATGACCAACTCTTGTGATGGAGTTTTTAGGCCGCTTTAAAGCCTCCGTCATGGCTTAACGACTTAAAAGCCGGGACCGACTGTTTGACGTGCCCTCCGAAGCACGGAAGCGCTCAGCTCTTAATGTCACTTGCGGTCACCCATCCCAATTCTGACCGCGCACATCGTTGCTCAACTTTAACGATCAATCAAGATCGCCTAAGCAAGCTACGCAACGAGCGAAGAGAAAAGATGTCATGCAACTCAAAGATGGCCGAAAATAAAGACCTGATTGCAAAAAAAACACTGGTTTGAAAGAACTACAAGACAAGAAGAAAAATCTGTGAATTTGTGAATATATGGTTGAGCTGATCACCTGTCACCATTGTTCACTATTTCCATCTTAGGATTTTAAATCAGAAGTGGCTGCAAGTTTTCTTATGTTTACTTGTGGCTCTGCCTACCCCATTGGGGATATGGACGTGATAATATTTATGTATGTACAAATACTCACTCGGCGGAGGGCTCGGTGAGCGCCAGCCGCGGCGGCGCGTGCCCCAGCAGCGAGCGCAGCGAGAGCGCGGCCGCCTCCGCGAGAGAAGCGAGGCAGTACCCGCCCTCCAGCACGAGGCACACGCGCCAACACACGCACTGCAGCATGTGTAGAAGAGTGGCGTAGCAGGCCGGGGTCACTTCCATTTCACCCTGGAAATTAACAAAATGATCACCATGTGGGAAGGAATCAGAACTTATTTTTTATTGAATAAAATAAACTTAAATTCAGGCAGACTGGTACACTGCGCTATAGCGCACTAAGTATTATATTAATTTATTGTAATCAAAATGAGGATAATTTTCAAACGTCATAAATATACAAAATTCAAATTATTTTCTCATATCTCTCTCAATTTTAATACAAGAATAACAGTTATAAAGCTTCATTAGGTCGTTGATCAAATTATTTACGCCAAACAGACAGTCACATTATATGTGTAGCAGACTAAACCACAAGACAAATATGTACATAATGAAGTCAGTATGAAGCAAAGCGTTAAAATCCCAACCTTCTCATCGCCCAACGCGGCGTCGAACCCAGCCGAGACCAGAACGAGCTTGGGAGAGAACTGAAAGAGAAAGAGAATCGTGTAGGAGAGAAAGAGAAGAGATATGTACCTCGGGACAGCCGTACGCTGCGTCGTATCCGGCCGATATTATGATGAGTTCCGGCTGGTACTGCGTGAAACAAAAATATTACAGGGTTTATTACTTAGAAAAAAACTATAATATTATTATGTAACAAAGAGCTTCGTAAGTTCTGAAACTGTACTTTAAAATGAAAAATGTTTTTTTTTTTATTTCTTTAACTGTTAAAAAATGTATAACTAGGTTGGGACCTTCTTTTAAGTAGGAAGGTCCTGCAGAACATACAAACATTTCTCCCATAGCGGGAATCGAACCCGCGCCTCTTGCGTCTCTGCCGAGCACTCGGCCGCCTCGCCAACGAGTTCGTCGTACTTGAGTACTAGTAGTACTTGACACACATGTTTTCTTACCTCCATAGCTAAAGGCAGTAGCAGCTGATGCCATATGGCGACATAGTCGGCATCCTGCATGCCCGTTTTGTTGAGCGGCACATTGCAAGTGTAGCCGCGCCCTCGGCCGGTGCCGGTGTAGTGGAAATTCGACTGGCGTAGGTTCGGCCAGAAGGAACCGTGCTCGTAGCGATGGATTGAGAAGTATAAGACCCTGGAATTCAAATAATTATAAATAAATAATAATAAATATTTTTAGACTTTTCACACAGCGCCATCTAGCCCCAAACTAAGCAAAGCTTGTACTATGGGTACAGATGGCTGATAGAATACTTATATACCTTTTTTTTGTAAACACATAGTACTTATGAATGAAGCGAAAGAAGTAAGTCAGGATCATAGCAAATGGAGATCAGTGATCTCTGCCTACCATCAGTGCTCTCTGAAGTAATTTATTACGCCTCCTAGTCACTGTAGAAGAGTGAAGTAAATTTTACATGGACATTTTGTCACCGTGTGAATACGAAGTTTTAAGCTACTTATCATACTAACAGTCCCAATGGACTTCGATCAGGCAGACGTAACGGATAACTTTACCTAGGATCATCATAGAACATCTGTTGCGTAGCCTGGCCGTGATGGACGTCCCAGTCAACTATCAGTATTCTGTAATAAAATCATATTTACAATTATATTTTATTAAAATAATAAATGCGGAAGATTGTGCGTTTCAATCACGCCCTGACGCCTAAAATATATCACAAAATATCAATTACTGGTGCCTTCATATTCAAGACAAATAAATGATCTTTATCTTTATCATTCCGCAAACAAATAAGAACTAACTTTAGGCCGTCATTGTATAACATGGCCAACACCATATATTTTTGTAGTCACAGTAGCTGCAGACTTGGTGTCCTGTCGGCGCATGAAAGCGGCGCCATTTTGAATTGGCGGCCGCACGAAGGTGGCGGCCATTTTGAATTGGCGGCAACACCAAGCTGACGCCATTTTGAATTTATGATATTTACCTGTTCAACCCTTGGTTTTGTATGACATGTTGGGCTGCCAACGCCACGTTGCTGTATATACAGTAGCTCAGCGCGCATGGCGTGACGTCTCGGCAGTCGTACGAAGACAACGCCATGTCGAATCGACCACCGCACAAAGGTGACGCCATTTTGAATTGGCGGCAACACCAAGCTGACGCCATTTTGAATTTATGATATTTACCTGTTCAACCCTTGGTTTTGTAAGACGTGTTGGGCCGCCAACGCCACGTTATTGTAGATACAGTATCCGCAGGGCTCGTCGCGCATGGCGTGGTGTCCCGGCGGCCGTACGAAGGCGGCGCCATTTTGGATCTCCCCCGACGCAACGCGGGATACCATGTCGATTGTGGAGCCTGCTGCTATGAGGGCCAGCTCGTGGGTGCTCTGCAATAAGATATATTATGCTGTTCGTTGAATCCATTAGCATAATAATAATAATAAAATCATATATTTTGGAACCAGCACAAGGTACATTTGTGAAAGTACGATGGCAACTGTAGGAGTTTTTAAAAACTGTATCGCAGTTACTAAGTAGTGGGTAGTAGAACAAAATATGCTGCTTGACTGACGTCTCGCGTTAGGGTGTATTGTGTATTTTTATTCGATTGTTAACGTCTCTAAATATTCGACGCCAAAAAAGTAACAATTTAGGAGCGCGTAGTGTGACGTCAGTCTATCACTCACAGATAAAACACTAAACAACTACATACTCGGTGGCATTGACAATTTTGCTGTCATAGTTACTAATTACTGACGTAACAGTCTGAATATACGCCCTGACCAATGGCGGCGCGTTTCAAATATTTGAATTTCTCAGTTTTTTTTTCATTAAAAAAAAATTTGCTCAAAAATATATTATAATGAAAAATACCCATGGAGGTATAATTCTGAGGTAAAAATATTTGGCTCTCATTTGAATCACATGCATATTCCCTACTGCTGTTTAAAACTTACAGGGTGTATGTACACAGCATCAAACTTCGAGGACACCTCCTCCAAATAGACCAGATCTTGGTTATTATGTGTGGTCTCCATCAACTCATACACGGAAGGTGAATGAAGCATGGTTAGCTCTTCCCTTGTGGCCGCGCGCGGCTCGAAGCTTTTGCATTGTTCTATGAGGTTAAGTTCTTGGCACCTAGAAGTATAAAAACAGCAAGATAGAGAAGAGAAAACAGAACAGAATACTAGTGTAGGAATACCATGAATATTATAATTCATTATACTTGGCTACTTTAGATAAATAAATAAATATTTGTGGACATTTCACACAGCGCCATCTAGCCCCAAACTAAGCAAAGCTTGTACTATGGGAACCAGATGGCTAATAGAATACATATATACTTTTTTTGTAAATACATAATACTACAACACCCCGGAAAAAATATTTGCAGAACATACAAACATTTCTCCCGTAGCAGGAATCGAACCCGCGCCTCTTTCATCTCAGCCGAGCACTCGCCCGCCACGCTACAGAGGTCATCAAGATGTATAGAAATAATTTCAAACTCCGGGTCTAAGTGTTATGTTACTTTGGTACTCTTACCCCCGAATACTCAAACGCATCACAAACCTGAGCACGTCTCAAATGACGATTTTTTTGACAGATTTTCATCAGAAACTGTCAAAAAACCGTGAGTTGAGAAGTGCTCAATTTTGAGTCGCTGAGTGTTGTGTTACTTTGGTATTTTTAATTACCTGTCAATAATTTTGATGAGTCTCTCGGGACACTCAGGGTAGTTATTGTCCCAGGGACATCTGTGCTCCGCCATGCGTGGCTCTGTCACAAAGCCTGTAGGCCCCTTAACTTTTGCCTTCGATTCCATCGCCTAGTAAAAAAAAAATACTTTGGTGTCATTTCTATTTTAAGAGAGGAACTTCTTATAAAGTTCCTCTCTTACTTTCAGCAACATACACATTAAGAGTAGAGCGAAATTAACTTGTTTGAAATCCAGTTTGCTATAATAAGTAATTTGTCTTATAAGCTCAGAATAAAGTATGCAAAATAATTCAAAATCTGAAGCCTCTGTAAAGTCATCAAACTTTGACACAAAGGATTTTTTTATTTTTTGCATTTTATTTATTTATAAAATATTTTATCTCTTTTATTGGTGCTCCATATTATTATTTTTCTCAGTAACATCTTAGTTTTGTCCATCTGTTTTTCCACTCATTTCCCAAAAAGGTTCTAACTATACATCATAGGTGAATGATCTATCATGATAGGTTCTATCATGTAGTAAACATATTTGTTTAAGATAAAAAAAATTAAGAACTCACAATTTGATAAGGGTCTTTCACTTCAGAGTTTAAGGAGGTTTTCTTCTTTTGTTGTGTTCTTTTCTTAGCTGCCATCAATGATGCTGAAGGCTGGAAGATAATAATTTCATAAAATTATCTTATACCTAGCGCAAAATGACAGAATTATCCTAATAATCTTAATCATACACTAGCATTGCTATATCGTGGCAGAGGTGATAAACATTTTATTTCACTAATCCCTAGAAATGATTTTATGAATATGCAAACATAAGAACCTATTATTTAGGTCTCAGTCTCACTCTAGTCTTGTTGACAGTAGTTTTCCCATTTCAAATGCAGAATTCAATTTTTAGTTTGTTGTTTTAATGCACTCAGTAAAGTAAGTTCGTATGAGCTAGTGACCAACTCTTGTGACGGAGTTTTCAGGCCGCCTAAAGGCCTCTGTCATGGCGTAACGACTTAAAAGCCGGGACCGACAGTTTAATGTACCCTCCAAAGCACAAAAGCGATATAAGTACATAAGTTAGGAAGATAGACACTATTATTGATAAAAAAGAAAAAATTGTACACATGTTTATTTAAATGCATACAAACTCTTCCTTGTAAGCGCGTTGTAAAGCAGCATGAATGGGATATAAGCAACTGTAGCATACCAAAGGTTTTCTATTCATAACAAATTATCACATTAGTTCTAATTAGCTGATAATGTGATGCTACATACAACAATAAAAGTAGATAACGAGAAGGTAAGTAAATAAATAACATTGTATTTTATCAAATCAAATATGTATGTCGGAAATGAAGATCGACACCGGTGGACACAGACACTTAATTGATTAGTCGGAACGCCAGCGCCATCTGTTGGTGCTCGACGGAGTCTACGGTGTAGCGAACAACACTGTCGGAGCTCAGTCTTGTTAGATCGGTCGAGCTGAGTGGTCGTAGAAACTGTCTTGCGTTCCGTAGCCCTAAGCTATAGCTGTACTTAGTAGAGTGATTTCTTTGTTTTGTGAAATTAAATTACAGTCGATTTGATTATCTATTCCGCGTTCTTAATTATCTTACCGACACCTACCCGCCTATGCCCACAAACCATGGCCGATGGAGAAGAAGGAAATAATGTCTCCCCGACATGTATATAAGCTAAGAACAAACATAAGGAATGTACCATATATATATTATCACGCCCGTATCCCTAATGGGGTGGGCAGAGCTGCAAGTAAACATAAGAAAGCTTGCAGGCACTTCTGATTGAAAGTCCTACGATGGATATGGTGAACCATGGTGACAAGTGATCAGCCCATTACCAATATAGATGGTCCATCATTTTGGAGAGATCTATCCCTTAGTCGACATTTACGAAATGCTCGGGAAGAAAAGCAGCTGGACGCATTCTATGCTTTTTCTTTACTTCAGAGAAGTACCTACATATATATAGGTTTATATTGTAAATGAAGGCACAGTTTTCAACTATGCATTTGCATGCTAACCTCTGTGATATCCAGAATATTACCCCACTTGTGGATCCACAGAGAAAGCAGATAATTATATGGATTTATTTTGTTTCTTTTGTCAATACTAGGCACTTTTTAAGGCAACCACCACACTTAAAGCTGGTAGAGACTGAATGAACCGTGAATCATGAATACTTAATTCTACTAATATTATAAATGTGAAAGTTTGAATGTATGGATGTTTGTTACTCTTTCTCACCTAAACGGCTGAACGGATATGAATGAAACTTGGAATATACATACATAGTAAACACATGTACTAGTTAAACATAACAAGCTATTTTTTATCTGGGTACTACGCTAGTGAAGCCGCGGGCGGCAGCTAGTGAATAATATTAGGTTATACTATTTCTTTCAACATTATATTTATCGAGATCTGGGGCAAATAAGCAACACCAAAAAGTATAACTTTACTGAAATATGATAAAACTACATACTTTAGTGCCAGCTGACATAGCGCGGGTTTGAATCTTAGCTTTGCGAGCACCGTTTCGAGTGACAATGCTGGAAGCAGGTGGAGACACCTTCTTGCTGTCCCCTGCCGAGCGGTACGGCTGCTGAGGCGGTGGAGTCGACTGCAAGCATCAATTTTCATCAGAAAACTAAAGAATTCCGCGCCAACCTATTCAATGTAAATTCACTCACTTACCATGACGAGACAATATTACGGATGGATGTTATACGAAATTTCCACAGTTATTGTTTCATTATTCAAGATTTATGACATCATTATTACGGAATTAATTCAAATAACATTAAAAACCAGGCATATGTATTGCACGCACCCAATCACAGAACACTATTACTCCCAGACTCCCACACACACAATGTTTGTGGTTTTAATTTTAACAAGAAAAATAGAATGCAAATAGCAATGACATTGACTCTTTGGCTTTGGTAACTTGAGGTCAATCTGTCACGATGATCTGTCACAATAAAATTACAGGCGATTAACAGCATGAACGACAAACATAAAAAGATACATGTCATTTGCACAACAGCGAGATGCAGCAATGTTAGTTAATTTAAATGGCTAAAGTTTAGGTTATATTAGCACATTAAAACTTCGCAACTTCCCATTGAAAAATTATTAAATTCACTTTCAAAGTATGCGAAAGTACTGTCAATATCATTGTCAAGTGTCAAAATAAAAATCAGTCAAGAAATGGGTTAAATTTTGTTGGCTGGTATGAAAAGAACCCTTTGTATTTATTTGCTTTGTTTTCTATCATAATTTACTATAAAACTTATCAACAAGAAATTCTCTACAGGTTGTCAAACACGCTCCAAAGTGACATAATTTCGGTTTGTATCCTTGTCTTAAAAGTTCGTATGACCATGGCCTTTCTGGCTTGTCTTCTTGCTTTATCCCAAAATACAGTCCTTAAGAGGTACCTATTATGGTATTCCTTGCGTTTTCCTACACCAACTTTACAATATAACCTGAGGTACTTACCTGAAGTACCTATGCACTAGACTGAAAGAGATTCTAAGATTATCTCTAGGACTTATTTACAGATATGTTTTACAGGTAAGAAATCACTATGAAGTTGCCAATGCCCCTGTGGGTGCTACGGCGAGGCAGGAAGTCAGGGCGCTCGGTCAGCACATGGTCACCACTGGCCACAGCTTTTAACACCAGACCCAGTTCCAGACCCATGTTTGAGAGTATAAAAGAGAGAACTGTAAGTTTTGCATCTTTATTTATTTCCACTGCTTTAAAAAAATCAGTTAATTTTTAAAGAAACTATGAGGATCAGTCACATAACAAAGTTTTTGATTTCTTATTCAATTCTAATGTATTTTGTTTTTTAAATGAGTTAAATCTATCCAGAAATGACGAATGAAGTTATTAAAGTTTTCTTTTCGGCTATTTTAAAACATGCACTGTTGTGGCATGTATTCTTTGTGATGTGTGGCATGTATGCCTGAAATACAGTATGACCCTCTAGAGTAGAAAACAACCTGTTTTTACATTGATTAATTAAAGCTTCCTTTATTTCAGGGCCTTTTCAATATTCCAGAACTTACTACCTTTGAAGGGTTCCACATACTGAAAGAGCAGGCAATATCAGCCACGGACCGCCTCATAGAGGAAGCCACATCGAATCCTAGCAGGCCTATGGTGGAGATATTTGATGAGCTATCGGATACTCTGTGCAAAGTGGCAGATTTAGCAGAGTTTGTGAGGATCGCACACCCTCAATCACACTTTGCTAGTGCGGCAGAAGATGCCTGCATTACTGTTAGTGGAGTTGTGGAGAAGTAAGTTATAGCTATTTTTAGGACTTCCCATCTTCAACTATTTTTTGTTTTTTATAAATCATTTACATTTTTTTCAGACTTGCAAATATACAAAATGTTCTCGGGGATTGATGAATAAAAATATTTGAAGTTGAACTTTTTGACCCCCATAAGCCTCTTTTCTCTGTAGAATAGACATTAGAATAATTTTGTAATAAAATAACTAGGAATAGTAATTTTAAATAGGTGACACTTTTTAATGTTTTCAGATTGAACACCCACAAAGGCTTGTATGAAGCTCTAAAAGACTCTGTAAAACGCGGCACTTCTGGCGACGAACACTTGGCAAAGCTCTTCCTCTTTGACTTTGAACAAAGCGGCATTCACTTGGAAGAGGAAAAGAGGAAGAAGGTTGTGGCGCTGAATGATGTCATACTGCAGACAGGGCAAAGGTTCATGGCGGGCGCGGCGAAGCCGAGGCGCGTGAACCGCGACGCCGTGCCGCAGAATGTCCGGCAATTGTAAGTGTTACTACCACCACATGGAGTACAAAGTGTTAAGAAAGTAAGGTTGTTCACCAGCAAGATGGACTGATCAAGTGAAAGCTTCATCATCAAATTTTACACGGTCGTAAGGGACGCGCTAGACAGGAAACCGGTGGAAGCAGATTGTCTGTTCCTGAAATAAACCCCTAGCTGACCATGATCCTCAAACATGAGCAAACGGCCAGAGAGAGAGAGAGAACTTTTATTGACTGGCTACTCAGTTTGTATTAGCTCTGCCTTCTGTAAAAAAAATAACCAAGCGTGGTTTCTTACCTATTACTTCCACGCTTGGTCGCGTTACGAACAGGTGTAAGTAAATGCAACGTAGATTTAAGATGTGTCCAAGTGATCCCCATGATTTTATGGAATAAAAAAATTTGACTTTGTGAGGTTGATTGTGATTCAGAATAGAACCCACAAAGATCTGTCTGGGTATTATATTTCATGTAGGTCTGTATTTATGAAAAATAATTGTATAATAGGTACAAAATAATCCACTAATTTATTACATTATTTCAGAGTAACCTTCAATTTGTCCAAGATCAACTACTGATCTAGGAGTTAGCAAAATCGTTATTTATAAAAAAGTCCTCGAAACATAGTTGTCGAAATACCTTAGTGTTTTTTCTAAAGTTTCAGTACAGATGGCGGTGAAGACATAATAGTGAGCGGAGTGTACGCGGAGTGCTCAGAGGCGGCGGCGAGGGAAGCGGCCTACAGATTGTACCTCGCGCCAGACCCGATGCAAGACCAACTGCTGAACGCGACTCTTGAGGCCAGGCACGACATGGCGTCGCTCACCGGCTTCAACTGCTATGCAGACAGGTAGCTACAAAATTTAGCAATATTTACTTATTGAAAAAGCCCTAAGTACTTTTTTTTCATTAAAAGTGGATTATAAATAAATAATAAATAATAAATATTTGTAGACATTTCACACAGCGCCATCTAGCCCCAAACTGAGCAAAGCTTGTACTATGGGCACCAGATGGCTGATATAATACTTATATACGTTTTTTTAAATACATACTTATAATACGTAATGCTACAATACCCAGACTCGGAAGAAATATTTGCAGAACATACAAACATTTCTCCTGTATCGATGCGCAGATTCCACATGAAGGGCAAGGAGATAATGAAATATTATTTTCTAGAGCAATAAACGCAAGCACAATGGAGACAGCAGCGAATGTACGGCAATTCCTCGACATTCTCTCAGACAACTTACACGACCGCGCACAAATGGACTTCGACGCTATGCTCAAGATGAAGAAGCAAGAAACACCTTACCAAAACTCTCTAAGTTGTTGGGACACCCCGTATTTCACCATCAAAGCTAAGACGCAGCTGCTAAATGTACACAATTCTGACTTCAGTCCGTATTTCTCGCTGGGTGGATGTATGGAAGGACTGAATATGCTCTGTCAGGAACTGTACGGGATATCTTTGAAGTCTGAGGAGATGTTGCCTGGTGAGTACAAATGTGATTTAAATCGTCCAGTTTGTAATTAGAAATGTCGACTTTTGTATCCCTGACGAATCACAAAACGGTTTACCCACGAATACTCAAACGCATCTCAGAGTTGAGCACGTCTCAAGTGACGAGTTTTTGACAGATTTTCATCAAAAACTGTCAAAAACAAATAAATAAGTGAAGCTATCTTAATCCCACTACACAGTCACAGGTCGAGTACATCCTATTATAAATGTGAGTTTCTGAGGATTATTGTCGGACCCAAAAACTTTTCAATGAAACTCAACTAATGAGCATAAAACAAATCTACACCTATAACACTTGTTGTCTCATACACAAAATAATTAAGACAGACATACACACAGACATAACATTCAAACGAAAAAATCAAGTACATAAATTAAACACAAGAAGGTCAAAAAACATCGTACTACCGCTACCTAGAACAAACTATGGAATCAAAAACATAACCTATGAAGGAGCACAACTATACAATAATTTACCTAACAATCTTAAAGACGCCCCTAGTGTAACGTTATTTAAGAAAAAGCTAAAGGATTTTATCCTAAAAAATATTCCAATTCTTTAAGAAAAGTATATCTTGTCATTTTTCTATGTCACTTTACTGGCTGCAACCAGTACACTATGTACTGTACATACTTACAATAACTATATTCTCTGTAAGTGAACTTTGTTCTTTGAGAAATAAATCTTTAACCACATTGTATGTTTGTGCCTCAATCATGCCTAAACGGCTAATTGGATTTGAATGAAACTTGGAATTTATCCGGGTAACACGCGAGCGAAGTCGGCGGCAGCTAGTTCATACACACTAAGTGCACGCAAGGAGCCTATAAAGCGCACTTTAAATCCTTTTACCACACTGGGTTGAGAGAACTAGTGACACGAGAAGAAGAAGAAGAAGTTCATACACAATTATTACGCCCGTGTCCCTAAGGGGTGGGTAGAGTCACGAGTTATCATAAGAAAACCGAGCATGTCGTAAAAGTCGACTAAGGGATAGCATCCTCTTCAACATGATGAACCATCTATATAGGCGATGGGCTGATCACCTGTCACCATGGCCCATAATATCCATCTTGGGACTTTGAATCAGGAGTGGCTGCAGGTTTTCTTGCGATTGCTTGCGGCCAGTGACGGATTAACCCTTAATCAAATTAAGCAATTGCCTAGGGCATCACGTCTGAGGGGGCGCCAGAAGAAGCACAAATAAAATCCGTCCTTAGGGCATCACGTCTCACTCTCACGTCACCAAAAAAGCATGGATTGCTTAGGGCATCAAGTAGTCTTAATCCGTCACTGCTTGCGGCTCTGCTCAGTCCATTAGGGATACGTCCCAGTCGTGATTGAAGGGAATGGTTGTCAGGAGAGGCGTGGTCTCCCGACGTGTACAAGCTGGGCGTGGTACACGAGAGCGAGGGTCTGCTGGGACACATGTACTGCGATCTGTACGAGCGCGCCGGCAAACCGCATCAGGACTGCCATTTCACCATCCGCGGCGGTAGACAGCTGCCGGACGGAAGCTATCAGGTGAGACTTATCTAGCAAGTCGACGTCGGTATTTCGAGGTTGACGTGTCATTCATTCAATAATAATAATAATAATAAATATTTATGGACATTTCACACAGCGCCATCTAGCCCAAAACTAAGCAAAGCCTAGAATACTTATACACTTTTTTTTTGTAAATACATACTTATCTTACTTATATTATAAAATTGAAAAGTCTTAGTTTGCTTGAAATTGCTGGCGTAAAGCTCAAAACGCAACGATAGCGCGTACTAACTTTACCTGTGCTGCCATCTAGTACGAAAGTTAGTAACGATGTTTGGATGTTTGTGCCTCAATCACGCCTAAACAGCTGAACGGATCTGAACGAAACTTGGAATATACATAGTACATGTACTGGATTAACATATAGGCTATTTTTTATCCGGGTACCACGCGAGCGGAGCCGCGGGCGGCAGCTAGTAATACATAAAACTACAACACCCAGACCCGGAAGAAATATTTTCAGAACATACAAACATTTCTCCCGTAGCGGGAATCGAACCCGCGCCTCTTGCGTCTCAGCCAAGCACTCGCCTATGTTCGTATGAGCTAGTGGCCAACTCTAGTGACGCAGTTTTTAGGCGTCATGGCTTAACGACTTAAAAGCCGAGACCGGCTGTTTAACATGCCCTCCGAAGCACGGAAGCGCTCAGCTCGTAATGACACTTGCGGTCACCCATCCCGATTTGTGTTCGCGCATATCGTTGCTTAACCTTAACGATCAATCAAGAACGCCTAAGCAAGCTACACCACGAGCGCTTCAATGATGAGGGAAATGATGATGTACATACATACATACATACATATTATCACGCCCGCATCCCCAACGGGGTGGGCAGAGCCACAAGTAATCATAAGAAAACTTGCAGCCACTTCTGATCCAAGAGTTCCAAGATGGATTATGGTGAATCATGGTGACAGGTGATCAGCCCATCGCCCATATAGATTCATCATGTTGGAGGATATTATCCCTTAGTCGACTCTTACGACATGCTCGGGGTGAGAAGCAGCTGGACGCATTCTATGTTTTTTCTTTTCTCCCAGTCCAGCAGAGAAGTAAGATGATGTATTTTCTTGTAAAATGCCCTTTCCATCCAGAACCCCATAGTAGTGGTGATGCTGTCCCTCAGCGGCGGCCACCGGTCGGGCCCCGCGCTGCTCGGCGCCGGCGCGGTTGACAACCTGTTCCACGAGATGGGTCACGCGTTGCACTCCATGCTGGGCCGCGCGCCGCATCAACACGTCTCGGGCACGCGCTGCGCCACCGACCTGGCTGAGGTGCCCTCCGTGCTCATGGAGTACTTTGCTTCCAGTCCTCAGGTGAGTCTAGTTCTAATTAATGTTAGGGGAACAAAGATCTGCACTGACGTCCCGCGGTGGGGTGTATTGTGCATTATCCCCCCTGCTAACCCTCCCCCAGCCAGCCCAACTCCTTGAAGTACCGGAGAAGGACCTTGGGATGTTGGCAACAGTGTTCCAGTATCCTCGATGGTGTTCCTGAGGTGAGTCTATGTACAAGCTCAGCTCTGATTATTACATACATACACTAGCGACACGTTCCGGCTTCGCACGGGGATAGACATATTATTATTATTATTCTTCATTTATTTAAGATCATTTATACAAATAATAAATGTTTATGAGCAACTAAGATGCTTGAAATAAAGTGATTTTATTTATTTTATTAATTGTAATTGGAATGGATTACCATACAATATAAAATTACAATTAATACACACACACACACACACTTAAAGCTAGAACTACATACATACAGAATTTCAATTAATAATCAAATTAAATAAATGAATGTCAAGTGAAATTTTAAATTAATATAAATTACACAAAATGGAAAACACGAAATTAAAATATTAATTGAAATTACATTAAAATTAAAATATGAAATGAGATTAGATGGAGCCCATCATTATTCGCATCCACCTGTTTTGGATGGGACAGTCTGCCCGAGCTACAATCATATACCATCGCGGACTTTTTTGAAGACCTTTTTATGGTGTACAATACTGTGGTACATTATTTTGATCTATCTCGTAGGGTTCAGCCAGCGTTTGCAATGTAAGGGCAAAAAAATGTGTTTATTTACAACATCACATTAGAAACCTCTAAAATTATTAGTGTTTCTCTACTATATTATGCATGTATTATACACATAAACCTTCCTCTTGAATCACTCTATCTATTAAAAAAAACCGCATCAAAATCCGTTGCGTAGTTTAAAAGATCTAAGCATACATAGGGACAGACAGCGGGAAGCGACTTTGTTTTATATTATGTAGTGATGACAGTGACATTATCACGCCCGTATCCCAAATGGAGTGGGCAGAACCACAAGTGAACATAAGAAAACTTGCAGGATTGTTCATTCGATTTTTCATGCGATTGTTCGTTCGATTGTTGAATATATGAATAAATAAATCTTACTTATATTATAAATGCGAAAGTTTGTGAGTTTGGATGTTTGGATGTTTGTGCCTCAATCACGCCTAAACGGCTGAACGGATTTGAATGAAACTTGGAATATACAAAGTACATGTACTGGATTAACATATAGGCTATTTTTTATTCGGATACCACGCGAGCGAAGCCGCGGACGGCAGCTAGTAAATAAATAAAATGTTCATTCGATTGTTCTTAAAATAAATTATTAAACAAAAACATTTATTCTTGTACGCAGGTGATACGTCGCTTTGCGCGGCATTTCCAAACGCGCGAGCCAATGCCTGAAGATATGCTGCATCGACTGTGCGCCTCCAAATACTTATTCGGAGCTAGCGAGATGCAATTACAGGTACAGTAAGCTCAACGGAACTTGGAACTTGAACCCCGCTGAGACGCAAGAGGCGCGGGTTCGATTCCCGCTACGAGTAAAATGTTTGTATGTTCTGCAAATATTTCTTCCGGGTCTGGGTGTTGTAGTGTTATGTATTATAAGTATGTATTTACAAAAAAATATTATTATGTAAGTATTCTATCAGCCATCTGGTTCCCATAGTACAAGCTTTGCCTAGTTTTGGGCTAGATGACGCTGTGTGAAATGTCCACAAATATTTATTGTTTTTATTTATTATCTAAAAAATAGTAATAATAAATAACACCCAACAGTCACACACATAGTCCTGACCCAACACTAGGATTCCCTGTGTCGTGGGTATCAGAAACAACGAGTACCATGGTACCACAACACCCAGACCCCGGAGGAAATATTTACAGATCATGCAAACATTTCTTCCGCAGCGGGAATCGGACCCGCGCCTCCTGCGCCTCTGCCGTGCAATCGCCCGCCACGCCACCGAGGCCGTCTATCAAAGATGTCTTGTAGCATTTTTTTATTTTTTAAGAATGTTTCTAATTGTCGTCATTGTGTTCGTCAGGTGTTTTACTCTGCGTTAGATCAACATTACCACGGGTCGGGCGCGTCTCACGGCGGCCGCACCACGGACGTCTTGCAAGAAGTTCAGAAGCAGTACTACGGGCTACCGTACGTTGAGAATACGGTACGTACTCGCTCTCTCAATATTCGTGGAGTAATCAATGCTTGTCGGCTGGATTCAGTGGGAATTCGACGACCTTAGCGGGAGAAATGTTTAGTTTATTCAATGAACATATTTTCTTTGTGAAATACACGAAAAAAATGTGCAAAAAGTCACTCGACCCATCCGATTACTGACCACGCCTAGTAATGCCTAACTTAATGATCGATTACGAACGTTAATTTTTTTTTGTATGAAGCCCCCTCTTGTTTTATTATTTGATGTTATAGTGGCAATAAAAATGCATACTCTGAAAATTTCAACTCTATAGAGTTAGGTATTACGGTTCATGAGATACAGCCCGCTGACAGACGGACGGACAGCGGAGTCTTAGTAATAGGGTCCCGTAGGCACCCTTCGGGTATGGAACCCTAAAAATTACATTATTGGTTTTAAGAAGTTGATAGCAACTAAGGACCGTCGCTTCCGTGCATCGGAGAGCACGTTAAACAGTCGGTCCCGGCTTTTAAGTCGTTAAGCTATGACCTTTAGGCGGCCTAAAAACTCCGTCACTAGAGTTGGCCACTACCTCATACTAAGGTTACCCTTTTTAACCTCAAGTGATAATTTGTCCCCCAGGCCTGGCAGCACCGTTTCAGCCATCTAATAGGCTACGGCGCGAAGTACTACTCTTACTTGATATCGCGCGGCATCGCGTGGAGCGTGTGGCGGAAGTACTTTGAAAGCGAGCCGCTCTCGCGCGCCGCGGGGGAGGGGCTGCGGCGGGGGCTGCTGAGGCACGGGGGGGCGAGGCCTCCGCAGGTATGTGACGTCACAATCAAAAACCATGATAAGTTTGTCTCATCACTAGGTTCTCGCTGTTAAAACAAAAAGAGTAACCCCCGAATACTCAAACGCGACTCAGAGATGAGCACGTCTTAACTCACGGTTTTTTGACAGTTTCTGATGAAAATCTGTCAAAAAAATAAATCGTCATTTGAGACGTGCTCAACTTTGCGATGCGTTTTAGTATTCGGGGGTGAGTATAGGTAACACTTATAGTAATTAAAGAACTGACTAATCAAAGATATGATAAGCGCACGCACACACACGACATCAGAACGCGTCAGGTGAGTGGGAACTGGGTAAACAGCCATGCGACGACGGTGCACTGCCGCTGTGCGTGTGTGTGCGTAGGCCATTGATACAAAGGATTTGGGCGCTCGTCCATTGGTACCTTAGTACTCACTCATTTGATACTGTGAACATCGCACTGTTGCCTTCTTTCGCTCTTCATTGTTTTCGCCATCGTGAGAGCCCTGGTGGTTTAGTGGTAGTGACCCCGCCTTCCAATCCAAAGGTCGTGAGTTTGAATCCGGTCGTGCACCAATGGATTATTCTGTTTGAAAAATATATGTCCGCTCAGCACTCTCAAACGGTGAAGGAAACCGGAATTTCGTAGAACAAAAAAATTTAAATACATGTATTAAGTGCATGAAAGGGGCCTTTCTGAGGCGATTGTTACAAATGAAAAATGCGAAAGGCGCCGCCATCTTGACGCTAACAAGTCATGACGTCGTTTTCCCTTGCAGAAACTCCTCCGTTCATATCTGAACACAGAAGTGACGCCGAGCACGCTGGCGACCGCCCTGGCCGACGAATTGGACTACCACAGGGACCACCTCGACACAGTCTTGAAGATCATCGACAAATGAACACATCTCTCACAGTTGCAAATACTACTTAAAGAATCGATACTCACACCCTCTCCAAGTCCCAACAGCCGTTCCGACGTCATTCGGTGGTGACAGCCCGCTCGCTTTGTGGCGTCTATGCATGAGATTCAAATGAGGGTCAAACATTTTTACATCAGAATTATACCTTCATCAATATTTTTAATTATAATTTCTTTTTGGGCAAGGATTTTTTTTAAAAGTGACGTATCTTATTACGGGTTAGTAGTGTCCGGTTCATACGAGTATTTTACGTTCGGACAGAATGAATGAAATGAAATCAGAAACTATCTAACAGATAGCTAGGTTGCCATAGCAACATGAGCACGTAGCAACGGAGCAGTATGTAGTGTAATCTATTACTGATTACTTGTTCACTATCTGACGTATTAAGTTTTGCGCAAGTCGGGTAGTTTTTGAAGAAAACATCATTGTCTTCCTATTTTTGTAAATATTGTAAATGTTTGTGTATGTATGTAAATTATTACGAATAGGTATTGTCCATTTCAAATTCATTAATTGATGTTTGAAAAGTATTTTTTTTAATGAATAAAATTTTAGAATCTATGTGAAGACTTTTACTTATAGCTCTAGTAGGTCATATAATTATAATCAAAATACTACACACAGGATAATAAGGTTACAATAAAACATTCATAGAAATTTATAAATTAAATACACTTTTATTAGTTCCCCTCTGAAACACAAACTGAAGTAAATCAAGACTTGTTCTAAATTGAACAAAAGTATCTATAACATCCACACACAAACCGCGAAAAAGTTGACAATTATCTTACATTCTTGCCTTCTATTCAAATATATAAATATTCCTTACATAGTTCCACCGTCAACCTAACAGAATATATTGATAGTCTAATCCTTTATAAACTAGAATAAACTGCGCTATGAAAAATCAAGCACTTATTATAGTCGGCTTTAGATACAGATTACTTGAACCAAAAGTAACTTAGTAGCTGAACAGACGAAAACGATTTATCTGCACAAATATGGAAAATCGCAAACTGAACCGCATTCTGATTTCACTGAACAGAATCCTTAAGACTTCTACTCTATATTGACTTATCCCAAAGAAATTACCACAGCTTCGAATTGGTTAGATTTTAACCGTTAGAGTTAGAACCAGTCATAGACAGTTATTTTCTTACTAAGTTGACGGCGAATGGTTTCAGAGGAACCATTCTCTAATATCACACGTTATTTTAAAGTGTTATTATTAAGTAGCATTGTCCGGTCCTGTGAGGTTTTTCTCATTCGAGCGACTTGACCAGCAACTGATTGTTTTACGTAGGTTCCTGGTGCGATAAATCTCAACTCAAATTATTGTAACCTTCCTTTGACTAATCGACATACCTTCTGCGTTAGTTAAATAAGGGTGTCTATACAAACCCGCCGGCCTGTGCAGTCGGTCTGACGACGGCTTTGTTGTGTAGACAGCCTAACGTCCACAAATATTTGTATCCTAAAAGTAAATCATTTTGATATCTTTTGTTCTTAAGACGAGCATTTTTCTAAATTGAATCATGGTTAATTCCGGGTGCCTGTAACATATCCTATGCTAGATATTAGGTTTGTAAGACTTTAACTTCAAGAAATAAAAACCAAGTTTATTCACATACAAACTATAATTAAACTATTTACAAGATAAGCTTTAAATCCTTTTCATGAGACGTTGCAAGTGAACTAAGTAAGACGTTTGGATGCGTTAACACACAATTTACAGCAATACTCAGAAACGTTTCACGGTTGCTTAAGTCGATACTTAGTACCTAATAGATTTCTGTAGAAAATCTATAGTACTACCTTGTTTCATTAGTTCTTTAGAACAAGTGGTATAAGGATTCAAATGCGCTCCAATGAGGCTTCATTCGTGAATATTTCTAAGCAACATAAGTAACCGTCAAAGATCTCCGAATGTGGCTGTAAGTTCCTAAATTTCTATTAATTTGACAAAGTCGACATTGATGTATGATAATTAAGACTGGATTGAGCAATGTTTATTAACGTTTCTATTTTCTACAACCCATCGGTCCGGCGACAAAAATCGACTAGTTAAGCCGAGGGCACATGATTGTATAAAAATGAAGCCAGTGGCCTAACACGTGCCCGCGCCCTGGCCGGCTTTTACCGCCGGACCGGTGCGGCAGCTTTGGTGTATACACACCCTTACAGTTCGAGTATACAGCTAGTTCTTATATATTTAGCAGAGAATGCAACCAACTTATTTTACTAAGTTTTTGCAGTAACCAAGACCATTTCTAGCAAAACCGACAATAATAGGTATACTTTAGCTTAGAAATAACGTAATCCTTAGATCAGAAGCTTTTCGTACAGTTAGTAAGCATAGTATACTTATTTTGTATAGGTGGTTAAATTTAATGGAAGATCGTTTTTGAAATATATCAATATTTATGTTAACTTGTGGCTCTGCCCACCCCATTAGAAATACAGGCGCGATAATATGTATGTATGTAATATTAAGAAACTATCTTTGATTCTACGAGGTCTCTGTATAAAACTACACATGTACACACAAATCACTCTTCAGCACTTCATGTTATCATCCTATGCTGCAAGTTGTTTAGATATGGGATAATAACATCAAAATGTGTGACCATCTGTAGCTTAGGAAAACTATTCGGCTATTTATTAAGTAGTTATTGGCAGTTTCATGTTATTTGGTGTCTCAAACAAAACTAGCATTTACTCTAACTCCTAGCCAGCAAGTAAACAAGAAGTTCAGTTAAAATAATATATTGTAACGCAATCTACATACAGTTTGGTCTTATAATAATTCCACCAGTAAGATCCTAGTCTAAGATTCAACGCATCCATTCCGTAATGCGCGCATTAACACCTGTCGGTTTGAAGTCTGTCAAAGTGTTGGTTGATGCAAATGGCAATGGCAAAAAGTCACTGCTCAAGTTTTCGGTGACAAGAGTCGCTACGGTGCAGTCATCTTATTATATACGCGGTCAATACGCTACGTGGAGTCACGTGACGTTACGCTACGTAGTTTTACTAACACAAATTATTTACGTTACATTACGTAGCTGTAGTTACGAGACGTTAGGTACATAGTTTTGTAGTTAGAAAAATTAAATCCATATTTGTACGATAAACTACATAGTCGCGGACTAAAAAGGTTCTTCAGTTCTTAAATTTATTTGTTTACGTGTCGCAAGCACATATTACCTTTTGAATCTTACCCCCGAATACTCAAACGCGACTCAGAGTTGAGCACGTCTCAACTCACGGTTTTTTGACAGTTTCTGATGAAAATCTGTCAAAAAATCGTCATTTGAGACGTGCTCAACTTTGAGATGCGTTTAAGTATTCGGGGGTTAGTCACAGAACAGACAGTTGCATAGAAAATGATGGTTAACTGCTCGACAACAAAGTTCAAATCGACTCACATCAAAGTTTGACTATTTATCGTGTAATACAAGGACAGGAAAAATTAAAACCTTTTTGTTAGCTTGATCTGTCACTATTATATTAACAGTACTAATAATGTTATCTTTATTCATGATGATTAAAAACTATTGTCATTACGAGACATGTCTGTCATCATGAGTCTGTCTATGTCATTAAATTTTTCTTGAAATATCTTAGCGAAAACAGACCTTAAAGTGACGAACCTTTTCATTCCGTGACTGTACATAACTACCAGTGACCTAGTCGTAATGCCGTGATAACCCTGCGTAGCTATCGTCAAGTTAGTATAAGCTACTTATTTATAGTCCCTTGACGCTATGTTACTGCGTATATGACGTTACGCTACGTAGCTGTTGGTATACATGACGTTAAACTACGTAGCTGTGAATACATGCCATTAAACTAGGTCGCTGCAGTTACATGACGTTAGGCTACGTAGCGTAGTCACGTGACGTAGTTATGAGTTTACGCGACGTAGTTGTACTGGTTAGGGTTGTCCTTGTCACGCTCCATGTAGTCTCGGTCGATGAGTGATTCTATACGTTTCTTCAGATCGGCGGGCTGCGCAGAAATAAATTGGGTCAGGACAGAAATACAGCATCTTGTATAAATAAATATTTGTAGACATTTGACACAGTGCCATCTAGCCCTATACTAAGCAAAGCTTGTGGCACCAGATGGAGGGTAGGATATTTATATAATTTTTTTGTAAATACATACTTATAATACCTACTACAACCCGGAAGAAATATTTGCAAAACATAGAAACATGTCCCCCGTAGCGGGAATCGAACCCACACCTCTTGCGTCTGAGCCGAGCACTCGCCCGCCACGCCACCGAGGTCGTCATATTGTATGTATCTTCGGGATTTACCACTATGGGTTTGGCAAGACTTCTTTTTACTTATTACAGTTTGGGATACAGCCCACTGACGGACGGACGGACAGTGAGGCTTCGATTACGAACTTATTAAAGTTCCCGTTGGCACCCTTCGGATAAACCCTAAAAAGCATAAGGAGTTTTGGTACCTTGACAGGGAACTTGAGCTGGTTGTAAAGCTCTGAGATGAGCAGATTGTGTGAGAGTTGTTTCCTCATCTTCATGACGCGCACGATGGCCGCGTCGATCTGGTACTGGCGGTCCTGGAACACTCGCTCCTCCGTCGCCTTTTGTTCCTCGCTCTGAAACCACACAAAAACAATATTGAGCAAAATAATTACGTTAAAAAAAATTTGGTGCGTTTTGCGTTGAATTGGTGAAGTCTGCGTTGAATTGGTGAAGTCTGCGTTGAATTGGTGAAGACTGCGTTGAATTGGTGAAGTCTGCGTTGAATTGGTCAAGTCTGCGTTGAATTGGGGAAGACTGCGTTGAATTGGTGAAGTCTGCGTTGAATCGGTGAAGACTGCGTTGAATTGGTAAGTCTGTGTTGAATCGGTGAAGACTGCGTTGAATGCGATCGGTCTGCGTCATCCACATTGCGACCGCGCGGCGTCATCACTAATACACGCGCAATGACACACGCCAGAGGTTGTAGCACATACCGTCTCCTTCATCTGAATCTGATTGATCTTGATCCTGAAGAGCTTGTTGGTGAAGTCTGCGTTGAATGCGAAATGGTCGGCGTCGTCGACCTCGCGGCCGCGCGGCGTTTTGACCAACACGCGCGCTTTGCCGCACGCTAGGGATTGTAATGTGCGGCGAAGTTCACCCTCCTGTAATATCAAAAGCATTATACTGGGTGCGGTTAAGGCCTATTCGGGCGCGTATTTTAAACGAGCCGATGTTTACAGCGCTGTAAATACAGATTATAAATAATAAATAAATATTTGACGTCATATCACACAGCACCATCTAGCCCCAAACTAAGCAAGGCTTGTACTATGGGAACCAGATGGCTGATAGAATACTTATATACTTTTTTTTAAATATATACTTATTACTTATGATAAATATTACAACACCCAGACCCGGAAGAAATAGTTGCAGAGCATGCAAATATTTCTTCCGCAGCGGGAATCGAACCCGCGCCTCTTGCGTCTCAGCCGAGCACTCGCCGGCCACGCCACAGAGGTCGTCAAAGTAAATCGTCAAAGATTATCAGATCGATCAATCAGATTGACGAATATACATGGTTTCGGAGAACTTTCTATCAGCGAAGAGTAGAGTAGCAGATGCAGCTTGTATTATTTGAAAATGGTATAATGAATCTACACTTGTTACAGCGTACTAGTATTATTATTATGAGGGGTGAAAAGGAGTGAAAACGATTGTATGGAACTTTTTAAAGCGTGGTGCGATTTGCTTGAAACTCGGTTCGAATAAATTGCAAAATAAACGGACCCATGTTTCAGGATTTTTCAAACCAAACCTCAAAAAGTGAAATGTGTACCTGTAAAGTAAGAACGACACGTACGAAGTTGCGGGCAACAGCTAGAATTAATATACTTACCTCAATAGTAGACTTACCTCAATATTGGTGAGAGTCTTGATTTCATCAAAAGAGAGGTTGTCTCCGTCGTTGAAGAGCAGTAGAACTAGCGCTTGAAATAGCGACACCTGTAGCTCCTTGTTACCCTGACAATATAAACTAACATTAAACACCTTGCTTGCATAATACAGGTAAATCAGAATTGTACCGCTTGGTGTGGGTTCTACCAAAAGTTAGGGATCGTCCAATCACGCAAGGCTCGAAAGGAAATTACGAAATATCACAAGGGTATATAGAGCACTGGTGGTCTAGTTGGTAGCGATCCCGCCTTCCGATCCTAAGGTCGTGGGTTCAAACCCAGTCGTGTACCAATGGATTTTTCTGTGCGAAAATTTATGTGCGCTATACCAGTACTCTCAAACGGTGAAGGAAAACATCGTGAAGAAACCCGCGGTTTAGCTCAGCACGTATTGACCATGTCTTTCCTGTGAACAAGGCCGACTAAGCTGAGAGGATGGAATAGGTGCTGGGCAAGCCTACTCCATCTTAGTTCGTCCCGGGCACTACAGCATCCCGTTAAGGTAAAAGTTGCCTTCTGACGCTGTATAAATCTACTATAGATGGTAAAAGGCTTTAGTTTATAGTGAGATATCAAAAGTGTATACCTGAATTTAAGGAAGAAAAAAAAATTATGATTTTGACTAAGAGTTACCTGAGTGAAGACAGCGCGGAGCACGCAGTGTCCGAGCGTGGGCTGCCACTGCAGCTTGCGGCCCGAGTGCTTGGCGAGGTAGAACTTGGCGAAGTGCTGGTGGTGCCGCGTCAGCTCGGCCGGCAGCCGCACGTCCAGCGCGGGGTATGACGGCCAGAAGCCCTGCGTCAGGATGTACACAGACAGATCCAGTCCGGAGCCCTCGCCGCTGCCTGTCAGGTGCTGCAATTTAAGCAACGCATTATTTATGCCGTTTAGTTGTGGTTAAGGCAAAAATATCATCACATCTTCACAAACTTTCGCATTTACAATATTAGTAGGATATGGGGTGGAATTTTCAAAGCAGGTGTGCTTTGAAAATTGCATGTAAGGGCTAAATATTGACAGCAAATTTACTCAAAGGATACATTGCTTTATTTTAAAAATAAGTAAAACCTTACACAAACAATAAAGATAATTTAATTTTTTTTTGATAATACGCTTATCACACCCGGTAATTGAACCGATTAAATGCGAAAGTAAAACATTCTGTTTTAAGGCACCAATTGATAAAGGTCAAATCTGTGCAGACAGGCAGAAAAACATGGTAAATGAAATTAAAGGAAGACCTTCAAATCTTATTAAATTAAATACTTAATCGCGTTACGAACGGGTGTAAATGCAACGTAGATTTAAGACGTGTCCAAATGATCCCCGTGATTATAAGGAATAACGAAATTGACTTTGTTGGGACAATATGAAGACATTTTTACTGGAGGGACTCAAGTTTTCGTTGATAGTTTACCTGTTTGTAGGTAATATTGATGTCCTTAGACAGCTCCATGTCCTTGAACATGCCCTCGAGTTTGCAGGTGAAGCCGCCTCCGCACTCCTGCTTCAGCTTCGACAGCATCGACTTCTCCGCGTCCACCGACGCCGACTTGCCCACCAGCAGTCGCTTTGCTAGGTCCTGGAACATATTGAATTACTAATAATAAATTTATTTATTTGAACAAAATGGGTCAAAAAAACTTCTCACACATAATATATACTTAAGTGCACGGGTGCAATATAATAATGTGGTGATTAGTATATGAGCGATTTAATTATATTACAATATCATAATGCATTTATGTGTTGTACTCGTACATTTATATGTTCCTGAAATAATTTTGAACTGAACTTAAATAATACTGAAAATCGAAACACCTATTACATGGATGTGGATAGCGACTATGTTGTATACTATTTAGGAATGGAGCAGTATTTAACTTAAAAAAAAAAGCAACAGAGGGAATCAAGGTAGCCTCTAATATATCATCAGGTAAGAAACAGTAGAATGCATCTAATGTATTAGTGAAGTTTCACACCTTTTTGTAGAAAGCTTCGAAGACGTCCTTCCCATGTATGAACCGGAACAGAACCATTATTTTGTCGAGTAATCGCTCCAATTCCTCCTCAGTGGCCTCCTTGTTGCCCGCGCGCAGTTTCACGTCCACGAATTTCGCTACAAGAGTAAGGAAAAAAAAGATTAGGATGAAGACTAAAATATAAGTCAAACTAGCTGCTGCCCGCGGCTTCGCTCGCGCTTTACCTGGATAAAAAGTAGCCTATATGTTAATTCAGTACATGTACTATGTATATTCCAAGTTTAATTGAAATCGGTTCAGCCGTGAAAGAGTAGCAGTAGAGTATAGTAGGATATATTAAGTATTAAGTAAGCATAAGTCAAATTCAATGCCCTATTTAAGGGGGCATAGTTTGCCATTTTATGACACCAATGGCTGACATTTGTTGTTGGCACTGAGGTATCGTGACGTCACTTGCCAGGTCAACTCACCTATAAGCTCCGCCGGCTTGTTCTGCCGCTGGTTGATGAAGTGCTCGAAGGCCTCTCGCATAGAGTATAGGAACTTGTCGTTCCGTTGGAAGCACGTGCTGACCACGTGGTCCAACTGCTCCTTGAAGTCAAGCAGCTCTCCGACCATAGTCTTGTCTCGCTCCGGCTCTATTACTATCGTACGGCCTTTTTTCTGAAAAACACAAGCTGATTAGTTGACAGGCTCACGAGAAATACATAACGATACTTGCCAGCAGTAAACATTTTGTACGCCAACTGGCCAGTTTCAACGTATCTTGACTTCTCTTGGCAGGATTCAAAGGCACTTGTTCGAAAGAACAAGTATTATAGCTAGAAAAAGTTACTTGTCGCGTCACTAGTTCTTTCTAACCAGTGTGGTGAAAGGATTTGAAGTGCTTCTTTCGTGCACTTGAAACTAGTTTTCGATCTTTTTAGGTTCTACGACATGCCGGTTTCCTCACGATGTTTTCCTTTTGAAGGTACTGGTGTAGCGCACATTATTTTTTAAAACAGAAAAATCCATTGTTTCACGACTGGATTTGAACACACGACCTCAGAATCGGAAGGCGGGGGCTAGCACTAGACCACCAGTGCTCTCGAAAGAACAAGTAATATTAAGACAGTAGTAGTAGTAGCTTGCCTGTATCAATGTAAACTCGCCTATATGACTCCATCTAACAAAATATCCTGTAGAACAAAAATACCTGTATCTTCCACGCTTGGTCGCGTTACGAACAGGTGTAAATGCAACGTAGATTTAAGACGTGTCCAAGTGATCCCAGTGATTTTAAGGAATTTTTTTTTTGACTTTGAAAAAAAAAGGGATTGAAAGTATACCTTTATATAACTATTGAAGTGACTGCAGAGCTCGGTCAGACCATCCTTGACTCGACTGAAGAGACTGTACAGGGTGGACAGGTCGGCAAGCCGCGGTCCGTCCATAAGGGCTTCCAACCCCTTTGATAGGATACCGGTCAGATGCTCGCTTAGTAGCTGCTTCTCCACCGTGTGGATTAGCTGCCATCTGAGGATTTAACGTTTTGGAACAAATTGCAATCATAGACATATCTTATTATTTTCCCAACTAATCGTTAATTAATGAGATTCTGATCGCGGGACCAACCAAACGCGCGAAAAAAATTGGCTTTTTTTTATTCATGAAAGCTATGGAGCTAGGAGCATGTATGACTAGGCCGTAAGGGTGTACAGAATGTCACCAAGACATTAAACAAAATATTGTGAACAAACTTCACAATCCAAAAAAGTGAAAACTTCTATTTCATGGTCTCTAAGTCTAAACTATTAGAATTAATAAGAGTATGCAGCTTCTTGGAAAACTCAAGTTTCCCAATTATCCTATTACTTCGCATAGTCGTGGGTATCAGAAACTACGAGTACCATGGTACCACAACACCCAGACTCGGAAGAAATATTTACAGATCATGCAAACATTTCTTCCGCAGCGGGAATCGAACCCGCGCCTCTTGCGTCTCTGCCGAGCAATCGCCCGCCACGCCACCGAGGCCGTCTTAAAAGACGGGACTGACAACTAAAGCAGTATAAGAGTCTCACTTGGTGGAGGGATCGAGGTAATTGTTAAGTCGTTCGGTCTCCTCGCGCAGGCGTTTCTCCACATGCGCCAGGTACTCCGGCACAGCGTGCGAACGCATCAGCAGTTGACCTTCTGCCGCGTAGAGCCGCTCTGTGGCTTCCAGGAACCTGAGGCACAAGATATACGTATTATAATAAACTTTCATACAGACGTAAGAGATAAACTGGCAAGCGAATGAGGAGGCCTATATCCAACAATGGATGTAATCTTTAAAATCGTTCTTGTAAGAGGATGTTTGTATGTTTGTGCCTCAATCGCGCCTAAATGGCTGAAGGGATTTGAATGAAACTTGGAATATAAAAAAAAGTTGATTAAAAAATATTTATTACATAGTATGCTAGAATAACATATAGGCTACTTTTTATCCGGGCAGCTAGTACTTTGTAATTTATAAAAATATGTACAGTGAATAAAGGGAAGTAGACTGTTTTTATTTATTTTATTCATACAAATTAATAGAAGCATTTGCCAAAAGCACAAAAAAGAGCCCTATTGCAAAACATAAACCAAGCCGGGAGTGGGGGAGTGGGTGTGCCATGCCTAATAGAGGTAATAACACCACTTTGTTGTATGTTTTAGTGAAACTACTCATTAAGTTATAAAAAAACTGTGTTGCAGTAACTTCCAGGTTAATTTCCAAACTAAGATCAACGTTGATCAACTCACTTGTGTTCAAAGGCATCTTGGTATATCTGAAGATCGGAGAGCATCCTCAGAAGGCTCTTGAGGAGCGATATGTCGACGGAGTATCCGCCGCGCTCTGTCTCAATGAGCGCCAGCAGTCCGTCGACTGTGCGAGTTTGTACCAATGTGTTCATCGCTATGTGATGGCGGAATAGATCGAGCCCCATGTCCCTAGAATCAAAGATGTAGACTTGAGTCAAGGAAATAGAGAAAAGCTAGTGTGAATTCAATATATTTTACACCAAGATTTGAAGTTGTAATCTTTAGTAGAATACTCGTAAGTTACTGTTTCATGAGCACTGGTGGTCTAGCTGGTTGTGACCCCGCCTTCCGATCCTAAGGACGTGGGTTCAAATCCGGTCGTGTACCAATGGATTTTTCTGTGTGAAAAATTTATGTGTGCTAAACCAGTACTCTCAAACGGTGAAGGAAAACATCGTGAGGAAACCCGCGGCTTAGTCAGCTCGGCACGTATTGACCATGTCTTTCCTGCGGATAAGGCCGACTAAGCTGAGAGGATGGTATAGATGCTGGGCAAGCCTACTCGATCTTAATTCGTCCCAGGCACTACAGCGTCCTGTTTGTGAAGGTAAAAAGTTACCTCCTGACGTTGTATAAATCATCTACTTAAAGGCCTTAGTTAGTTGAGTTGTGCAGGATTACATATAGACTATTTTTTATCCAGGGGGCGAAGCCACGGGCGGCAGCTAGTATAAACAGACAAATGATTGAGATGACAATCAGAGACTCACCAAATAGAGTGTATGCTAGGATTCTGCAGCACATAAGTCCTGTCGAGGTATAGAAAGATGCTCCTGATCATGATCATCTGGCGGCAGTGCGCTCGCCAGCAGTCGTCCATGCGTTTGAGAAACATCTTACGATCCATGCTTTCCGTGAGAAACTGTTTGATGTTGGCCTTCACATGAGCTTCAACCAGGTTTGTTAGGTTCACATATAGTTGGGACGCCATCTACGATAAGAAATTTTTACTAGTTCATGAGATACAACCTGCTGACAGACAAACGGACGGACAGTGCAGGCTCAGTTGTAGGGCCCCGTTGGCACTCTACAGGTACAGAACCCTAAAAAGAGCCTTCATAAGACAGGATTTAATTTACCACAATCCTTTTTTTGTCAACAGCTAAGGTTCATTCAAGTACAAGTATAGATTTGCTTTACTTTTCCATCAACAGGCTCATAATCGACATTTGAGAAATGCTCAACTTTGAGAGACGTTTGAGTATTCAGGGGTAAGCCTCTCATCAAGAGTGTTACCATATGTAGATTGATCTTAAGTGAAAGAACCAAATGGCATGAGTAGGTCTCGTGGAACCTTTATCTTGTTAACTTAAACTTGTTCTTATCATCGAAATTATTATATACAAAGTTCCTACAAATTGAAAAAAAAAAACAGAATTCAATTAATAACTTTGTGATACTGAGTGATAGTGAAATAACAATTTCAAGGATACTGTAAGTAAGAGATTGCAAAATAGACTGAGTACTTCTTTGCTGGACTGGTAGTAAAGAAAAAATATAGAATGTATCCAGCTGCTTCTCTCCTCACTGTCGTAAAAGTTGAATAAGGAGTGTCCTCACATGATGGACCATCTATATGGGCGATGGGCTGATCACCTGTCACCATGGTTCACCATATCCATATTGGGATTCTTGGCTAAGGAGCGGTTGCAAATTTTCTTAACATTACTTGTCGCTCTGCCCACTTCATTAAGGATATGGGCATGATAATATGTATGAAAGTAGCTTCGGGGGTTGTCTAGAAAGTTAATCTGAATTTTTTAACTGACTTGTATCGATATAATCTCTGTAAATTCTAGTGATAAATTATGTTAATCCATCGGTTTTGTTCTGTGTAGGTACAAATTAACGCCAATAATGTTTATATTTTGCTTGCTGTCATGTACAAGGGCATGATTATGATTATTAATGTGGAAAAATGTCTTCAACGGAAAAGTTTTTAACAACATAATAAACTAGGTACGCACAAGTTGTTTGTAAGGTATTTCGCAATTAGAATCGAGAGTTGTTTATATTTACCTTGTGACTGCACATGTTCTCCACGGCTTGGTAGAGCTCCTCCAGAGAGTAGGCAATCGCCTTCGACGTCTGGATGGCGATCACAGCCTCCCGCAGCTTGCTCCATGTCGTCTCCTGGTAGTTTTCTGGAAGGTTCGGCTTGCCTACAAACAAACACCCCGTTACACCAAATGACGAGGTTATGACGACTTAGTCACGATTCGACGTAAACATACTTTTGAAATTCTTGATGATCAGCTTTTTCGTCGCCGCTCCGGGCTTGTTCATCGCCGAAGACGATGTTTTGATGGCCCCATTAGAGCTAGGATTGATCAGGGAGAAATTAGATTTCTTCTCATTGGCACTCATCACGTCGGATTTTGTTTTTTTGCAACTCTGTTCGCTGGGTGGAAGAGATCGTTTTCTGTTTTGATTACCGACCTCCGCGGCCGAAACTGAAGTTTTAGCTATACCCGACATATGAAAGCATGATATGGCTACGGCCACTATATGTTTTACTATAATTAATTGTAAAAGCACATCTGTAAAAGTAAAAATCAATCAGTCAATAGTTGACTACAACAACCACCATGAAGAAAATTTTAATTTTCAATCAATCAAACATAGAGGGCGCGCTTGAACAATTCGTCTTGGCCTAGTTGATTGTCATTGTCATCCATCAATTTCTTTTTATGTCATTTTGGAATTTATTTCTGACTGTCTTGTCATATTTTTAACCGAAATAGGTTTGCCTTTGAAGTATAACTATACTCTGTCTATACTCCTTAGATAGAATAAATCACAATATCGAAAAGATAAAGACCGTTTGCAAAGGTCTTTTTTAGATAGCCCAACTGTTTATTTTGTAAATAGGTACATAGGTACTTGTATTTGTAAGTTTATTTCTTGTACCTACCTACCTTTAACGGTACTCATGACGGTACTTTAGTCGGCTTTGTCCACAGGAAAGACCATGGTCAATAATACCCTGCAGAGCTAAATAAGCCGCGGGTTTCCTCACGATGTTTTCCTTCACCGTTTGAGATTAATTGTGAGCATTGAATTTGAAGTTTAACCTCGGAATATTATAAAGATGACGATTTAAATAAAGTTTATCTAATTAATAATTTATGTGCACTATACACTGGTATAGTGCACATAAATTTTTCGCACAGAAGAATCCAGTGGTAGGTACGAGACCGGATTTGAATCCACGATTTTAAACAGTAAAAACTTTATTTAAATCGTCATCTTTATAATATTCCGAGGTTAACTTCATATTCAATGCTCACGAATGAAGGTAAGTTTTGAATGGTATAGCTGCCTTTGGATGCTAAATCTACTAAAAGCTACTACCTAATATACAAAACAAAGGTCTAAGGTACCTACCTACCTACCCAATAACACGTAAATCTGAGACGTAAATGAAATAGATACCTACACCTACATACTTTCCTACCTACCCGTATGGTGGTAGGTAGTAGATACCTAAGCATTAGATAAATTAATCTGTAACTCTCTACCTACCTACCTACTGTATTTCTTTTCATAATCAAGAATGAACATCAAAACACAGAATTTTTATCTTAAACTTAGTAGGTACCGTACGTAGAGCCGAATTATTTTCTAAGCTAGGTACAGTAATATATACCTAAGCCTTTTGTTTGTTCAGTAGGTTACTTCCCTAATCTGTGCTGTAACTTTGTGAATAGGATCAAAGAGACGCGAAGCGGTGATCAACGCTTGATTGGACATTGACCCCATTTTTGCGATGAGCTCACTATTACGAAAGCTGTGATGCCGGTCCAATAGTCCCTTGGCAAATTGGGATTTACTTACAACCATTTAATTTTTAGGGCTCAATAAGCATTTCAAGCTTTAGCTACACATTTCCTAAACCTACCTATACCTACCGTGAGGTAACTCAAAGACAACATTTATGTATTTGTAACATACCTATCTACAAGCCTAATAAGGAGTCAGGTAGGGAGTCACCATCTCTTGAGCTGTCATGCACATGCCTTGTAATGTTGGCATACAATTCCTTCTTTGACGGTCTCAGTCGCATTAGGTATGAAGGTGGAACTAGCATACTCAGACCAAAAAAAAAAAGAAAAGACGGCGCGTCGTGAACAACAAAAGTGAAGCCACACAAAACCGTGCTCCTACAAGTAAACATACACGCTCACGCACACACCTACACTAAAACCATGCTCATCGCTCTTAGTACGTCACGAGTCGTTGTCTAATGAACTTATAATTTAAAAATATAATTAAGTTTTCCTGTGTAGGTAGTGAAAACTTGTAAAAACAGCAGCAAATCACATAAAGTCTCACGGGATCACTTTCACTTGTAAGTAGGTACTTCAAATAACATCGTTTCTTAATTATTATAAGTACTATGAATTGAATTTTAGGTTACTTGGAACACAAAACCTCAAAACCTTCGAGAGAGAGAGAGAGAGAGAGAGAGAGAGAGAGAGAGAGAGAGACACACACATAATACCTATACATATAAAAAGGTGGCTTCACTTTTGTTGTTCGCGGCGCGCCGTCTTTTCTTTTTTTTTTTTGCCTGAGCTAGCATTTATTATGATGATGTTAATCTTAAAAACGAAAACATGATAAGTGGCGGAATTAGAAATTAGAACCTACGCTTCGGAACAATAGGCACAACATAAGGATGGCTCTAAAAAGATTACTAAGTACATCTCTAACTGCCTAAACTAATAAATGTACCTGGCCGAAATTCAATTAAAACGCTATTGTGAATATTGTGCTAGTGCAGTGCCAAGTTGTTGATTTGATAACACCCTACAGGCTCCGCGAGGGCGGAGTAACAAGTGCCGGCCGGGGCGCCCCGCTCATTCACCACCCACACACCGAGCCCCTTCCCACCCTTCCTTTCATTCAGCCGCCGGCACTCAGCTACCGACGGTCGTCCGCGAAGCGCGTAGGCGGCTTCTCCCAACCCGCCACTGAATACGCGCGCAAAAAATGTGCAAAGTTTCCTTATAAAGTTTTTTTAATTCCCAAAATGGGTGAGCAAGCGTTCAACGTTTCGGACGATCATTTGGAGCAACACATCATAACCTTGTTTGAGAAACTTGAGTGTTTGCGGAAGGATGCGAATAATAGTGACTTGAGTGGGAAGGTCCCGGCTCGGCTAGAGTTGCGGACCCTGGGATTGTGGAAGGCGGTGGTGGCGGAGTGCGCCGCATCCTTCCTCTATGTGTTCATCGTGTGCGGGGCGGCGGGCGGAGCGGGCGTGGGAGCCTCTGCTTCGGCTGTTCTGCTCACCACGGCTCTGGCTTCAGGTTGTGCTATCGCTACTCTGACTATGTGCTTCGCCAAAATATCCGGTAAGTTGTAGCTTAGAAATGTTTTCTAACCGAGTAAAGCCCAAAAATACTAAAATAAATTCGACACTTGGCCTAATTAAAGCATCTGCCGATGACAATCTCTACAAAAAAATCCCCCTAAACACCCGAACTCTACCTTTCGTAAATTGAATCACCTGTTTCCTTTTCCTGTTCAGGATAAAGTAATGCGATTCATCCCAAAATAGGGATAAAATGACTACTTTCTCAAATAAACTCAATTCAGTAGCTGGTATATAACTACGATAAACAATGCGTGGGAACTACTGGAAACACGAAACGCTTGTGACAAGAAATGCGCAATGGTTCAATAAATAATGGACGCGTACAAAGGTAATGTTGCTGAAAAAAATACAACGGAACGTCCACGTGCGTCTACCTGTTTTTTTTTCAACACCGGTGTAGACTGCTATGCGATCCCAACATGCCCCGGGGCAGTGGAATGTGCAACCGTACCATGCCAGCCATTGTAGAGTTGCATTTCAAAGACCCCTTTGGTAAGATGTGTGGGTTATGCTATCCTATATATAGTCATCAAACAAAGATGAGCGGTTAGGGGATGATCACATCTTTGGAGCCAAGGCTTGAAGAGATGTCTAAGTAATGGCTAAGTACCTAATCATTACTTAGCTGTCCATTATGAAAGAGCAGTCTACCTAACCTTTGAATTTGAGTACCTACCTATACCTATTTATCTAGTAACAGGGCACCTTTTGAGGATTAAGGGGTCTACTCCTTGATCTCGGATGAAAGAGGAAAGGCAAAAGGTTTTTTGGTGTTAGACAACGTAGGTACTTAATTTATTTGTGAGTTACTATTACCGAGTCGTTTGTTTTTATTGTGGGAGCTGGCGAAATGGCTCGCTATAACCGAGCTAGTTTCAAGGGGCCAATTAACCCCATGGTAATTTATATCCACTTGATAGCTGCTCGCCGCCATACCGGATTGCGCTGACGTGTGTGCAGATGTTCACTATTATCCCTTTTTTGTGCGTCTGTGAGGCGAAAGTATCTACCCAAGTATGTGTTTTTCGAGCAAAGCGTTTTTTAACGCTATAATTTTCTAACGGGGTGTCATCAAAATCTAATCATTGGCACTCAAGATGTAACAAGAAAAAATATCATCCAATTTTGTGTCCTACCATTATAGAGGTGCCTTGGGATCAAAGAATGAGGACGTCTAATAATGTTCAAATGTTGTCTTTCTAGCTCAACCATAAAAATGTAAGTTTCACAAGCAGCTGTTTCTCGAGACGGCTTCGTGGTAGGTACGCAGGTGTCGTCTCCTATTCTGATTGCTCCAATTTATTGTTTCGTTGTCGACTTTGTAACCTTTGTGCTATAAAAAACTTAGGATAGCCGGAATATTACAATCGATACGACACGTGTCACCCTTCACCCTTTATCCCCTTATAACTTCACGATGGACAATGACATTTTAAATTATATCATCGTAACAATAAGTTATGGATCAGCCGCGTTTACAATCGACTTAATTCGTCTTCGGACATTAGCCGCGAATAGCCGTGATGAATTTTAGAGTTTGTACCGCGCCCTCCTTTCACTAATAGTCGAGAGGACATCCCTGTTTAAAGCTGGGTCAGAGTGCACACGATCGATCCGCGAACTCTATTTGAAGCCATTCACAAAATGTAAAAATATGTTGGCGTGCATTGCCCATTTTAAGCTGCGAATCCACTGGCGTGCGGAGATGACCCACGCCTCTGCCGGCAACACTAAACGCATCTGCGTAGCGTGTCCGTGGGTCGTAGTGGAGGGTGGAGGTTGTTGCCTATATTTTTAAAAGCTAATTAAATACCTACACGTGCGTAGGCTCTCTGAGAGGACATCCCTACTTTACCTAAGCACAAATATCGCATCGATCCGCGAACTCTATTTGAAGCCATTCACAAAATGTTAAAATATGCTGGATGCATTAGCGCCTTTCAGGTTTTTCCAACTCGTTTCTCCTACATGCTCCCTTCTGTGAGCACCTTGGTGTAATTGCGTAGATTACACGGCATCTTCGGAAGGGATTGCGAGGCATGCGAGAGCTTTTGCAAAGCCTGGTTATTTTCTCTCTAATGTAAGGACGCATTCACATAGAAAGATACTCTTTTGTAGACTGTTTTTTCCAGCATTTTTCTGCATACCCGAAGCCTGTCAACTACCTACCTGGAATATCTCTCTGGTGCCTAGACATCTAAAGTCCTTTGGATGTTTTTTAAACTGTTTGAATTGGATTGTAATCACGAGCTATTAAATTACAAAATAATATAAACCCCCGACCCCCGAACAGAACACTACAAATCAATCGGACCTGTGAAAGTTGGAAAGATTCTTTTGTCAAGTAGGAAATGAGCTGATGATCTTCAAACGCCTCAACAGATCTTCATAACTATAGCTAAGAACCATCTCGATCACATTAGCTTTCAAACGGAAAAACCGTATCAAATCGGTCCATTGCGTGGGAGCTATGATGCCACAGATAGATACACAGATACACGCACTGCAAACTTATAACACCCCTCTTTTTCGTCGGGGGTTAAATAATCCCCATGACAAATCTTCATTATCTGAACTGCAAAGATTAAGAAACGTATCATACGTTTGGAATGAGAAACTGAAACGAACCCGCTCGATGCACGAGTTTGACTTGCACTTGGCCGATTTTTTTCTCCAGTATCCTCGGTCATCATATATCTAACAAATACTCATTGAGATCATTTTTAATGAGCACAAACACGCTATATCTGCTTTAAGTTGTTAAGGTTGGAAACATCACCGAAATTAGCTGATGGTCTCCAAACTCCTAGACTGATCTTCATAAATTATAGCTAAGAACCATCTCGATTATATCAGCTATCAATTAAAAAAAACCCATTAAAATTGTTCAATTCGTTTGGGACCTACGAGGCCACAGACAACTACACGAACAGGCATACATATCAAAAATAGAAGACTCATCTTTTTGCGTTGGGGGTTAAAAATCATCGTTTTTTGCGTGACTAAGGTCCATCTGACCTTCTTCCTTCGTTGAGTAATTGATATTGGGCACGGGTTAAACCCGGGATAGCGTTTAATTTCGGAAAAAAAATATCCTTACAAAAATATTATGGGGTTATGCAAAGTCGTAAATAAACCGTGTAAGGTCGGAGGCTGGACTGTTTTATGTAAGTTAGAAAGTCGAAAATAACCAGCTCTGTAAGTAAATTTTCATATCCCCAGATTCTCCAGTTTTTCGGGGAAATATTCGTCAGAGTAGATCGATAATAAACGATAGTTTTAAAAGCTTTTTTTTTCAATCCTACCTAAAAGAAAGTAACAAAAGACATAAATAATTGGTATTCGTTAGGATTAGGATAATCTTCAAAAGATCGAAACGTTATTCTCAGTAGTAAAAAGTCTTGAATGAAAATAATATCCTCCTATCCTATTACGTAGGTCTGGAAAATGAGAATAAAACATATTATTTTTACTATGAATAAGTTTGAGCCGTACATAAGAACCGTAATCCATTTATTTTCGGGTTACGTTAAGCCTTGGTTTCTAAATTGCGGCACCCGTAATTATGGCGGCCGTATTTAGCAAACATTTAGCAAGACCGCGGCATGCTTTGCTGGCTGTGCTGTGACGTCATACATCGGCTATCGGCAGAAAGCATCGAGTCGCAAGCTCAGTAAGCCGTTAGAACAAAAAGCCAGGGTTTGTTTTTTTATTATTTACGTCATATTTTATTTTGCTTATTAAATTGTCATAAGCTTACGCAACGATTATCCCATACATTCTATGCAGTAGCGTTTAGCGACATTGTTAAATGCAAAGTGATGAACCGCGTTGAGTTTTTTCTTCACAAACTTCATCTTCCCGCTACGTCCCCATAGGAGTTGAATTTCTGTAATTTTGTGTTGGGGAGTAGGTATACCAAATTTCATGTTTCTACGGTTTAGGCTGAGCGTTGATTGCCAGTCAGTCTGTCAGTAGGTAATGCAAGAATCCTATTTCCTACTATATTATAATGTGAAAGATTGTGAGTTTGGATGTTTGTGTCTCAATCACGCCTAAACGGCTGAACGGATTTGAATGAAATTTGAAATATACATAGTACATGTGCTGGATTAACATATAGGCTATTTTTTGGTCGGGTACCACGCGAGCGAGGCCGCGGGCGGCAGCTAGTTTTATATATTTAAATGAGACGGCATTATTTTACAAAGAACCAGAGTTAAAGGCCTTATAAACAAAACGCTAGTTTATAACTCCAGTTTGGTATTCTGGTCACGGCGTGGCGCGGGGCTCTAGTCCTGAATCCACAAACTGATTCCTGGCTAAAATTTGTTATTCCAATGGATGTGGGCTACATTACCTTTAGGTGTTTAGGTGCATTACCGAGACTGCTTTGATGCATTTTTAATAGAATAATTACTTTATGTAGTAATTTTTTTTTTCTACTTTAGTTAATTTTTTTTAACTAATCTTTGGTAATGTTGCTGCGTTTTCGCGACGGGATTGTCACAAAATCGTATTGCGACCTTATGAGGAGCCTTTATGAAAAGCCAGCTGTCGCCCTGGGCCTACCTCGCGTTGTACCCGGATAAAAAATAGCCTTAGAAGTATATGTTAATCCAGCACACATGTACTATGTATATACCAAGTTTCATTCAAATCCGTTCAGCCGTTTAGTCATGATTAAGGCACACACATACAAACATCCTGACAAACTTTCACATTTATAATTAGTAGGAAGTAGGATTCAATAGTAAATATTTTATTCTTTGAAATCACTAGAATAATTTAGAAAAAATGAAATGAAAATTATGAAGGTAACTACTACACACTAGGAAAGTTTTTAGTAGGTACTTAGTGTAGTAGTTCCGTATACGAATAGTACGAGTGGTATCAAAATGTGTTTTGAAAACCACCATAGGTACCTACCTATAGTGTGCAATGTACGTCAAAGAATTCATTATTGTTGGTGAATAAAATCACCTGAAAGATAAGCTTTTTCCTTCCGATTCCATTCAAAGAGAATTTCAATTAAAATAGTTTTGAAACTTCGGCATTCGTTTGCGCTCAACATACCAAAAGGTATATCTATACAGATATACCTATATAGATATACCTACCTACCTAACCTAGCTATCTATCTACGAACGAACGTAGGCGTACGTAGTAGGGAAAATTTGTATTCGTATGTTACAAGGTCCCACTGAAAAGCTTTAGGTGTTTCAAAAAGCGGCTACCGACATATTGTGGTTGTGGTGAACGTAGTTTAAAGATTTTTCATAACAAAATAACCAATCGTTTTACACTTGTTAGCAACGTGATGATTTTTAGGGCTCCGTACCCGAAGGGTGTCTACGGGACCCTATTACTAAGCCTCCGCTGTCCGTCAGTCCGTCCGGCTGTCAGGCAGAGTTGAAATTTTCACAGAGTGTGTTGTATTTCATTTGCCGCTATAACAACAAATAATAAAAATAAAGTGAGGTCGAGGACATACAATAAACATTTACAAATGGTACGGAACCCATCGTATGCGAATTCGACTTGACCAGATATATTTTCACTGCTACTGAATGCGTTATTGGGATAAAAAAACGTTTGGCATAAGTAACTATTTCTGCTCTGCTAATCTTTAGCATATTCTCTGCCATAAGACATTTTAAAACGAAAATTTATGGAAAGTAACTGGTTAGTTTTCATTAAGATCATCATTTAATGCTGACGTCAAAAATATTGAATACATGCAAACTCTGATCAGCAAAACGTGGCCGTCAAATTATGTCCGTTTTTTAGGAAACAAGGACAAAATCATAACTTTCTGCAGCAGCTGCGGAAGGATTCTGTTGGATAAATAATTTCATTCCACTTATGGTTACTTTGAGAGTTGAAAAAGCCGGGAACTTTGCGAAATTAACGTTATTAATATTGTCTTTCAAGGCATGAGAGGCTTGCCATATGCCGTGAACGTATTTCAATCGTAATTTACCTAATTACTTATGTACTGGAATTAAGTTACTACTTTATAATACTTATTTGCTTTCATAAAACTTTTTTTATTTTACAAAAATAGCTAGGTTATTTTTTATACAAAGGCGAGAACTACGAGTACCGTAGTCGAAAAGTAGGTTGGCACAAAAGTAGGCACCATAATCCATTTTGGGAGTCTTGGTCTGAAGTGGCTGCAAATTTTCTAATGATTACTTGTGGTTCTGTCCACCCCGCTAGGAAAACGGGCGTAATAATATGTTGGTATGTATGTATGTATTAAATAAATCAATTTAAAATTAAATTTGCATTGCTATGTTCCTGATATACCTACTATTCTAGCTTCATTCACTCACCTTTGAAATTAATAACTCATTATTATACCTGCCTTTGTCTGTATCCAATCAGATACAAGGTGATTACATAATTAAACGCTATCTCAATCTAATACCACGCATTAGATACCTACAATAGTACCACAAATATAGTGCGCCTTGGCAATTTTCATCTAACTGAAATATGAACTAACGCGATTATGATAAAGTAATAAAGAGATGTTACAATCATTATGCAGATACTTATTTTTTTAATGGGTTGGTTCAGTTAAGTATTATTTTTGTTGCATAATCGGACAAATTCGGTTTTCATACAAAGCACGAAGTTTGCCGAGGCTCGCAATATTTGTGGTAGGTACTACTGTACATTAGACGAGCTATGTGGGAACTAATGAAATATTCTGTGTAGAACCATTGTATGTATTAGTAGTAGTTAAGTTGGTATAATATGTGCTTGAATCAATCACACATCAAGCAAAATATCTTTAGGTATTGTATGATGAGGATAAGGTATAAAGTAAAAGTTAAAAAACGCAGACTATACTTCAGCCTAATTTTGGAAATACAATTGATATAAACAAACCGTCGGTCGCGTAGGTAGGTACTTTTCGTTATTACGATAAAATCACTTTAGTTTTGGGTAAATAAACCTCGCAACTTATGTTTTCACATCTTAATTTAACTATTAGTACTACTTAAAAGTTCCATAAACATGTGTTGAAAAAGTAAGTTTTAGGTTAAGTATGGGCGGTTTGTTTACATAAATTTTATCTCCAGTAAGGCTGAAGTTTTAATTTTGATGATACTTTCTAGTCTTGTCAGTAGTTCTTTCGAATCAGTGTGGTGAAAGTATTTAAAGTGATGATATCTTCTTGTTGTTGATGTGACAATAGGCACACCCCACCGCGGAACGTCAGTGCAGATCTTTGTTCCCCTAACATTAATTAATTATGATGTCTTGTAAGATTTTTGGAATTCAAAGTGTTATGATGATTTCATCATAATTTTTAACTCCTTTTTAGTTATTTTATTGTAAAAAAACCTTTACCTTTCTTTCGTGTCAATGGCTTGACCTCAGATTTTTTTAGCTTAATATTCGGCAACTCTTACTCTCACCCTTAACATGTTTATCAGGTCATCGTAAAGGCAGTAAAAAATACATATCATATTCGTATGAAAATACCGCATAGGCCTAAAACCACAGTGTAAAACAACAAACGGAAGCCGCAAGGTAATTTTGCGGCTAAAACGCGCTAATAAAATTTTACCGCTTTTTATAACCGTTCTTTGGGCTTCTACCGCGTAGGGGTGTTAAATTAAACTTGGTTACGGGAGATATAAATCAGTAATTAGAGCTATTTAAGATAAGATAATTTTACTTTAACGGGATATTCTACGATAAAAATGAGATGGGTTGATGACGTCATAACTATAATTAATGGCCGACTCGGCTAGCAGAAACGAGATCGACTGAAAAAGTTACTTCATAATACCTAGTATATATTGTTCACTGAGGGGAGACAGTGACCGATTATTAACGAGGGTGTAGTTTGATTGAGGCCCGAGGCGCTGCCGGGCCCGCATACACACGAGTTAAGAATCGCACTTGCTCCCGAGCGATACAAAATGCTTTATTCTACATTTGTGAGGAAAATAAGAAAAAAAAGATAAACTAATGAATTTTATATTGTTGTATGTTGTTCGTATGAAGTAGTGGCCAACTCTAGTGACGGAGTTTTTAGGCCGCTTAAAGGCCTCCGTCATGGCTTAACGAAATTTTTTTTTTATTAAAATTCGCACAGTTAATAAAACTCAATGTAATATTTTTTAAATTAGGTAATGTTCAGAAAAAGCTAACTAGTAGCTAGTAGATAATATTTTGCAGTAGAAAGTTTAAGTCTTTTAGCATTATAATGTTAAGATAGGTTACCAACCAAAGAAGTTTTAAGTTTTTTTACTACCATGTAGATTTTAGGCTGATGATGATGATATTTTAAGTGGTAATAACAGTATATTACTCAAAATAAAAGTCTGCCCGCTTAGCGAGTTAGAAATGGATTTTCATACATTATTCCCTACCGCATAGGTTTGTACGACATTAATGACATATTTTCTCCCCTGTTATTGAAGAAATATGAACTGACTTTCCGAGGTGTAGTATAAAATATATTTTAATTTTATCATGTTCGTTCTTTTTTTCCGTCTTCAAAAAGGAAGAGGTTCTCAATTCGGCTGTATTTTTTACATCATCGTTATTATTTTTGTTTCGTATGTTAATGTATTTATCTTCGCCAATGTTGGGTAAAAGATTCCGATGGTACCTATTTTTGCTAGAGAAGGATCCTGGAATGGTCCCGAGAATATTACGCCCGTATCCAGAGCCACAAGTAATCATAAGAATCAAAGTCCTCGAAATCAAAGTCAAAGGCAAAGTCAAAAAAATTTATTCATTCATTTAGATAACATAATTTAAAATACCATATGGGGATCTTACCAGCCTTTTGGGATCTTACCTACGGTTTAAGAACTTTATTCTCATAAAGAATTTATATTCTCTTAACAATATGAGAACTTAAAAAAAAAAAATATAATATTAATTACTTACGAGCGTACTACAAACTAGAACATAATTACCTGCGGTCGTTGATCTGAGCTCTGTTTTCTATCTGTATGCGAACTTGTTAGAAATATGAGCTCTTATTATTATACAGATAACCTTAAAGTTTTTAATGTTATTATAGTTTGTCTTAATACCATATTGTTTTTAAAATATATTTTCTTTAATCCCAGGTGCCCACGTGAACCCGTCTGTGACAGCTGCGCTGTGCATCAGACGACGCGTGTCGCCGCTCCGCACGGCGCTGTACATCGCCGCGCAGTGTGGCGGGGGCATCGCGGGCGCCGCCGCTATCTATGGGTAAGCCTTTATTTAGCCTCGAAGACATTCACCACTTCTGTAAGTACAGAAGTGGTGAATGTCTTCATCTTCATCATGGCGACTTCGGTGGCGTGGCGGGCGATTGCTCGGCAGAGACGCAAGAAGCGCAGGTTTGATTCCCGCTGCGGAAGAAATGTTTGCATGATCTGTAAATATTTCTTCCGGGTCTGGGTGTTGTGGTACCATGGTACTCGTAGTTTCTGATACCCACGACACAGGGAATCCTAGTGTGGGGTCAGGACTATACTCGTATATGTGACTATTGGGTATTATTTATTTATTTATCATCATCTTCCTGCCCTTAACCCACATATGTGGTGTCGGCACAGCATGTTCCTTGGGTCATGCTGTAAGAGTTTTGGGAGTTTTGGCTAAGGTGTTTTATGACCGGCCGCCTGCCTGACGGCACTTATAGTGGCAAAAATCTAAATCATAATTTTACTTGTTACGATCTTTTAAGATCACTTTACAGTGTAAACATGCTGTGCCGACCCCACATAGAGTTGGATATGGGCAGGAAGATTATGATGATAAGTAAGTGCTGTAAAGTTTACAGCACTTACTATAGGTACTTCAGCCAAACTGGAGATACAAATTTATGTAAGCAAACCGTATTTCGTTATTATGATGAAATCACTTTTCATTGGCCTTTTTCATTTTACTATCCACTTGGGTGCGTGTAGGCTGTAGGCCCTAAAGCAACATCTATGAGATATACTTTTTAGAATTCTTATCATGTGTGTCGAAGATATTGTATCTTGATATATTTACTCAATGATGGGCTCAATATTTATTCATTTCAATGAAATGAAGGCAAACTGACATGATATCAATATATTTTAACTTATTATGTACCTATCTACTAACACAGTCTTCTTAGCACTAGTACCTATCTAGAGCAAAATAACAAAGAGTTTTTTTCACTAAGTAGGTACATCATTTGAGAAGTACGTATGGAAGTAATGGCTCCATCGATTCGATTAGAATAATTTAGAATCATCATTAATATCATTACCATCATCCGAGCAGATTGCGACCACCTCTGTGTATACTCATCCAATCTATTTAAATCCTATCCTACTAATATTATAAATGCAAAAAATTGTGAGGGTGTGTGGATGTGTCGATGTACGTTTGTGCCTCGATCACGCCGTAACTGCTGAACGGATTTGAATGAAACTTGGAATATACATAGTATTTGTGCTGGAATAACGTAGGCTACTTTTTGTCCGGAAACCACGCGAGCAAAGCCGTGGGCGCAAACTAGTTAGAATATTATGAAAAAATATGTTTTTTGATATCCTCTCCAACTAGATGGACCTATATGGGCGATGGGCTGATCACCTGTCACCATGGTTCACCATATCTATCTTAGGACTAAATCAGAAGTGGGTGCAAGTTTTCTTACGTTTACTTGTAGCTCTGCCCACCCCATTAGGGATACGGGCGTGATGATTATGTATGTATGTATTTTGTTACCAACAAAAGAATACGATTCCTACAAATTGTTAGTGAAAAAACTCTTGCTATGGGTTGGAAGGTTACCTACACAAACAATGTTCAATAATAGATGTATCATTCGAATAGAGCGGTGAGGCTGTCACATACAAACTGTCAAACTGTGGATTGTTTGTAGTTTCCGTTTCGAGATAGTTTGGTTTACTAACAAAGAGTACCCTTTACCTACAGGGTGAGGTTTTTTTTTTATTTTTTTTTAATATAACATGACCGATTACAAAGATTAAAAAAGTTTCTTGTACATGGCTTATTGGTTGTTATAGCGGCAATAGAAATACACACCCTGTAAAAAATTCGATTCTCTACCTCTGACAGACCAACGGACGGACGGCTGAGGCTTAGTATCCATAGGCTAAAAGCTAAAAAGCTTTTTAGGTATTAAGAACTTTTAAGTTTTAAGAGACCTTTTTTTACGTACAATTTTATTGCATTTTTCGATCCCTACCTGATTGACTAAGGCTCTCATAGTCATATAAATTATAGCCTCAGAAGGCCTTCGAGAAAATATGTCTAAGAGAGGAATGAGTACAGAGATGACGGCTGACAGAAGGGAATGAAAGAAAATAACTTTCTGCCCTTATCCCACTCTATGTTTGAGGAAGATGCTAATGATGATGGAACCCTCTAGTAAACCACCCTGTATAAACACTACGTTGATACTTTAAGATTGGACTCTACATACAATAAAGCGAGGTCGAGGTACAGAACAAAACACAGTGGGTTGTAAATAAACTATAGCGAATTCAATACATTGTTGAGTAAAGGAACAAAAACTTTAAATTCATTGCAAGAATCATCTACTCGTACATTGTGTTGCGTTCTGTGTTCGAAAAGAGCTTACAAAATCTCAAAAGCTACAACTTTTAAAAGATAGCGACTGTCATTAAAAAGTAAGTAACTTCGTATGAGCTAGTGGCCAGCTCTTGTGACGGAGTTTTTAGGCCGCCTAAAGGCCTAAAAATGTCATTGATGGACATGGAGTAGTTGTGGAATGATTTTCGCTTTTGTGCTAAGTACCTTGTCTATCTAGTTATAGTTTTATTATACATACACAAGAAAACTTGCAGTCACTCCTGATTAAAAGCCCCAAGATGGATATAGTGAACCATGGTGACAGGTGATCAGTCCATCGCCCATATAGATGGTCCATCATGTTGGAGAGGATGATATCTTAGTCGACTTTTACGACATGCTCGGGGAGAGAAGCAGCTGGACGCATTTTATGTTTTTTCTTAACTCTAAGTTCAGTAGAAAAGTTTATAGATATTAAATATACACTTAAATAGAGAATCCAGGCAATAATTACTCCGAACTCATGCCATAAATACCTACCGCTTCCTTACAGGTTTCTGCCGTTTCGAAGTGAGTCGTGACATGTGACTGTAGAACAAAATAAACTTACCTTCACAATAAACTTTATAAAGTTAGGTACCTACTCTCAAAGTTACTTATTGGCTTTGTCACATGAGTCGAAGTTGCGAACCTGAGTTGGTTCCTCAGGAAGTACCTGCTTGTACAGTTAGAAGAAAAAAATAATATTAACTTTTTGGGACTGGGAGTAAAGAAAAAGCATAGGATGCGTCCAGCTGCTTCTCTCCCCGAGCGTGTCATAGGGACTATCCCTTAGTCGACTTTTACGACATCCTCTCCAAAATTATGGACCACCTATATTATTGGCGACGGGATGATCACCTGTCACCATTGTTCACCATTTCCATCTTAGGATTTTAAATCATAAGTGGCTGCAAGTTTTCTTATGTTTACCCCATTTGTGATATGGGCGTGATAATATGTACGTATGTATGTATGTCCAAAGTTTTTGTCATAGCTCTCTGTCATTCAGCCTTTCGCCTACATCAGCTTTTTGTTCAGAAATACATGTCGCAATACAACAATAGACGTTTTCAAGTAACAATGTTGGCTTCTTTGAAACCATCAAAGATTTGACGGTGAACAAAGCCACCTTTTATAGAAATCTTACCTACCTACGAGTATCTACCTGCTTATAATTTGATTCGGATAAAAATTGTTACAAAAAATGTCACTTGTGCGGTAGGTAGAATACAGTAATACGGTAGGTAGATAAAGATGAGGGTGTGGGTAAATAAGATTTAACTAGTGGTAGGTATACCTACCTTTAACATGCAAAAGCTTACTCCATTTATATACTGTCCTGCTCTACAGCGTCCAAGAGTAAACCTGCCTCCTGACCTGAAACTTTTTTTTCTAGACAATTAAAGACAATCTAAAAAAAATATTAAAACGAGGTTTTATTCTGATCAAAATAATCATTTTTACTTTTTATTGCGAAGCGGTCAGCTGGTAACTCCAAACAAGTCGGAACAAGTTCTCAATAAGCCTCGGTTTGTTTGTTTGAAAGTTTTCACCGTTTCATTTAATTCGATAATGGATGGGCGATCTTTGTATATCGGTATTTTGGACCCTAATAATCGATATTTCACCGATATGTATAAATGAATGTATTCAACAGTACCTAAATGCCTGGTATTGCTGCTTTACTACTTGTAGAACTCTACAATAAGTATTTTTTATCAATTATTTTCAATATGATGGACATGTAGGTACCTATGTATAAGGGCGATGGGCTGATCACCTGTCGCTATGGTTCACCATTTATATCCATCTTGAGACTTTGAATCAGGAGTGGCTGCAAGTTTTCTTATGACTACTTGTGGCTCTGCCCACCCCATTAGGGATACGGGCGTTATAATATACACACATACATACTTTTCAAAAGAACCATAATACGAAGGAGTACCTACCTACAACAAAGTGACCAAGGTAAGCTTAGGATACTACTACTATTTGTATTATAACTAGTTCTTTCGAACCAGTGTGGTGAAAGAATTTAAGTGCGCCTCGAAGAGGCTCTTTCGTGCACTTGACACATGTTTTCGAACTTTTTTTGTTCTACGACATGCCGGTTTCCTCGCGATGTTTTCCTTCACCGTTTGAGAGTACTGGTATGGCACGTAAATTTTTCGAATAGAAAAATCCAGATTTGAATCCACGACCGACAGAAAGGTGGGGTCACTAGCCACTAGACCATTGCTCTCAAAAGGATAAAGATAACGATAAAGGATACTAAAACGGGAGCAAACTTGAATTTTTTTTATGGATTATAAAAAAATAGATCTCTTTGCCTTTAAAAGTGCAAGATATAGGATTGACATGTGCGACCACAATTTCAACCAAGTGATTTAGCGATCGCCAATCCCCTATAATTACAGTATCGTTTAGCAACTTCGTTAGACGCAAAGTGACTTGGCTACGGCTCTGACTTTCCAACAACGGCAACAACATTCCCTTTTTCCGGTAATTTTCCTTATCATCAATCTTAAGGACATTTTCACGGATAAAAACAAAGAAGTTGAATTTTCGTGAGTAAAAATCCATTTCAACTCTACTGGAGTCATCAGCGGCACTGGTGGTCTTGTGGAAGGCAGGGTTTCCGATCCTAAGGTCGTGGGTTCAAATCCAGTCGTATACCAATGGATTTTTCTGTTTGAAAAAATTATGTCCTCTTTACCAGTATTCTGAAACGGTGAAGACAAACATCGTGAGGAAACCGGCAGCAGTACCATGCACTTTCCGCAACTATATGTATACGTAGCGACTCATCATCATCATTAACATCATCTTCCTACCTTTATCCCACTCTATGTGGAGTGGGCATGTTCTCTTAAATTCCCTTCAGTCCGACGTTACTCTCTAGAGACTAACGTAAAATATATGTATGATGCCTACCCCTATGGGAAACAGGCGTGATTTTATGTGTGTATGTATGTATGAAAGCCATTCCTATGACTAGTGCTTGCAATATAATTTTGAAATTTCTTACTAATCTTACTTCTTACTTATATTATACATGCGAAAGTATGTGAGTTTGAATGTTTGTGCCTCAATCACGCCTAAACGGCTGAACGGATTTGAATGAAACTTCTAATATACATAGTACATGTACTGGATTAACATATAGGCTATTTTTTATCCAGGTACCACGCGAGCAAAGCCACCGGCGGCAGCTAGTATTACAAATGCAAAAGTGTGTTACGTTTGTGGATTTCTTGGTTTGCCCTTCTTTCGCGCACTAACAAAACAACGTAATGAAATTACTTGATGACTTTAGGGGCTGGAGAGTGACATAGACTAGGTACTATTTTTCTGGGTATCACGCAAGCAAAGCCACGGGCGGACGCTAGCTCATTTGAAGTTTACTGCACATAGGTATGTGCAGTAAACTTCAAATGAGCTAGCGCCCGTAGTAACTGCAAATAAACTGAGGTCAGTTTATTTCTCAGTTATAAACTGAGTAATAAACTGAGGTCAGTTTATTTGCAGTTATATGTCCTTCGGATATTTAAAAAGTTTATAAAGAAACCAGTTTAGGGCAAGGAAAGGCACAGAGATAAGTGCAACGAACCCGCAGCAGATGTTCTGTTGCACGTGCAGCCTTTACGCGCAATGCACGTGTAATACTGCTACATTAAAACGAACCTTATCCTGTCGAGATAGGAGTGAAAATACCTTGGTGCAATGCTAGTTTTTGTAGATGTTAATTGGTCCACTGCTACACTAAAACAAACCTTATTCTTTCGATATAGGGGTGAAAATGTCCTGTTGCAATGCTAGTGCTTGTACCACGATGAATGATCCTTATGACTCAGGGTATAAAATTGAAAAATGTGCTGTGAAGAAGCTGAGTTTTTAGGGTCCCGTATAAAAGTAGAATTTAAATCATTGAATTTGGAGCGAGCACTAAAAGTTAATCTTTTGAAATAAATAGAACGCCTTTATTGGTTGTTTATGAAAAATACTAGTAGGTACATTACTGTCCAGGCAGGAAATAAAGCAATTTTAGTTTCAAAGTACTTGTAAAGCAGCGGAGTAGGGCACTGGTGACCTGTAGCACAGGTTTTTTTTATACCTATTTCAGGCACCAATCTCTCACAAAACAGGTTAACTAATTACTTAATGTTATTGTTTTTACTGTTAAATCCGTTTTTTTCCATATTTTACTGTTTATATATATTTTTTAGATAATATTATATTAATCTTAATTTTGTTGTGAGAGAAAAAATAAATATATTATTATTATTATTAATTTACGGCCGGGTAATATTGGAAGGACCAGATGAAGCAGAGTCCTTTTTAACTAAACTAAGCCATTAATTGCTTTTCGGCCGAGACTTTTCTCTAATTTGCAGAGACAGAAGTTTAATTTCAACCAATTTGACTGCGCGCGGTCTTTGTTCTTTTTTTAAACTTTTGAAAAGCAATGCGGAATGCGAATTGGTATTGTATATACTAAAACAGACACCTCCTGGCTCGCTAACACTACATAAATATAAAAAAAAACAGCAATATCCGTTATTGTCGTGTTGCAAATTGCTGGCGTGTTATTACAGAAAAAAAAAGCCGATTGACGTATGATTTTTTATTAATGAAGTTATTTCCGAGTAAGTCATATAAAAGTAATTAATAAAATATTAGAACTCGGTTTGCAATTAAGGGTTTTTTATCTATGATATAAATAATCAAATATTTTAAGAAATCAGGTACAGTATCACAAATAAATATTAAATTTATTATTTATTGTGCGCCTCGGCAATTTTCCTGCTTCTGAAATATGAACTAACGCGATGACAATAATGTTATATAATAAGTATGTACATACTTATTTTTTTAAGGGTTGGTTCAGTTATTATTAGTTGACTATCAGTTGCGTATTCGGACAAATTCGGTTTTCATACAAAGCATGAAGTTTGTCGAGGCGCACAATATTTGTGGTGCTACTGTAGGTCGCTTATATAGACAACATAACTTTATTATACTCGGTTTTTTTTTATTATGGTTGTATTTTACTATTTTCAACACATTATCACAATTGCTTAAAAAAATAGTGTTGGACATGGAATTTTGAATTACTCTTTCAATTGCGTAGAACAAAAGGAATTCGAATTGCCAAGCGTGGTTTCTTGCCTGTGTCATACATGTACCCTACACGCTTGGTCACGTTACGAACAGGTGTAAATTCAACGTAGATTGCCTTTTAAATGCCCGGTTACAATATTACTATGGTAATCAACGATCCATCGTCCGTTACTAGAATATTGGAACTGAAATGAGCCTAGTGATTTCAATGAATAAAGTACTTTGAAAAGATGCGGAACCTTCAAGAAGCGCTGCCTACTCGCGCTTGTAAAGGAAGCTGGTTGTCATCTAGCATTATAAAGGCTATTATTAATATTGCCGAGGGTTTCTTATTAATTAAGAGCTGAATGCTCACTTCATGCCTGCTCTACGCTTCACGATGTTGAAATTAAAAATGTTATTATTTTTTTATTATATAACGGAAAGGCAAAGTAATTATTTTATCAAAGATAATTTAAGAAAAAGCATAGAATGCGTAAGTATATAAGTATTATTATCAGCCACCTGGTTCCCATGGTACAAGTTTTGCTTAGTTTGGGGCTAGATGGCGCTGTGTGTAATGTCCACAAATATTTATTTTATGTAAAGGTTCCTTATGGACGTTAGTTCTACGTGCTTTCAAATCTTTGTGGCACTGTACCTATTCTTTACGTACCCTTTTCCCATTACAAGTTTACCTTTTCGATTTTCTCCTGTCACTCGTCATCTCAGTACTCACTTCTTTCTCACTGTAGGAATCCTTTTCGAAATAATAAAACAAGATAACAGATAAATGACACATAATGTGAAATAAAAACTAAATTCTGTATTTTTTACTTTTTGTCCGGGACAGTGACAAACGGTCCATTGTGGACTTGTAGACCAGCTTTGGTAGACACTGGCCCTTAGGCGATTTACCCTCGTTTGACTAACAAATAAGGTTACCTCTTCACCCCACACTCATGCAAATTCTTTGTAAACAACCAAAACTGGATTATCATAATTTGATCGAACACTTTGTTATCTCGTTCAGCGCTGAAGCGGTGATTGATTTTTTCAAAAACAAAGAAATATTAATTAACTTGACTTCTCTATTTACTTGTTTATGACTAATATTTTTGAATATTATGTTGGCAAGAAAAAGTTAAACTAGCCGCCCCCATCCTACTATATTATAAAAAATGTGAAAGTTTGTGAAGATGTTTGTATGTTTGTGCTTCAATCACGCCGTAACGGCTGAACGGATTTGAATGAAACATGGAATATACATAGTATATGTGCTGGAATAACATATAGGCTACTTTTTATCAGGGTTCGCGGCTACACATCGCTGTTTCTGTTATAATTACAATATGAAGTAATTATTCGAAAATTCTTATTTTTTTGTGCAATATTGTTGTCGTAAGACTTGACTAATTAATGCACGTCATAGAACGTAGCGTGGGATTATGGAATTGTTCGATTTAAAATCCTCTGAATTCTGATTTTCGATTGCAAGGTGGAAAATGAATGTGAAAGTTTAAAAAAAACCTTTTTCTCTAGCCATGAAAACGGTCTTTACCGACCTGGTATAACATTATAGGTTACATTTTAACCAAGTACCACGCAAGTGAACCCTAGACTTATAAACATAAACTTATCCAGCAGAACATTCTCCATTCACATTCGACTTTTTATCTGCAGTTTCGATTCAAGTTTCCGAGTAAATAATTTATCTCGTAAATCTACGTGCCTACGCCGTAGAGCATCTACGTTGCTACGACGTAGCCAAAGTAGTTTACGATTCATCTATGCCTACGTTATACAAACAAATAAGATATTTTAGACGACCTCCGTGGCGTTTTGGGCGAGTTCTCGGCTGAGACGTTAAAGGAGCGGGCTCGATTCTCGCTGCAGTTAACTGCTACTGATGATGACGATGATGATGAAATTAGTGTTGAGATTTAAGTCCCAGGCATTAAGATACCGTGGTACTGGTAGTTTCTGATAAGTCAGAACTATGTGACTGAACTTTTTTTATTATTATTATTTCATCATCAGCCTATAGCAGTCATCTGCTAATTAATTATAGATTTTTTGGTGACCAGCTACTTCTTTCTCGGAGCATGTGGTAAAAGTCGGCTAAGGGATATTATCCTCCCCAACATGATGGAGCATCTATATGGATGATGGGTTGATCACTTTTCACCATGGTTCACCATATCCATCTTGAGACTTTGCATTATGAGTGGCTGCAATTTTTCATATGATAACTTGTGGCTCTGCCCACCTCATTAAGGATACAGGCGAGATAATATGTATGTAATAGCTTTTGTCGCTGACTGTAGATACCTAGATACATCAATTTTAAAACACTGGTAACAATGCAGCAAGCATCAACTCCGAAACAAACGGCACAAAGCAAAAAAAAAACGAACTCATCAAACATTTATAGTTGAGCAAATTGGTTGGTAACATGATTTCCATCGGGTGTGTGCATACCTGCAGCCGTTCCGGGTCGATATCCATTGTTCCGGTTGTTTCAAGCCGGATTCAATATCATTCCCCTTACAGTTGCTCATTTGCGATGCAACCAGGATGTTGGCTAAAGGTAAATAAATAAATAAACATTGTGGACATTTTACACAGCGCCATCTAGCGCCAAACAAAGCAAAACTTGTACTATGGAAACCAGATGGCTGAAAGAATACTTATATACTTTTTTGTTCTAAGTATATTGTTATAATTTTAAAATAATTACAATCAATTCAATTTCACCTATTGTTACCTAGATATTGAGTATAGGCTATAGAAACTTGTGAAGTTTTTATTCATCCAACAGTTTCCAATTACCATTCGATTTGGTGACGAGTTTTTGAGAGTCCGCTCATTAGGGGAGGTCTATGTTGTCTGTGACATCTTTTTTGACATGTAATTAAGCAATAAATATACTTTGACTTTGACTTTGGCTGGTACACCATCACAGTTGGATTCCATACATCCAGATGGTTTTCAGTATGGCTTTGTAAATGAGAAGCTTGTTATCTGTAGGCAGCTTTGAATTCCTTGATGATTCGATTTGGCGCTGTATAGCCGTTTTATTATTTTAGTTAAAATAACAAATGATATAAATGATGGTGCATCGTACGTGTCAAATTACCACATTTCTAGAACATCGTTATACCCCGCATGAGCTTTGAAGCCACAAAACTTCACTCGCAAAACAGCGTAATGTTAGCGAAATAACAGTTAATAACCTATTAACTAGTTGAAAGCGATGTCGCTTGCATACCACATGTTGTTATTGATAACTAGCGCCCTCCTTTTGAGTTGTCTATACTAATATTATAAAGAGGAAAGATTTTTTTGTTTGTAACGAATAGGCTCCGAAACTACTGGATCGATTTTAAAAATTCTTTCACCAATAGAGAGCTACATTATCAGGGTCCAGTATAGGCTATAATAGATTTAAAAAATATATATAATTAAAAAAGTTGCAATATTGTAACCCAAGGTAGAAAACCCAAAATAGTTTTTGGCGAGCGCTGCGAAAACTATTGATTATAGAACAAAATAATGTACCTACTACACGCGTACGAAGTCGCGGGCAACAGCCAGTCAGTGATAAAGGAAAAGCTTACTTTTTCCGTGCTGAGTTTGGATAACCCTGTGGTGTAGTCCAACCTTTGGCAGAAATATTCATACTGAAGACCTAGTGCTCTATCTGACGACCACAGTGGTGTTGAGTGCTCGACTGAAACGCAAGAGGCGCGGGTTCGATTCCCTCTACGGGAGAAATGTTTGTATGTTCTGCAAATATTTCTTCCGGATCTGGGTGTTGTAATTATGTATTTACAAAAAAAGTATATAAGTATTCTATCGGCCATCTGGTGCCCATAGTGCTAGCTTTGCTTAGTTTGGGACTAGATGACGCTGTGTGAAATGTCCACAAATATTTATTACTAGCTGCCGTCGTCGGCTTCGCTCGCATGGTACCCGGATAAAAAATAGCCTAAATGTTAATCCAGTACATGTTCTATGTATATTCCAAGTTTTATTCAAATCCGTTCAGCCGTTTAGGCGTGAAAGAGTAACAAACATACAAACTTTCGCGTTTATAATATTAGTAGGATTACTTCACCATAAACCTGTTTCCGTGACTTTGAACTTTAGACCCCGGTTTTAAAGTTAATTTTTCAGCGCAGATTTGAGCACTAATGAATAAGTATGCGAGTCGACGTGGCTCAATTCGAATTCCTGCCTCGTGCCGGCCTTCATTAGCTATCTAAATTACGGTGCAACGTAATGATCCTAGCCAATGCATACCGGATAGAAGTGAATTAAAATATATAAAACTCTTACGTTACTGACTGACTGATATTCGTCAACGCACAGCTCATCGAAATCGAAAATGCACAGCCCAAATCAAAAGTCACAGAAGTATGAAACTTGTTAGGTATATTGCTCATGGGGTGCACTAAGAAAGGAATTCCCGAAATTCATCTCCTAGAAGTCGCAGTGGCAAGATGAAGTTTGTATGAAAAATAGCTCTAAGCAGGCAAAATCACGGGGCGTTTCACTAGGCTAAAATATCGAGGTATTAACGCCTCACCTGTCGGTCAAAAGGCTTATCATTTTTAGTACCGTGAATAGCTGAAGTTATTGTTAAACAAAAACTATGTTAGTTTTTATTAACTGAATGTCATAGACATTTATCAACATCACCCCGCTTCTCCTACTTCTGTTTATATTCATTTTCGTAGTCATTTTTAATGCATTTTTAAAATACACGAAACTTTCAGACAGTTTATAAACTGCAACAACTAGGTAAGTAATATGTCATTCGAATTCCTAATAGTGAGTGGCCTATCACGAGAAAGCCAAGCAACGGAGTTTTGCTTCTATACGCTTATGTATTTCACTCCTGCAGCTCGCCTCGCTCAAAATATTAATCAGGTTACGAAAACGCTCGGTTAATCCTTTTCAATCCGACCAGGCGGAAGGTTTTTTTACGCGCTGATTTATGTTGATCAAAAGAGAGATAAATTAAAGTGGAATAAGTACAAAATATAGCTCAAATAATACAAATAACAGTTGGGCAATTGGGCTATTTTGAACGTAAGTAATTACCGAAATTACCGAGGTACGAACCATTTGTTAAGAAGTAAGTATGTAAGTCCGTATGAGCTAGTGGCCAACTCTCGTGACGGAGTTTTTAGGCCGCCTAAAGGCCTCGGTCGTGGCTTAACGACTTAAAAGCCGGGACCGACAATTTAACGTGCCCTCCGAAGCACGGAAGCGCTTAGCTCGTAATGCCACTTGCGGTCACCCATCCCAATTGTGACTGCGCACAACGTTGCTTAACTTCAACGATCAATCAAGAACGTCTAAGCGAGCTACGCTACGAGCGCCGCAATTTATTTATTTTATCTGTGTACCTACGTAACACGCGAAGGGAGCCATCGGCGGATACTAGTTAAAATTAAAATACAATATTTCTTCCAGAAGAAGATAAAATACAACAGTTATAATTGCGAGGCTAAAATCTTTTATTAGACGTCAGTCAACCGGATATCTAGTCACGAGACCATCGCCTCAGGCTCGCCCTACTTGGAGTAAGTACTTATCGAGTATTTTGTACATCAATCTATAACGGTGAAGGAAATTTCGTAGAACCTAAAAAGTTCGAAAGCATGGGTAAAGATGATGGGTATAGATGTCTAAAAACAAGAGTTGGCCACTGGCTCATACGAACTTACTTTTTATTGATAAGTACAGTCTGCTTCAACTTCTCTGCTGGACTGGGAGTAAAGAAAAAACATAGAAGCCGTTCAGCTGCTTCTCTCCCCGAGCATGTCGTAAAAGTCGACTAAAGGATAATATCCTTCAACATGAGATACAATAAGCAAGTATTTCCAAGGAGGGTTGACGTCAGGCAGACGGCCGGTTATAAAACGCCTTAGCCAAAACTCTTACATCATTATCCAAGGATCATGCTGTGCCGACCCCACATATAGTGGGATAAGGGCAGGAAGATGATGATGAAGTTCAGTCAAATCTATTCGGCCGTTACGGAGATGATTGGGGACAAACAGACACACATTAGTTGAATAAGTATGGGCTGAAGGAAAAATCTCCTTGGATTTCGCTTGAATATTCTTCGAATTCAAACGACAAAAATCTTTTTCTTATTTGCCCGACCTGCTGATGGCTTTTAGAAGTTCGTGCTAGCAATTTCTAAAAAGACTTTTCTAAGTGTTTTCTTAAACACCTTCAATATCTCAGGGCTGGTCGATTGAGTTTTATTTTTCTCTGGGAAGCGAATCCTCCAAACACCATTAACCTACTAAAAGCCGCAAGTTTTTGTGCCAAAACGTCTAGAGTCCTTTTGAAGCGGCTTTTTACTTTGCATTGTCCTGTCCTTGCCACTAGTGTTGGCTGTAAAGCCTTGGTTTCCGCAGCCGTCATTATCCTAGTGCCAATGACACATCCTTATGTAGCATTAAATACTCATCCACACCCAATTTCCTATTTGTGGGACGCTTCTAAAGAGCCTGATAAAAAATTCAGCGCTGCAGAGTTTAGGTATCGTAATATTTTATCTTTTTAAATTTTTATTTTCTTTTTTATTTGTCTCTTTTTTTTAAATCCGAGTGTAGTAGGTAGCTTTAGAATGTCGAGCATAAATAATGAATCTTCAATTTAGGTGGACGTTAGCTACTTTCATACAAAAAATAATTTTATTGTTATAAAAAGAGCTTAACTTTTATTGGTACAATAATGCAATTTTTCCCATATTTTCCTTTCCAAGGCAGCCTCGTTACCTCTTTTCAAATCATTTGAATAAGTTTAATAAAATAAATAAATAATATTTGTGGACATTTCACAGCGCCTTCTAGCCCCAAACTAAGCATAGCTTGTACTATGGGAAACAGATGGCTGGTAGAATACCTATATACTATTTTTATAAATACATACTTATACTACATAATTGCATTGTAACACCCATACCCGGAAGAAATATTTACAGAACATAAAAACATTTCTCCCGTAGCGGGAATCGAACCCGCGCCTCTTGCGTCTCAGCCTAGTACTCGCCTGCCACGCCACCGAGGTCGTCGTTCAATGGATTTTTAGTTATCGAATATTATCGATTTCTTCGGCCTTTTCTGATGTCACAGGCTCACAGCACTATTCGTGGATAAAACACACAAAGGCCATACAACGCCGTACGGAAGAACATTGAATACGTATGCAGAATCTTTTTTTTTTTTGCTCTGCTTGTATTTTAATGGTTTCCGTTCGGTGAAATAACAATACTGCTTTTTGTTTGAAGATAATTATTTTCATGAATACCATCCACCAATCAGTGGAAAATGGCGCCTTTTAATAGCTGTTATCTGTTTCTTCAGTTCTATTTACATCAACTTAATACAGTCGAAATCCGTTTATGAGATGTAGGCCTGGTTGCAATATTTTACTAACGGGCGATATATCACTCATTAGGCACGTACTTAATAGCAATGTTGTTTTTCTGTCAAAAAATGTATGATGTGTTTCATATCATAACAACGCTATGAAGTATGAACGATCCGACGACGACGTCTGTATTGGAACCGGATATAAGTGAGATTTGCCGTTTATGAGATGTAGTCACGTCCAAACATTTTTCGCACAAACCTACAATATGTGTCAGGTTTATGCGTTGAAATGGGTCAAAATAACATATTTCTAAAACTTATTCTCAAACTATACTGGAGTGTGAAAGTGTAAAGATGTCGAGAGACTCATTTCCATAATTCAATTTACCGTGGATAAAAAAATGTTTTGCTCGCGTGCTCGGAACAGATAACAAATTGATTTATTTTATGGTTTTGAAGTTCTCAGAGTTTTATTCATTTTTATTACCAATTTATCACTGGACTGGACTTTTGGACACTGATAAGTAGGAAGTGTTTTATGAACTCCAGTATTATTAATGTTCCAGACCGTCAATATAAGGAATTACTAAATATAGAGTTATTACTAGAGTTGGCCACTAGCTCATACGAACTTACTTACTTTACTAAAAATATTGGCACCCTTCGCATAGGAAGCTTACTTGTGAGCTTAACAAAAGCTTCAGATATTTTCACGCTGTGTCTTAATGCATTAGGTTAATTTAGGTTCCACTCTTATGCGCTTATCGTTATTTTCTATTACTCTATTATGAGAATTGCATAACGTGCGTTTACCCCATAGGTACCTTTACCGACCCCTAACATATTCTACGTCATGTAGCTAATTTTCTACCTAAAATCTTTTTACATTTTGTCATGTAGATCTGTACCTCTTACCGTTCTTAGCAACGAGACAGTATTAATATAATATAACCCGCCCTTTATACACAGTGGCTGTATCATCAAAGGTCACTTTTTCAGGGTCACTGGGAGATAAAATCTCAGCTTAAAAATCTCCTAGAGATTTTGCGAATGACCAAATCAACTTACCAACCAACTCACCCTTACTGACTCTACAAAATAAATAATCGAATTTATAAACTACTAGCTGCCATCCGCGGCTTCGCTCGCGTAGTACCCGGATGAAAAAATAGCCTATATGTTATTCCAGCGCATGTACTATGTATATTCCAAGTTTCATTCAAATCCGTTAAGTCGTTTAGGAATAATTGAGGCACAAACGTCCTCACAAACTTTCACATTTATAATATAGTAGGATAGGGTAGTAGGATTTAACTTAGACGTCAAAAAAGAACTTTACAAATGCCTCGTAAAATATTGAAACCGTTCAATATTCTAATGACGGATAACGGGTCGTTAATTAAGTACCTACCATAGGAACATTGTTTTTTTGCCAAAAATGTACCTAAAGCCGTTCGTAGAAATTTGGAACCAGGGAGATTCTTTGCTGCTTTATTTTGAACAACCCGTAACTAGATTTTTCCATGATTTGAGACTCAACATTGCAATATGTGTAACATGAAAACTAACGAGATCTGCGCCATCACACCAAATAAATAGCTGTTTCTGGCAAAATGTAACGGATATTATTATGATAATTACAATTTCTGTTTTAAACATGTTTGTGTTTATCCGAGTTGGCTGGAAAACGAACCTCCCCCGAGCATTGCCCCCGAGATTATTACTTACTAACCGGGGTGGGATTAACCAACAACAATGAAAACTTATAGTAGGTATGTATCTAGTAGGTAAGTACCTACCTACTTACTATAAAAATTGAATCTGAATACATTTATTTAGCCTTTGTGAATAGGCTTTCTTAAAGTTAAAACATTATAAACTGGCAAAATAAACTGGACCTTATATTAAGTATATTAAGATTTGAAAATTTCTAGAGTTCCGTATCCGAAGGGTGCAAACTGGACCCTATTACTAAGCCTCCGCTGTTCGTCCATCTGTCCGTCCGTCTGTCATGTATCTCATGAACCAACTATGGTTCATTAAGGTAGAGTTGAAATTTTCACAGAGTATGTATTTAAATTACAGCTGGGGTGCCTTCACCTAAGCCATCCTAAACCATAATATTCTAGAAACATGAGCTCGGACGGTACCTACCTATATTCCCCTTATAGTGTTGGAGTGCATTAAGAAAGAAATTCAACTCCTAAGAAGATGAAGTTTGTGCAAAAAACTCAATGCAGAACTTACGTTGGACCTTTCATTACAATAAATATAATAAGTTTTCAGAATAAAACTTGCTTATGCCAGCTCTACTCTATTAAAAAGAATTAACCAACATACACACCTACCTAACTATAACCACGCATGACCCCACAAACACAATGAAAATAAATAGCTTATCTTCTAAGCCGTGGGTTGAGTGTTGATTGGTTGCCCATACATACCCTAGCCTCGTTCCCACGCTCGCACGCAGTGTACTGGCTAAACAAATAAATCGACAACAAAAAATATTGTACACTATAAATATTTGTGGACATTTCACACAGCGCCATCTAGCCCCAAACTAAGCAAAGCTTGTACTATGGGAACCAGATGGCTGATAGAATACTTACCTATGGGTAAGTATATACTTTTTTTGTAAATACATGCTTATATATATAATAATGCAACACTTAGACTCTGAAGAAATATTTGCAGAACATACAAACATTTCTCCTGTAGCGGGAATCGAACCCGCGCCTCTTGAGTCTCAGCCGAGCACTCGCCCGCCACGCCACCGAGGTCGTCGATGACACTTTCATAGTTGTTGTTCGTTTGTACAAACAAGAAGGCTTGTTTTTCGTAAATTATACAGGAGATATTGTACCGTACCTAAAAATAAAATCATGGTTATAGTTCCTTATACTTGCGCGCGATTGAATTGTTTGGTTTTTATAAGTAGGTATACCTAAGTAAAGTAAGTTCATATGAGCTAGTGGCCAGCTTTTGTGACGTTTAGTATACCTACATTATCGAGTATTGAGATTGGGTCTTGCTGGTAACTTGTAAAACTACGTTTATTATCAATATTATGTACATTTGAAGAAAGTTAAAGAAAAAATAATGAGCGTGAAACGTGCGTCCTGGGTGCAGGAATTTTCTAAGTAACGTCTTTTTGATATCTGCGCCGCGTGCCGCGCTTCTATTGTTTTGGTGTTCCAAACAGCGAGCTTCACATAAAAGAAAGCCTTGAGTATTTGAAATGTATGAGTTTCAGAGATATATTTTATCACTAGTTTTCGCCCGCGGCTTCGCTCGCGTGGTATCCAAACAAAAAGTAGCCTATATGTTATTCCAGCACACGTACTATGTGTATTCCAAGTTTCATTCAAATCCGTTCAGTCGTTTCGTTACGGCGTGATTGAGGCACAAACATACATCGTCACATCCACACATCCTTACATCCTCACAAACTTTCGCATTTATAATAGTAGGATTACAGCAAAAACATCTCTGAAATTCATAGACTTAGAACCAAAAGGATTACAATGGAAGCTTCGCCTTGACCAAATAGGTTTCTATTTGTTAACAATTTTATCATTTTACTATTGAGAAGATAAATCGACAAAAACACGGCAAATATCGCATCAAACATACCTACATCTACACTATCTACACTAATATTATAAAGAGGAAAACTTTGTTTGTTTGTTTGTACTGAATAGGCTCAAAAACTACTGGACCGATTTTAAAAATTCTTTCACCATTCGAAAGCTACATTATCCACGAGTAACATAGGCTATATTTTATTTTGGAAAAAAATAGGGTTCCGTAAGATATTTGGGTTTTTCGGACACAAGGTGTAAAAAATCAACCAGAAAAGTTACTTATTTTGCGTACGCTGCCTAAACTATAAAAGATAGAACCATAAAATGTTCTAATTAATTGTAGATCTTATAAATATCTACAAAAAAGTCCGCGACACACTATACCCATCTATGTCGAGTGAGGCACAGCAACCATTTTTTTATTTAAAAATCTTGAATTTTTTTTGGACTACATTTAAACGCGTTTATTTTACTCATGCTATTAATCCTTATCAAAATAAATGATTTCATCACTAAGAACAGTTTATGGAGATAATATTTGGTCTTTGAATGATTAAAATTGGACGTTTGGTTTTGAAGTTATGGCGAAATTAAAATATTATAATGAATAATGAGGATAGTAGGTACCTACGTGTGCTGGAATGGGACATAGGGTACTTTTTATCTGGGTACCGCGTGAGCGAAGCCGCGGGCGGCTGCTAGTAATATTATAAAGAGGAAAACTTTGTTTGTTTGTTTCTACTGAATAGGCTCAAAAACTACTGGACCGATTTTAAAAATTCTTTCACCATTCGAAAGCTACATTATCCACGAGTAACATAGGCTATATTTTATTTTGGAAAAAAATAGGGTTCCGTAAGATATTTGGGTTTTTCGGACACAAGGTGTAAAAAATCAACCAGAAAAGTTACTTATTTTGCGTACGCTGCCTAAACTATAAAAGATAGAACCATAAAATGTTCTAATTAATTGTAGATCTTATAAATATCTACAAAAAAGTCCGCGACACACTATACCCATCTATGTCGAGTGAGGCACAGCAACCATTTTTTTATTTAAAAATCTTGAATTTTTTTTGGACTACATTTAAACGCGTTTATTTTACTCATGCTATTAATCCTTATCAAAATAAATGATTTCATCACTAAGAACAGTTTATGGAGATAATATTTGGTCTTTGAATGATTAAAATTGGACGTTTGGTTTTGAAGTTATGGCGAAATTAAAATATTACGATTTCTGCTGCACGGCCCGTTGCGAAGTGGGCGTCACCAAGGCGGGGGTGCCTAAACGGCTGAACGGATTTGAATGAAACTTGGAATATACATAGTACATGTACTGATTTAACATATAGGCTATTTTTTACCCGGGTACCACGCGAGCGATGCCGCGGGCGGCAGCTAGTACGTTATAAAATGACAGGCAATCAACAATAGAAACATTCTGCCGCAGCGCCAAAAGAAATAAATAGTACAAAACATGTCAGCGAATCCCAAGTGTTTCAATATTAAATTCTGAAAATGAGATTGTGGTTTTCTTCCATAGTGGAAAAATATCTGTTTCAACAATAATGGACCATAATAACCCCGGAGTGGCGCCCTGAATGTTTGATGAGGTACTAGCTGCCGCCCTCAGCTTGGCTCGCGTGAAAGGATGACAAGTATCCTATCGTCGTATCCTACGAATAAGGGCACAAACGCCATTGGGCCTTTTTATTTTTATTGCATTTTTGGAATCTACACTATCATTTACATCTAATCAGTTCGAAAAAAGTTCAAAAATAAATTTATTTCAATAAGTTATTAAAGTTTTAAACTTGGGGCACAATTACATTGCTGAGTTTTGCCCGGCGAATAAGGTTCCAAACGCCACTAGTAGCTGTGTTCCACGCGCGAAATGAGTGATAAACGCAACTGTGGCTTTGTTCGTCGGAGATTACCGCGAAATGCGGACATGCGTGTGCTGCGTATTATTGTGAATATACAAGTTGCATTTTTATGAAACCTAATCGGAAATAAACTAGATTTTTTAAGTTTTCTAGTGTAACTTTCTTCATTTGCCTATCGATTTATTACTACAAAATATAAGTACAGGCTGTAAAAAGACTACTCCCGACAACATTGGAGGGTGAAAGTACTCATCAATCTAAACAACTTTTCATGAAATCAAACCTTTGATCGCGCTGTTCCATACGTCATGTTGACTTAGTAGGTCATCATCAGCCTATAGCAGTCCACTGCTGGACATAGGCCTCCCCTAATGAGCGCCATATTTTTATGCCTTATCATTGGGGGGTTAATGCCCATAATCCCCACGCTGGGCATGCGGGTTGGGGATCGCAGAAGCACAGCTTCTCGCATCGCCAACGCTGCTGCCCGTCGACGGCCCGGGAATTTAACTGTGCCTTAAGAGCTGCACTATACCGCAATCAGCCGTTCGCCAGAGCCTCGCTTGTGATTTAGCAGGGTGTACCACGGGCAGGTGAGGTTGGCTTGGGTCCTTAAGATGTGAGTCAGAACCCCATACACCCCAGTCCAATGTCTGCTTGATAGCAGCAACTGACGCTGAAATTGAAAATCCATCACAAGCTCCATGGTTAGAAGTTCAATATCTATCAGTGTATTCTCATCATCTCATCATCTCATCATCTACCTGCCCTTATCCCACTTATGTGGGGTCGGCACAACAGTTGTTTTTCTTCCACTCCCCTCTATCAGCCGTCATCTCAGTATTCACTCCTTTCTTACTTATGTCATCTTTCACGCAATCCATCCATCTCTTTTTCGGTCTACCTCTACCCTTGTATCCATCCACATTTATATTTATCACTCTTCTTGACAGATGATATTCATGCCTCCTCATGACATGCCCATACAATGCTAACCTATTACTCCTCAACTTCTCTGTTACAGGCGCTACATTCAAACTTCCTCTGATATACTTATTCCTTATATTATCCATTCTCGTCACTCCACACATCCATGTCAACATTATCATTTTTGTTGCATGCAATCTTCCTTCATCCATCCCTTTAGTTGCCCAACACTCCGATCCATACAATACGACAGGTCTCACGACTGATTTGTAAATTTTCCCCTTAATTTTAAGGGGCATTCTGGGGTCGCTAGTTGTCCCCGTGACCTTTTGCCATTTTACCCATCCTGCATTATTCTATTTCTCATAATCCCGGTCTATATCGCCGTCGTTCTGGATTTATGAGCAGAGGTATCGGAAGTCGAAGCAGACTGGAAGGGATACTCCATTTAAGGCAATAGGGGAGAAACTGGATGGACCACCGAAATCGCAGCACAGGTGCTCAGTTTTTGTTCTGCTGATTTTCAGTCCGACACTCTCCCAGTCTCTCTTGCCAATTTTCCAGTCTACCCTGGACCTCAAGCGCAATGTCGTCGGCTAACAGTATGAACCAGCGTGCTTCCTCCTGTATGTCTGACGACAACGCATCTATCACCAAGAGAAACAAATAAGGGCTTAAAGCCGATCCCTGGTGCAAGCCTACAGCCACATTGAACTTATCGGTAACTCCAGCTTTGGACCGGACACGTGTGTTTGCTCTATCATACATAACACGTACAAGTTGCACGTACTTCTCAGGCATTCCCTTCTCTTTCATAGTCCACCACAGAACCTCGCGAGGCACCCTGTCGTATGCCTTCTCTAGGTAAATGAACACCATATGCAAATTTTTATGTGCACCTCTATATTTCTCACTAAGTTAGCGAAGAGCAAATATGGCGTTCATTGTTCGCGTCCAGGCATAAACCCGAATTGGCTCTGTGATACTTCACTCTCTTCTGTCATTCTTCTCGCTATTACCCTCTCCCAAACTTTCATACTGTGTGACATAAACACAGTTCTGTACATCACCCTTGTTTTTGAAAATGGGCCACAAGTGAACTGTTGCACCATTCTTCCGGGATCGCCTTCTCCTGTGACAACTTGTTGAAGAATAAAGCTAGCCACCACCATGCATCCACTTTCAAAAACTTCCATACTTCAGCTGGTATGTCGTCTGGCCCTACAGCTTTCCCATTCCTCATACCTTACACCGCTATTTTAACCTCATCTGTTTCACCACAGCCATGTTTGCTGGTGTTCTAGGTAAAACACCATTCCAATCATTCTCCTCATTCATCAGCTTTTCAAAATATCCCTTCCAACCTGTTTTTACTTCCTCATCATTCGTCAAAACCTTTCCTTTCTCATCTTTTATGCATTTAATATATATAATGTCCAAGTGATCCCAGTGATTTTAAGGAATAAAAAGTTTTAACTTTGACTTTGACTTTGAATGTCCCTTGCAGTCTTTTCTCTCGCTTTCGCTAGTTTGTAGAGGTCTTTCTGTCCGTCAGGGCTTTCCAGAGACTGGTACAGTTTTTCCTGTACTTTGGCCCTTGCTGCTCTTTTAGCATTTTTCTTACACTCAACATACATCTTCCTCTTGATCTCTTTAATTTCATCATTCATAGTTTCAACATTTTTCCATTCCTTAAAAACTACTCGGAGGATATAATTATCTAAGGCAGTAGTCAGAAGCACGTCCAAACATAACATTTGGTACATGCCCACATTTTGCAGAAGTATTCCATATGTGACAGGTTGCAAGCCCATATAACCGCTGCTAAAATTTATAATTTTGAACATGACGATAATCTTGAAAGACCATAAAAAATAATTAATTGTCATCAAATCGTCCTTCATGCTCCTCTCATCACCTTCTACTTATGACTCCTTTACTGTTAATGCGGTTCGTTTGTCGAACTCTATTCTAATGCAAATACGCCAAGCCTCGTCCATGGGAATCAAGTCTAAAGTATATCACCATTATCTTGCTCTGCAGAACAGTCATCAAAATTGAGCACCTGTAGGTATTTTTGTAGAATGTTTTATAATTACGTAGATATTATTTGTATTTATTTATGTATAATAATTATTTTTCTTGTAACTTTTCTACAGAGCACTAACTCCGTTTTTTCTCCAAACTACACAAAGGTTAGCTGGAAGAAAATGCTAATTAGCATTAAGTTCGCCTGTGTACATGTTTATCTTGTGCAATAAAGAATTTTCTATCTATATATCTATCAGCACCCCGCCAACTCCGGGCGAACAAGGGCACCAAGGCGTTTAGGTTAGCGTCGACAACCAAAATCTCCGTGGAAAAAGGTTACTAAGGCGCTTAGAACCAAGCCAACAAGAAAACAATACACGGAACAAGGTCCTAAGCGACAAAAGTGAGGTAAAACGTAGTGTTATATTAAAAAAAAATACTCGGAATGGTAAATCGAACGTTATGAAAACAAATAAAAAAATAATTTCATTAAAAAGTTTAAAACTCATCGAAATAATAAGAAAAAACCGCCTCCTGTAAAGTTAGTGTTTTGCAATTGTGCCCTTATTCGTAGGATACGACGCTATGTGTCCAGCACATGTAGGTATTATGTATTGTGTATTCCCAATTTCGTTGAAATCTTCAGACGTTACGGTGAGATTAAGGCACAAATGTCCAAACACCCAGCAATCCAATCATGTTCACAAATATCAGTATTTGTAAAATAAAACTCTCTACCTGTTAGGGTTCATGAGATACAGCCCGCTGACAGACGGACGGACGGACAGAAAGGGGGGCTTAGTAATAGAGGCCCGTTGGAACCTTTCGGGTAGGTTAACTAGATAGATAAAATACATAAACAATGGTACTTCCCTATTTCGTAAACAACAATTTAGATTTATTCTTCTACGATAAAGATTTACGACTCACGAGTCCCGTTGGTTTGACAGTTTTGGTTAAAAAATTAAAAAAATCAAAAGTGTCATCGTTTAGACTGGTTGGTGTTACATACCTTAGCTTATACAATTATCACCGTCTTGGGCTCTGGATTTGTCTCAGGTTACGCTGCATTGACTACAAGAAGTAGGTACCTAACCTACAGACAATGTGAGGAGATGTCCCTTGGGGATAACAACAGTAATACAGTCGTTCGTAGTTCTTTCGAACCACTGTGGCGAAATAATTTAAATCGTGTCTGAAACGCTCCTTTCGTGCCCTGAACTTATCAGCAGTGACCGAATTTTATATTTTCAATACGACTGCCCGTCACCGGTATGTTGCGACGGTGGAAGACGATGCCCGCTTTCAAGATTAAATTTCAATATTACACTGTATCCGTAAAGCTGGCTCCCATTTCTTCGGTAGCGGTTTATTGGATCCTTCGCCAGTCGGTTATTAAATTTACGTTACAAGTTCTCCTCTCGGAGGATTGTAATATCATTGTAGACAACCGTGGTCGCGCTCTGTGTGATCTTAACAGACTTCAAAAAGAGGAAGTTCTCAATTCGACTGTCTTTTTTTGTATGTTTGTTACGCGATTATTCCGCTAATTTTGAATTGATTTTTTGTTTGGTAGGTCATACTTGGTCCCATATAAATTTTATTGAAATTTATTCAGCGCTTTTTGAATAAAAACAACGAAACCAAAAAATATATACGCAAATGACGTTTTGGTTTGTGGTTGCCTTCAGCAAAAGTTTATCGAAAATACGACGTAACGTTTCCAGAAAAGGTAGGTAGTGCCCCCGCTTCCTTTGGCTCGTCTTGGTGGGGGTATTACCGTGCCCCCAGGTCTCATTCAATTTTATTAGAAAGAGTGTTGAAGGCCACTGACATCCTGACATACTTATAATCTAATCGCCAACAACCTGTTAGTTTCTATAGGTGACACCAAAAACCATTCATTAATTTTAAGATTTATAAGGCAGGTGCGTACCTATATCATAGCAAAAGGGTCGATTTCCCAAATTGCCTCCCGAGCCCTCCTCTAATTGATCCCTACTTCTTGTAAAACATCAAAGTATCTATTGAGGCACCTTCTGATGCTGTCGACAGCCTCCAAGTGGAATATTAAAATGTAATTATGCAAAAGAATTTGCACGTTTGTTGGTTGGTCCCTCTTTCACGCAGTAACGCATCGACATGATTTTTGCATAAGATAGTTTAGTTAAAGGACTGGAGAGTGACAGGCTTTTTATCCGGTACTAGGCAAGCGAAGTCGCAGGCGGAAGCCGGCCTCGTTCATAACGAGCTGAAGTTTGTGTGGAACTTTACAAGGTACTTTTGGCGCAACTTTGATGGAACTTTATTTGGGAGGACTTTGAAATCAATTTTCGTAGGTACTTTTCTTACAAATCAAGTCCAACTTTTGAACTGTTCTTAGACAGGTTCGGTGCTGACTGCTGACACCATTATTTCCTAAGCCCACACAATTTTTACTTTGTTATTAGATTTAGGTCGACATTTATTAAAACTTCTTGATGACGATTTAGATTTATTTATTTATTTACTTATACCAAAAAGTATCGCTAGCAGCATTATTTACCTATCTTAACTTAAAACTAAAACAATAACCTTGGGTTTACTATCTAATACACAAGCCAATTAAAAGCGAACACATCATTGACTGAAACCATCAACATAATTATTGTTAGTTTTAATATTCATACACAATGAATCTAAAAAAATAAAATATGCCTATTACATGTATTTATAAACATACATACATATTATCACGCCTGTATCCTTAATGGGGCGAGCAGAGCCACAAGTAAGCATAAGAAAACTTGCAGCCACTTTTAATCTAGTCCCAAGATGGACATGGTGAACTATGGTGACAGGTGATCAGCCCATCGCCCATACAGGTGATCCATCATGTTGGAAAGGATAGGTACTATCCCTTAGTCGACTTTTACGACATGCCCGGGGAGAGAAGCAACTGGACGCATTTAATGCTTTTTCTTTACTTCCAGTCCAGCAGAGAGTATCAGTAACTTACATAATAGCTACAAAAAAGAGACATATCTTCTTCACTCTTTTTAGGGTTCCGTACCCGAAGTGTGCCACGTTACCCTATTACTAAGCCTCCGTTGTCCGTCCGTCCGTCTGTCATTGGGCTGTATCTCATGAACCGTGCCTATTGGCAAAGAGTTGAAATTTTCACAGAGTGTGTATTTCTATTGCCGCTATAAAAACAAACAGAGCGAATGTGTGCAGTGTGACTTTACCATAAGTTTTCAAATACTCTTAAGGCCTGTCGTGTCGCCCACTGAAACGAGAGATGAGGCAGGGGCGTACCTATATTACGGGAACTAACTCTGAGGAACTAACTAATTAATTAATTTGTTAGATAGAGAAGCGCGCGTGGCGTAGCTTGCTTTAGACTCTCTTGATTGATCGCTGAAGTTAAGCAACGTTGTGTTGTGTGTGCGCAGTCACAATTCGCAAGTTGCATTACGAGCTGAGCGCTTCCGTGTTTCGGAGGGCACGTTAAATTGTCGGTCCCGGCTTTTAAGTCGTTAAGCCTTGACGGAGGCATAAAAACTCCGTCACAAGAGTTGGCCACTAGCTCATACGAACTTATTTATTTACTTTAGCAATAATGAACCTAAAGCGACCGAGATAAGGTCGATTCTACAGCAACTGGTCTAACGGTGACTAACCTCTGTGTGAGGTCAAAGAAGCCTCAGGACTTCTTTGACCTCACCAACTTCAATATAACTTGCAGCTGGCAAACACTCTCTTTAAACTTGATTAATTAACGCAATGGAGCTACGAAGATATTGATACGCTATTCTTTTTGAAATTTGAAACTTTCTTAGGTGTAGGTATTTATAGCTAGAAGTAGCTTCGTGTGCGCATTTGATTTTTTTTAAATAAAACCGGTCAAGTGCGAGTCGAATGGCGCACAAAGGGTTTCGTACCATCGTACATGTGCACATAAATGTTTCTTGTATTGAACTCTCTCTTATTTTTTTTATTATTTTTGTTAAGTATAGCGGCAATATTATTATAGAAATACACTTTGTGAAAATTTCAACTCTACCTATTACGGTTCATGAGATACAGCTCGCTGACAGACGGACAGACGGACAACGGAGGCTTAATAATAAGGTCACTTGGGCTAGGGATGCCCAGTATAATATAAAAACTACGCAGGCAAAACAATTTGTAGTTAGTTAGTAATAGGTCGCCTTACGTAAAATAGGTAAACCTCGGGAAAAAGTTTGAATACAGATACTGTTGCGCACAAAGGATTGTCCCCTTGTTTTATTCAGGTCTAATGTTTATTTTTTAAAAAGAATAAATAGTTACCTAGAACAATAAGCAAACACTTCTTGCGAGCAAATATGTAACAAAATCTTTAAATTACTTGAATTTCATGAAAATTCATGATACCATCTCGTTGTTTATTCATACCCTTGTTCAGTCTGAGAAGAAAACCATCTCAAGAGTTTAATGAACAAATTGACTGAGCAAGTATTATTCTTACAACAGTTTGAACCCGCATCTGAACCGTTTTGAAGTTATAATTATAACTCGCTTAAACGTAGGATAACAAGTCCGACTGTTTGCCATAAGTCGCCAGACCATACCTACTCGCTACTGACTATAGGGTATCCAGTGTTAAAATGTCTTCAAATGAAATCCTATTCAAGAACTTCACAATGAATGAACACAGTGCTATTCTGTGACGCGAGTTCTTAACATTTCCGGTGTAGATAGTCTTCAAAGGAAGTCCATGTCTAAATAATCTTTTGTAGATGTAATAGGCCATGACTGACTACTAGTCGTGCCACTGGTTAAAACTTTAAAACCCTATGTCTCTTTTTCTTTTAATATTTGGTCTTTGTTGCCACTTTTGCCAAAATCAATGTCGTCGATATTTAAAACGGTAAAATGATAGAGATTTCAAAACATTTTTTTTTATTGGCAGAATTGTGACGAAAAGTCATAGTAGTCAGAAAAAAGATGTGAAGAGAACTGAAATTGTCGGCCTAAAATCTACGTCTCATAAAACATAAAACGATATCAAAGTTGGACATAAAACTGTCATCATTTGAACCCACATAACGAGTAACAAGCTTTGAGAACCTTCATTATCATTGTCTGATTAGGACATCAGTCCGCCGTCACTGCCACTTTCCTAATCCTGGCATAAGTTATCAGCATTTCGGCCTTTTTGGAAATCGGGTTTTGCTGTTAAAAGTTATTTTCATTTAAATATTTCAACTGTCAGTCAGTGTGCCAGATTTTGTTTTTGTATGATTTTTGTTGTGCACAATAATAAAATGTCAATTAAAATAGCTGAACTTGTTTTGTTTTTAGATTGTTTTGTTACAGCTACTCTACTGTCAACAAAAACTAACAACTTACGTTTCGGTGAATAAAAACATGTCATGCGTGTCATTGGTATAACTTGTTTGTGGTTTTAACCATAAAATATGTGGAAACCTTTCCACAGATTATATAGTACCTATCTAAACCTATAATCATTTTGAATTACCTAATCTCTGGCTAGACGTAGTGATGACTCAGCAGCCACCCCAGCGGGTAAAGCCTTGACAGAGGACAAGCCGAAGAAATCCAGGACGTCCGACAGCGCGTTGAGTCGACATTAAAAAAGCGCGGCAAATCCTGGATTAGAGATGCACAGGACTGAGAAGACTGGCAAAATAGAAAGGAGGTCTATAACCAGCAGTGGGTGATACCAGGCTGAAATGATGATGAATCTTGTAACACTTGTGCCACTCATAAAGTCTATTTCGTTGAAATACCCGCGCAGCTGCTTTCGCGACGTGACGTATGGAGCTGTCCTGTTTATAAATAACCAGAAAGTCGCTAGGTAGGTACCTACATACCCAGGGTAAAAAGAGGTGACATGACAATACATTGTATGTACAAAGTATCTTAAACAAAATTAATAAAAATATTTTTATTCGATCTGAAAAATTTAATATTTAGAGGAGAAAAGGGCATTTGATCACAGGGACACAAGGATTTTTATGTTTTAGTACATTTAACAAAATAATACAGAAATTCAATTTCTTAATTTCTCATTTCCATTCCAAGGAGTCTTGAAGGCCAAGAAACAAGTGTCATAATACCTGTCACCATATACCTGAATGCTTTGGTTTCAAAATGAGCCAAGTCCATTTGAAGCTTTTGTTCAGTAATGGACAAAAACTAGTTCTTGTGTATGACACCCACCAGAAAAAGCGATTTTTTGGCTGGTAATTCAGATGAGGTAAAAGACTACTTCTACACAAAAAACAGCTCGAGCCCAATACGAAAAGAGTCAAAAATTATGAATTTTCTGCTTCACTTCCACATTCACTGCCACCTCTTCCTGGAATATTCAGTCAGTGTTTATGGACGACTCCTCCATATAAAATACTCGGAAGCTGATTGGCAGACTGGATTTAGCAGTTTTGAAAAAGTTAGGATGCTTTGGATTTGGTGGAGTTTGATCCGAAAACCGTATTTCTGACCACTTTTTCACTGATTTAGCGTGGATTTGGCTTGAATTGAAGGGTATAAATCTACAGAGTTCATTCTAGAGATTCCGACCTGATATCCAGTTAAAAAATCGTTATTTTGGAGATGGCGGATTTTGAAACCAAAGCATTCACCTAAAGGTAAATAAAATTCGCAAGAACTGTTAAAATGTCTACAATTTTGGCTGTTATTCGAAAGAAAGGTTTAATTATATATACCTAAGTTTTTTTTTTAAACTATAAAGTTTTACAGTTTGCCGTTTTGCATACTTTCATAAGATCTGATTACCTATAGGTAATCAGATCTTATGAAAATAATAAGTAGGTACATTATAATGTACCTACCTACTATTTTCTCTTTCAAGATAAATCATTATAAATGAGTCTGTCTTACGCTGACTGACGTATTTGGGTTAATATCAACACCAGGTGTGCCTGTATCTGTATTGTGTTCTGTACAATATTGCATTTTGTTATTTAGAGGGTTTCGTGTGTTTGTCAACGAACTTCCTACATTCGGCTCCGTTACAATAAAAAAAATTGATCAAAGACAAATATTGTAAGTGCTCGTAAGATAACCTTTTTCCCTTTTTCTTTGTAAAATATGAGATTGTAGTTTTAATTTTGTATCGGAACAGCTGAATAGGAATTAATTTACTTATTTTCTTAGTATTCAAATCTACAATGTTTACCTACAACTACATAATATAATATTAATTAACAGTAATGAAATAAATTTTGCGTATCAATGTTTATGATTATGTATTCTGAAGTCTTAATAGCGGACCAATTTTATGAAAACGTAACTCAAGTAAAACAAAATCAAATATTTATTAGCTAGATGGTTCATTGCGCTTCATTGGGGGATGGAATGTTTCATTACCGTCGTTTCCGATGGCGATGCCTGAATCCTTTCCGGTGTGCAATGTAGGTGAAGTTATATCGGTGTTGTATTAAAATTACCTCATGTCTGTGATATACGTTTTGAATGTAAAGGAAAACGAAAACATGTCTCAAATGGAACGAAAGGAGGCATCGAGGCGCACACCACACTGGTTCGAAAGAACTAGTGACACGACTAGAATGGGGTGGGCAGAGCCACAAATAGTCGTAAGAAAACTTGTAACTACTCCTGATTCAAAATCCCCAGATGGATATGGTGAACAATGGTGACAGGCGATCAGCCCATTGCCCATATAGATGGTCCATCATGTTGGAGGATACTATCCCTTAGTCGACTTTTACGACGTGTCGGGGAGAGAAGCAGCTGGACACATTCTATGTTTTTTTTACTCCTAGTCCAACAAAGAAAGAAGTATCTAAGGCATATGGTATTTAATAATCACACCTGTCGAAATAATGTAGTGACAATGTGCGGATCGGAACAGGTGATTTTGGACACGTGCAACAGTGTTTGGATTTAAACCACCTAAAAAACCTAAACCAAATATTTATGCAGATTAAACAGATAAAAATCCTTAAATTTAATTTAAACTGATCATTAAAAAATGTGAATGACCTTAAGTAAGTTCGTATGAGCCAACTCTAGTGACGGAGTTTTTAGGCCGCCTAATGGCCTCCGTCGTGGTTTAACGACTTAAAAGCCGGGACCGACAATTTAACGTGCCCTCCGAAGCACGGAAGCGCTCAGCTCGTAACGCACTTGCGGTCACCCATCCAAATTGTGACCTTCAAGCTTTACTTCAACGATCAATCAAGAACGTCTAAGCAAGCTACCAGGCGAGCGCTTCTGAATGACCCTTATACGTAGGTATTGTTTATACTAACGAGCAAATTAACCTCGCCGAACCAAAACCAACATCAAAGTCTCTATCGAACCTGAATTCGGAAATTCATGGAATAACAAGCTATAACTAAACAAGCTGATTGGAGTAACTGCCGAGCCGTCATATCATAAGTGCATTACACTAAGCTAATGCAGAAAACATTACCGATGTGGGGCAAACTAACTAACTTCAACAATATATTGGCAACTTCAGGCAGTAAACTAATTTGCTGCTCGATAAGATTTTGCTGTTCATTAAGCTTTAGAAATGACTCTAATTTGACTAGCAGCATAATGGCGGCTCCAATATCGTGGCGTTTGTTGTTTTTCACCCAATTACGCGAAGCAAAACGAGAGTTTATACTTATGTTTAGCAGTCTATATTATATTTTTGGTTTATTCATCTGCTCCTTTGTGACAAATGGGGTGTCAGACAAATGACGCGTCTTGACGTAGTAGCAAAGTCCTGAGGCGCAGGCAGTGGGAATAAGTGAAACGAACGATGGTGGTTCGAATTGACGTATTATATTATCAACTAGCTTTCGCCTGCGGCTTCGCTCCAAATTAACCATCTATAGTAGATGATTTATACAGCGTCAGGAGGCAACTTTTTACCTTCACAGACGGGACGCTGTAGTGCCTGGGACGAATTAAGATGGAGTAGGCTTGCCCAGTACCTATTCCATCCTCTCAGCTTAGTCGGCCTTGTCCACAGGAAAGACATGGTCAATACGTGCGGAGCTGACTAAGCCGCGGGTTTCCTCACGATGTTTTCCTTCACCGTTTGAGAGTACTGGTATAGCGCACATAAATTTTTCACACAGAAAAATCCATTGGTACACGACCGGATTTGAACCCACGTCCTTAGGATCGGAAGGCGGCCAATAAGCTGACTATAATATTATGTATGTAATGTACCTATGTAAACTCTGAAAAAGACCGTTACTATGGGCGTAGAAAGAAGCCCACCTTTTTTGTTTTTATTTTCCTTTTATCCGATCTCCTTTTCTAAACTTTTACTTGTTTTGAAACGAGGCACTTAGCGCGTAGGGAAAACACGAGAGGATGTTTGTTCCGCATTGAATTTTTAACAAAAACACTGCTAAACTTATTTTGAGTGCCGGTTTTATCCCAAAACTTGTCAAAATTCGGGACATTTCGAGACATCAGATGCCTGTAGTAAACTTACGGAAACTTTAACTATAAACCTGAACTCTTGTTTAGGTACTTGAGAAGTTTAGAAGGCTATATTTTTTTAACTCAATTACCATGACCGGTAATTAGGTAGTTTCCTTATTCACTTTCATTAGGTACCTTACCTCACTCTACTTTCTAGCTTCACCTATAATAAAGAAAGACTATTTCTATCTTCCGTAAACATGGCGAGAAACAGTGATAAGATAACATAACAGACTAAATAACATAAATACATATTACCACAACCGTATCCCTATTGGGGTGGGCAGAGCCACAAGAATCATAAGAAAACTTACAGCCACTCCTGATCAAGTTTAAAGATGGATATGGTGAACCAAGGTAGGTGATCAGCCCATCACCCATATAGATGGTCCATCCTGTTGAAGAGGATACTTATCCCTTAGTAGACTTTAACGACATTCTCTGGGAGAGAAGCAACTGGACGCATTCTATGTTTTTCTTTACTCTCAGTCCAGCAGATAAGTTAACTAAATTCTACTTATATTATAAACTAGCAGCCGCCCGCGGCTTCGCTCACGCGGTACCCAGATAAAAAGTACCCTATGTCCCATTCCTGCACACGTAGGTACCTACTATCCTCATTATTCATTATAATATAGTGTACGCTAAACGATGACTAAAGTATTGCCATCTCTTACCATTTTATAATGACAGGGCTAACTTTAAGCAATGGCTAACTTTAGCGAACGAATATGAATAATGGTATGTAAGTATATTCCGTAGTTTTTGCGTGAAAGAGTAACAAACATACCTAAATGTAAAAATTAAGAAATTTCGGTGAATTTAGTAAAAATTTTTAGAGTTAAGGTAAACTTTTCAAAACGTAACGACAGCGCGTTCTAGGATTTGATCAGAATTAGCAGCGACATCTAGTTATCAGACGTAGAATTACGTAAGAACTCCATGAATAATCAAGATTGGAAACTTATTAGACCAGTAATCATTTATGCTTCCTTTCACAGGTAATTTGACATTGACAGTTCCTTTTCCATATGTTTTGTATCATCTATTACTAATCTGTGTGTATCATCGCTGTCATATGTCAAAATAAAAGTATTCTATTTTTTTATGAAAAACATACCAAAAATAAAGAATTTACAGGTAATTATGACATCAACTAAATGAGAAAAATCGGCTCTTTAATTTGATATAGGTTATGTGCAGTTTTAGACCAAAAATTGATTCCAGGTTTTCATCCCTTTTCACCCCTTTAGAGGTTGAATTTTGAAAAATCCCTTCTTAGTACACCCCTACGTACCAAGGTTTACCTACACTGAAAATTTCAAGTCCCTACGTCCAGCGGTTTAGGCTGTGCGTTGTCTGTCAGTCAGTCAGTCAGTCAGTCAGTCAGTCAGTCAGGACAAAGATTCTTATAATATAAGATACGAAAGTTTGTGATGATGTTTGAATGTTAGTGCCTCAATCACGACCAAACGACTGCACGGATTTAAATAAAACTTGGAATATACATAGTGCACGTGCTGGATTAACATATAGGCTATTTTTTTTCCGGGTACCACGCGAGCGAAGCCGCGGGCGGCAGCTAGTAGTTCATAATTAAGTCATTGGGCCACATGAATCATCAATAATGGCAGGATGTTTTCAATTAAGTTTTTAAATCCTTAGTTCAATAATGCCTACTCTCCCATGCGGGTAAAAGAGGGGTCTTTATTCGCTCAAGCAATGCTCATTAGTGTGTCTTTCAAAACTTTGTCGTTTGCGATAAATATTCGACTCAAGTGCCTGGAATGTAAACTTGCACCAGATTCAGTATGTTATCCTTGTGTATGTCCTACCCTTACCTTTCATCATGAGTAGGTTGTTGGTTGCAAACGGGTTAAGTTGAGAGTTATGTGTGTTTGGAAACTTCCCGAATCCAAGTTATAAGTGCGGATAGTTGACTAGTATTCGAGTACTTACAAGTTCGCACGCATTCCTATTGTAGAGGAGAATGGGGTAAACTGAGGTATTTTAACTCATTCATTTCTACTAAAGTTTATAAATTAAGTTTGTATTAGAGCCGTAAATTGTTATTTCCTACGTGCCCGTTTTTAAGGCAAACTATTTTATTATTCAACAGAGCTTTTGTACATCCGCTACATTCAATACCGCTCGCCCAGTGAAAATTGTTTTACTTAACTTTTTGATATAATACCTAGGTAGGTACTTAATGTAGGTTTTTGCTTCAGCACATATTATGAAGTGAAAATGTAGAGCTGAGCTGTGGTGAGCATAGTGGTCGTAAATAACTATTCCTCTCGGGAAATTCTGGCGCTTCGGATTTATCACCCAAGAAGCTCCGCTATAACTTCTACATAATCGTATTTTCACCCCACTCAAATCATAACATACGGGGCAAAGAGCAAATACTACAGACCTTTATAAAAGATACCATATGCGGCGACATCCGACTAACAATCCGACTAATGCGCCCGCAGACATTCGCAATAAAAATCCCATTCGAAACAATAAGCGCAAAATACTCTCTACTTATTTCCCGCAAAAATCCACTTATTAGATTATCAAACTACTTTATAACGTGATGCTAAAGTTCATAATGCAATGTGGAATATTTTGTATGATTTGCTATTTTAGAGGTGTGACGACATGTGTGGTAAAAGGGTAAGCGAAGGGTAAAGCGTTGTTTTCTTTATGGTTTTGCAAAACAAAGGACTGAGGGCAAAGGGTAACAAGTTCGCGCCTCCCACCCGCTGCGTTGCGCTTTTTGCCCGAAAAACGGATTATGTTAGAAATTGTGATGTCATTATTTGAAGAAGGATTCTCGCTCGCTTGGTATTAATGGGGTCCCTTTTGTTATCTGATTGTATTAACCTTAATATCTGCTTCATAAATTACTCTCCCACATTATTATGTGTAGCCATACCTAGAGTTTATTGATTCGCTACGGATATTAAAGCTGCGATACTTCAGAAAGTGCAATAAATTTAGAACTTTCAAACGTATCAATGGCACATTTAAATGATCGCACTTGTCTCCCCGCATAGGAAGATTTCAACTTCAATTTACATTTTGTATTCTTAGCGACCCCTTTTAATACTTATGCCAGGGAGTTAGAACTCAGTTTTCAGCAGCACAATTGGCTAATAGTGCCAGATTACATAAATATGGAGTGGACAGACAAGTGGCACTTTTAACAATTGAATTTTTGAAATAGTTTGTGATACCCTCTCGATTATTTTTTAACAAATGTCGCGGTATATTATCCGACAATACGATGTGGTTTTATCGCGGGGTGGGTCACGCCATATTGGGACACTTTAAAAAACGCATCAGTAAATTAAATGTAATTGTTCGCTTGTTAACCAAACTGAAGGGCGCCGTTTTATTCATTTTAACTTACTTAATTTTTGTGTTTACGATTTTTATAACCTTAGATTTATATTTAGAGAAACTTAGATAAATAATAAGTAGATAAATAATGTGATATTTTGTATGGAAACCATTTGGAAACACGAATGTCAACTTAGAATGAAGTAGGTACACATTATGGCATGACTATAGGTACTGGATGAGTAGTTATGATTTAAATGTCGTATACTTTTAAATACTTTTGATATTTTTATGATGTAGGTAGGTACATACAGCTATGGCATACATGAAAGTCTTGTATGACTATGCAAATTCCACCTAAGTAAATCAAATAAATGCATCCGAGCAGCAAAATAATAAACACATTGTTCTTCATCGGTGCAAGCGGACAATGGTCATAAAAAGGCCGGTCTAGTCATCGTGACATAAGGTGTGAATGTTCCCAATTTGCTGGCCATTCATAACACGCATAAAAGATGTCCCGCGCGTGGCCCATTTGTGCCCACTTGACCCTAACGCGCATAAATTATGCATAATCATCTACTCTACTGCATCATCTGCCTATCGATTAACTTAGATCGGGAGCGAGCGTGATATTTTTGGTGATAACTATTAGTGATATTATCTACTTTTTCTCATTAAGCTTATTCAAAAAGGAGAGCTCAAGCTCTTAACTTAATCAATGAAATAAGGCATAAAAACTCCGTCGCAAGAGTTGGCCACTGGCTCATACGAACTTACTTACGATTAAAATAATTCTCTGTCCCCTAATTCCTCACTTCCATAAAAAACGTATTAGATTTTATGCCTTGATTATGGCCGGTAATCAAGACATTATCCTACTCCCTCCCTACATTACAAGGTTTTACGAGACAGATCATTACTATATAACATGTATTATATAGCTTTATATCACAAAGATACTGGCTAATAAAGCTTTAAAAAAAGTGGCCCTGTTTTATTTATAACTAGCTGCCGCCCGCGGCTTCGCTTGCGTGGTAACCGGACAAAAAGTAGCCTATATGTTATTCCAGCACACATACTAAGTCCTAGAAGCATTAAACTTGGAGGTCATATTCCCCTTGCACTGATAAAGGAATTCCCGAAATTCAACTACTAGAGAAAGCAGCGTTAAGACGAAGTTTGCGTAAAAAAAATCGAACAAAAACACGGGGTGATCCGCTTGTTACAAAATAAAACCGTGTCATTAGAAATAATTTTATCGACACGAATAATCTGGGCTTTACCCCAAAAAAGAGCATTAGGTACCTATTAATTTAAGCGCGGCATCCATGCATGCTAATCTGCTGATAAAAAGCATTAGAATCTAATAAATGTTTGTCAAACAACCATTACCTCCAATCAGAGATCCAGCAAAACATCAATCGACTGTTACGTAGTAACATGTTTAGTTGTTTTTAGAGTTCCGTACCTGGAGGGTGCCAGCGGGACCCGTCCGTCTATCAGCTGACTGTATTTCATGAACCGTAATAGGTAGATTTCAAATTTTCACAGTAGATATGTATTTCTATTGCCGTTATAACAAATTATCCTACTAATATTATAAATGCGAAAATTTGTGAGGATGTGACGATGTTTGTGCCTCAATCACGCCGTAACGGTTGAACGGATTTGAATGAAACTTGGAATATACATAGTATATGTGCTGGAATAACATATAGGTTACTTTTTTTCCTGGTACCATGCGAGCGAAGCCGCGGGTGTAACCTAGAATAAATATATAGGGTACGGCATCTATATTAAGTGGCATATAAGAAACCTTTATACATATACATGTACGATGGTAGGGAACCCTCCCTTCGTGTGCGAATTGAACTCTCACTTGACCGGTTTTTTTTATTCAGTTGTGTTCAAAGTTTTTGGGGCCGTAATCAGTAATACATTTGGGGTATTAGAATAATGTTAGGATTTGTTTGTCAAATTTGCTTAGATAACATCTAAATCTGCATCAGATGCATCGTTTTGCGTACTTTATTGTGATTCATTCGCAAAGTATTTGGGCAAGTAGTACTTAGTAAAGCCAAACATCGTGAGGAAAACGGCATGTCGTAAAATCTAAAAAAATCAAAAAACATGTGCCAAATGCACGAAAGGGGCAACCTAAAAATCCTATCACCACACTGGTTCGAGAGAACTAGTGATACGACTAGTATAGTGGTGAGTAGGTACCTTTACATCCACTGGGTCTTACGTAATTCAACACGATGGTATGTTAACTATTTTATCTTCTAAATTATAATTTTACTGTATGTATACCTACCTAACTATATAAGTAGTAGGTATCTAATTCGTGGTAAGTATAAAAAAAACGGTCTGGAAACACGAACAAGCAACAATTAGTTCTACTTGGAACTTTGAATGAACTAGTCCGACCGCGGCGTCCCATTTCACGATGCTATTGAGTTCTTGTGACAAAGCCCTCAACAAATACCTACCCAGTACCCACCCAGCACGATTGAATGGGGCATCGATACTACGTTACGTATATGGGCCAGATACGGTCAACTGCAATGACATAATTATATTTAGACTTAGTTAGCACTGCCTAGTCAATTTTTACGTCAGGAATTCAATATTTCGTTAAGCTAATAACAGCATAGCATTGGATATTACTTATAGTGTCGCGACTCGCGACACATCCACATCTGCTGAAAGTACGGCGCCAAAAGTTCGGCTAAATACGCTCGCAATGTTTTTTACGTTTTTTAAGTTACTTAAAAACGTTGTGAGCGTATTTAGCCGAACTTTCAGCGCCGTACTTCCAGCAGATGTGTCGCGAGTCGCGATTCTTAGAGGTAGGTTAAGTGAATACTAGCGGAACGAAAGAATTAGACTTTCTTCCACTCTTGACAGCACTTGTCACAGAGCTATTTATTAGGTGTAAGATATGTTTTAATGCATTTTTACGGCATCGAGCGTTTAACTGAATAGAGAGGTATTGTTATTTGTTTTGTTCGAAAACGAATTACGCCAAAACAGGCCAAAACAGTGGGCCGGTCGCTGTGCTCTGATTGGCGGACTCAAGGTCAAGTATTAAACTAGAGCTGTGCTGAGCATTATAATATTCATATCGATATCGATAGCAATGTTTGTTTAGTGGAATGCATGAATGTATACTCGATGCCCTGCGGCTACACGGTCGCGATACTGTGAAGCTTCATGTTTTGCGTTTTTGTTCTGTGACAAACCTTTCGGCAGTCAGTAGCGGGCCCAGGATCTTAGCTCAAGCCGTTTTATCAAGGCCCCTTAGCTCTCCCAAAGGTATTTGCTATTGTCAACACTTCACCGAAGCCAGATAATTTAGTCTCAGAGTTTTTTAACCGATGTATTTCGTTGCAGTGTCAGCGTGCCGGGCTACGCCGGCAGCCTGTCGGCGGCGCTGCCGGGCGGCGCCGGCGGCGCGGCGTGGGAGCGGCTCGGCGCTGAGATGGTGCTGTCGGCTCTTGTAGCCAGCGCCTACTTCGCGGCCATGGAGCGCCGCTGGACCGGCTCTGCGCCGCTACTGCTGGGGACTGCGTACTGCGCGGCGAGCTTCGTCTCGGTAAGTTCAAAATAATTTGGGTTACCTAACACCTGACGACCTCTGTGGCGAGGCGGGCAAGTGCTCAGCTGAGACGCAAGAGGCGCGAGTTCGATTTCCGCTTCGGGAGAAATGTTTGCATGCGCTGCAAATATTTCTTCCAGGTCTGGGTGTTGTAGTATTAGGTACCTATATATTATAAGTATGTATTTACAAAAAAAAGTATATACCTACCTATGTATTCTATCATCCATCAAGTTCCCATAATCAGCTTTGCTTAGTTTGGGGCTAGATGGTGCTGTGTGATATGTCCTCAAATATTTTATTTATTTATTTTATTTAACAAACCGGTGAACCTTGTTATTTCGATACCTTGTTTCGATGAAAGAGAATAGTAAAAAAGGTAAAGTAAATTAGTGATAAAATCCAAAGTATTACAGAGCGATATTGTATCTACAGGCTCCTGAACCAGTATTCAGGAGTAAGCGGCTTCTCCCCTAATTTTCACATAGTGGTTCGACAATTTTTTGCCCAAACGATTTTAACTCTGGATGAAAAACTGAATAAACACTAACCCAGACATTGCTCATGCTGTCATGGAAGCATAGGCTCACACCTACATATTTCAAAGCTACATCCTATCTATGTTCCAATAGTCGTAAGTACACATACAGTCTTATAATGTGAGCCCGGATTCTCCGACAAGTCATTATTCAATTTTGCGCTTCTACCTGCTTTTGTGATCGGGACAGCTGCCGGGATCTTTTGTACCCTGGTCCCACGCATCTGTCCGCTCGACAAAAGAATTAAGATAAAAAACTTATTCTTTCGCCAATATACTGCTCCAATAATGTTTATTGAAAACCTTGCTCATATCCGAAGACCCTATAGCTATGGAGTTACGGGGAAAGTGTTATGATTTTTGCTTCATATATCCTACTTTACTACTAATAAACTAATATTATAAAAGCAAAAGTGTCAAATTAGTCCATTTGTCCATCTTTCCCGCAGCAATGGAGCAATTTATAAATTGACATGATTTTTAGCATTATGAGAGAGACCTAAGCTACTATTTATACAATTACTAAAAGAGCGAAGCCGTGGATAAATGCGAATGTTTCACGGTTATATGACTCCTGCCTGCCTCACTTGTCTGTGACATTAGTGTGGCCCTGTTACCGGTGCTAGACACTTCATGCTTCATTGTCGAGCAAAGTCCTCATGATAATCGTACTAATTAATGAATAAATAAATAAATAAAATTATGGTAGTGGATCCAGGGGGAGCTAAGGGGCTCAGGCCTCTCTCAGAAGCTACTATACTTTGTGTGCCATTTTAGTATCTTAAGAAAAATAACAGCTACTCCTGATAAGCATGCTACTTAGTGAATGATTGTTTGTACAAAGATGGTATTTGACGACCCCTGTGGCTGAGACGCAAGAGGCGCTGGTTCGATTCCCGCTGCGGGAGAAATGTTTGCATGCTCTGCAAATATTTCTTCCGGGTCTGGGTGTTGTAGTATTATGTATAAAAAGTATGTATTTACAAAAAAAAGTTTATTATGTATTCTATCGGCCATCTGGTTCCCATAATACAAGCTTTGCTTAGTTTGGGGCTAGATGGCGCTGTGTGATATGTCCTCAAATATTTATTTATTGTTGACAGATGCCGTCGCTGAACCCGGCGCGGTCACTGGGCCCGTCGTTCGTGCTGTCGCGCTGGGACGGCCACTGGGTGTGCTGGGTGGGCGGCGTCGGTGGCGGCGTGCTGGCCGCCCTCGCGCACGACTGCCTCAAGCGCCGGCCTAGAGGTACTGTACGGTTACTTACATGGTATTTTCGCTGAATAGGCAAATTAACTTTACGACAAACGAGGTTGCAACCTAAGCTACGGGGATCGTAGGTACAGGTACCTAGACCTGCCCCCTACTTAGGGTTACCAGATAAAATATTTAAAAGTCCTGAGAAAAAGCTTGATTTCCATTGAAAAATCCTGAGATTTAGTGGAATTTTTCGAATTCTCGCGAAAACGACGCGTGGGCTGCAATGCAAGGCAGATCATTATCATTCAATTATAATATCATTAAAAATCCTTCATAGATTGATAATCTTGATTGATTTGAGATAGCGATACGTTGCGCATTCGGTTGTTGGGCCTGTTATATCCATTTTATTGAAAATTTCAAAAATGAGATCCAAAAATCCTGAGATTTCCAAAATCCGGCCGCAATCCTGAGAAGAGCCTACAAATCCTGAGATCTCAGGACAAATCCTGAGATATGGTTACCCTACCCCTACTACTCCTCTCACACACATTACATACTGTCACACATCATCACGACCGTATGAGATGGGCAGAGCCATAAGTAGTTATAAGAAAACTTGCAGCCACTCCTGATTTAAGTAACATCCCAAGATATAAATATATCAAACAAAAATAAAATCTAAACAAGTATACAATTGGCGGTCCTCTTCCAGACGTAATAACGAAGTCGCTAGACGCTTGTATAGGATTAGCTATCGTCGCAGGTTCGTCTCGCGCGTCGTCCCCGCGCGACCTGGACGAGTTGGACAAGCCGGCGTTCCCGCACCATCACTACCGGCCCACGTACTGCGCCGCAGCGCCGCGCCCCGACACCGCCGAGCCGCTCTACTCCGGCACCAAGTCGCTCTACTGCCGCTCGCCGCCGCCCGCGAGGCACACGCTGCACAGGTAACCAACAAAAGCACCTTAGAAGAATCCATCTACGGATTTGTATAAGCTCAGGAACTATACCAGGTCATAGCCTACTTACACGACTCTGCTCCAACACCGCCCTGGCGGTCCACTCGTCGACAGCTAGCAGACACCCAGCTGTCCATGCATCGACAGCTAGCAGACGCCCACTTGCTCGTCTACAGAGTACCGACTGAGCGGCGCCGACGCGCCGACCGCTCGTCTACAACGTGTGGCCAGCGAGGCGTCAACTACCGAGCAGTCTGATGGCGGGAAGCTTGCTGACACAGAGCTGTCTGCTAATTTATGTTGTCAATAAAAACTATATCGCAAGGCCACGACTTAAAGCCCATATTTTAATGATATTTTATTAGTCGGGTGGTAGCAGTCGTGTAAGTGGGCCTATGGGTGTAAGTGGCCGCTGGCTCTTACTGCCGCTCACCGCCGCCCTCGAGGCACACGCTGCACAGGTAGTCTTGATCATACAAAAATATCTTAGAACGAAGCATTACTGGATTTGTGCAAGTTCAGGAAAATTCATGATTTTCTGATACGTGGGAATTTGCAATCGTCTAACTAAATTATTCCCGTTATGCCTGGTCGGTGCGGCCGTGCACAACTGAGTGGAGGTCCAAGGCGCATTCATACTGAGATGTACTAAACCATTCATGACATATTTGCAGATCACAGTCGGTATACAGCAAGGGCAGTTCGATCCCGAGCGGGGGGGGCGCGGCGCCGCTGACCCCCTCTGGCGCGGGGGGCGGGGGCTCGCTGGCGGCGGTGCAGTCGCTGGTGCTGCGGCCGGCGGCCGTGGCGCACGCGCACGCGCTGGCGCACACGCAGAACGCACAGAACGCGCAGCGCGATCCGCCCTACGGCGCCAACGGTATCCGGCAAATGCCCACCGGTAGGAAACATTATAAACACCTAGTAATAATGAAATACCCAGCTGTAAGAAAGATTTTGCAGAACTAGTAAAAGTATTTCTTTTTAATTATTTTAGTAATTTCTTGAAAGTGGTTAAAAATCTAACTGATCACTTCCAGGTGCAGCCGTAACGGAGCGGCGCGAGTCGCTGTACAGCTCGGGGGGTGCGTGCGCCAGCGTCAGTAGCGGGGGGGCGAGCGCGGGGGCAAGCACGGGGGGGCCACGGCGGCTGCCCTCCGAGGACAGCGCGTACGGCACCTACCGCGCGCCCCCCTACCGCGCTCATCCCCCCGACCACTACTAGCGACGCGCTTCGCAGCACAATATTGCGCTGCTTTTCGACGTATGAATGTACCTCGAAACAAATGACACTGACGTGAATACACGAACAGTAGTAGATTAGACTAAATCTGTGAGCATACCTACATCGCATAATTATGGCTATACCTTTCTAGAGTCCGTTAAAAGTCCTGCGGAGGGGGGCGCTGTAACCTTCGTGTAACGGGAAATTACCGAATTTGTTTTTGTTTAATATCGCCAATTACCGTGGGACTTTTTTCGTGAAGGACTTTACGCGACAAGTTCTTAATATAGCGACAGTGTATCGGTAACAGTGAAAAGAGAACTAAAAAACAAATGGATTGACTAAGTAGTTTAGTGTTGTGGAAAAGGCTAATGTGGTGCAATTAGCACAGATTCAGGCCTTTTAATTGCACTTATAGAATTTTCCGAAGTCGCTGGTTGTACTGGTAAACAAATGGGCGTATTTTTTACGGGCCTACGCTACGTTCTACGTTTCTGGAGTCATTACTGCACAATTTTTCAGTAAAATCTTAATCATATTTTGTTTTGCGGTAGGATAGGATAAAAATCGATCGTAACTACCTACCTAAAGATTCCTGACTATATTGTTTGGGGCTTGGGAAATGGAAATGTGGACCAAAAAATTTCCAAAGCGCTCTCAGCACGTAGGTACTACTAGTACCTAAGGGTACCTCGGCAAAGTACCTGGGTACCAGGTATTAAATTATAAATATTTACGAGCTAGTTACTTACCTATCTATTTAAACAAATGTTAGAGAATACTTAGTGATTAAATTTTGAGTAGGTTGTTTGTTATTTATAAAATTAATGTGCCATAATAAAACCGGTCAAGTGCGAGTCAAATTCGCACACGAAGGGTTCCGTACCATCGTACCTACTTTTTGATAATATCGTATTTCGATAATTCGTAATATCGATAGGTATAATAATATGACTTTTACTATCTATATGTACTTTTAGAAAAAAAGTTTCTTGTCTGGAGCTTCCTTTTACTTATTTGATTTTATTTTTATAATTTGTTGTTATAGCGGCAATAAAAATACACATTCTGTAAAAAATTTAACTCTCCCTCTACCTATTATTGTTCATGAGATAGGTATAGCCCTCTGAATGACGAACGGACAGACTGTAGCAGTGACTTAGTAATAGGGTCCCGTTGGCACTTTTCGGGTACGGAACCCTAAAAATTAGAACGAACACATTGTACACATAGCAGGTTCGAATAGGTAAATAGATAGGAAATCTATTATGTAACTACTTACCTACCTTAACCAATAAATGAACTAACGAAATCGAGGTAACTATACTTCAGCCAAACTGGAGATAGAATTTATGTAAACAAACTCTCGCGTAGGTATTTTTCGTTATTACGATGAAATCACTTTAGTTTAAGGTAAATAAACCTCGCAACATAAGTTTTTACACCTTAATTTAATTATTAGTACTGCTGAAAAGTTCCATAAATATGTAATGAAAAAGTAAGTTTTAGGTTAAGTATGGGCGGTTTGTTTACACAAATTGTATCTGCAGTTTGACTGAAGTATAGGTTGGTTGGTACTCATATTGTTTAGTGGGACATAAATAGCACTAAGTTGTATTATATCAAAAGTTTCTGATCTTAATAGATAGGTACCTATTAAATTATAAAGAAAATGAAATAAGAATGTTATAGGTTAAGATTTTATTATCTATAAAAAATACGAGTGTCAATATGGCGGGACCACGTTTTGTAGGAATTGCACTCAGAATTGCATTATTTTAGTGTCGCGACACATCTGCTGAAAGTCGGTACGGCGCCGACCGGGGCCGATAGTTCGGCTAAATACGCTCGTAATGTTTCAAGTAACCTACGTACGACACATCAGCCAATGATATTAATACATAATAACAATACATAATGACAATAATGACGTGACACGTACATATTTAAAGCATTGCGGATAGGATTACCATCCGCCCGGATTTGTACGGATTTTCTACTTTTGTCCGGCTTTATAATTTGTCAGTATTTTTGGCTGAGATTGCATAAGAGTAATAAAACTTACATAAGTATGGTTGTATATTATCATGAAAACTTGCAGCCACTCCTGATTCAAAGTCCCAAGATGGATATGGTGAACTGTGGTGACAGGTGATCAGCCCATCGTCCATTATAGATGGTCCACTATGTTGGGGAGGATACTAATCTCTTAGTCGACTTTTACGACATGCTCGGGGAGAGAAGCAGCTGGACGCATTCTATATTTTTTTACTCCCAGTCCAGCAGAGAAGTTACTTTCATAAGTAATGTAAAATAAGTCTTTTTTTATTAAATATTATTCTTGTCTCGCAATGTTTGCATTTTGTGACTAAAATGATCGGGCTTTTATTGAAGTGTCAGGACTTTTCAATTTTCTAAATGGTAACCATAATTGTGAGCGTATTTAGCCGAACTCTCAGCAACGTTCTTTTAGCAGATGCGTCGTGGCACTTATAGTTTAGGTACTAAATAAATGTAAAACGGAACGTGGTCCTGCATTCGTACAATATTCAAGACTAATTAGAATTTGTAAATAAGTAAGATACCTACTTAAAAATAAAAATTGTTAAATAGGTATGTATGTATTTCAATATCAAGTCAATATCATAATCTATGCATTTCACATATATAGTGAAAACCGACTTCTTACTATATTTCATGGCGTTAGAATCAATCTATACCTACCTACACATAAATTATACCTGTAGGTAGCGCAACGGAAAATGAACACGGGGGGAAAAAGGTTGAACGTGGATACTGTTTCGTTCAAAGGATTTTTCTTTTGTTTTATTCAGGAGGGAGGGGGATTATAATTTTCGCTTTTCGGAAGGCTATATTCTTGAAACCTTACTTTGAGTCTTTTCTTAATTTATATCAACTTGCAAACATCGAGCTCTGTTCATAGTTTACTCTTTTGTGAAGGCGTCGGTGACACAGATCCTAGTCCATCGTTCAAAAGACCGCCATCAAACATTAAAAATCATTAAATCAAAACAGCTCGATGAATCAAAAGAACACTGAAACGTGGCAAACCAATGTTTTCTCATTCTACCAACGGGATGGAACCTTTTTACACAAGCTTAGATATGACATATATATTAAAAAGTCTTTGTTTCTTTTTATTTTATTCGGTTGAAATTTAATAAAAAATATTAAATAATACCTATGTACCAGAAACTTTAGGCCAATACTTTTATAAGAAAAAATATACACGTTCAATATTTTTCCAGTAGGTTCATCTTACGTACCTAGTTTAAACTATACCTCTATCTACTATTTACAAACTTCAAATAAATAAACAAATCGAACTTTACAAAATAATATGATCATAATTTATTGATTGTATCATAAATAAGGTAATTATAAATACATATTGGTATCTATTCTCTTGGGCATTTTCTTAAACTTAATTTGACAGGACTAAAAATATGGTAAGTATCCCTTTCTTGTAGGTATATTGAGATACCAGGGATAGACTTCATTTTAGAGCTATCAAATATTAAGTTTAGGAAAACACACAGAATCATGTGTAGGTATGTACCTACTACTACTACTACTACTACTACTACTACTACTACTACTACTACTGCATAGTCTCGCATTGTATATTTTCTCTATAGGTACTTACATAGGTTACTAAATTTGTGTTATAATAAATAAATGTTGTACCTAACTACCTAAACTCATTCAGGTAAAATAAATTGAATTTAAATAAATTGTAAAGATATTTCATTTCCAATGTGAAATCAAGTACCTACCTACGTATTTATTTATTTTTAAAACTACAAGTAAAAGTAAGAATAATCTTAAAAATATGCATCTTAATGATTTATTACAGAATTTTACCATTAAAAGTTATAATCAACTTCCGGCCGCGACTTTATTTGCGTAATTTGTGAAACTTGAAATAAACAAATAAATATTTGTGGACATTTTACACAGCGCCATCTAGCCCCAAACTAAGCAAAGCTTGTACTACGCAAAAATGTACCGTACGTACCTAGTTCTCCCAGTGAAGAACTCAGTAACTAGCATTTTCGGCAAAAAAATTGTTAGATACATATTCGGAATCGCCTAACAAAATACAATAATCTGTTAAATACTTTTTCTTCAAAACATGTTTGACATAGTTACTGCATTCTTCACTAAGAGGGCAGTTACGTGTGCTAGAATAACATTTAGGCTACTTTTTATGCGGGTACCATGAGTGCGAAGCCGCAAGCGGAAGCTAGTATTCTATAAAACAATTGAAACAGACTGGAAGAGACAGGCTAGAGACAGAGAACTTTAGAGAGCTAGTGGCCAACTCTTGTGACGGAGTTTTTAGGCCGCCTAAAGGCTTCCGCCATGGCTTAACGTTGAAAACTGTCTTAGTTATTTCATTTAAAAACATAATTATGACAGTTTCCAACGCCCCCTTACCGATTAAAAACGATTTATATATTTATCTAAAAATCAATACTTACAATGAAAACTGATTAAAGAATAAAATAAAATAGTATAAAGTTAATAACAATAATAAAATCAGTACAGCCGATAGTTTTCTTTAGTAAATTAGAAGATTTTCCGACTTTTCAATAAAAAGGATGAAAAATGTTTAGGGTGTTCCTTCAGAGATTTTAGTCCTGACTTTCATTTTCATTGAAGCATCAAAAAAATCCTCATTATTCCGATAGATTTTTACCAAAAACGGCGTAAAAATACTATACTTCCAATAGTCATAATACCGCAACCCGCTAGTTTTAATATTAACCATCTGTAGGATTTGTTAATAAGCTGAAACAAAAAAAAAACGGGTTTTTAGGAGAACTGGAAAATTGTTTGTTCAACTCCAAATAATGTCAGTAATTCTTTCGAAACTACCAGTCAATCTCCAGGTCACGGATCAGATTTCTATAGAAGTCTGTGCTCCAGGACAGACGCACACATTCACACCTCGCCTCGCCAAGCGCCATACATTTTTTGAAACAAAAACAACGTTGCTGTGGTCCGTCGAACGATCCATCGTCGGTTGTCTAATAAGGTTCTAATCTAATTCTTGTGCAAATTCGTAGGGCACTTTCAGTTGCCACGCAAACACGGCTGTTGCAAAACAGACGAATAATATCAGGGGAAAAGGTAAAACCGTTTTACTAACCCAAAATTATGAATTTTGATCATCATCAACAACCTATGATCCATGAGTGGCTACATGTGCTTGAAACTGTCAATTGTTGCGTTTCTTAACATTCGACACATCTGAATGGTAGCCAACTTAGACCAGCTTGGCCAGACTGGCTTACCTCGGAGGACTGACCCCTATAGCAGTCCATTGCTAGACATAGGCCTCCCTTGAGCGCCATCGCGCCCTACCTTCGGCTTGACGCATCTAGTCTTTGCCAGCAGCCGATCGTGACTGCAGCTAGCCGGAGTCCCGTTCTCCATTCAACAACTCGTTTACCCCAGCGGTTGTCGGTTCTTCGACAGCCCACTGCCACCACTTCAGTTTGTTAACTCTGATCGCGACACTTTTAGAATGATAGTAAGGCCTTTTACCATCTATAGTAGATGAGATTTATACAGCATCAGGAGGCAACTTTTTACCTTCATAAACGGGACGCTGTAGTGCCTGGGACGAATTAAGATTGAGTAGGCTTGGCCAGCACCTATTCCATCCTCTCAGCTTACCCCCGAATACTCAAACGCATCTAAAGTTGAACACGTCTCAAATGACGATTTTTTTGACAGATTTTCATCAGAAACTGTCAAAAAACCGTGAGTTGAGACGTGCTCAACTCTGAGTCGCGTTTGAGTATTCAGGGGTTAGTCGGCCTTAGAATGATACTCACCCGATTAAGTTCATTCAGGTGTATGTCTTCAGCGTGCGCTGGGCCAGGTCTACGCAGGTCATCTAAAAACTTTGATATGGCTAAGCGTTTCATTGGTTCATGTCTTGAGAAGATATTGAAGTCGGGGGGTCCCAGGAACTCAGGAACATTAGCATTCCGTCCGACACTCATATTACGCTCATAAGACGCGTGTGCCTCCTTCACCGCCTGCTTATTCATCTCTTCATTGCGCTCTTGGAACCGAATCTTGCATCTAGGAAGCTCCTGCTGGAATTAAATGGCAGTTATTGAGAAGCGAGCGAAGATCTGTGGCAACTGATCTCAGTGGGGCGATTTGGCGTTGTATGTTTGTACCTACATAATGTTTGTGGATATGTTTGTTAGATCTCATCTGGGTGAAACTTGGTAGATTGAAAAACTCATGCAAAAAAAAAAAAAATATGACCTCTATGTTCCTCTAAAAGTGCCGTGGCTTATTTGTAATTTGGCGTATTCAGTGTTTCATTTTTGAACAGCCGACCTATTTACCACCTCATTGGTTTAACATGACATTAAGCCCTCCCTTTAATACTGGCCTCCTAATGTAGAACATACATACATACATAAAATCACGCCTGTTTCCCATAGGGGTAGGCAGAGATCACGGATCGCCATTTGCTACGATCCTGACATACTTCTTTTGCTTCCTTCACTCTCATCACATTCCTCATGCATGCTCGTCGGTTTAGGGTACTCTTGACCTTTACCTCTTTAATGTAGAACGCAGTAACTAAATGTCAAACATGTTTTGATACGTGAGTGAGAACAGAATTTTGTATTTTGTTAGGCGAATCCGAATATGTATCCAACTAATTTTTGACAAAAATGCTAGTTACTGCGTTCTTCACAAGGAGGGCAGAATACAATGTTTGTGTGTTGTGCAATGTTGTGTGTAATAAATAAATAAAATATTACTACTTCGTTCAAACCAGTGTGTTACATACATACATATTATCACGCCTGTATCCCTAATGAGGTGGACAGAGCTACAAGTAAACGTAAGAAAACTTGCAGCCACTTCTGATTTAGTCCTAAGATAAATATGGTGAACCATGGTGACAGGTGATCAGCCTATCACCCATATAGATGGTCCATCATGTTGGGGAGGATACTATCCCTTAGTCGACTTTTACGACATGCTCGGGGAGAGAAGCAGCTGAACCCATTCTATACTTTTTCTTTACTTCCAGTCCAGCAGAGAAGTTACCAGTGTGTTGAAAAGATTAAAACTATGTCTCAAAGGCTCCTTTCGTTCAGAGGTGCTTAATAACCAAATCAACAGCCGTTTTTGACACCTATATAACATGCACTATTTAATAGGTACTTATTATTTATTTTTTAGGTACATGCATACATGCATATTATCACGCTCGCGTCTCTAATGAAGTGGTCAGAGCTATAAATAAATAATAAATATTTGTGGACATTTCACACAGCGCCTTCTAGCCCCAAACTAAGCAAAGCTTGTACTATGGGCACCAGATGGCTGATATAATACTTATATACTTTTTTTTGTAAATACATACATAAATACTACAACAGCCAGACCTGGAACAAATATTTGCAGAACATTTCTCCCGTAACGGGAATCGAACCCGCACCTCTTGCGTCTCAGCCGAGCGCTCGCCCGCCGCGCCACCGAGGTCGTAATAAGAAAATTTGCAGCCACTCCTGTCCTGATTCAAAGTATTTTTTAGGTGACCTGTAATAATCTCAACTTGTAGTTATCGCGGCCGACCCGGTTGTTCCCGTAGGTCCGGCAGCTGTAGAACTCCGTGATGGTTCTATCATAGAGTGTCGTGTGCTCACTGTGGAAGTCCAGCGGATGAAGGCACCGCTGATCTGAAAAGAAAGAAACAAAATAATTTATTGGCAACCTAGGTAGGTACACAAAAAAAATACAGAAATGAAAAATTAAAAGACAGAGCTTATGGCAAAAAGAGATGAAAATACATAAACAGACCTACATAGCACATGTCCTGGTTGCTCTGTCAATCAGAAGGAGTTGCCAAGATGTCCTAACTCAGCGTTGAGCTACTTCACTTGGGTACCAGGCATCAAACACTTAACCTCTGTAAAGTATGCATAGGTACTTACTTAGAACTTCACGTTCCATGGTGTTCTTATAAAACCTTATTGCCTGGCACACTGCATTCTCATTATTTGCCGTATTTTTAAATGAAATCTCTTGATAGTTGTCGTTTATTTTCTGAAAATCGATAACATCTGATTAGAATTTTTATTCTTAGAAAATCACGTCATCTGTACTATGTATAATGTATTATTAATAACTCCTGTCCATCTGTCCGTCTGTCAGCGGGCTGTATCTCATTATAGGTACCGTAATAGGTAGAGTAGAAATTTTCAGCTTGTATTTCTATTGCCGCTATAACAACATATAAAAAAAATAAAAGAGGGAATACAAGAAACATTTTTTTTAACGTTCGTAATCGATCATCGAAGCTACCTATTTCATGAGATACAGACGGACAGACAGCGGAGGCTTAGTAATAGGGTCCCGTTAGCACCCTTCGGGTACAGAACCCTAAAAACGGAAACATACGCTTACTTCTCTACTGGACTGGGAGTAAAGAAAAAGCATAGAATGCGTCCAGCTGCTTCTATCCCCGAGCATGTCGTAAAAGGCGACCAAGGGTATAAGTATATACGTACGTATAATTATAGTATCTTCTCCAAAATGATGGACCACAATATAGGCGATGAGCTGATCACCTGTCACCATGGTTCATCATATCCATCTTAGGAGTTTAAATCAGAAGTGGCTGCAAGTTTTCTTATGTTTACTTGTGGCTCTGCCCACCCCATTAGGGATAAGGGCGTGATAATATGTATGTACTTACACTAAGCAACAGAGTTCTATGGTCGTTCATCGCGGACTCCGGCGAGGTCCAGCGTGAGTCGAAGAGCGCCAGGGCCCCGTCCTTGGACGCCCGATGTAGAGTCGTCAGATGGTCGTTGTGCAAGCATAGGTCAGACATTTCGTGCGAGTCGTACACACAACCCTTGTATCGCTCCTCTGCAGCCGCCATAGCTGAGTCGATATTCGCCTGGTTTATCTCCGTAATCTGGCTTTGAAACTCCAAGTCGTTATTCAGCTCCTAGAAAAGTAGAAGAGTTTACTTCTTCGCTGGACTAGGAGTAAAGAAAAAACAGAATGCGTCCAGCTGCGTCTCTCCCCGAGCATGTTGTAAAAGTCGGATAGTATCCTCTCCAACATGATGAGATACAAAAAGCAAGTATTCCCAAGGAGGGTTGAAGCCAAAACTCTGTGCCAATCCCACATAGAGTGGGATAAGGCAGGAAGATGATGATGATGATGATGCGTTTGAGTATTCGGGAGTTAGCCACTCACTACCACTAGATTACCAGTTCTCAAAAGTCGTAAGACCTAGGAAGGTGCAGTCCTAAAAGGCTTACCTCTTCTAGAAGTCTCCTCTCTTCATCTTCACCGTCCTCGGCCTCAGGTGGCAGGCGGGTGGTGTCGAACAGGTCAATCGCCATCCTCCTTGCATCCACGTGCCTTTCCTCGAGCTCTGCTTCCATCAGGCACTTATCTAAGTCCAGCATGTGCTTTTGATAGACCTCTTTGGAGGCAGCAATTGCTATCTTCATCTTTTCTTCGTTCAGCGCAGCGTAGTTAGCGAGCAGGTAATCCAGCTCCTAGATAAGAATGCAACAGAATGATTATGATAACGAGCGTAATGGGTACAGCCAGTATTTGCATAGGTTTGAAAATGGGCAGCAAAATCCAGCCAGCCTGTCTTGATGCTGGAAGTATATTGGGGAGATGTTTGTCTAGTCGCGAGTGGACGGTATGTACATTATACCTGCATGAGGCGGTCAAATCATTCAGAAATGAAGAAAGACTCCGCGGAAGAATTGTCGAAGCGAAGTCTATCCTGTTATTAGGGTCTCCAAGGACGCGCCTAGGTCTACGGATGGATCGGCGGATGTGTCCGTGCGGAGTGGTACCTGCATGAGGCGGTCTAATCTCTCAGCGGCGCGCTCGGGAGCGGCGAGGGTGCGCCTCGCGAGGAAAGCGTGTCGCGCGGCGTCCTTAGCGGCGGCGTGCAGGCGCGGCACGGCGGCGCGCGGCGCGCTGCGCGGCTCCATGCGACCCTCCATGTGCGACACGTACACCTCGCGAGCCGCGCCCAGCGCCGCCTCCAGGCACGCCGAGCTCGTCGCCTGAATTATTACAAACGTTTTACTATTTCATATCGCGACTCAGCAAACGTAATGAAGGACGCCCTAGTCATTTGCAAAAGGCTGCTGGCAGAGACTGGATGCATCAAGCCAAAGATAGGGCGCAATGGCGCTCATTCAGGGTGGACTTCGTGTGGACTGTGATGTGTGGACTGCTATAAGCTAATGGTGATCGGCCTTGAAAACTTTCTTCACTTTCTTTAGCAATTGTAATGCGATTTTAAAGCATAGTTCAATCTAGCAACTCACGTTGAGAATGGTGACAGGAGTGGGTATCTGGTCGCTGTTAAACACTTCCATGTAGTTCTCAAAGTATTCCTCCAGCTCCTGGATTTCAATTTCTTGTCCATTCACTTTTTTCAAAGTCAAATTTTCTTCAAATAATCCGTGAACTAACTCCTGTAGAGAGTCCTTGAATTCTTTGGAAATATCTGTGAAAATTATGACGTTAGTATAAATTAAACCCCAAACGTACCTACGTTAATTGTTAGTCAGTGATTGTAAGAGTTTGATTTATTTTGATAAAAAAGCAGTGGGTCGAATTAGCATTAAAAATGAATAAAATAAATAAAAAACACCCAACAGTCACATACATTCTGACCCCACACTAGGATTCCCCATGTCGTGGGTATCAGAAACTACGAGTATCATGGTATCACAACACCCAGACCCGGAACAAATATTAACGTATGTTCATATGAGCTAGTGGCCAACTCTAATGACAGAGTTTTTAGGCCGCCTAAAGGCCTCCGTCATGGCTTAACGACTTAAATGCCGTTACAGAACATGCAAACATTTCTTCCGCAGCGGGAATCGAACCCGCGCCTCTTGCGTCTTTGTCGAGCAATCGCCCGCCACACCACCGAGGCCGTCAAGAAGATAAGTGCGTAAAATCACCCGCTAAACATCCAATGAAGTTGGGGCTGTTAGCCACAGTGAGTCCTGGATGCGGCATCAGGAAACACCGCACGGACTCGAAACACGACTGGATGTGCTCTCTGACCTCTCTCAACTCTTCAGGCTGGCTGTCGTTGATCTGAAAGCATTCAAACTTGAAATCTTGATATTCAGTGACATCATGGATAATTCTGAAGTTGCTGGGGCCCTATTCACGATGACCAAACAAAACGAGACGCGGGAAAACGTGTGGAATTACCGTGTTATCGTATTCTGCATGACAAATTGACAATGTCAGATTTCATAAACGAGCTCAGTAAACGAGAGTAGGCGCGAGACGAGGCTCGTTTTGAATTGTCAAAATTACATACTTCAATATTACGTGTTTTGCTAAAACTAGGTTGTGTTTTTACTAATTATGTAAATAAATTAGTCTTCTTTAAACTATTTAATAGCAGAATAGATTATTTGTACAATAAATAATATAATCTAGTTACCATTGAATAATATCCCTAATAAATGATGTGGTAAATAAGTAAAATAACCTAACCCTAGTGTACAGAATAATTATTACTCCCGGAGCCCTAGTGCACAAAAGGAGCTTTTGAGGCGCATTCTGAATCTTTTCACCACGCAGGGTTCGAAAGAACTATGGGCTAGTAGTAGTTGTAGTAGGTACTAACCTAACCTAACTAATAGCTCTTTTATTGTGAATGCAAAAGTTTGTGAAGATGTGACGATGCTTGTGACTCATAATTTAATTCTAAATGGCTGCACGGATTGAGTGAAACTTGGGATATGCATAGTATGTGTGCTGGATAACATTAGGCTACTTTTTATCCTGGCAATAGGCGAGCGAAGCCACAGGCGGCAGGTAGTACTTAATAAGTTAAAGAAAAGTGAGCATTTTTGTGTTTTATGGTTTTAATGCATTAATTTAACATAATATAACTGTCATGAGCTGCCCCTCCTAATGTAGCAAATGAGTAGGTATGCCTTTAAGCCTCTGTTGCAAATCTGAAACGAGGCAGAAATCATTGTTATTGTTTTTATAGGTAGGTACATACTTTCATGTTTTTGGAAATAAAGATTATATTCTACTAATATAATGAAAGTGAAAGTTTTTTCAAAGAATCTAATAAAATTAATTTATTTTAGTTCGCTGATGCTCTCACAAATACTATTATGTAATAACTACTAAAATAAATAGTTGATTAAAATATTACCCTTGTTTGATTTAATTCCTCTCTTGTTCGGAGGTAGGAAATTTGATGTAGGTTGGCATCATTCAAGGCATTCACCGCTTACTCTATGCGAGGCTTACAGGAGCTAACCAAAAGTTTCCCACTGGCTTTTGATAGCTACTGGAGATCAGGAAATTGAGGGTTGTAAGTATCTGGAAAAATACAGTAAATATAGTAGGTTTCAGTCTAACCTAATACCTAACCTAGGTACCATTTTATTATTGTTCAATAAATTAAGTTTATTGACCGCAAGTGGCATTGCGAGCTGAGTGCCTCCGTGCTCCGGAGGGCACGTTAAATTATGGGTCCCGGCTTTTAAGTCGTTAAGCCATGACGGAGGCCTTTAGGCGGCCTAAAAACTCCGTCACTAGAGTTGGCTACTAGCTCATACGAACATACATACCATACATAATAGGTATCTATTTACTTACTTATTCATATCAAGTGCCTATCAAGAAAAAGCAGGCAATTTGTGGTACAGTACGGTCAACGGATCTAGGCACTCGTGAAGTTAGCCGTTTCGAGCAGTAGACAGTATGAAAAACTTCACTGCGCATATCAAACTGCTAACTTCACGAGTGTCAAGATTCGTTGACTGTACTGTACTCGCAGTTTCTGATACCCAAGACACATAATCCTAGTGTCCCTCTGTATTGTGGGTCATGTTTGTATGTGAATTTAGAGAGTTCTATATTTAAAAAAATCAACATTTTTTATGACACAATTTTCCCAAATTGAACCATGTAGGCTCGGACCAAATAAAAAGAAAAGACCCCGCGCCGCGAACAACAAAAGTGAAGCCGCCATTTTATCTATGTGTGTGTCGAAGGTTTTAAGGTTGTGTGTTCCAAGTAACCTAAATTCATAGTATAATGCTATGCTAAAACGAAACGATGCTATTTGAAGCACTTACAAGTGAAAAGTGATTCCGTGAGACTTTTTATGTGATTTGCTGCTGTTTTTACAAGTTTTCACTACACAGGAAGGCATAATTCTATTTTTAAGACTCGTGACATACTAAGAGCGATGAGCATGGTTTTAGTGTATGTGTGTGCGTGAGCGTGTATGTTTACTTGCAGGAGCACGGTTTTGTGTGGCTTCACTTTTGTTGTTCGCGGCGCGGCGTCTACTCTTTTTATTTGGTCTGAGCATGTAGGTAAGTAGTTGTGTTTTATAGTAAACAAGTCATACCTAATTAAATCAGCTGGAAGAAGGTGTGGTTGTTCACGAGTTTCCTGAAATAAGATATAATATATGATGAGTTTCAAATATAGTAAAGTAAACAAACTATATCTCAGTCTTATTAATCATAGGTTTGGAATTGTTTGTTTGCTTCTATTCTAAGGACAAGTCAGTCTTTTTTAAATCTTAATTAGTATAATAGATCACTAGAGTCTCTTCCTCATGAGCTCCTCCTCCTCCTGGCTCATCTGCACAGGCAGCAGCGCGCGGATCTGGCACAATCCCACCTACAACTTCGCACCTCCAACTTAGTCTTACGTATATTCTTGATCTAAATAGGAATGATGGCTCACCAGAGTCTCTTCCTCATGAGCTCCTCCTCCTCCTGGCTCATCTGCACAGGCAGCAGCGCGCGGATCTGGCTCAGCCCCACCCACATCTCCGCTACATCCAGCTTCGTCTTCGCGTTTATCACATAACTAAGTCTTCTCGAGAGCACGGATCAGTTCGCCAACAGCGTCGTACTGACGGACTAGGACACTGGAAGGAAGAAATATATTATTATTATCATTAGGAGTCTGTAATATATCTGCCAGTTTCATCATGTTACATGAATTAACATATAAATAGTGTAAAACATAAATGGCAACGAAGATACATTATTTTTTGTTTGGTACCTGGAACAGAGATGTGAGTAAAATTACCTGAATATTTCTCTGACGAGTTTGGGCGTCTCGATCTGCGACTCCTCGGCCCAACTGACAATAGTGCCGATCAGGACTTTACGGAACTTCTCTTCTGGAGTCTTCTTTGCCGGTTCTTCTATGGCCTGTACAATAAATAAATAAATAGCACCCAACAGTCACATACATAGTCCTGACCCCACATTAGGATTCCCTGTGTCGTGGGTATCAGAAACTACGAGTACCATGGTACCACAACACCCAGGCCCGGAAGAAACATTTACAGAACATGCAATTTCTTCCGCAGCGGAAATCGAACCCGCGCCTCTTGCGCCTCTGCCGAGCAATCGCCCGCCACGCCACCGAGGCCGTCAAATTATTATAAAACACTTTTATTATAAAAATTACTGTAGATTCTAGTTTTTTTTTTTTGCACTAGTACTGAACCTTTCGTGTGCGGATCCAACTCGCACTTGACAGTTTTTTTTCTACACTAATATTATAAAGAGGAAAACTTTGTTTGTTTGTTTGTACTGAATAGGCTCAAAAACTACTGGACCGATTTTAAAAATTCTTTCACCATTCGAAAGCTACATTATCCACGAGTAACATAGGCTATATTTTATTTTGGAAAAAAATAGGGTTCCGTAAGATATTTGGGTTTTTCGGACACAAGGTGTAAAAAATCAACCAGAAAAGTTACTTATTTTGCGTACGCTGCCTAAACTATAAAAGATAGAACCATAAAATGTTCTAATTAATTGTAGATCTTATAAATATCTACAAAAAAGTCCGCGACACACTATACCCATCTATGTCGAGTGAGGCACAGCAACCATTTTTTTATTTAAAAATCTTGAATTTTTTTTGGACTACATTTAAACGCGTTTATTTTACTCATGCTATTAATCCTTATCAAAATAAATGATTTCATCACTAAGAACAGTTTATGGAGATAATATTTGGTCTTTGAATGATTAAAATTGGACGTTTGGTTTTGAAGTTATGGCGAAATTAAAATATTACGATTTCTGCTGCACGACCGCTGCGTAGGGAGCCGACCTCGCGACTGACCGTGTCTTTCCTGGGTAGGCTTTTTGCAGCGGTAACCGACATCCACGCGGGCGGAGCCGCGGGCGACCGCTAGTTAATTATACTTTCACTTATTCTAGTTCTCTTTCAACTATAATTAACCTTTCACACCTTCAACTCTTTCTAGTTCTCTCTAAAGTCTTTCGCTTCATAGATAAATGTTTTTCAAGAAATTCCAAATGTTATTTACGTTATGATTAGTAATAGTTACCTCAGACAGTGGCTCTTGCAGAGCGTTGAGAGACACATGCACCATGAGGCTCTCGTGGATCTCGTTCATCCTGACGATGAGCTCCTCGCCACAAGGACAATTCTCCTTCCAAGATTCTTCTTCCTGGTCCATGTGCTTGAAGCCTGTAAAAACATCACAATTACCTAGTAGATTTCGTAAAAGGCCTAACCTCCGAATACTCAAACGCATCTCAAAATTGAGCACGTCTCAAATGACGATTTTTTTACAGATTATCATCAGAAACTGTCAAAAAACCGTGAGTTGAGACGTGCTCAACTCTGAGTCGCGTTTGAGTATTCGGGGGTAAGACAAGTAGGTATATAGTTGAGCTCGAGGCTTAGGACAAGTTTATAGTCAAGTTTACTCCTTTTACTCCATTTACTCTTTTCTAAACTAGTAACACCTACCAGATAGGTCCTACCTATTACTCAATTAACCTTTGAATTTATAATAAAAGCGTCCATTTTAATTGCGGGTTCCTATCAGACGGAATAGGAAAAAATAAGACAACGATGTTTTTATGAAACAAAGTATTATAATCAGTCTTTTATAAATAAACTATATAATATCTACTAAAAACAGCATAGAAAATCACAATCTTTTAAACAAATTTTTAACCGTATTCTGGAACACTAGGTAATAATTTATAGAAACTACTCAAAATAAAATTAGTCTTAAAAAAGACAGGAATACAAATATCTACCAATATTTAATTTTATCTACATAATCATTATAGGAACTATCTTATTTTTTTTAGTGTAAAGTTCCGTAAATTAGTATCCTGATTTTAGATGTTAGTTAAATTAATATAAAAGTCAATTTATGATTTTAATGTAAGTCACTGAACGACTACCGGTACGACATCGCCGCCATCTTGTTGTTTACGAAGGATTTGTATAAAAGCGCTAGCCTGTCCTATCGGGCCGCTTTGCTCCTTTGGCTTTGCGTGTTTCGACATCGTGCTGATAACTTGTGTTTGAGTAAGTACCTATATCGTATTAATACATTAGTGTTCTGTGGGTAGGTACGTACTCTAAACACAAGTTATCAGTACGACGGTAATGTACATTACCTAGGTTGGTTACATTATATTTTAATGTGTTAATTCGATATTGCTATCTTTGCTGCCTATGCGATCTCTGCTGCCTATGCGATCTTTGCTGCCTATGCGATCTTTGCTGCCTATGCGATCTTTGCTGCCTATGCGATCTTTGCTGCCTATGCGATCTTTGCTGCCTATGCGATCTTTGCTGCCTATGCGATCTTTGCTGCCTATGCTAACTTTGCTGCCTATGCGATCTTTGCTGCCTATGCGATCTTTGCTGCCTATGCGATCTTTGCTGCCTATGCGATCTTTGCTGCCTATGCGATCTTTGCTGCCTATGCGATCTTTGCTGCCTATGCGATCTTTGCTGCCTATGCTTAGCGAGCCGAAATTTTTAACTCAATGTAGCTTTAAACCATCTCTAGAAGTCTTTAGAAGCTAGCGAGCGAAGCGAGCCAAATTTTTTAACTCAATGTAATTTTAAACCATTTCTAGAAGTCTCTAAAAGTTAGCGAGCGAAGCGAGCTTCAAACCAATGCGAGCGAAGCGAGCCGAAATTTTTAACTTAATGTAGCTTTAAACCATCTCTAGAAGTCTCTAGAAGTTAGCGAGCGAAACGAGCTTCAAACCAATGCGAGCGAAGCGAGCCGAAATTTTTAACTCAATGTAGCTTTAAATCATCTCTAGAAGTCTTTAGAAGCTAGCGAGCGAAGCGAGCCAAATTTTTTAACTCAATGTAGTTTTAAACCATTTCTGGAAGCCTCTAGAAGTTAGCGAGCGAAGCGAGCTTCAAACCAATGCGAGCGAAGAGAGCCGAAATTTTTAACTTAATGTAGCTTTAAACCATCTCTAGAAGTCTCTAGAAGTTAGCGAGCGAAGCGAGCTTCAAACCAATGCGAGCGAAGCGAGCCAAATTTTTTAACTCAATGTAGTTTTAAACCATTTCTAGAAGTCTCTAAAAGTTAGCGAGCGAAGCGAGCCGAATTTTTTTACTTAATGTAAACATCCAAACATCCAAACTCGCAAACTTTCGCATTTAAGTAAGAAGTAAGATTTTAGTTTCGACGATGTAGATTGTGTGCTTATTTACCTACTATAGACTACGACTTTGAAACAAGACGAGACACTTACCTTAAAACTGAGTTCATCTGTTCTCTGGGCGGACAGCGGAATTCCCTGGTCTTCTTGGCAGCCACGGCGCTCGGGAAATCTGACTGCTTGATTTCTTGGTAACGTCTGAAAGCAAGAAAAATATGCGTACATAATATTTAATCAGTTCAAGCTGGTATTATTGTTTCTGGTGGCCACAAGCATTGATTGATTGGGTTAGATTCCCGCTGCGGGAGTATTCTATCAGCCATCTGGTTCCCTTTGCTTAGTTGGGGGCTAGATGGTGCTGTATGATAATGTCCTCAAATATTTATATTTATACTAGCTGCCTCTCGCGTCTTTGCTCGCGTAGTACCCAGATGAAAAATAGCCTATATGTTAATCAAGTATATATCCGTTCAGCCGTTTAGGCGTGATTGAGGCACAAACATCCAAACTCACAAACTTTCGCATTTATAATATAAGTGAGATTTATAGATTTTTTTTTAAAGCAGGGTTATGCCGATGTTACCTCAACTGATCGCTCTGCAGATCGCCTACGAAGTCGTGAGCAAAAGCTATGACGGCTTCCACTCTATGCCTCAGTTGTATGTCGTTCAGATGTTGTTCCTGTGCTCGTCTTTTCCTTCTATAGGACATAATTAGAAACATTTATAGAAACTTCAAAAATTTATTTACAAAGACAATCTATATTATCATTAAAAACTTTCAGGTACTCGGTGTAATAATAAGAAAATAGAGTGATAGCGTGGGCATGTTATGCGGAGGGAAGAAAGTCGTGTTACAAGGAAAGTGCTGAATATGAATGTGGATGGATACACGGACAGAGGAAGGCCTAAGAAAAGATGGATGGATTGTGTGAAAGAGGACATGCGTATGAAAGGAGTGAGTACTGAGATGACGAATGATAGAGGAGAAGATGGAAGAGGAAAACATGTTGTGCCGGTAACCTAGTGGGATAAGGGCAGGAAAATGATGATGATGATGGTGTAATAATATTTAAAATAATAATGTTTAATTTTTTAATAATATTTATTTATATGTATGTATATATTGTATATATTGTACACATAATTTCCACTTATGTTAAAGCCTCTCCCTTGCCTCAAAGGTTTGCTGGCAGAAAACTCTTAAAGAGTTAAGCTCGCCTTTGTACATGTACTTTTTAATGTTTTGTGTGTATTTGTTTCGTTTCGTGCGTGTACAATAAAGAATTTCAGATAATGGAAACTTGTGGGTAAGGCAGTAAAAATTTTATGAATTGTAACTTACCTTTGTCAAAGGTGGAATCCCACGTCTCAGGGTTGATCATGATGAGGAGCTTCTCAACGTCTTCATCTCGCATCATACAGACTAGAAGGAAACGGTCTACCAGTTTGATCAGAGGTCTGAAACGCATTTAAAAAGGTTGTTTTAATGTGTTTGACTTAATTACAGCTTAACGTCTGAAGAATAATAAACTCTTATCGGATTAACGGGTTGGGTTGCCTATGAATATTTATTTATTAAAATGAGAGTTGGCCTGATGATAGGGGTAAAGTAATTACAGGAAGAGTGTACTCACAGGAAGAGTATATTGTCAGGAAGAGTACTAACAGGAAGAATGTACTGTCAGGAAAGTATACTCGCAGGAAGAGTGTACTCACAGGATGAAGGTATTCGCAGGAAGAGTGTAGGTACTGTCAGGAAGTGTGTACTCACAGAAAGAGTGTACTCACAAGAAGAGGTTCTCATTGGTGCCGCCCACGGGGTCGCGGTTGTGCACCTGGTTGGTTGTAACTGCGTCCGCCAACGCCTGCATCACGAACTCACGGACCACCTCCAGCGGTAAGTAGGGGGAGTACAAGTTGCTGATCTCCGTTATACTCTCTCTGAAACAAGATGTTTTGCGAGGTGAAGATAAATTGGGACTGGAAGATTTTCTAACGAAATAACAACATTCAATACCTATTCGTAGGAATTCACAGTTAAAATTACATGTGTCAGAACAAAATTAAGTTAACCTTAGTTGGGGCTAGATGGCGATACATATTTGTCGGATATTAATTATAGCGCCATCTACAATCACACTGCAACACTGACTCGCTACCTACAGAACGCAAGCGTGACGTCACAGCCGAGTCATGCTTGGATGCAGCCGTTGGAGCTGGCGGGCAGTCTATTTTTAGAGCTCGTGCCGAGCGGGACGTATCTGTTCTGCCTACTTGTTTATTCAAGAGTTACTTGGTATTTGTACTGGACGCTAATAACTTCGTACGAATATACCGAGTGTGATTTTTTTCTCGAGGTTACCCATTATGTCGGAACCCGACGAGAACACGTGCCCACTGAGCCCTACAAATCGGCCACCTGGGACATATTTATATTCTTCCGAATGTCTGGGAACACGAAAGCAAGCAAACTCACGTGATATCTTTACAGATTTCTTCATTCTTCATCTGCGGTCGAACGCTCTCTGTTTGCAGCGAGCGGAGGATGTGCCCCATCTCTGGGTCTTCGTACAACGCCTTCAGTTCCGGTCCCAGGGGGATCACGAACTCGTGTTTGCATACCTCCCTGGAAAAAACAAAAACAAGCAAAAAAAGTAAGAACTTGTCTGTTATATAATTATCTTCTTGATTCTTAGACATTATGGGCATGCATTATTATTATTATTATTATTATTATTATGGGTAAACTTTCAAAGTCTCTGCTCATAAGAGCCGGCTTAAAAACAATGAGCACGGGCCTAGGCCAAGTGCGCATATGGTGTTGCGTATTCGGTCAGTGAGTTTTACTCCGAGAATACTGCGCTCCATCGCTCGCTGGCAAACCCCGAGTGTGGACCTCTGCTGAGCCGTCAAAGACCAAGTCTGCGCGCCGTACGTGAGGATAGGGAGAATGCATACGTCCATGAGCTTGCGCTTAAGGGAGATTGCCTGCATGCATGCAGGCAATAAAATAACGAACGAAACTAAAGTTCACACAATCACTTTAATAAAGTTACGATCTCAATAATTAAAGAATACAGATAAGTACTTTAAATTACAAAACGGAACGGAACGGAATGACAGAAGTCAAAAACTCGTCACTTGAGATTGAGACATGCTAAACTCTTGATGCATTTGAGTATCCGGGGGTTACTATATGCTTCTCTCCCCGAGCATGTCGTAAAAGGCGACAAAGGGATCTTCTCCAAAATGATGGTGCACCTATATGGCCGATGGGCTGATCACCTGTCACCATGGTTCGCCATATCCATCTTGGAAGTTTGGATCAGAAGTGGTTGCAAGTTTTATTATGTTTACTTGTGGCTCTGCCCACCTCATTAGGGATACGGCGTTATAATATGTATGTATACTATAATATTGGAAAGCTTTAGTTTGCTTGAAATTACCGGCGTAAAGCTCAAAACGCAACGATATCGCGTACTTTACCTGTGCTGCCACCTAGTATTTCATAATCCTGTTCTTTTCCAGATGCTGTTCAAGCGAAGCTGGTGTACTCACATGGTAGTGGCGTGCGACTCGAGATGCATCGCAATGAGGATGTCGTAGAAGCCCTGGCGCAGTGGACCAGACATGTACTGAGACTGTATTGCGTACAGCAATTGCTTCTGATCCACGTGTTGGCATAGTGCGTGGGCAGCTCTGAAATATAACAATTTAAATGTAACAATCTAAAACACACACACACAGTCGTGCTTACACATGTACAATAAACTTCTTAATATGCACATGTAACTTAAAATAACATAACTTAACATAGCTCTTTTATTGTGAATGCAAAAGTTTGTGAAGATGTGACGATGCTTGTGCCTCATAATTTACTTCTAAATGGCTGCATGGATTGAGTGAAACTTGAGATATGCATAGTATGTGTGCTGTGAGTATTTTTACTTAACATAGCTCTTTTATTGTGAATGCAAAAGTTTGTGAAGATGTGACGATGCTTGTGCCTCATAATTTACTTCTAAATGGCTGCATGGATTGAGTGAAACTTGAGATATGCATAGTATGTGTGCTGTGAGTATTTTTGTGTTTTATGGTTTTAATGCATTTATTATTACTTATTATACCTACACAACCCCATGTACCCATATGTTAACACTAACACACACACACACACACACACACACACACACACACATCTCATGATTTCTGATTTATTTAACATAATATAACTGTCAAATCTGAAACGAGGCAGAAATCATTGTTATTGTTTTTATAGGTAGGTACATACTTTCATGTTTTTGGAAATAAAGATTATATTCTACTAATATAATGAAAGTGAACGTTTTCTCAAAGAATCTAATAAAGTTAATTTATTTTAGTTCGCTGATGCTCTCACAAATACTATTATGTAATACCTACTAAAATAAATAGTTGATTATTATGAATATTACCCTTGTTTGATTTAATTCCTCTCTTGTTCGGAGGTAGGAAATTTGATATAGGTTGGCATCATTCAAGGCATTCACCGCTTACTCTATGCAGAGGCTTACAGGTGCTAACCAAAAGTTTCCCACTGGCTTTTGATAGCTACTGGTGATCAGGAAATTGAGGGTTGTAAGTATCTGGAAAAATACAGTAAATATAGTAGGTTTCAGTCTAACCTAATACCTAACCTAGGTACCATTTTATTATTGTTCAATAAATTAAGTTTAGCTAACACAATACTTACTTTGACTTCTGTTGTAATGCTAGAACATCTCTGAGGCCCAGAATTAACTAGCCTGCCTCCAAGAACGCCGCACAATACCAAAACCACTCTTTGGCCACCTTATAAAATAGCACAAAAAATTTAGGGTCCAGCTCAGCAGAATCCCTTGACAGTCTCCTATTTATGTGTGGGCGTTGCTGGCACCAGCATATCCAGCCTATCCAGCATATACGTTGTCTTCGAAGAACAACGTCCATTTTTATCACTCCGTTAAAATATGTATATCCAAGTTTTTTTCAAAACAAACAATGCAATATGTATGTCAGTCAATATTTTGATTGCTAATTCGTTCGGAAACAAGTTGTGGTTGGTTTGATGTAGCTAACCATTTTACGTTATATATATTTTTTTTGTTCTCTAAACTTTAAAATATAACGAAAGTATTAGTAGAAAGAGTTTAGCAATTTTATAATTCAATATTTATTTACTTGAGATGAAAATTGTAAACAAAATAATAAAATCAATCTAAAACCGATTGTTTTCCGAAAGACCGGATGCTTGATTTTGAACGAATCATGTAAAACCAAAACACGGTCGTAGACAACTAGTCTTATGGCATACAGACAGGGACTTAATAACCGTTAAATAAGGATATCCTTCGGTTTGACGTCATACAGTTATATATCGGTTATTTCGCGTTTGCAGCGGTAGAAAAATTTCGGTAGCTGATACCAGTCGATATTACGATACCGAAATAAAATCATAACGGTACCGCAATTTGACCTTGGCCGCTTGTATTTTTCGAAGTTGTGTTCGCATCGGTCGGGCGTTTGACGCGTTTGAAGCGAGCGCGCCGTTCAAATAATCTAATGCGCGTTGCGTAGGTATGACAATATCTCGTCGTAGTCGTAAAACAATGACGGATCTGCAATTTAGCTACTTTACAGTAAATCACTTTATGGCATATTTTGAACGGCTAGCTGACAGACAGACAGACAGACAGACAGACAGACAGACAGACAGACAGACAGACAGACAGACAGACGGACGGACAGACGGGCGGACGGGCGGACGGGCGGACGGGCGGACGGGCGGACGGGCGGACGGGCGGACGGGCAGACGGGCAGACGGGCAGACGGGCAGACGGGCAGACGGGCAGACGGGCAGACGGGCAGACGGGCAGACGGGCAGACGGGCAGACAGGCAGACGGGCAGACGGGCAGACAGGCAGACAGGCAGACATTCCATATAATGCCTGCATTATACAGATTGCCGGTAACATGTAGGTCAAGTACTCCGATTTCAATGCAGGTTGGTAGGTTAGGTACAAAAATACCTATTTACTTATCCATACTCCGGCCAAATTCGATTTTGAATGTTTAATACTTAACAAAGATTTTTAATGTAAAATTATTGAAATTGTGTAGGTAGGTACTCTAGGTACCTAATTGTGATGTGAATCATTCTGAAGTAAAAATCTGCTGTATGTTTGCAAACATTATATTATAATGTATAATGTTTGCAAACAAACAGCAGATAAAATATTATTTTATTTTTCTAAATTGAAAATGGCCAGCATACCTACACATTAATAGCTAAGCTTTGTTTTTACTGTGCAGCCTTGCTCCAAGCAGGATGACTCATTTTATCTTTATCGAATGAGAAATAGCCGTGTACCGCATTTTTCAACTCTTTGGTTCGTTCGTTCGTCGAGTAGGTTAGGTACCTACCGACCAAGCAACGCACGGTGCTCTCGCTCGCACTTCTCGCGCCGCCGCCCGATTTCGGTACCGAAATAGAATAACGGTTAAATAAGGGTAGAAAGTATTCGGGTAAATTAACCTGTACCGAAACTCATTTGCGCTGATAAACCGTTTCAACCGGTACCGAAAAGAGTCCATGATCACAAGTTCCTTCCTGGACTGGGAGTAAAGAAAAAACATAGAATGCGTCCAGCTGCTTCTCCTCCCGAGCATGTCGTAAAAGTCGACTAAGGGATAGTATCCTCCAACATGATGAGATACAATAAGCAAGTATTCCCAAGGAGGGTTGACGTCAGGCAGGCGGCCGGTCATAAAACACCTTACAAGAATTAGTTTTATTAAACGTATCCTAGAATCTTACGCTCGGTTCCAACGGACTACGAATCGTTAATTATAGTAACGTTGTTATCAGCCGTAAAGGGACAAACTTTTTGATAAAAAACAATGTTGATTGAAACTGCATAGGTAATTAATTATTATTCATAACCATGATGTCTGGTTCCACCATCTGAGTCGTAATCAAGACATTATGCCTACCAAATTTTTTTTAGGAATACCTAAGACCCTTAGTCTCTACAATACTGGTTACTGGATATGTGGGAATCAAACAGATTTTTAGATAGAAAAACAAGAGCACCTGAAGTCTTCTATCCAGGAGTTGTTGCCCTCCATCTGCGCCATAGGGGTGTTGGTACGCGTAGCTCCAGTCTCTCACGAGGAACTGCAGAGCTTGGAATGGGGTACCAGACTCCGCCATCGCCAGCTTCCCGTATTCAGTAAATAGCTGAAAAAGAAGAATTATAACATCTGTGAAACAAACCTTTATAAAAAACATACAAAAATGCAGACAAGTCCACCGCCCACCACCCCGCAATAAAAACCATGCAAGACTCATGCGAGTCAGTACACAACACATCATATCCACACAGAAATGTCTAGTGGAGAAGAAAAACACGTGTTGTAGATATTGAGCTTGCTTTGTATAGATGTGTGTATTTTTATTGCGGGTGGGCAGTCGGTGCACTTGTCGGCATTATTATCTTAAGGCGTAACGGTTGAACGAATTTGAATGAAACTTAAAATAATAAGTGACCTTACGCTTCATAACTAAATCATGAGTAGGTACCACAACATCCAGATCCGGAAGTTTGTACTTGCAAATCATCCAATGTTTATCTGTGAATAGAACCAGCATCGAACACAACGAACTCAAACGCCAAGCTACCAAAATCGCAAAATCCTTAGATAGGTACAAAGGCACTCAATTCCTATTGTTATAAAAACCTTACTTCTCTACTGGACTGGAAGTAAAGAAAAATCATAGAATGCGTCCAGCTGCTTCTCTCCTCGAGCATGTCGTAAAAGTCGACTAAGGGATAGTATCCTCTCCAAAATGATGGACCACCTATATGGGCGATGGGCTGATCACCTGTCACCATGGTTCACCATATCCATCTAAAGACTTTAAATCAAAAGTAGCTGCAAGTTTTCTTTGGTCTACTTGTGACCTCTGCCCACCTCGTTAGGGATACGGGCGTGATAATATGTATGATGTATAAAAACCTACCTGCAGATATTGAAGGTGGTCTTCTTGTATATTCATAGAGATGTTGAAAATCTGCATTGAAGAAAGCAGAGTGGACATCGCGAAGATCGTGGTGGAGTCTCGCATAGTACTGCTGTTGTCGAAGGTGCCTTGGGTGTCCATCAGCAAGACTACCACCTGTAATTAGTTACCCTATCTTAATAACGTGGGTAGGTACCTGTTCAGCCCAGAACCATGGCCAAATCCGAAACTATGAGGATGAGCGAGACTCCTTTGCATCATTGAATTTTTCAAAAATCAATATTCACAGCCAGGAATAGAACCTGTTGATTTTTGAAAAAAAAACACACTTTATTATTACATTATTTGATAGTGTCGCTAATAAGTAAACCTGTAATAAGCGTTATTTAGAAATAAAAATTATCCAGCATTGATTGATTCAATGCCATCATAATGACATTCCTTTTGTGCAGGAATGTTGATGGTCTGGCTAAGAAACTTGGGACCCGTCACCCCGAACTGTGTACAATATGTGGTACCCTCAAACCAAATAAAAAGAAAAGACGGCGCGCCCCGAACAACAAAAGTGAAGCCGCCCCTTAATTCATAATACCTATAATAATTAAGAAACGATGTCATTTGAAATTTTGAAGTACCTACTTACAAGTGAAAAGTGATTCCGTGAGACTTTTATGTGATTTGCTGCTGTTTTTACAAGTTTTCACTACACAGGAAGGCATAATTCTATTTTTGAGCGCTGAGCATGGTTTTAGTGTAGGTGTGTGCGTGAGCGTGTATGTTTACTTGCAGGAGCACGGTTTTGTGTGGCTTCACTTTTGCTGTTCGCGGCGCGCCGTCTTTTCTTTTTATTTGGTCTGAGGTGGTACCGTGGACTAAGTGGTAAGTACCTTTTTCCCGTCGCGCCGCGTGAGCACGAAGGGTTCGGACCACAGATGGATGCCGACGGTGTCGCGGTCGCAGCCTCCGCGCCAGCTGAACCCGCGCAGCGGCTCGTTGTCCGCGCCCAGCCAGCTCCCGTCAACTCGTGCTGACGGCTGTCGAACAAGCAAACTTTCAACGGCCAGCATCAACCAATATTGGACCATAATAGGGGCCAGTTAGTCGTCAATTTACCTTTAGAAAAGGGTCATGGTATTCGAGGGGAAGTAGGTAGGTATTATTGTATTTTGTCCATCACTATTGCCTAGACAACTTGATGAATTTGGTTGAAAAAGTAACATTTGATTCATTTCTATGAGTGTTAGGTTAGGTGCTTTTGCACTTTTGACACACAAAGATGGATTAAAAAGGTAAATAATAAATTAATATTTGTGGACATTTCACGCAGCGCCATCTAGTCCCAAACTAAGCAAAGCTTGTACCTACTATGGGAACCAGATTGCTGATAGAATACATTATACACCTTTTTTAACTACTGAGGCAGGCTGGTCAAAATAGGGTACATTCCAGTTTTTGGACTTATAATGTGTAATAAAAAAACCATATGAAATTAAGCGTTCTTATTTTCTACATTATACTAACTTCAATAAAACAAAGTAAGTACATAGATACTTATACTTATAATACTTACTAGCAGCCGCCCGCGGCTTCGCTCACGCGGTACCCAGATAAAAAGTACCCTATGTCCCATTCCAGCACACGTAGGTACCTACTATCCTCATTATTCATTATAATATAGTGTACGCTAAACGATGACTAAAGTATTGCCATCTCTTACCATTTCATAATGACAAACAGTGACAGGGCTAACTTTAGCGAACGAATATGAATAATGGTATGTAAGTATATTCCGTAGTTTTTGCGTGAAAGAGTAACAAACATACCTAAATCTAAAAATTAAGAAATTTCGGTGAATTTAGTAAAAAATTGAGAGTTAAGGTCATGGGCGCCGGCAGAAATAATTTCCAGGTGGTGCAGATTTTAGTTTTCTTACAATCTTTGCCGTATATGATTGTTAATAAAAAGATGAAATTTTAGTCTGAATGTTCGAGACATTTACAAATTTCTGATTATTCATTATGAATTTATTATATAGGTACCCAGTCGTCACGGCTCACACCTATTTTTTCACGACGATCGAAATTTAAAAATTCTAAATTAGTGGGCCAGGAGTACCGGGATCGATATTAATCGATTTCCATTACTTCTCTGAACGCACCCTTTAAAGTACCGCTACTCTACACCAGATGGCACCAGCATAAATGGGATGAACTTAACAGAGAAAGCGCAATACAGTTTCAATAATTCCTGTTGATCCCGAGATTCCCAAGGGGTGCAAGTGCACCCTCTGGCACCCCCTTGCCGGCGCCCATGGTTAAGGTAAACTTTTCAAAACGCAACGATAGCGCGTCAAAATTTGATCAGAATTAGCAGCGACTTCTAGTTTTCAGACGTAGAATTACGTCAGAACTCCATCAATAATCAAGATTAGAAACTTTTTAGACCAGTAATAATTTATGCTTCCTTTCACAGGTAATTTGACATTGACAGTTCCTTTTCCATATGTTTTGTATCATCTATTACTAATCTTTGGTATCATCGCTGTCATATGTCAAAATAAAAGTATTCTATTTTTCATGAAAAACATGCCAAAAATAAAGAATTTGTAGGTAATTATGATATCAACTAAATGAGAAAAATCGGCTCTTTAATTTGATATAGGTTATGTGCAGTTTTAGACCAAAAATTGATTCCAGGTTTTCATCCCTTTTCACCCCTTTAGAGGTTGAATTTTGAAAAATCCCTTCTTAGTACACCCCTACGTACCAAGGTTTACCTACACTGAAAATTTCAAGTCTCTACGTCCAGCGGTTTAGGCTGTGCGTTGTCTGTCAGTCAGTCAGTCAGTCAGTCAGTCAGTCAGTCAGTCAGGACAAAGATTCTTATAATATAAGATTACTACAACACCCAGACCCGGAAGAAATATTTGCAAAACATACAAACATTTCACCCTTAGCGGGAATTGAACCCGCCCGTCACGCCACCGAGGTAGTCATGGAGAGATGGAATACCTTCCTATGGACAGCCAGTTCATTTATAACATCCATATTTGATGATTGATGATTCAATTTCATGAAAGCTGAAGTACCGATAAAACAAAATGTTGTTACTGGATTCTTTCGTTGATTTCAACTGCATTCATACCGTGGCGGAGAGGTAGCGCAGGAAGAAGTCCAGCAGGAAGGACTTGCCGCCGCGCGTGGCGCCGGCCACGCTGAGCACAACCACGGGCAGCGTGCGCAGCTCGGCGCGCGCCACCACGCCGCGCAGCGCCGCGCCGCACACCCGGTACCCTCCCCCCTCCTCCACGCCCACCACTTGCACCCCGCCGCCGTTGCCTGGGCCGTTGCTGCTCATCTTAATCTAAGATTTTATTTACAGTTAGTGAGTGCTAAGCCAAGATCTTTTAATTTGCTTATGAATAAGTATTTTGAATAAGCTTCAAAAAATTCCTTCAAAAAATAGGTAACTGAGTCGATTAGCATTAATTTTATTTTGCCAACATCACCCATTTTCATAGACAATTCGCGCTTGGCTAAAAAATTACTATGAATGACGAAATTGTCATAGTCATTTCACGTAATTTCACAAAAAAAGAGCAAAAGGTTCTTCCAGATTTCTCCATACTGTCCCAATTATACAAAAAACTCCCTAGATCTTCCTTCTAAAAATTCCAGGATTCTGTTGATTGGATACCTAGGTAGGTACTTTGTTTGATGTTTCAGACGTGGTTCCCCGGTTCCATCGAGCATTTAACTAATGCTCGATGCTCGGTTCTCACACACGTAGGTACGTAGTTAGGTACCTACAGCTGTATTAAAATTCAAGATGGCGCATTGTCTTCGTCATTCACTCTGCTATTATTTCGCATAGCATAGCATAAATTAAATTCATCGTAATAACGAAAAATACGCAACGTTTTTTTACATAAATTGTAGTACTTACCTATCACTAGTTTAGCTGAAGTAAGTACTTATAATAAATCTTACATAATAAATATCTACGACACAGATAACAAAATCCTACTAATATTACAAATGGGAAAGTTTGTGAGGATGTCTGGAAATGACGATGTTTGTGCCTCAATCATGCCTAAACGGCTACACGGATTTAGATGAGTCTCACTAGGTCTCACTATTTAAGTATAAACTTTTATGTTTTTAATAACCAACAGATGGTGTTAGCTGTATTGAAAACATGAAAATCAGGATTTAATTTTGTACTGATAATGTTTTTGCTATGTCCAAATTCAAATAATAGGTACATTTTTGTTGCGAATGAATAAAAACGCATTCTACTTTTAACATTTTGCGATGAAAATCTTGAAAACTGGTATTTAACGACGCACTGACTATGTAGGTATTATCCAATTTCACGTAACTAATTATACCTTTTGCAGCAATTAGTGTTTCAAAAATCTATCAAAGACGCCGGCAACGTTGCAGGTTACAGCTAGTATAGGTTCCTATAAATAGATACTAGGTATTCTATAAGACTTAGTGACCAATAATAAAAAACAGTTTAACTCACCTTGGGTCTTCTCTGCCTTTGTTTATGTAGGTGTAAGTGCTAAAGCAATAATTTTATGTAGAACTGGATTGAGCAATATGGCGGACCGACGCGACCGACCGTACGTAACAATTTGTTACTAACAAATACTAGTAAATGCTAACACATATGACATAACCGACTGACATGACTATCATACGTATTGTCTCTGCCACCCACCGCACCGCCTCTACACAATACGGTTATTCCCCGTTTCAAATCAGCCGATGCTCCGAAATCACGCGATTACAGGGTTGCCTTGCCAGTGCGGTAAAATTGGTCACATGAGTAGTTTTGTGTTACCAGAATATAATCAGTCTTGCCATAAGAAAAGTAGAAAGTAGTAGCAAATAAATGATAAAATAGGTAACTAAATGACGGAAGTACTGGTTTTATTTTGTTTTTATACTTACCACATTTGACAATTAGGTATAGTTCCATATTTTAAAAACTAGCTTCACCAACAAATATTAATTCTTTAATTTATAAAACAGTATGTAATATTGTTTAATTAATACAAGCAACAACTGCAATATTCCCAAGGAGGGTTGACGTCAGGCAGGCGGCCGGTCATAAAATACCTTAGCCAAAATTCTGTATAATACCGGATTTAAAATCGTAAAGTTTGGATTATGTCGATCTCACTCTGCAACAACTGCTCTTTAGATAGGTAGGTACATACCTAGGTACTTGTTTATCATTTTAGCGCAGAAGTCCTTGTAAGTCCTTGACTGGATAATAATGTAGAACCGAACGATCGACGCATGAACGATAAGACTCTATACTTATATATAAAACTCTTATGTTACTGACTGACTAAACAATTAAAGCAACAGCCTAAATCATAAAGCCCGCTGTACACGGAGTAAACGGCATAGTAGCACGGTATATTACTATCCTACTAACTCTACAAATATAGACAGCATTGGTAAGAGTAGGTACTAAAATTTGGAATAAGCTAGTTGACTCTCCTATTTGATCTACCCGTGCCGTGTACACCAGCCCTAAGAAAATAAATCTCCTAGAATTTATTTTTTAAGGCTAGTGTTAGAGATTATTTTTAATATTTGCCCGTACTCGCTCTTTAATAAAGCGTTACTAAAAGCTAAACTATCGTGAACGAAATCGCGGGACGCTATTATAATCTATATTAACTGGTATCTTACACAGCGCTCGATGATAAGGGACTGGTTAGCTACGGGCCACCCAGTCTGAGTCCATCTTTTTACCTACCATGAACTCAAATAAATAAACAAAACGTGTGGTGTTTCCTCGCCCTCCTTTGGGGAATTGAGTTATAATAACAACTTGGTGTCTTGTTTAAATTAGGATATCGGTGAGTAGCAACAAACCTATAATTAGTGAAGATAACAAATCTAAAGTGCCATACGTGTGGACTTCGTGATTTTATTTGTAATAAATAACACAACAGGCGCATACATGGTCCTGTCCTGACACACTAGAATTGTATTTTCGTGGGTGGTTTTACCTTTTACGAGTAACATGGTAGGTACCACAGCACTTCTTAGACTAGGGTTGCTTTTAAAACTATCGAAGGTTTCCGATTCCGACATCCGATGGTTTTATAATAAAACCACAAAAATATTTATTTGCAGAAAATGCAAACATTTCTCAAGGGAATCAAACCCGCTTTCGTGTTCCATATCTTTTGCTGCGGACTGTTAATGACTCAACGATCGCCGAAGGTCAAAATTTAACGCGAAAAGTGGCACCGATCTAGACCGACCGACCTTAATAGGGAACACGGAAATAGGTATAAGGATTTATGACATAGGACACTTATGGACTTATCAATAAATTCTATAAACATTAAGACTTACCAACTTATCAAAATAATCCTTAAAAGGCTTAGTTAGTACTAAGTAGTTTTGATTTGAGCGCGAACAACTGTTAGGTACCTATGTCTTGGTATGTCGGACGAAGGATCAGTATGAACTATCGATGTTGCTATTTGCGATACTCTGACATCGAGCATTTAACTGAATGCTCGATGTACTCTGATATATCGGCAACGTAGTACTGCGATAATACGATAATCTTATAATGCACTAGATACCATCTATGGTAGGCATTGATTTTCAGGACATACTACAACTTCAATCCTGACACAAAAGTGAGAGTGTGTGGTGTGGATTGGATGCGATTTATTTTTCAGTGGTTGTAAAATGAGTGGAAGCAATAGAGGGAGCGGGGTGCAAGTGGTGGGCGTGGAGGAGGGGGGAGGGTACCGGGTGTGCGGCGCGGCGCTGCGCGGCGTGGTTTCGCGCGCCGAGCTGCGCACGCTGCCCGTGGCCGTGCTCAGCGTGGCCGGCGCCACGCGCGGCGGCAAGTCCTTCCTGCTGGACTTCTTCCTGCGCTACCTCACCGCCACGGTACGCACAGTTTACTTAAAAAAAATCCTATTATACCTATACCTACCCACTAGTTAAGAAAAACTAAGGATTCGACTTCAATTTATGAGTGACTAGCGGTCGCCCGCGGCTCCGCCCGCGTGGATGTCGGTTACCGCTGCAAAAAGCCTACCCAGGAAAGACACGGTCAGTCGCGAGGTCGGCTCCCTACGCAGCGGTCGTGCAGCAGAAATCGTAATATATTAATTTCGCCATAACTTCAAAACCAAACGTCCAATTTTAATCATTCAAAGACCAAATATTATCTCCATAAACTGTTCTTAGTGATGAAATCATTTATTTTGATAAGGATTAATAGCATGAGTAAAATAAACGCGTTTAAATGTAGTCCAAAAAAAATTCAAGATTTTTAAATAAAAAAATGGTTGCTGTGCCTCACTCGACATAGATGGGTATAGTGTGTCGCGGACTTTTTTGTAGATATTTATAAGATCTACAATTAATTAGAACATTTTATGGTTCTATCTTTTATAGTTTAGGCAGCGTACGCAAAATAAGTAACTTTTCTGGTTGATTTTTTACACCTTGTGTCCGAAAAACCCAAATATCTTACGGAACCCTATTTTTTTCCAAAATAAAATATAGCCTATGTTACTCGTGGATAATGTAGCTTTCGAATGGTGAAAGAATTTTTAAAATCGGTCCAGTAGTTTTTGAGCCTATTCAGTACAAACAAACAAACAAAGTTTTCCTCTTTATAATATTAGTGTAGATATAAATTTCTAGCATCTATGGTCTCAATCATCATGTTCATCATCTTCCTGCCCTTATCCCTCTCTATGTGGAGTCGGCACAGCATGATCCTTGGATCATGGTGTAAGAGTTTTGGCTAAGGTGTTTTATGACCGGCCGCCTGAATGACGTCAACCGTTATTGGGAATACTTTATGGTCTCAATATCTTACGAATATTCATAAGAGACTATCTCGCAGGAATATTGTCTGTACACCAAACAAAAAACGTAGGTACAGCCAAATTAAGGTCGGCCGATTATTTCAAATCCGGAAGTTTGTGAGGAAGTTAGTATGCTCGTGCCTCAATCAGGGAGTATGGGCTGAACGGAATTTTCAATACACTCCGTTCGTGTCCTTGCATTATACAGGTAAGTTACTTTAAATCTGAAATCTCACTAAAAATGGAGCACAAAGAATAACATTCTTATGTTCTTTACCTCGTGACTTTGTAGCCAAGCGCCCAACGAGACGGCACATGGATCGGCGCGGAAGACCAGCCGCTGGAGGGTTTCAGCTGGCGCGGCGGCTGGCAGCGCAACACCACTGGCATCCTGCTGTGGTCAGAGCCCATCGTCGTCACGCAGCACGTCGACGGCACTGCCCGGAAGGTCACTGGTTTTTACTAATCTGCGACCTAATGTGTACCTACGTGGTACTAGAAACTAAGGCCTGTTACCATCTTTAGTAGGTACCTAGATGATTTATACCGCGTCAGGAGGCACCTTTTACCTTCACAAACGGGATGCTGTAGTGCCCGGGACGAATCAAGATAGAGTAGGCTTGCCCAGCACCTATCCCATCCTCTCAACTTAGTCGGCCTTGTCCACAAGAAAGACATTGTCAATCAATACGTGCGGAGCTGACTAAGACGCGGGTTTCCTCACGATGTTTTCCTTCATCGTTTGAGAGTACTGGCGCACATAAATTCGCACAGAAAAATCCATTGGTAGACGTGGTACACTGTGCAACTATGTCTCTGAATGGAAAACGACCTCGCGTTAGACCACGGCGAAGATGGAGGGACGAGATTGATGCCTACTTAAAAGTCTGATTCCAGTGGCCTAAAACAGCGATGACTGAAGAGACGGAAGGGAGGCATTCGCCTTGCAGTGGAACACTACAGGCTCCTAATAGTATCTAACTATCTAAGACTTGGTATCTGGTATATTGACCTGGCCTTTTTTTAAACCTTCAGTAAGTAATAGAATCACTAGTAGGTACTCGTGTCAGTTTCTAACCTGTGCTCAGAAAATAGTGCACCTCAAAGAGGCTCCTTTTGAGCACTTGATTTTATGTTTTATTTACATAATATGTTTTTTCTTAGGCTATACGACATGCCTGTTTCTTCAAGATGTTTTCCTTCACTGTTTGAGAGTACTGGTATAGCTAGCCCCGGATCTACAATTTTCGAACCGGGGCAGAAACTTGATAGTGGCTTTGATACTCTACAGTGTTTGAAATAAATTGTTAAAAAAAACTCACATGTGGTAGGTATTTTTTGTGGTAGGGACAATAGGAATCCTTTAATAAAGCAATCTTTACTACCTATTAGCTAATAACTTTTTAATTTGTATGACATTATGTACAATATGACTTTGGCGCCCCCTGAAACTGCCGCCAGAGGTATATATGTATAGCGAACATTTTTGCAAAACACATTTTTGCACAGAATGATCCAAGGATCATGCTGTAAGAGTTTTGGCTAAGGTGTTTTGTGACCGGCCGCCTGCCTGACGTCAACCCTCCTTGGGAATATTTGCTTATTGTATCTCATTATGTTGGAGGATACTATCCCTTAGTCGACTTTTACGACATGCTTTGGGAGAGAAGCAAAGGGATGCATTCTATGTTTTTTCTTTACTCCCAATCCAGCAGAGAAGTTTTATTGGTCTCGTCAGTGACTTTTATAAATCTATTACAACAGATAGCAGTACTGCTGATGGACACGCAAGGCACCTTTGACAACTGCAGCACGGTCCGCGACTGCACCACTATATTCGCGCTGTCTACCCTCATTTCTTCGGTGCAAATCTATAACCTCGCACAGCAGATCAAGGAAGACGATCTTCAGCACTTGCAGGTACCTTATCTTAAAGTGGTGTTAAAGCTAGTTCTCGATTCTAGTTCATTTTTTGTAACTAGATGGCGCTGTCAAATCTGACCGCATCCCTGAACGCGCTATCGTTGCGTTTTGCGGTATAAGGTAGGGTAAAGTTCTGAGGAGTATTAAATTGGCTCACATTTTAATACAACACACTTGTTTAATTGCCTTGCCTCCCCTCCCTTCTCGAAGCTTGCCATCAGTCAGTTCCCAACCAGTTAAGTTCAAAACAAGTGGCCTTGGGCTTCTTTCTCGTCTTCCTTTTCATTGTGCGAAGCGGTTTCAATGAGGAAAAAACAAAAGGAACTGTATTCTTTCAGCTTTTCACACAGTACGGAAAGCTAGCTGTCTCTGAAACAGATGCGAAGCCATTTCAATCGCTGATATTCCGCGTAAGGGATTGGGAGTGGCCTGGCGATCATCCCTACGGCGCTGCCGGAGGCGAGGCGTATCTAGAATCTATACTTAAAGTAAGTTGTAAAACAATCCATGAAGCAGGTTTCCTAGTAGGTACCTACCTATTACTAAACTTCAGCCAAACTGGAGATATCTACAATTTATATAAACAAACCGTCGCGTATTTTTTGTTATTCATTCATACGTAGGAATTTTGGCAACTTAAAATGACCAGGGGTGTAAGAGCTAAGTGGTTGTGGGTAAAGCCTTGGTTGGTATCGAGTTTGCTAGCATTTTTCTCCCTATTAAGTAATCAGATGTCTGATTTTTTTTCAATGTACAGATAGATAAAACCAAAAATGAAGAGTTGCGTGAACTTCGAGAGCATATTCGCGACAGCTTCGAATCCATATCCTGCTTCTTGATGCCGCACCCTGGCTTCGCGATCACCGACAAGAACTTTAACGGACGCCTATGTGGTAACACCATAAAACCACCCTTTATTAGATATACCTGCCTACCTTTACAACAATGGATCCACTATTGTTTTCAGATTTGCACAAAGATTTTGTAAATTCCCTCCTGGAGTTCGTGCCATCAGTTTTGGATCCGTCTAAGTTGGTTACAAAGGTCATAAATGGTCAGGAAATAGTTGTCGGAGATCTGCTCAATTACTTCAACTCTTACATCGACATTTTCAACAGCGATGAACTACCGACACCAGTGTCCATTCTAAAGGTGAGTCATCATTCACCTTCGTAAATACAAGTCTCTTGTAGTGGCTTTAGCATGTATCTACGCAAGTAAATGTAAACCTGCCACTCACGCTTCATAATACTTAGCTATTTTGTGTTGTGTTCTACTCGTAAATGATCCTAGAGAGATATAAATGAAAAATATAGGTACTATATAAATTTTGTGGTAGGTACCAGCACAGATGTTGAACGCTTCACGAAGGAGTTAGACAGTTGCGCACGGGTTAGTAAGTAAAAAATTAAAAATACCTACTTTGTTCTTTGAGATCTTGGGGGTGCACTCAGACACGTCTTAAATCTACGTTTAATTTACACCCTCGTAACGCGACCAAGCGTTGAAGATATAGAAAAGAAACCACTTTGCCATTTTTGGTAAATGATCCCTTTATAATAATGTTTATAAGAGAGGAGAGCCTATTATACCGGCCTCAATACCTTCGGTTAATGGTGCAATTATTTTAGTTTGTAACCGTTTGTAATAATTCAGGCGACGAGCTCGGCGTGCCTGGAGGCGGCGCTGGGCGCGGCTCGCGAGGTGTTTGTGTCGCACATGGAGGGTCGCATGGAGCCGCGCAGCGTGCCGCGCGCCGCCGTGCCGCGCCTGCACGCCGCCGCTAAGGACGCCGCGCGACACGCTTTCCTCGCGAGGCGCACCCTCGCCGCTCCCGAGCGCGCCGCTGAGAGATTAGACCGCCTCATGCAGGTATCACTCCGCACGGACACATCCGCTGATCCCTCCGTAGACCTAGGCGCGTCCTTGGAGACCCTAATAACAGGATCGACTTCGCTTTGCGCGCTATATACCCGTAATTCACATCACACCGACTCCACCAGTGGAGGTTAAGGAAATACACGAAAGCGCAAAAACGCTGTCAAATTATCTGCGTTAGTCAATCCGAAATATGGGCACTTAGCCTCTTTCACACTCTGATGTTTCTCTGCATTAAGCAACAACGATTTGTACAAAAGGGAGGCTTAATCCCGAGGCATTCTTTTGCAGGAGCTGGACGAGCTCTTACCGACATACGTCGGGCAGAATGACGTTAAGACGCAGAGGCTGGTGAGCGATGCGTGCGCCGAGTACGCCGCGACGCTGGGTCGCATGTCGCGCGACCGACCACTGTGCCTGCACCCGCGCGATTTGCCGCATGCGCACCACGCCGCGCTCGCCGCCGCCGCCGCCGTCTTCGACGCCGCCAGGGAGCCGCCCGCCCCGGGAGAGACGGATGACGAACGCATCGCTTTAATGCAGGTATTGAACCACAGAAAAGCAAATCCGCATGTTGGCAGCCGCAGCACGGCAACACATGGGCGCGAGATACAGTCGCCTACATCGGAAAGAGCGCTGCGCCGCGACAACTTTTGTGACTCCTGATCAAACGGACCATTCAATGTAATTTCTGTCTGCAGAGTTTGGAGGCGAAATTATCGGAAGCGACGGCTGCAAATGACCTGCGCAATACCGCAGCTGCATCGCAAGCGTGCGCGTTGTACAGCGCGATAATGCGGCGCGCGACGCGCGGTCGCGCTGTGAGCGAGGCGCGCCTGCGTTCCGACCACGAGAGCGCCCGCGTCGCGGCTACGGACGACTTCGCGTCAAAGCGCAGCCGAAAAAGTCGCCACCCGGACTCCGATGACCACTTCTTGTGCGGTGTACTCGAGGTGCCTAGTTCGATGTCGGATTTCCATCTTATGATAACCTTCTATAAAGTCACTGCTGATGTGTATCTACAGAACTGACATAAGTACCTAATCGCAATGTCAACACTGACTTAGCGATCGCACATGTCAACCACACAGCTACATTTTAGCACTTAGCGTTTAGCTATTTTGACTACTAGCGGTTGTACCTAATCTGGAAAAACTCATAGTTTTGTTAAGTCCCTAACGTTTATTCCCAGCACATTCAAGAGCAGTTCGACTACCTGGAGTCAACGAACAAAGGGAACAGGAAGTCCGCGAAGCAAGCTGCTGTACTCGCGTATAACAACACGATGGCGCGCGTGTGGGGCCCGCACAGGTGTCTACACCCAGAAAGCCTGCGCAGAGAGCACCAAAGCGCTTTACAGCGCGCCTTAGAGGAGTATCGCGCCAGCGCAGACGACCGCGACCAAGAAAATGACATCAAAGAGGTAATACCCGCGCCGCGGTTGGTTCTGTATCGTTAGACAAATTCAACGAACAATTCAACATTTTGGTTATAGGAATTACACGAGCGATACGAAGAGATTCGAAGCATAAATACAACTAAAAACGAGGCGTTAGTGACGGATTCCTTTGGTGTTTACACTCAGAAGATGGACGCGAAGTGCGCGCCCTCCTTGGCGTCTATTCTGGGAGTGCCGTGGCTGCTCAAGGTGCTGGTGTGGATACCACAGTATCACCGACAGTATAGGAAGGTATAAACCTAGAATATAAACGTCAAATTCAAAATATTTTATTCCTTAAATCACTGGGATCACTTCAGGCGCGGTCGCGTGCGAAAGTTTGTGAGAATGTTTGGATGTTTGTGCCTCAATCACGCCTAAACGGCTGAACGGCTGAACATAATAGGCTATTTTTCATCCGGGTCCCTCGCGAGCGAAGCCGTGGGCGGCAGCTAGTTTATTATATTTTTTGATACAAAAGCTAAGATAATCCAGTTTTTCAGTGTGGGAATCCAGTTTATCTATTCTGTCTGTTGTGGTTCTTGTCTACAACTCATCTAATTACCATTATAATACTGGAAAAGGGCATATTGTTAGTGTAAATAGGCCTAATTGCTATTAAGATTTCATTGTAATTCAGTTCCATTAAAAAATATTCTTATTATAATAATTTTGTTATATTATCTTATTAAGGAGGCGATTGCGCACTTCCGGTCGAACCGACACGGTTCAGGCGATGACGACGAGTACTTGGATAGTCTGAAATCAGTAAGTTTTTAAGCAATTCTACTATCTTACTAATAATATAAATGCAAGAGTTTGTGTGTGTGAATGTTTGTTACCACGTATCTCCATAACTACCCCGATTTAGATGAAATATACCTACCTAAATAGTTTAGGTTCTAGAATAACATGGTAATAATATAAAATATAACATCAATGGGTCGATAATACCTAGTTTAATTATGTTGCAGAGATTGGATGCCGGATTCGAGAGCTATAGAAATCCTCTCCATGCCCTTGCTAGGGAATTCGGAATACCCGCGCCCTCGTGATGTGCGCCTGTGACATACTCTTCTGCAGAAAATAACCACATAGCTATGTACCAATACTTAAATAATTTTATGTTTATGCATGTCTTATTTTACGAACAGCGGCGGAATGAATAGGTTCGTCAGTTTTTAAATTGATTCGTTTGACGTGTCGCAAGACATGTTACCTTTTGAATCTAAGGCACAGAAAAAACTGTAGCATAGAAAATTATGTTTAACTGCTCGACAACAAAGTTCAAATTGACGCGCATCAAAGTTGTTTGTCAATTTATTTTATCGTGTCAAACAGAATAGCATGTTTTACTGAATTAAAACCTTAATTGATTTTAACTAATGCAAGCGAAAACCGACCACAAGGTTACGAACCTTTTCATTCCGTGACTGTACTTACTCTCATTTTATGTAAGTAGGTACATAACAAATAAATAATACTTACACGTTGTACCTAATGTACCTAAACCATTTTTTTATTTTATTACCAGAAATCAAAACTATTAGCCATTAACTGGGTAAACATTAAATAATTAAAATAAATCAATACCTACTGCTAAATAAGGCATCAATACCTAGGTACAGCTGATAGGGGAAATGGGTATGGAAGAAGAGTTGAAATTTTCAAAAGAGTGTGTATTTCTATTGCCGCTATAACAACAAATAATATAAAAATACAAGAATATTTTTTAACGTAGGTACGATGGTACGGAACCCTTCGTGCGCGAATTCGACTCGCACTTGACAGGTATTTTATTTGTCTAAATAAAACACAGTTGTAATTTAAAACTTTATTCATTAAAAAAACAATAATTCTCTAAACTGCTATTAAGCATAAACCACGAAACGCGATATGAACATCGAAGTATCAAACAGTGTTGCATCAGCGTAAGCTTTTAACACTTCAGTACAGCTATTTTACTATTCAAATACTGTCATAGTTTTATTATGCATTTTTAAAGCCTTTTGCATTCATTTGGCAACATTTGTAGCGCAACTCTTCATTGCTCCTCGCTAACAACATAAACATTATTTATGCGTGGCATACATCATGTTGATTCAAATTGGTTTAAGTATTTCAACATATTTTAATTTAACTGTAAAAAAATTGGAACCTTAGATAGGTACTAAAATAAAACAAGTGACGCTCAACATTTCTGGCAACGTTGCACAACAGCACTCGACATTGCCAAAAGACGCGCGTCTTTTGTTTCATTAGTTGTTCACCAAATGATTGCGCGTTTAGACGTGCTCGGAAACAATATGTCATTAGTAAGTAAATGCAGATTAAATAAACACTAGTCATTTTGACGACTGATGTATTTGACAGGCAACGTTGCAGAAAAAAAAAACTGCCAAAGCTTACTTACATCATAAACAACATGTTGCGCGGAAATTGTTGCCTAATGAATACATGGCTTAAGATTGCCAGAAGTCAGTTTAATTTAATATTGTGTATTTTCTTACTGTTACATAAACTATCATTGATTGTGAGCGCATCTCTCTAAAAGCAGACTTTCAAAGCAAGCCTCAGTAACACCGCGTTAGTGACGCGACAGAGCTACGACACAAACGTCATTCGATGACGTAGTAGCACTAACGCGGCATCACTGACGCTTGCTTCAGAAGTCCACCTTTACTTCCTTCCAGCATTCAACATTCATGCCGGTATCTGTGGTTTTTTTTCTCACAGTAGGCAGCGAATCGCTTTCAAAATACTTAATTTAATAACAGGATTGAAAACATAGACACTAATTTACTTACATTAAGAGTTCATATACCCAGCACCCCATAATGATTCGGAAAATTGAGCTGCTATTTCAATAATGGTCACATTTTCTCAGAAACTTCAATTAAGTATATTAATACACACAAAGAATAGTAATTTCATAGAATATGGACCAAGTTGAGCATGATAAATACCATTTGTGTACATTTCAAATACATGTGTCAAATATACGAAATGAGCCTTTGTGACGGAGTTTAAATCCTTTCACCACACTAGTTGGAAAGAACAAGTGACACGACTGTGTAGTTGTAGTATATGATCATGACTTTTGTTGAAAGTTGACTGAACTTGGCCCATATTAAATGATTCGCCCTGTATAAGAAAAATATTGAACTTATTTCAGCCTTTTATATCTTTGGTGCTTCAACAAAAGGTACAGTCAGTCAAGTATAGAGGAATTTAATATCAATTAGTAGAAATCAGTATTAAATAATCACTTCTAAATGTCCATTATATTAGTAGCTATCCTATTGAATTTATAAAAACAGTTTATTCATATTTTTTGATACCAATTTTAATTTTTAATACCGTATCTAACATCTCTTTATGTAGATTTGGTATTGATTCTGTTGTATAAAATCCCAAAATAAAGTTCTTAAAAGAATAATAATTGCGCTCCTTGTTGAAAAGGGTGCCAACATTTTTTTAACTCTAATTTTATAGGTATCTTTATTGTACAACAGAATCAACCGTTACGCAGTTTTAGACTGCGTTTTAAGAACAAGAACTACCTAAGAAAGGAATGATTATAGATGTTAGTATATTTAGCTGAGATCGATAACTACAGAAATAAAATAATGAGATTACAGTACTTAGCTTTTTGAATATAAGTACGCCTACGCCATTACAAAAGAATATAAAAAATGCAACGTTTCGAACCTTAGGGATTCTTACCCGCAACGCCTTCAAATCAGCGGCGCCAACTTCGTTATAGTTCGATAAGCCTCGTAGGTACCCACATTGTTTGCGTACAATATATCTGCTTGACGTGCGACTTCGCCCAACATCTCTAACGACACGTGTCGCAGGACATACCCTAGGGAAACATTGCTCAATCCTAAATCGCAAAGTGACCATGAATGAAAATGACACATAGAACCACATTGTGTGCGTTTGCGCTCGCCAACTTCGTAAGCGGTGCGCGTAGCGGGGGGGTGGGAGGGGGTGACGCGTAGGTGGGGGTGGGGGGGAGGTTCAGCAAACGCAGCCGCTCTCGTTGCCTTCCTGCTCGGAGCCCATAGGAGACTGGGTCTGAAGGTCCACGGCTGGAAGAGCTATGAGTAAGGAGTTATTCGTTACTGTCTGCCAGAAAATTAATCTTGGTATGAGCTTATTAATACCTACCTACGGCCCTTTATTCTCGATGACCAAATGAAACTTGACAGCTCATCGTCATCCAGAATAAGGGGGCTGGTTTGCTTAGATAGAGATACATTTTCGTGTAATTGACGGTAGACGTCAGGGCCAAGCACAAAACTGCGATGCGAGTCGCATCACAGTTTTGTACCAGATGCCCCGTATTTTACGGGTTAGGTACCTCGTTTTTCAAGCTATAAAAATGTGAGACCCCGTATTTAGCAAAACAAAACTCACGTACCTATTTATTACAATAATTACAGCCGGGTCGACATCATCAAAGTAAACATAAAAACATACGACATTTCTCCCTCTTTTTTGGTCAGAGATAAAACCGTGGGAATCCTGGGTAATGGGAACAAATAAATCACATACACTATGTACCAAAAGACATCATTATATAACACCCAACAGTCATCAATCATCATACATAGTTCTGAGCCACGACACATTTCCTGTGTCGTGGCTCAGAACTGAGTACCTGAAACTACGAGTACTACAACACCCAGAAATATTCGCAGAACATGCAAACATTTCTCTCGGAGCGGGAATCGAACCCGCACCTCGCGTCTCAGCCGGGCACTCACCCACCACGCCACCAAGGTTGTTGAAACATTACAAAGCTAGAAAATCATGAATAGTTTACACAATACCACAGGATACAAGGGCTACATTTCAGTAGAGTTCACAATGTAAAGTCACTCACAATGTCTTACTTGATTCATGAAATTCCTGACTCGTTGGTTAAATAATCCAACTAAACTTATATTATGTTTCACAAAAATGTATGAGAAAGGTAGTGGCAGAAATACGGAAGGATTTCCTAAAACGCAACGATAGCTGGTTTAATTTTACTAGAGGCGCCTTTTAGTATAAAATAAAACAAGTATTAGTACTTAAAAAATGTATTTAAGAATAAATTAGCGTGGTAAACACGTATTTACAAATAATAGACGCAACAGCAGTGCAGTTACTTGGTTATAGTCTGTCAGCCGTGTACTTAGTTTAGGGTTAAACCACATAAAGTATGCTTCAACATTGCGCCCATACTCAAGCGTGCTTTGTATGGCTCATCAGTGTGTCTGGTACCATTTAAAACACACTTGTCATGTTACCCGACACAATATGTAGCTCAATCCTGCACAAAAACAGCAAATAAGGACATGTCAACATTATTATTATGCCAGTTTATTAGATGAAAACAGCTATGTTGACATATCTATAGCTGAGAATTCACGCAATCTAGTTATGCAAACATTAAAATAAAGGACTTTGCGTTTTATGTGCTAACTCCGGCCCATTGTATCAGTATCGATAATTTGCAATCACTTATTTTAAATGTATAAGTTTTAAAGTAACAATGGCAGTTTTAGATAGACAATAGTATTTTACAAGAATTTCATTAAAATACTGACAGAGTGAACAAAACACCATGAATGCGTCTAAAATAATAATATATAAAAATAATTAATTACAATCTAATAATCAAATATAGCACAGGCCATATAACTTTAGAAAAAATGTATAAAACTCTGAAATATTACAATATTATTTATATTAACAAAGCTTATTGGAATGATATACATGTTTATTATTACATTTTATATTATTAATGCACTGGCAATGTTTTAAAGCTGAAACACCGAATAAAAATCCTTAAAGACTCCATAAAGGGGTTCCAAGTCAAATAGTAACAAAAAGAGAAAACACCAGCACAAATGCTTAGATATATTTATGTAGATACAGAATATTTTCTCCACACGCCAAAAATGTCCAACACCCTTTATACCCAACATTGCCAGTTCACTAAAAACCATCATTATTGAAAGCTAGCAATGACAATCTCACTAAATACAAAATCATAAGTAGTCTTAAGCACTAATGAATAAATAAAATAATACTAATGTACAAAGGCCGCGGGGCCCCCTAACATAGCATTTTCAAATCAACGTGGTCAAACCATGAGTTTTAAGTTTACACTTTACTTCTCTGCTGGACTGGAAGTACAGCTGCTTCTCTCCCTGAGAATGTCGTGAAAGACGTCCAAGGGACCTCTCCAACATGATGGACCATCTATATGGGCGATGGGCTGATCACCTGTCACCATGGTTCACCACGGTTTTCTTAAGAAATCCACGACAATCGAAGACCCATCACACAGACAAACACACAAGAACCATTTGACAAATCTTTGCTTTGTGTCTGGGATCATCTATATTGACCTACAATTTTTTTTTGTCCAGTTTATCTCTATAACAATGTACAGTCACGGAATGAAAAGGTTTGTCACCTTGAGGTCGGTTTTCGCTTGCACTAGTGTAAGAATCAATTATGGTTTCAATTCAGTAAAACATACTATCCTGCATGACACGATAAATAGTCAAACAACTTTGATGCGCGTCAATTTGAACTTTGTTGTCGAGCAGTTAAACATAATTTTCAATACAACAGTATGTCTCGCGAGTTCGCGACACGTCAAACGAATCAATTTAAAAACTGACGAACATCTTCATTCCGCCGCTGTACATACGTATTATACAAGCTTCAAAAAACTTAAAACCCATGGTAATTCCATATCCTTTACGAGATATGACATAGGAGCTATTATGGAACTGCATAAAACGAGAGTAGAATAAAACTGTCTTCACAAATATTTTCATAAGTATCAGATAGTACGAAAACTGCCGCGGCCGTGAGCTATGTACAAAATATTTGCAGCTATCGCCAAGTACAACCATTGTATTGAATTCTTGCAGATAATTTAAAACTTCGTTAATTTCACTTGAAGATAACTTAGAGCTTCGTATATAGTATCGGTAGATGGCGCTACTAAGATTATGCTGCCATTTCCAAAACTACTAAGTTTTCAACCTCTCTATACAAGCTTTCAAATCGCTAGTTAAAACTACGCTGGACATAAATCAATCTTTAATAAGATACGCCAACACAGTCTACTAGCTTCCGTCCGCGGCTGCACTCGCGTAGAATTAGGATAAAAATAGCCTTACTCAAGTTCACTGACTATGTAAATTCCAAAATTCATTCAGTCGTGATTGAAGCTCAAACATCCGTACAAACATTCTGATTTACAATATTAGTAGGATGCGACTTACAGTGAATCATAAGACTTGCTAAAGGCTTAAATAATTGACAAATGTGATTAATAAATGTCTATTACATTGATTGCAGAAGTTCTACTTGGAACCTAAAACCTCGGTTATCAGTTTATTGAAATAGAGGGCGTGACAGTCAGTCTTATACCAACCTTAAAAATACGACAGAGTGAGAATAAAGTCAAAATGTCTAAACTGTGAGTTTCCTGCGTAATTCGTTGTCAAATTCAGAAATTTTAGTATTGAGCATAACAAATAAAATAGAATTAGTTTTATGAGGTAAAATTAATAAACTTGTAACGACACAAAAAGACTCATTTCTTCTGTCAATTTTTCTGTGCTTTTGTGTTAAAATGGAACGGCAGGTAAAAAGTATAATGCCATGATTAAAACATAAAAAAAATTCAGTATACTGCGTATATAATTTTCGCATAATAATGCTCTATTCTTTCAGAGTAGCCTAAAAGAAAATGGAGCCTAGGAAGCGTAAAGGTACGTTACGTCTAGTGATGTACCCTAAGAGATACGAACTTGAAATATCAACGCATTTCAGTAAATTCGTAAAACTGCAAGGTAAATAGTACTCTACTGAATTCTAAACTCTAATATCACTGTAAACTCACACAAAAGCACATAAACTACTTGCATCGGGCTGAACGTCTAGCCGTCGGGAACAGACAACATCAGGCTTTATCGCACATAACATAAAAACCATTTTAAAATATCAAAGTTGATGTTCTGCATTGGATTTCAAAAAAAATCAAAGGACGCTAAAATCGATTAGTACTAAAATGTCAAGTAGCTTTGTTTTTAATAAATTCTGGTTCAATCAAGATAACACAAACCGAATCAGAGGGTAGATGATATAAATATTAAAATTTTCCGACGGCAAAGTCCGGACCCCATTGTCAAAAATAAGTTGTCAAGTGTGAAAAAGCAATCTCGAGCTCGTCCGGCGTCCGGCTGCATTCAAGTGTCCGGCCGTCCAAGTGTCCGGCCATGCAAGTGTCCGGCCGTCCGAGTGTCCGGCTAGCAGGCGCAGCCACCGTCCGGTTCCTTGCTGTCGCCCGGTGCTTGACGCAATATAACCTCTTGCACTGTACAGATATTAAGGAATGTAGTGGTTTAAAAGTGAAGCGGAAATGCAAGGGATGGGCAGTGTTGTGGAAATAACATGTCTGATTTGAGCTCTTTAATTTTTTTATACAGCGCAAAAATTGACTTTTAACCAGGACACACACACACACACACACACACACACACACACACACACACACACACACACACACACACACACACACACACACACACACACACACACACACACACACACACACAAACACACACACACAGACGCGCGCGTGCGCGCACATACAAATAAATAAATATTTGTGGACATTCATTTCACACAGCGCCATCTAGCCCCAAACTAAAACCAAAGCTTGTACTATGGGCACCAGATGGCTGATAGAATACTTATTTACTTTTTTTTGTAAATAGATGCTTATAATTCATATTACTTTGACTTTCTGGTTTCAGACTTCCTCATATACTGTCCCGGTTAAAAACAAAACACTGTATATTTATTACCATAGCACATTGTTAACCGTCGAAAGGCAACATAATTTTTTTGTCAGAATAACAAAATTGCTATGGTTATCTACCATCCGTTGTCCGATTGTAGAATATATGAATCGGACATTTGATTTTTCGTGACGTTCAAATGTGATACATTATGTTTTTTCTATGAAACAAGAGTTTGTCAAATCAGACATTATATTTTGTCAAAGGAGTAGGTTGATAAACAAATGAACCGGTCAAAACATGCCAGCTACAAGTTCACAAATAGAAGCAAGAAAGGGAAACATCAGGTAACGAATATCCAATAGAATTGAGGCAATATGACGTAATGTAATTGGCCATTGGTCAATTATTGCCCCTCGTTTAATTCCACGACTATAGCTTATGTATTGTGTACAATAAAAGCGCGTTATATACATAAATAATGACATTTAATTTGAAGCACCATTTTGATAACTTGTTCAATTGGAGTATAATGGCATTAGCCTCCTTCGCAGTAGGGTATTTTTAGGGTTCTGTACACGAAGGGTGCAAACGAGACCAAGCCTCCGCTTGTCCGTCCGTCTGTAAGCGGGCTGTATTTCATGAACCATTAATAGGTAGAGAGTTTAAATTTTCAGTGTGTATTTCTATTGCCACTATAACAAATAATAAAAATAAATGGGGGCCCCATAGAAGAAACATTTAGGTACAAGTACGATGATGGTACGGAACCCTTCGTGTGCGAATTCGACTCGCACCTGGCCGGTTTTTTCTTTTAATGTTCGATGGTGGTCCATTATTTTCAAGTAATATAGTTCAATAACCTTGTAGTAATACAGAATTGCAAAGACAGGTTGGAAAAACTGTTTTGTTTTATTAAAAGATTCAAACAAACGCCAGCCAAATTTTGCACTAGCAAGAATTAGGCTCAAAGTCATGCTAGGGCAGTGACGTTTTTCTAATCTTTATTATAATTTTTTTGTTTTGAGTAATAACTGAAGAAAATAAATTAACGTAAGTCGAGGCGGTAAGGTTTTTGACATGGCCTTTGCCCTAAGAGGGCAAAAAGATTAAAATATTAAGTATACATGTTTGTAAGTGCTTAAAATCAAAGTCATAAGCGACAAAGCAATACAGCTACATAAACAATATGTCTACAATAACAAAAACATATTAATGACATAAATATTAGTATGTTTACTTACAACACAGATGTTAGCCGTTATTATACCACCACCGAACACACGAATCCGGGACACAACACTAGTATGCTGGTTAATTTTGTACTGTGTGAAGTTAGCCGCGACTCGAAAAGAATATAAAAAGAAACTACTGCATTCTTTACATAGGTTTTGCTATTGCAGATGTGAGTTATTATGGTTGCAATAAATTTCAATCAGTCTCTTTTTGTAATGGCCATTATGACGGCTATCCAACCGATTGATAGAAACAAAAATACGAGTATACATAATTTTATTATACTGTCAATGTATTGACAGCTGTATGGAAGGATTGGCTGTATAACTGATTTTTTATGAACAAAAAAACTTAAAATACTTAATATAGTGAAATGTTTGTATGTTCTTTGATAGTAAATGCCTGAGCTAACTTCACACCATAAAACCGCAAAGTTCAAAAATTTCACCAATAAAAACCGGCAGTATAAAATATTTATATCTAGCAATCTGTAACGCTATACATATATAAATATAATGTGCATGTATGGAGGAGCGTGTGGAACATGTTTGTATGTAAATTGTAAGTACAGCGTGTGCAAAGACTACTTCTCAACCGAAACAGTCCGTGAACCCACCCCTTTAGCCTCCCAATTTTATTGTAAAAGCCCAATTTGAAGTCGGTAAACCAAGGTAAATAAAAATATTTATTAATATTATGAGCCGTTTCCATCTCATTGCCGGGCAAAGGCGCCCCCAATTCCCTCTAGAATAAAACATACTATTTAAAATTAACTATAATCTATACTAGATTATTAATACCGCGTCAGGAGGCAGTCTACAATAACGGGAGGCTTTAGTGCCCCTTCGATATATTCAGTCTTGTCCACTTTAAATTGAAGAGACATAATTCGCTTTCTTTTTCTGAGATAGTCTTTTATTCACCCTGCACTTTGTAATGTAAAATTAGGTAAGTAAATATGGTGTACAGTAGTACCACAAATACTGTGTGCCTCGGCAAACTTCGTGCTTTGTATGAAATCCGAATTTGTCCGAATATACAACTATTAGTCTACTAATAATAACTGAACAAACCCTTTAAAAAAATAAGTATCTACATAATAATTTGTAACATCTCTATATTACAGATCATCATCGATTTAGTTCGTATTTCAGAAGCTAGAAGAAAATTGCCAAGGCGCACAATATTTGTGGTACCACTGTAAATATATTTGTAAGGTATTTCTAAAAGGATACTGTCTTCGGGGGGCTTGCTCTCAGCGGAATCCATGCCGGGAAGTGCCGCCGCCACTCTTCGGAACAACTGAAAAGAAAAACTTGCTATTTCACTTTGAGCCTTTGACACTTCAATCCATAACCAATCACAAACTGTGTCTTGTGAAGTAATCATCAAAATCAGCGGTCGGCAACTTTTTGGCAGGCAAGGGCCACAGTGTGGCAAAATAAACTAAAGGCACTTGTGATATTAACCCTAGAAGCTCAATATACACAGGTACGTATAATTGGTCATATCCCATAGGAAAAATGAAAATGCTATTAAAATTGTTAAAACATACGGAATTTAATTTGTACATGTAATACCTACTCACACTATGTTTATATGTTTGAGCTTTATAGCTAGTAAAATAACCACCGAAAAATAGAAATGAAAAATACAAAGTAACAACTAACAAGTAACTGATTTTATACAAATTTCAGTGTGATATCTGAGGTTGCATTTGGGAGGCTATTTCTTTTATTTTAGCTGTCATATTTACAAAACATTCACGGCCCGCGGGTCGCGTTTTGCCGACCGCTGATCTAAATAACTAAAATTCTTGCGTTACTTTCTCACAAACTGATAAATCAACGCACAGCTTAAACCATAAATCACGGGAACATGAAACTTAGAGTCTATTGTATGGTATAAGTGCACATGGAAAGGAATTTCCGAAATTCAGCTCCTAGAGGACGAAGGGGGAAGATGAAGTCTGTAACTAGTAGTTTTTACACTAGTTACATAATGCTAAAGACCGATTTTACAAACTGAACGGCACCTTTAGCTCTAAACTGACAGACTCTGTAGCCCAAATGACTGGACGGATTCTGACAAATGAGGTGTTTTCGAATCCGTTCAGGCTTCACGGTGTGATTGAGGCGCGGACATCCACACGTTCATCACACATTGACACATCATCACATCTTGACATTCTCAAACGCATTTATAATATTAGCAGGTATGAACAAAAGAAATCCAATATGTCTGCCGCAATATGTTATCTCAAAAAGGAGTCAATACTTGTGTAATTAAATAAATAAATAACACCCAACAGTCACATACATAGTCCTGACCCCACAAGGTTTCCCCGTGTCGTGGGTATTAGAAACTACGAGTACCATGGTACCACAACACCCAGACCCGGAAGAAATATTTACAGAACATGCAAACATTTCTTCCGCAGCGGGAATCGAACCCGCGCCTCTGCCGAGCAATCGCCCGCCACGCCACCGAGGCCGTCGGTAATTATATCTATTCTGTTGTGGAAAGAAAGTTAATAAAATACAAACCTGTTTGACGTTATATCCGGCTTTAGCACTGGTCTCGATGAACATCACGTTTAGTTCCTTCGCCTTCCGATCACCATCTTCAGTCGACACCTGCAACATACATACATAATATATCACGCCTGTATCCCTAATGGGGTGGTCAGAGCCGCAAGTAAACCTACGCTGAAACAATACGCGATGCGGCGACGAAAATATAAGAAACTTGGGATGTAGACGGAAACTTAAAACCGCCGCAACGCGACGCGTCGCTTCTTTTCGCTATCTGTGGCTCACCTTCAACAATAAGCTCACGGGTACTAACTACATTTTAATCTATGGGATTTGTTAGATTTGAAACGCCTTCATCCAGAGATTCCATTGCAAGTTTCGTCAGATATCAAAAGGAAGCTTCAAAGCCACGGGGTATACACGAACTCATGTTAGATTTAAGGTAAAGCTCATCATCTTAAATCATTAAAGTTAGTGGCGTGGCGAGTGCTCGACTGAGACGCAAGAGGCGCGGGTTCCATTCCCGCTACGGGAGAAATGTTTGTATGTTCTGTAAATATTTCTTCCGGGTCTGGGTGTTGTAGCATCATGTATTATAAGTATGTATTTATAAAAAAAGTATATAAGTATTCTATCAGCCATCTGGTGCCCATAGCTTTGCTTAGTTTGGGGCTAGATGGCGCTGTGTAAAATGTCCACAAATATTTATTTATTTATATGAAGAGTACCTGTCGCTTGTCTGAGAGATCAGTCTTGTTTCCTACGAGCATTATGATGACGTCAGAGCCGCGCTCAGTGCGCACGTCATCGATCCATTTCGAAGTCTGGTGGAACGAGTTCGCATCTGTAATGAGACAATCACTTTAAATAAAATAACTTTATTTCGGGCAACATTGGGCGAGTTACAGATCTTAAAAAACTTAAAACAACTCAGGCGCTTGCGGAAGCACCTCGATGACCAAACAAATCGTAACGCAGGCAAATGCGGGCACGTTTGTGGAATCACCGTGTTATCGTGTTCTATAACTATATGACAATTTTGTATTGCAAAAACGCGATGCGGCGTCATAAACAAGTTACGAGCTGTCAAGTTTCGTTTGGTCATCGAGAATAAAGACCCTGCTGTAATTAACAATGTGTATTTTAGCATCAAAATGTACTTGTTTTATCGCCGTTTGGTTTATGAGTTATGCTTTATCGCCTTATCTGCGATTTAAATAAATACCATCGTAAAACCTAGTTGAATGTTTTTATTGCGAGTTTGTATAATAACGAAACCTAGTGACAGTGACCTTAAGGTTTGGATGTCTAAAATATGTAATGACTAGCTTAGACGCGCGGCTTCGCCCTTTTTTCAGGGTTGTTTTAAAAATCCTGAAATACGTGTCCATTATTTTTTTATTTATAGTATCTCTAGACTTCTCTGCTGGACTGGGAGTAAAGAAAAAACATAGAATGCGTCTAGCTGCTTCTCTCCCCGAGCATGTCGTAAAAGTTGACTAAGGAATAGTATCCTCCAACATGATGAGATACAATAAGCAAGTATTCCCAAGGAGGGTTGACGTCAGGCAGTCGGCCGGTCATAAAACACCTTAGCCAAACTTCTTACAGCATGATCCAAGGAACATGCTGTGCCAACCCCACATAGAGTGAGATAAGGGCAGGAAGATGATGATGAGTATCTAGACTAAGCTTCGAGAACACACCACCCGTTAAAAAGTTCCCATACAAACTTTGACATGCAATTATACCTATTTTTAAGGTTTATTTTGAAAAACCTGAAACACTTGCCCATTTTTTTTTAATTATCCAAACCGAGTTTCAAGACAATCGCACTACGCCTTAGTAGGTGGTTTTACTATAAAAGAAAGATACCTACCGTTTTCAGCTTTCTAGCTTCAGCGGTTTCGGCTGGGCGATGATGCTAGCACCGACTAAGGCGGGATTTTTCGAAATTCGTTTAACAATATCATAGGACAAGTGTCGGACCACGCACAGTTAGGGCTTCCAAAGTCAGTAAGGCGGTGGCTTAGAACATTTATTGAAACTATAAGAGTTCCGACAGGATTTCGTAATCTTAAATCTTTTTCCCATTTGTATCTGCAATCGGATGTGTAGCTACCGGTAATCAGATTATTTCTAGGTTCCGTTCCATTTATAGGAACTATTCTGTGTTGTGGAGCTAGTCTCCTAAAACTAACTTAATATATTATTAAATAAATAACACAAGAGCTGTATATCTTAAATTCGCTGCCAGAGAGAAAGTCTAGGAAGGCTGATTCTAAAAAACCTGTCTTTAGTTATTGTATTCGTCTGTCTGGTTCGTAAAAGTTGTGATTACATCATTATGTTTTCTTTAGCGACTTCACTTTGCACTGAACTGAATTACAATAAAAGTTTTTATATTTAAACGTCTTTCATATTTATATCAATGATTAGTTGAAAGGTAAGAAATGTTGAAATCACAGACAATGTGGTAGCAGAACTAGTGCGGTGATGGGTTTTAGTAAAGATTATTGATACGAGCACAAATCGATTTCTTACTACCTGCCTCTTGCGGCTTCGCTCGCGTGGTACCCGGATGAAAAATGGCCTATATGTTAATCGAGCACATGTACTATGTATATTCCAAGTTTCATTCAAATCCGTTCAGCCGTTTAGGCGTGATTGAGGCATTTATTTATTATTTTATCTTCACAAATTTGCGCATAATTATAATATAAGTAAGATTAGGTAAATGTCAAAGAAGATTTACGCGTCTATGATTGCGTCCTTGTCCATTTCCGGTACCTTCACGGTGCAAGTTTTTTCATAGGTATAAGAAAACAAATACAATAATAATAATAGGTCATAATTTATGAGTGGTCTAGAAAATACAAAAGACAGAAACAGTTACAGAAAGACAGAAAGTACTAAAAACTCCGTCACTAGAGTTGGCCACTAACTCATACGAACATAATACATACATAGTCACAGAAAGACAGAAAGATAAAGAGAATTAAGAAGTAACTACATAGCAAAAGAGAGAGGCGCATGAAACAAAGTAACTCAAACAACTGAAATTACAAGGTAAATAAATTGGAATCATGTTACGTACGGCAGACAAAGCAAACGTAAAACCGAGTGATTTGTAGGTAACATACGAGTAGGTATTGACTCGGCCAAGGCTCAACCCACCCCCGCTTCGGGCGCAAATATTTACCGGCGCCGAGTAACCAAATATCGACGTAATTGCACTACGAATAGAGACTATAACAGCACCAAAAGAATTTGATTAAAAATTTGAAGGCTTACTAAAGAAGTATATTGTGGTCGTAAGGTTTTAGTCTAGATTTACATCCATGGTTAAAACGAAAAAGCGGTATCACGACTGTATCCCCCACAACAGCACAAATCCTCTCTAATCCCTATGGACTCTCTTCAAGACAGCTAAAGGGGTCAGAGGCGCTTCCAAACATTACTGAAACATGATATGAAAAAGCGACTTGAATTGCACCTGTTTTCGGCAGTTAAAAAGTATGTAATGGAGCCAATAACATATAGGAAAGTGTTTTCATTTGGACACAATAACGATCATAATCTAAATAGATACGGATAAGACTTCAAATCGATTTTTGTATACATATCAATCAGAATCAAACTAGAATGCTGAAACGCTTCATGGACTTTGTTGTGCCTGCTCTGTCACACTTCAGTAACATTGTATTATGTACTTATGTATGTGTATTTTGTCCTTTAGGTTTGATTGAAAGAGTCGAAGTATAAATAAAACCGGTCAGGTGCGAGTCAGTTTCGCACACGTAGGGTTCCGTACCATCTTACGTAAAAAAATGTTTCATGTATGGGGGCCACTTATTATTTGTTGCTACCGCATTATATGAAAATTTCCACCCTCTACCTATTACGGTTCATGATATACACGACCGGACGGATGGACAGCGGTGGCTTAGTAATAGGGTCCCGTTGGCACCCTTCGAGTACGGAACCCTAAAAACTGTGACCTACTTTGAAGTAGGTAAAAACCGTCAACGTCAATAAAACCGCCAGGAACCAAACAGCCAAACATCGTTACAAACTTTGGAATCGATTAGTAGGATAGCTGTATTTTTTTGTCCTCGTATTGACCAGGTCCTTCCTGTAGATAAGATCGACTAAGCTGAGAATATGGTATAGGTGATGAGTTCCGTTTAGTGGAGGCAGAAGTTGCTTCCTGGCGCTATATAAATCATATTAATAATGACGTCCATCAGTCGCATATATTTCTGCAGACCAGGATTCCCTATATCGTGGGTATCAGACACTACGAGTACCATGATACCACAACAGCCAGGCTCGGAGGAAATATTTGCAGAACATTCAAACATTTCTCAGCGGGAACCGAACCCGAGCCTCTTGCGTCTAAGCCGATGGTAGCCCACCACGTCACCGATGCCGTCAATAAATCATCTAGTATTAGATAGTAAATGCTGTATGCTGCTATATACTAGCAAAATACAGGTGTTATAAAACGAAACGAACTCAGGTGAGGTCTTATTATCGGACGATAAAACGAAATACAGTCTACATTTTATGTTCGGACATTTCATTTTCAGAGTACGTATAATATGGTTTATTACTTTATTTACTAAAAGTGATCCTTATCGATTCTACTGAAGTAACTATTTTTGATTTTTACCCACGACGGAACGAAGAAGGCGTTCGGCCTAAGAGATTGTAAATATGTTTATTTGTGTGTTTGTCTGTTACCATTTTCCTTAAAAACGATTTAAACAAACTATTAAATTAAAAATGCAAATAACCCCAGACACCCTAACAGAACATCACAAATCAATCGGAATAATGCAAGTTAGAAAGATTCTTTTGTCAAATAGGAAATGAGCTGATGATCTCATCAAAATCGGTCCATTCGTTTGGGAGCTACGATGCCACAGACAGATACACACTACAAACTTATAACACCCCTCTTTTTCGTCAGGGGTTAAAAAAATATATACTAAAGTAAGTAAGTTCTTAGCGGCTAACTCTTGTGACGGAGTTTTTAGGCCACCTAAGGGCCTCCGTCATGGCTTAACGACTTAAAAGCCGGGACAGACGATAGATTTCAGAAATTTCAGTAAAATTTATTCAGAACAGAACAAACAAAAGTCAGGGTTACAAAATATAACGATGAGGTTGCAAAAGTTATAAAAACTGTGTAGCAGCTACAGCAGATACTTACTCGTAATGTCGTAAACTACTACAGCGACGGTGGAATCTCGGATGTAGGAGGGGATAAGTGATCGGAACCTCTCCTGACCGGCTGTGTCCCACAACTGCAGCCGCACTGTTCGATCTTCAAGGTACATTGTCTTGGACAGGAAGTCTATGCCAATGGTTGCCTGCACAAGAATAATTTTATTATTGGAGAAGAAACACACAGGATGCATATAAATTATTAGGCGTTAAATGCACAGATTCAAAGTCAAGGGCTAGTTAATGAGGTCTATGCAAAAAATATTTTATGCGAAATAAAATATTTTTTTGGCTCTTGAAACACAGTTTTTACTAGTTCAGGAGCATAAGGATTCATTTATATTGTAACCATTTTATTATGTCAATAAATTGATTTGTTTGTTTGTTTGTTTTATTTCACATAAATTTCACACATTTAGCTTGTTCAAGTCACTCACTCATTCTGAAATCCGCCAAACGAACAAATCAAATTTTGCAAATAAACCAATAAATGATATTTGCAATCTAAAAACTGCCAAGTAATCAGCTGATCTGTACGAATAAGACAACACCAAGAGCGACAAGTCGCGACACATACGAGTTGAATTTCAGGATTCCTTTCTGACTGCATATTGAAATGATCAAAGCATGTTGAACACTGGTGGTCTAGTGGTAGCGGTCCCGCCTCGTAAGGCGACGACCTCAGGATTGTGGGTTTCAATCCGGTCAGTATATTAATTATGTGCGCTATACCAGTACTCTCAAACGACGAATGAAAACATAGTGAAGAAACCGGCATGTCGTTGATCCTAACAAGTTCGATAACGTGTGTCAAGCGCACGAAAGGATCCTTTAAAATCCTTTCAGCACACTGGTTCGAAGATAGTGGTACAATTGCATACCTAACACCACAGGAGGAATTTACACTCCAAGTTTCATACTTTTAGGAATTATGGTTTAGGCTGTGCATTGATCAGTCAGTCAGTCAGTAACATGAGAGTTTTATACATGCACTAGCTGTCGCCCGCGGCTTCGCTCGCGTGGTACATGGATAAAAAATAGCCTATATGTTAATCCAGTACATGTACTATGTATATTCCAAGTTTCAGTCAAATCCGTTCAGCCGTTTAGGCGTGATTGAGGCACAAACATTCAAACATCCTCACAAACTTTCACATTTATAATATACTTAAGATTGACATTTATAGAATTTTTGATAAATTCTGAAAGGACTAAGGCAGACAAAGTGAACCTTTGTCCACTTTGTCCTTACTGAGAAGGTGATATTAAAATGGAATAAATGAAGATTAATAAATGAAAATTAATACAAGTACATAGGGAAGGCCTATGTCAGCAGCGGAATACAGGCTTATGATGATAAAATTAAATAGCAAATCCCAAATTAAATTAGTTAATAAAATAATAATAAAGACTGTATTATAAGGAAATGGTCAATGTTTTAACACAATAAGATCAGAAGGATAGATAATATTAAAACTTCAATACAAGGTGAATTGTTAGACTTGAAAAATGTATTGTATGCCAATTACCCTAACAAAATAATCATAAGCTTCAGAGCAAAGTGGCATATGACCACGGATATCCTCTGACTACATAACAATTTCAGAAGATAATATTTTCTTATTTTATACTTTTTAGAGTGTGATTTTTCCGTGATGAAGTTTTAGTTTTTTAACTTTTTATCATATTTCTACTTAATGTATAATATATCATGTCTTTTGTGAAACACTGAAACCATTTTTAAGATAACTAATATTAATTAATGAGCCATGCAACTTTAGAGGCCAAAAGAGTTGTGCACCTAAATAAACATGTTTGTACAATAATACCATTTCTGACTAAATTAAAACAGTCTATCGCATCAACATTGTTATCAAAAAGGTGAGGACACAGCTTCTGTTTCAATTAAAAGCGAGATGAATATCTTATTTTCTAATCTGCATAAATTCATGCATAATGCATGAGGTGACTCACAGTGATGTAATATAGAACTTCTGCATATTATGAGTTTTAAATTACATCATTACTTAGCAGCCCAGGGTATCATATTAAGTGTAATGTATCAAATGTGATAGACAGTTACAAAGTAAGCGTTAAAAAGTAAATGTTCTTACGGCATGATAACATACAGTTTCACTTGCCTTCCTGTGTGTTCTATCATTTCCTATCGGCATAAATCATTACAAAGCCAATTATAAGCGGTGACTCACCTGGTAAGTATTGTCAAAGCTATCATACATGAATCTAGTGATGAGTGACGTTTTTCCCACTGGAAAAAAAAGTACACAAGTCAATGAACCTTATCATCTGTAGATTTTGATGCTGATCTTGCAAGACGATTATTAACGGCAGTTATGCGTGAGAACGTATTGTACGCCGCTACGAGTCTCCTGAGTACGCGGTGAGTGTAACCTACATCTCATACACGTAATTTTGCATGGAACACATCTCCATTCCCACGGCATTCCAAGAAGCATCGTATCGATCACTTGCAGCCTCTCGGGCATATGTAGGTCAGTAATTCGATAAAGTCTAGACGGATCTATACTCAAGTATCGTAAATTCAAAGCTAGGTATTAAAAATGTACAACGTAGGGGCTATAATCGACATCGACTCACCGCTCTGTTCTCCCAAGAAAACCAGCTTGAATTTGCGTAGTGGATTACCGAATTCACCCGACGCGGACATCGTGATTGTTTAATTAATTGCTAAACTATAATTTCACAGTAATTCTTATCACAGAAAACTACATGAACAGAACAATGACAGCTCGAGCCACTGACTGAGCCACTAGGAGCCACTCCTGCTGCACAGACGAGCGCTGCGGCGCCACGTTACGGCAGACTGATGACGGCACGATGCCAAGCCAACTCAGCAATATTTTTTGCAATAATTCTTTGCTAAATTAACATTTTAATTATTTACTTCATATTTAAATAGAAGAAAAATGGAACTAAATACAACTAACAGATAATCTGAAAATTATAAAATAGAATTGAATCGACTAAATATCCAGATCTTTATTACTCGCGTTTTCGCACGAATTGTTTTGGTTGGTTCTTACATGACAATTTTGACAGATGACACTGACAGTGAAAGAAGATTTTTTTCTTCTTAACTTTTAGGCAAGCGATAGTTTTATGAGAGCTGTCTTTAAATACTACATTATACATACAATACATTCTACTTAAAATATAGGAAAGTCGTATTGCTGCATATCAATATTATACCAGTTATTTCTTTATCTCTTTTTAACGCAGCTTGATGAAAACCTTGAAAACCGAGACATTTTTACCTAAATTCTAGGCCAAACTGACGGACGTAAAACAATAGTACCTACATAAATAATAATTATTATTAATTAATTATAGACCCTTAATAGACCTAACAGCACCAATAAACGTTCTTCAGGCTTCTGTTTACGTAAACTGCACTTACAATAACGTCATATGAAATTGAAAACGAACTTTGTATCTGAAATACATTTATTAAAATATTTACATTATAATTATATTATGTACATCAGTGTAAATATTATAAAACAAGTAGGTATATATAACAGATTCCCAATAAAATACAACAAATCCTTCCTTTATCATGCTAGGTAGGTATAGATTAGTTACGAATACAATAGCAAGAGATCTTTATGGTGTGTCTGTGATGAACATACACATTTTGAACATACTACCCCTCAACTTTAATATTTTAATCAGGGTAAACATCTATAGTAGAATGGCGCACATATGTAAGCCACTCTCCTTTTATTCGTAATACCTAACAAATATTAAAAAGCAACTGCCCGCTTCATTTAGTACTATGTAGCCAGATAAAAATAAAGTAACTTTTGTAAGAACTCCTGTTTGAATAAAGTCATGAACTGAAACTATTTTCATTAATTACATATATTAATAAAATTAATGAAAATTATTTTTAGTTCATATTATTATAGTAGGTTATTTTTAGTGGTGTTAATTTTTTAAATCCAAAGCAAAACCATAGAAGAGTAATTAAACTATTCTTCGAGCAAAACTTACATATTGACAGTTGTCCTTTTTATTTCGATTTCATAAGGAGGGATGGTAACAATATGAAACTGACAAATTAAATTGTTAGGTACCAGCAGTATTGACACCAGTAGCATACTCTCAATACTTATTTAGCCTATTGAAATTAAATTATTTCAATCAAAAATTGCAGGAAGTTTTTACTAGCACAACATTTTTCAATAATTTATTATAAAAGTTATAGAAATTGAAACTTAGTGGGTAACTATGTCTTTTTTTATTTTTTCTGTTGTCCATTGTTTTTTTTGTAGCATGAAATTTCAATCCTCATAGCAGGACTTCCATTCAGAGTCAGGTAAAAGTAGGCCTGGATAGTCTAAAGAACCAGTAAAAGGAAACAGGCATACTAAGACCATGTAAAGAAAACTTTGGTATCATCAAGGAGCCAACCTTCTGGCTGGATACATGTTTTCCTCAACCACAATGACTCCACAAAGTAAATCATAGCCAGTCCTGTTGTGTCGGAACACAAACAGGATAACACAAAGCGGAAACAGTAGCGATATTAGGAAGTTTTTCATGAATGATCGTGCTAAGGCAACAAAGAAGGATAGGGATCTTCCAGGGTATATCAGAACAGTTTCCTTGGGTCGACCTTCAACTCGAATGATTGCGGAAGCTGTAATAACACGGAGTCCTAAAAGGGCCTTTCCAGGAGTGGCACCACCTGTGCGGCCAGCCTTGCATAAGCAACTTGCCTGAAAAGCAATTGAAGTTTAAAGTATTTGTTTTGCACATGTCAATATTTTTCTGTTTTTATTTTGCAAGTAAAGTTCAGGTGAAAAATTAAGCTTTTTTGCATTTGTATGGTAAAAAGATAGTTACCTCATAAATACAAACAATAATTCTGTAAATTACTTCAAGGAACAAAATGTCCGAAGTGAGTTCCATTGCAAATTTGTAGTCATCATAGTTTTCTGTGAACTTGTAGAAATCAAACTTTTCCACATCTCTGAAGAGAAAAAAATAGATTAGATTATTACTTATTTAAGAAAAACATATTTCACAGAACAGTAGAATATGATTGGTAAACTGACAAAAATACATTTAACATTTTAAGTAGGTACTTACATCAAATCAAACATATCCACTACTATAAAAGTTACAATCAGCTTCAATATGAACAGAAGCATGAAATCTATAAACTCTGCAGCCAATCTCTTGTAGAGAGGAGGTATTACATACTCGTATCCACCATGTCTTGCTATTACTGAAAAATAAACATACTTTTAACTGAACAGCACCGAGTTAAAATGCATAAACTTATGAAAGATGTTTTGAGATTATGGAAGTGTCTTGTGTCATGAATATAGAAAATAGGAAAGTAGACTTGTGGTCATGAACTAAGGCCTTTCACCATCTATAGAAATGATTTACACAGCATCAGGAGGCAACTTTTTTTATCTTCACAAATGGGACGCTTTAGTGCCCTGGACAAATTAAGATGGAGTAGGCTTGCCCAGCACCTATTCCACCCTTTCAGCTTAGCCAGGCCTTGTCCACAGGAAAGACATAGTCAATACAAACAAGCTAACTAAGCCGCAGGTTTCCTCACGATATTTTCCTTCACCGTTTGAGAGTACTGGTATAGCACACATAAATTTTTCACACAGAAAAATCCATTAGTATACGACCGGATTTTAACCCACAACCTTAGGATCGGAAGGTCACTATCAACTAGACCACCAGTGCTCGTGAAAAGGAGGAGAATATACCTTCAGCGTCAACATCATCGAGGATACTGGAACGCTGCTGCCAACATCCCAAGGTCCTCCTCCAATACTTCAAGGAGTTGGGCTGGCTGGGGGAGGGTTAGCAGGGGGGATAATGCACAATACACCCCACCGCGGGACGTCAGTGCAGATCTTTGTTCCCCTAACTTTAATTAGAATTAGAATTAGATACCTTCAGCGGCATTGAGTAAATCCAGAGGCGGCGGGTTCTCTGGAACGTTGGGGCGCGGAGGGTTTTGCACTTGAAACGGAAACTGCTGCCCTTGAAACTGATAGTTATTATTGAATATCGGAACATTGGTCGGATTGTTGTGCAAGCCCTGAAATGTCATCATATAATACGGAAAACATGTGGAGAGGTTCTGGTACATCTGGGCCTGCTGAATCCACAGTTGCAAAGCTTGAAAATACGCTTCGCGCTCCGAAACCGCGGGCGGCGCATCACCCTGTCCATCCCGACTAGCATTTTCACCAGACGGCCCAGCGTCACTAGCTAGTCTCTCGGTGTCCGACATCTTACACTACTAGAATCACACCATAAATTGAAGATAATTTAGCAAATTCATTCGAAAAACTCCAAAAACACTAAAGAACACGTCAGTCGGTTTGTTTGTTGACTGTCTTGTCTGTCTTGCAGTGCTGCCAGATAAAGAAACTTATTCAGCGCTACGACACAAAATTAGCTAGATTTGAAAAAAAAACAGTACTAGATTTCGCTTTCAAACTTTATTTTTTATAATAAAAATAAACAGAAGTCGCATTGCTTATTTAACGCGACTTCTGTTTTATTATAAAGACCACGCACAAGAGTGCTTTTTATACACGCCTTTTTATATAGTTGTGGTACTTTAAGTGCATGTATTATAACAGCCATCTGGTGCCCATAATACAATATTGGCGATGGCGCAGCGTCAAATGTCCACAAATACCTATTACTTATTATTTTTTATTAGTTATTATCAAATGGGGACATTGACGTTTGTCTATACATTACTCAAAGAAAAGAGAGCTAGATTATCCGCTAAGTGCTATTTGAAAAATTTTAAAAACACAAAAAACGCTAGATCTAGTGCTCAAAGCGCTAAAATGGCAGCACTACTGTCTTGTCTTGACTGACATTGACAGTAAAATCAGGTTTAAAAATTGACAGTATTATAATAAACTGACGTTGACACATTGAAAACTGTCAAAAGTTAAGTGTGGGTACAGATTAAATACAATTTTTGTTGCTAATCGATCGATTTTCACCTATTTTCACGAACCAAGTGGATATTGTATCATAATATTGTCAATCTAAGACGAAAGTTGTAAATAAAATTTATTAAAATTTGGAAAGAGGAAAGCAAATAGATAGAGGAAAAGTAACCAAAACAATCATAATATAACTAGAAAATTAATTAAACGCTACATAAAACTCTATTCTGAAGTGTATTACTGAGTACAGTACAGTCTCAGTACAGTACTGCAGCAGTCTCATTACTGCACATGAAAACCTTGTACGAAGTGTCATGTTGTTTATTATTTTTTCAATATTTTGTAGAAAAAATAATTTCATTTATGGCAACAACATGTTACTCTTAATCTGTGGTTTTTTTACCTGTGCTGTGGTGACGGTCGTGACGGTCGGTATGTCTATCTGTCAGTCAGTCTTCAATCAAAAAGTCTAGCACCATCTCCACCCACCCGCTCACATTAAATCTGATTTTCTGCGTTGTTGAACGAAGCGAAGCGAATGGCCGATTAGGCTTGAAAGAGCGAGCGGATATCGTGCGCAACAAATGGTGAATTTGGACGGAGAACGGACAGTTTGCTTTACTTTTGCAATGCAAAGCAGAGGGCTAAGTGGCTTATAAACAGACTTAGCTCCGTCATAGTGTACCGTGAAATTATTTTGTGTTGTGATTTAGCCCTCCGATTACTTACCACGGGGCCAGCTGTGGATACAACGGTAAATAACTGCATATTTACTTTATACTACTGATCTCTGTCCTCGTGGGTGAAGGAAAATGAATTGAGTTGTTTGTATTAAATCCTCTGTAGCGGCTAATATGATTCTACCTATCACATTGAGTCTATCACATTCTATTACTTTCCTGGTTGATTCTAGAGTTTTGTTTGGAACTGTACTTACAGACGAAGACCTAGTTCAAAGGGCTCGGTTGAAATTCCTCAATTGTTCACAGCTTTAAGCCTCAGACTAGGTTATAATAACTGCATTCCACAAGTTATGTAGATAGCTATTACCTACGTTTCTATACAATTTTAGTGTATTTAGGAAACCAAACCTACTTATGTTGTAATTAGGAGCAAAGAAGAATTATCGTGACCATAACCTACGTTACAAAAACACCTGGACATTGGACTATTACAGCGAGAGAATACATGAAACAAGAGTTCTGGTAAATCAGTTAATACCTGTATTTTTTATTCACCAATTGTCTGCTAAATGACCTGGGTCTACAACTGGCTACTTCCTTTTATCACATTGAATAACAACACAATTACCTTGGTCTATCAGTGTTAACACAGTCATGCAACAGTATTTTACAGGATACTAGTATTTTTATCTTTTGGTCATTGAAAACATAGATAAGTATACATTTAGGGTCATCAATTTGCTTGTCAAAAGTACTGTAAGCTTAAATAATAATAAAATAAATAAATATATACTTGTGGACTTTTCACACAGCACCATCTAGCCTCAAACTAAGCAAAGCTTGCACTATGGGCACTAGGTGGCTGATAGAATACTTATATACATTATTTTTGTAAATACATACTTGTAATACATAATACTACAACACCCAGACCCAGAAGAAATATTTGCAGAACATACAAACATTTCTCCCGTAGCGGGAATCGAACCCGCGCCTCTTGCGTCTCAGCCGAGCACTCGGCCGCCACGCCACCGAGTTCGTCAAAGTAGAGCTCTGAAGATACACTTAACAAGACAAAATAGCAAACAATACATCAGATGAAATGATATGGATGATAAGACCTATATCAGGCTTATAAATCCTTAAGAGCTCTCATTCTAAGCCTAGGTAGATACCTAGGATTTAACAAAAGCACAATTTAATTGATAGGTAAAGCATGTTTATTGCCTACACCTAACTTAATCATTCAATTATAGACATAACAAATGTCCATAATTGAATTCCATTAAACATAGAAAGATCAATTCATTAGATAGGTACCTATACAATATTCTACTATAAAAAAGTATTTAAGGTAAATACTTATTTTCAATCAGCAGGCCATACCATGGTATGGTCACACTGCTGTTGGTCAGTGTTCAAGGCCACTGACTTATGGCAAAGACCAGAAAAGTATCAGTGACATAATAATGTGTAGGTAGTAGGTACCTATTCTATTTCATTTTGTTTATTCATGCACACAAAATAATAAGAATCATATAATAAACAAAATACAAATAACACTATTCTACATCAGAATAGATGAATTCTTTATATTCTCCCTACCTACCAAGTAGGTAAATATAAACAACACATAGAAACCAACTTCCTAGTTCACGTGATTTACGTCATTTAATTGACTAATTAATATATTGGCGTCGACTGTTGTAGGTATAATGAATATTGTATGTTGCATGCCACATTCCACTAAGCATACACACTGGGGATCGTATTCACATAATTCTGATCAGTCTAAACAAATATATTGAACCTAGGTATGTCTCGGTTCTACAGAAAATTAAACTGGCAAAATCGAAAGGTAGCTTAGCCAGTTCAGTTACAATCACATTGGTTTCAATTGCTCTTTCAAGTCACTCTTTCAATCGTCAAAGAACTATTCATACTTTATATTTATAAACACGCAAAAAGAGCGCAAAAAAAACTGGTACATACACTATACTAAGGCTAAAGGTGAACGACAATTGAAGGCGCCGTACGAGCCAAACGAGACTAGATTCTTTCTTATACATATAAAGTCCTATGAAATATGGCTCAACTATACACCAAATTGGCCGAATCGTCGCAAAAAATCGGAAGATCCTCTATAAAGTCCAATCCAAAATCCCAGACGAATTTGGACGACGTCATCAAAATTCCAGCGCTGACAGTGCAGCCAATGAATTCGTACCTATTGGATTCGTATTCTATCTGTTGCGCTAAGATTGTATGGTATTTCTTTGGAATTCTTTCGTCGGGTCAAATGAGCGTCATACAACTTTTGACGTGTATCATAAATCCTTAAAACCCTATTACCCATTTCTTCTGCCCAAATGATGATACCCTAGCCATAGTAGTTTTCATTAATAACACTATTATCCAAATAGGGAAAATAATTTCTCAGAAGAATGATTAATGCAATCCTTCTTTGCACCAAATACCTGCGGAATGGCTACAAAATGACCGTGAATCACAGTTACTGTCGGCTATCTGATCTGAGTCACGGCCTCTTGATACGGGATTCCGTTATTAGTCATTTAGTACCGGTTAAATACCCCTAGCATCTCTTAACTTATTATTACGCAGTTAGAGCTAATTTGAGAAGTATAGCTTTTTTGACGCAAACATTTTCACTCATCTTTAACATCTTCTACTCTATACTTTTTGGCATGAAGACTCAATATAATTAAAACATTGAAGAGAGCATCACACAAGATACTGGTTAGTAAGTACTAAGATATCATCAATGTCATCATGAAGATACAGATCACTTAAAAATTGTCCAGAAGAATCTATGCTGCGTCATCTCATTGGCCGCTGCTCGCTTCCCACGAGCGCCTCCAGCCCATTCCATCCCTTCGACTCCTTGTGATTAGGACTACATTTGCTTGCGGGATCCTCAGTCCCCTTTGCCCTACTGCGTTGACGGCCACAACAATTCGTTCCGGCTTATTTGCCAGCGCTCACCGATAAACAGTTATGTTTTATGCTGTAATCGATAAGACACATCCTGTTTAAGCGTCCTTTGGATATTGCAAAAAACCATAAACCACGTGTTCTCTTTACTCGTTATTTAGTAATTCCTAAAGGATGTTGCTCCTTATTGCACAATTCAGTCAATGATCGACATTCCAGACTTTTACTGAATAGCTTTTGTACGATCCTATTCTAGGGCCTCTAATGTATCGTGTTTGGACAGACTTCGATGTCAGATGGCCCCTAAAAAAACCAAGCTGTACCATGTTGCTCCTCTTCAGTCTAATAAAATAACTGCCGTTTGGTTAATGGTGCTATGATATTCATACGTATGTAATGTACGTATCTGCAGTCAACCCGACTGAAATAGAATCGCGGTCGTCGGTATTTTAGATTAGATACCTTAAATCCAACGATCGTATAACCCACTTCGGTCCAGATGAGGTTTACTGTTTATTATTCCACCTGGCGCCAGGCACCACTGACATATTAGGATACTATTGTTGCCAATAATAGTGCAACTTTGGAACAGCGAAGTTAAAACAAAGGCGAACAAATAAGAATCAGCGAAGGATGAATATTGAAAACTTGCTTTGAAAGTTAACCGCAGAAGTCGTGCATTATAAATGTGTTGGAAAGCAAAACTCGGTATAACACTCGTTATTGTTCACCAACATTCGCCTGCGGCTTCGCTCGATAGATACCTACTCTGATAAAAAGTAACCTTATTCCAAGTTAGCCCTTCAGTCGATATGAGTTGGAAAAAAACATACACACACATACCCCGACACAAACCGTTTGTATAATTTAGTAAGAATATAGGGATACGCACGTAATAGACAGTGGAAAGGTTTAGACAGTCAAAGCGATCCCTGAGATGGAAATAAAGAAATTGAAAACTAGGTTATCAAAATATACATTACATAGCTACTGCTGAAAGATAAAATTAAAATATGTTTAGCAAAAGTAGGTGAAATGTATTTATTTACCTAACGTGTTTACTGTAGCAGAAATCGAGCTTGGAGATCACGTCCATGCTCTTACATTAACTCTACTGACCTGTTCACACCTGATTCTGTAACTTCATTGAGTACTAGCTAGAATCTGCGACGATGTCTGCGTCCTAGAAGATTATTTTGAAATGTTATTATCATTAACTCTACTGAGCTGTTCACACCTGTTTCTGTAACTTCATTGAGTACTAGTTAGAACCCGCGACGATGTCTGCATCCTAGAAGACTATTTTGGAATGTTATTTATCTGGGAGCGCAAAAAGGTAACATCATGCAGCATTCTCAGGCGGCCACCCTGCCAAGTTGTTGTCGCGCATAACATTGTTTGACCTCGCTAATATAATGATAGGTTACCCATACAAACTATCACCTCTTATTTCGAAGCGCTCGTAGCGTAGCTTGCTTAGGCGTTCTTAATTGATCGTTTAAGTTAAGCAACGATATGCGTGGTCACAAATTGGGATGGGTGACCGCAAGTGGCATTACGAGCTGAGCGCTTCCGTGCTTCGGAGGGCACGTTAAATAGTCGGTCCCGGCTTTTAAGTCGTTAAGCCATGACAGAGGCCTTTAGGCGGCCTAAAAACTCCGTCACTAGAGTTTGCTATACGACGGCCATGGCTCATACGAACATGCATACATCTCTTATTTCACGCCCTTCAGGATTATTTTTGTAACAAAAAGTAGCCTATGTCCTTCCTCGGCATCGAATCCATGCCCTTGTAATTTTTTTTATATTTATTTATTTAATTAGAACGGCACAACCCTAGGTTACACTAACTAAATCACAAAACAGAAAATAACAATAACAAAATTCATAATAAATGTCATAATACGAGTAAATGCCAATAATACATGCAAATTTCATCAAAATCATCAGACTAAGTTATCATCAAATACCCTACAGAAAGGAAAAAGATCACGACTTTGAGTAATCTTAAATAATGTTTCGGATCTCTTTGCAGATCTTAGAGTGCATAAGACTCTTCAAGATTTAAAGTAAGTGCTGAAACCACGTCCAAGCATCAAATCCGAGATTTGAATTCAGATATTGACTTATGCTTTCAAATTCTACGTTGCGGGAACGAGACTTCTTCGATAAATAAAAAGTTGTATAAACTTTCATCTTCAACATTGGACCTGCTTATTGGTAGATATGAAAGTTTTAATATAAATGAAATAAAATTGAAATGAAATAAGTACATACATAGTTATTTGAATAGTCTAGTTAGAAGCTAGTTCAGCAGTACAGGATATGGCTCCCCAGCCGTCTATAGTAAAGTTTCGGTCAAGCAACTTCATCAGTGGAATGGAACCGAGGGCCGCTGTGGGTCATGAAGTATGCATGACTGATTGTCGCTGACGAGTTCACGGGCCCGTCCAACGTCCACAACAGATTCGATAGCACCAGCGCCATAAAAAATCTTCAATTCGAGTTATTTTTTACCTACATTAATTTTATTCATGCCTCAGGTTTCAGCCACACTTATTCCCGTTTGAAATATCAAATCACTATCTTTCTCCAGCCAATGTACTGAATTGTTCTCATGTATGTAGGTAATATAATTTACTCTATTTTATTGAAGAACTCTGCTAAAATTTCGCCATTTCTTTCATAACTAAGGTGTGAGCTGTCGGAATTCACGATAGTTTATCACCCGTTGGAGGTAACAATTACTCAAGAATGCGAGCCATTACCGGGCCCTATGCGTGGAAAATATCCGTTTTAACTGCCTACACGATAACATTGGACTATAAATATAAAACTGTGTACTTTAGAATGTTTCCAGCCGAAAGCAGATAAAGTGATGCACGTCGAACACTTCACATGGCCGGTGACGTCACGCTATATAGTTACACAACCGGGCCGTGTATTTATGTAGGTAGGTACCTACCTAAACATATTTTCTGCATAAGGCACTTCGAACACTATTTGATCCTCACAAAATTAGTTTTTCTAGCGAATGACGCAAAAGCCTCTAGCTATAGCAAAAAATGTTTCCGGAATCTAAGATTTATTCATATGCCAATGGGCTTTGTTTATCACGTAAAGGTATGCGTTAACATTCATCAAAGCCGCTATTCAAGTTCACTCGGTTCGTGCAATTTGTATTATTATGACAATAGCAAGGGTAGCTGTTTATTATTCATGCATACATTGCGCGTTGAGTAGTTTTGTAGTCTACCCACTCGAAGGTCGGACGCCCTGTTGCCCTTCAGAGAATTGCCAAGCATTACTCTTTGAATACCACCATTCTATAGCAAGTGACTTTCACTCGAAAGGCACCTTTACCTGGACGTGTCGTAATACACATTTACTTCCCTTTATGTTTATGCTACTGATACCCTTTGCCAACTCATTACAACTTTTATTGATATGTATTGTTGAAACGTTTGGTTGTAAATTGAGTTTATGAATTTTTATTAGACAAGCAATGAAGCCATTGATTAGAGAGTTAAATCAACAGCGGATTCTCCTAACAATATACTACACCATACCACAATTTACTAATATAACCATCATTATACACCATCTACCTCCCCTAGCCTACTCATAATCCTCTCCTGTGCGTCGAAATGGAATGACTTATAATTAATAAACGCTTTAGTGGATCAATACTCACGCGAAATTAAAAAAATAATGGGTATTTTCAATCATCCTTAGAATGCGGAAAAACACTCCGTATTATAATACGCTTTTTGATTCACAAAGAGGTCCAATTACTGATGAAAATTCGGGAAATTCCTGGTCCACGAAGCAATACTGTACGTTATATACTGGAATATTTTCTTATGTTCTCGAGAACAATAGCTTTTGGAATTTTGTAGCCTTAATATCGGTAGTATTTCCGTCAAAAAATCTATCCCATACTACAAAAATGATAGTCCTAGATCACGATCTGTGTTTGATACCAAATAAAGCAAAAACATAAAAAGTGATTATCTGATCGAAATAGTTCATTGAGCTCGAACACGGACAATCGATCTCTGATTTGTCATTCAGGCACTTTATTCACTACGAGGGCTTAAAATTGATGTTCTATTATGGAACAAGTAAAAGCTTTGTTATAAGGTACCCTTTCACGATTGTCTTATCGTCGAGGCTTTGTATTTCATTTTACTTCTGTTTTATGACATCACACCCATCTTTTGGCCAGAACGATTTCGTAGTAATCTCGATCCCTTCGTCGCGTTCGTTTTCTTGCCGTCGGAAAGCGACAGCAGTATGTTTTATGGGTTTCCTGAACATCAAATCGTCTACATGACGATCATTCGCCTCCTTAATCTTTTATTGCTTCTGGGTTTAACGGCGGAAGGTCTGATGAAATAACATATACTTCAGGGTAGTTGTTTCAAATAACCTCTATTGTTTTTCAAGAGGAAACTCGAAACTTAATTCAAGGTGCTTTTGAAGTTCCTTCGGTCTTGATCTATGTATTGATACATAAATCATTTAGAGTAATCATGACAGTGTTAATATTCCGCAAGTTGTTGTTGCTTTGTTTTACATTTTGAACGAAAATGTCTGTTTTCTGAACGAATGAAGGAAGTACTATTTTTAATCTGGAATCTTTTAACTGGGTAATTGCGTTTTATGCTGGTTGCAAGACCTTCACTATGATATTATGTGTTCATATTAATTATACAAATATGCAAACAAATACAAACCGTAAAGTAAACAAACCATGTTTAGTATTGTAAAATTGACGACCTCGGTGGAGTGCCTGTTTGAGACTTGAGGGGCTCGATTCCCGCTGTGGGAGAAACTGTTGCATGTTCTGCAAAAAAATCTTCTGCGTCTGGATGTTGTGGTACCATGTTACTCGTAGTTTCTGATACCTACGACACAGGCAATCCTAGTGTGGTCAGAACTATGTGACTGTTGATTTAAATCAAAGTGGATAGTTAGGTAGGTTGTTAATAAAATGCTCATTAGCCTCCACTGACGTAATCTAATGGTATTGGAATGGATATCGTAATTGCATTTTATGCTACAAATCATAAAGATCTATAATAATTGAGCCATAAAGATTGACACAGACTGAATACAGTAGCTAGGTCACTCGAAACTGACGTAACATTAAACATACTCGAGGCAATTAGGTACATCTGATAATCAAGTTTTTGAAGACCAACTTGTCAGCAATCTAATTTTTCAGCTCAACCATTCTTTTGAACATAGCCGGAAATTAGTGGTTGGGATTCGCGAAGGAACGAAGAGAATCCTACTAATATTATAAGCGCGAAAGTTTGTATGTATGGATGTTTGTTACTCTTTCACTCAAAAACTACTGAATGGATTTTAATGAAACTTGGAGTATACATAGTATACATAGTACATGTGCTGGATTAACATATAGGCTATTTTTTATCCGGTTACTAAGCGAGCGAAGCCGCGGGCGGCAGCTAGTGGCGTGATAAAGAGGAGACCTATGCCCACCAGTGAGCGGAGACGGGCTGAAATGACGGTGATGAAACCGTAAATCGGACCGTAAACGACCCGAACGAATTATTTAATAGGGCTGACACGCTAAGATAACTTCAATATACCATGCATGAGGAAACACGCTAAGAGAGGTAACTGTTTATTTGAAGCTGTGAGCAATCGTGCGTAATGGTGCATTCACATGATGTGGCCTTGACCGAGAGATGTGTCTTGACACGTCTTGTGCACTTGCCTATCTAGGACCATCTGTTGATTCTAATAAAAAGGCCTAGGTGCTTTTTTTTAAGCTCATGTTAACGTAAATATGTTTATGAATACCTGATTCGCGCTGACTTTGTTATGTTTACTTATTATATACAGATAGAGCAACCAAGCAGCGCATTTTTCAAAGACTTGTTTTTACGATAGCTACGATAGTTTGTGTGACTTTCCACCAGTGAAAGAAATGTTAAAACTCAATTTAGTACCTCTTCTTTCTGAGATTAACAAAGAAAACAAACAACCTAAGAAACTTATAATCTATCTATCTAGCCGTGTCACTAGTTCTTTCGAACCCGTGTGGTGAAAGGATTTAAAGTACGCCTCAAAGGCTCCTTTCGTGCAAACTTATAATGTAAATGAAACACTGTTGTCCTGAATCAGTAAAAACTATAACCAAACATACAGTTCGGAGGGTTTAAAAAGCGTAAGTTGATGATAAGCGTGGCATTTATTAATCGTCAGATTTGCGAAGGTGCCAAAATGCTTTCTTCAAAAGGTGCCGAGAGACATCTCCAAATGTCCAGGTCATCAAATCATTTATTTTGCTGTGCTCCAGATGAGTCACTAATTCGTGAAATGCAATTTCAGGGCATGGCCGTCCGTTTAAAAATATGCTTCATCCTACTGCATAATAGTTTTATTGTGTACATTTTTTGGGTTTATTTTTTTTATACAAAATACTGTGCCTATTTGAGTGTGAATAAAATCTGTTCTATTCTACACCTAGTGCATTTTTATCAAATAACTATCCAACGGTACAGAATTGAACAATCCATCCAGTTATTCATATTGACTCCGTTCTTTTCGAAGAATATGTTCCAAATCGAAGATAGAATGATAAAATCACAGCTCTGTTCGTTCTAAGGACCCACCCCTTTATATCATACTTTAAATGATATTAGCAAAGAAATCAATACAAATGTTATCAGCGTAGCGTCGGCGTTCGCTCTGTAATCATATTTGCCATGATACCGTTGCACCGCTGATAAGAGTGTAGGATACTCATGTTGTAATTTGCCGGTTATGAACCGTATCGACAATTTGAGATACTTGCTTTGGAGTTTTTAGTGAAGAGCTTTGAGTTGGCCACTAGCTCATACAAAATTACTTTTTTAGCGATCAGCTGATGATCAAAGTATTTTGACATAAGCAGAACAGCGTGAAATATCCTATCATGATGATATACCTATCGTGTTTCTTATGAAGCCCAGTAGTTGGCAGATTATAAAATAAGACGTAATTTTAGCAGTTCTAAGTTGTATAATGTTAAGATTGTATCTATTTATTACTAGTCGGCATGTCATAGAATCTAAATAGTTTGAAAACATATGTCTAGTGCACGAGAGGAGCCTTATTGATGAGCTTTTAAAATCTTCTCACCACAAAAATAGTAGTAGTAGTGGGCCAAAATGTTGGGCCACCGATTGATCTCCACAAATAAGGGTCGCGCCATCGTAACAGACCCCAGAGAAGATTTAGGGACTATCTCGATTTTCATTTTAGGGATTGGCCCACAGTCGCTAAACATTGAAGTTATTCACAAAAGGGTAGAAAGGGAAATGGGGGTGAGGGGGTCGTTTACCCTACTTGCAGTGAGACGATATGGGCTAAAATAATATTCTTACGGTAACATCGAACATTTTCATTCAAAATAAAATAAAATAAGACAGTTGTGCGCGAAGAAAGTACTGGTGGTCTAGTTGTAGCACCCCCGCCTTCTGATCCTAAGGTTGCGGGTTCAAACCCGGTCGTGCACCAATGGATTTTTATCTTATGTGTATGTGTGAAAGAAAACATCGTTAAAAAACCCGCGGCTTAGTCATCTCCGCACGTATTGAGCATGTCTTTCCTGTAGATAAGGTTGACTAAGCTGAATCGTCCCGGGCACTACAGCGTCCCGTTAGTATATGCAAATTTTGCCTCCTGACGCTGTATAAATCATCTACTATAGATGGAAAAAGGCCTTTGTTTTGTTGAACCAACACGGCCCCCCAACCACGCCTTGCTGCCACAGCATACGAACTCGGCCCTTCAAAAAATAAGCCAAACACTCCCCTCGCTCTTTGCTAAACCAAAAGTTAACCTTCAACACAAAGTCAATGGTAAACAAAGGAGCGAAGGTCCCACAGACGTGTTCAAATATCGCTGTCGCTGTGGCTCGACGGGTTTATATCCTTTCTTATATATGTATACTAGCTTACGCCCGGGCCTTCGCTCGCGTGGTGTCCGGACAAAGAATAGCCTATATGTTAATCCAGCACACGTACTACGTATATTCCAAGTTTCATTCAAATCCGTTCAGCCGTTTAGGCGTGATTGAGGCACAAACATCCAAACTCACAAACTTTTGCATTTATAATATAAGTAAGATTTCACATACTACTAGTAACTAGTCGCGCCACTAGTTCTTTCGAACCAGTGTGGTGAAAGGATTTAAAGTGCGCCTCAAAGGCTCCTTTCGTGCAATTGATACATGTTTTAGAACTTTTTAGGTTCTACGATAATGCCGGTTTCCTCACTATGTTTTCCTTCATCGATTGAGAGTGCTGGTATAGCGCACATAATTTTTTCAAACAGAAAAATCGAGTGGCTACTGGATTTGAAACCTTAGGATCAGAAGCCGCTATGACTTGACCACCAGTGCTCTCACTCTCACTCATTTATATGCGTATGTATATTTTTATTCCTTTTTTTTCTTACTAGTATTATAAGTCCGAAAGTTCTGAGGCTGTTTGATTGAATATACAATGGGCCGCAAAGAAAGCGGGTTATAAAAATGCGATAACTTTAAAAACACTTGAGCAATCCTTTTAAAATAAAAACTAAATTAAAATTCATTACAAATATAGGAAGAAGTAAAACCCGTTTTATTTGTTTTTGATGATTGTTGAAAAATCGTCTTTATTTTTAAAGACGATTTTTATATTTTGAACAACAAATTTAAAACATTTGTTTTATATTTGGTTCTGTTCTTTCATATAAATAGGGCATTTCATTTTTCCAATTTATGTCATTTTACATAACCTACTTTTATTCAAAATAAAATTTCATAATCTTGTTATGACTTTTACTTCAGCACTATAAAATTGTCTACACTTAATAAAGTCATTATTTCATAAAGCTAGTTCCATTATTTTGTAAATTATTGAGATTTTTGTTACCGACCCGTTTTCTTTGCGGCCATTTGTAACTTTGTCAAATACGGCCTAACGGCTAAACGGATTTAGATGAAAGTTAGTAAGTAATAGTTCGTGAGCTGGAATAGCATGATTGTATACCTAAGCAACATCTTCTGATACCAGAAGACAAGCCGTGGGTGGAAGCTAGTTATCTAAAGAAATGTTGCCATTAATCCCGACGGGATGAGAAAAGTATTTCCCTGTTAGATGATGCTATTTACAATATTAATTTGTACGGTTTCCCTTTCCAATGGCTCGCGGCTAAAAAATACAATAGAATACGTTTGTTTTTGCGTACTGCCCTGTTTTATAACTGGATCGGCCCCGAAAAATATAAGCAAAGTCCTGTCAACTTCTTTGTCATTACTTTTTACTTTGTTTCTCTGATAAAATTGTATAGGGCAACCATCCTAAATATGCCTCGATGAACGATATTAAACAGAATTGCTCTCAATTCAAATTTAATAATAAATTAGGCGAAATATAACTATGTTTTAAATAACGTAATAGAATATTAAACGATACCAAGATGGCTTCCCAGCCTATCTCGCATCTATGTATCTTTTGGAAATGTATTCGGCCGTGCTTTTCATTTCACGTGAGTTACTGCAAACATAATTGTTTAGATGTATCCAAAGTTGTTTTTCTAAAATAAATTGAAGGAATTAGTTGAGTATACCGCGGGGAGCATTGATCTTAAGAGACCACCATACGATCGCGTCTAGACCTATTTGGAATCGAATTGATCACCGATTTCATATCGAGCTATTTTCAAAATATTTGGGCTTTTTCCCTGTTGAATACTTATCTACCATTGCTAATGTAATCTAATTCCACAAAACCGATCGGTAAACAGTTCGTTCGCATATTGGGTTTAATTATCACGCGTGTTGATCATGTAGACTGAAATGTTTGGGCATCACTTTGAAACACATTAACTAGCGCACAGATATCGCCCGAACCTGGTTCCACATATCGTTAGCTTTGCTTTAAAATTGTGACATGCATCGCTAAGGCATGCATCAAGGCATCGTTAGAGCGTCTACTAGAGATCCACTTTTGCTACGATCCCCTGCGATCCAGTGATATGAAAAGCTGAGTCCTTTACAACAATGCCCACTGTACCTGTTGAGTTTTCTCAGAACAAAGCCCGCTGCATAATACATTATCTCCCTTTTGCATGCTCTTGCAATGCGTTCGGAGATGCAAGCCGCGTCGTGTGCATACTATTCAAATCATCCTTTTAAGCTGTTTGCGTCAGAGCGAATGAGTCCAAGGCAAGACCGTCATCTGCATTTATTGTGCGTCAAATATACATAAGTACACTGCTGCTACTGTCCTTGAAAAGGACCATGGCCAGTTAATGTGATTGTTAATATGTAATTATGTATCTTCATACGTATAATATCTGTTTACTTTGTAGTTCTTGGTATAATTGAGTAGTTACGTCTCTATATGAACCCTTTTTAAATAGTCTGTTTTTCAGTCTTTGAAACTTGCTTCAAATGAATATGGCTAATGCGATCTTTGGCAAACGCCATTAGATAAGTAGGATTAATATATTCTCATTTAGGTACAATCTTTATTTTGTTTATTGCTCCTTCAACGGGACCGCTTTTTTCCATTCAATGATAAAATAATATTCTCATTAATATGAAATAAAGTGGAAGATGAAAGTCTAAACGTAAAGCCACAAGACTTTTGGACTATTAAGTATTCTGTGGGAAGATGAAAGTAAAATAAATTGAAACATGATTTAGAAAACACAAAACCCAGTAGTGACGGGGCAGATGAGCATTTGAGTTCTTAGGGAATGGAAAGGTCGGTTATTTGCTTACGTCGGTAAAAGCTTTGGTATTGATGTAACGAGAATCTAATAAGCTACCTCACTTGCCCCAAGGAGGTATATAATGTTGTGTTTACCAGATTTCTTCCGAGAGGTAGAGAGTCGGCTCTCATTTCCTGCCATAGATCTATTGGTTTTGCCTTTACCTACATCGCAAATATTGATTTTTTTGAATCACTTTGTTGGAAAAATGGTAGACATTAAATTATATTGACACAAGAAAGAAACCAATAGTAAGGAAATAATTCTATGTACTTGCTCTATCTGTAGCTATGGGATGACACGATCCGTACATAACGATCAAAAGATCACTGAATAAAGTACAATGACTTATCCATATATTGATATTCCTGAAGCGATGCCTTTTTAAGAGAAAAGGTAAAATTCAATTTATTTTTCATCTCACTGGCTTTAAAGAAACAACAATGGTTATATAATATTTTTGCGTTTAATCTTTGACATTTTCTCAGTAAATTAATGTGGACTCTTACTAATTAAGGCTGAATATATTTTTGCGTGAAATGGAAACTTTTTAACGTAGGTTTTAAACCTGTGACATTATAAAATGAGATGAAAGCGAATGGAGTAGGTCCGTAGCAAATTAAGTTGCGTACTCTCTGCCTATCCTTATGGGAAATGGGCGTGATATTATGTATGTTTAAGAAAATAAAGTGTGTACTCTGTATAATCTTCTAATTAAGTACCTACCTACCTATGTTTTTACATACATAACATACATACATATTATCACGCCCCTAAGTTATTAATTTCTTTCTTAATGGAGTGGGCAGAGCCACAAGTAAATATAAGAAAACTTGCAACCACTTCTGATTTAGTCCTAAGATGGTTTTGGTAAACCACCGTGACAGGCGATCAGCTCATCGCCCATATAAATAATTCATCATGTTGAAGAGCATACTTTCCGTTAGTCGACTAGGGACAGGACTCGAAGAGAAGCAGCTGGACCCATTTTATGCTTTTTTTACTTCCGAGAGAAGCAGAGAACTATGTTTTAAATTGACTTATTCGGAATTATTTTCTGCAGGTTGATGTCACAGAGGGAAAGAATTCCGCGGTCAGTCTGCGCCGCCTAGCCGCCTTGGATAACGTGAGTTTTGTTATAACTTTTCCTTATGACCCCCTTTTTTATTATTTATTAAAAATATATTAAAACGTCAATCAAACTTTTGAGAGAAAGAACTTCGTTTTAGTTTTTTTGAGCCAGGATGGGTACAGTCCGGTCACAGAACGTGATAGTAGACTGAAACTTTAGCAAAGTTCTCTCTTGCTTTTGATGTTCAAAGTTAAAACGCCCTAAGCTAATTGGGTTACCCGTATCCTTCAACTGTTTGCCGACCTTGTACCAAGATCACGACAAAAGGGTCACTCAAGGTACATAGTAAATATCAATTGTAAGTGACATCATTACACATTACACGTTGCAACGTTTGATCCGCCACATGGCCCATACATCAAACATGACAAGCGTGTGATTAACCGCGTGTTTACTTGTTTACAACTGACTTTACTTCTTCATTAGAAGTTTAAATTCTTCCGTATAGAGTTCCCTATAGTGAATAAGAAAAACATGCTGTACTGACTTATTATTTTATTACGACCATTCCACATAAGTGGAACAAGGGCAGCACATAATGAAAGTTCTCTGTAACGTAAATTAATTTATTTTCCTGCCCACAATCTCCTTATCTTCATTCCTCTAATAATTTTCCTGTTCAGCCAGTATTCTAAACAGAGAAGTTCCTTGCGTAAAACATTTATCACACATCCATTTGATCTTTCTTGTGTACTTATTACAATAATGAATTGGATTTGATTACTTTAATATGCTATTCCCATCATCTATACATGATCGTGGAGTAACAGCGAACCGTTTCAAGCTACGTATAATATTTGTTTTGTTTAAAACGTTGGCAAATCTGGCAAACGAATACGTAAGCAGTGTAGCAATATTTGTAAACACAATATGTACTGCTTACTGTACTCAGGAAGACTAGAATGCTCTGTATACTTATGGAAGGCACTTAGATGAGATAAGGTAAAACGTAGTTTGCGTCGTAATTAACTCGATTGAACAAAGCAGCCATTGTTATAGAACCTATAAGTTCAAAGACGTGTGGGTGTTTGCAAGGAAATGGTTCCCGGTACAAGGAGCTTACTCTTGTCACTCAATTCACCACTATTATAATCACAAAATCAACAAACAATTTATCTAAACCATTACTTTATCCCCCAAATCCATACAAAGTTCTTCCTTGCCTCTTCAAAGCGTACACCACGTCCATAGCAGTCACAGTCTTCCTTTTCGCGTGCTCCGTATATGTCACAGCATCTCGTATCACGTTTTCTAGAAAGACCTTCAAAACACCGCGAGTTTCTTCGTAAATGAGGCCTCCTCTTCTCGCAAGTCTTCGTATCGCTGGTTTTGTGATGCCCTGGATATTGTCGCAGAGTACTTTTCTGTGACGTTTCGCGCCGCCTTTCCCGAGGCCCTTCCCGCCTTTGCCGCGACCTGTCATGTTTCGTGTTAGCGCGACGGTGGTCGAAATTGGAATTCGATTCGAATCCAATCTTAACTTGCATTTTTCCTCGAATTTTTATGACTTGATACTCTAATGCGACAATCTGTAACACGTTTACACGTTTAGGCGCGAAGACGTAACAGACAGACAGACAGACAGAGTTACTTTCGCATTTGTCTACGGTATTATCTATCTAATGATGTCGGCTGATCAGGGTATCAAATCACTAAAATGGTTCATTTTCATTTTTTTTGTTTCTTTAATTAAAGTCATTTGGTGATTTCAAAATTTATTTATTTTTTTATTTTGAAGTTACTAATTGACTTTTAAGACTACGAAATTGAAAAAAATAATGGAAATGGACTATTATGGTGGCTTTTCATCATTCGGTGGTTTTCTAGAATTGATACGTAGTCTCTGACAAATCTACTCAAGTTTTACATTTTCACTATTAGAACAGCTGTAGCTACCATTAAACTCCAATCAAAATTTGACGATACTAATTTACTAAAGCCGGGTTTCCAGACCTTGTTTATCCGTACATAATACACAGAAAGCCTTACATATACAGTAGTACCACAAATATTGTGCGCCTCGTCAAACTTCGTGCTTTGTATGAAAACCGATTTTGTCCTATTATGCAACTAAAATAAAAACTGAACCAAACCTTTGAAAAAAATAAGTATCGACATACATCTCTATGTTACATATCATCATCGCGTTAGCTCGTTCTTCAGAAGCTAGACGAAAATTGCCAAGCCGCACAATATTTGTGGTACTACTGTACATATTTTTATCTACCTTTCATACACAATCGTCCTGCTGAAGTATTTCTTGGTATCTGTGCCCATGGTGTTTCGTGTAGGAATAAAGTATAGCCTAATGCAATTAAGATATTGCAGATTTTCAGTGAACGAATTGGGGCGCCTTCGAGGCGTACTATAAATACTTTCACTGCACTGGTTTGAAAGAACTAGTGACCCGGCTTGATAGAACTTTGAAAATCTATTTGTTAGCTTCCGAGATAACTTCCCACAAACCAATTATTTCGTACGAAGCAATGTTTCGTAAAATATGTGTATCTATCGAATCTTAAACGTTCTGCGTTACTTTGTGTAGTAGAGGTGTAGAGGTTTTTGTGTAATCTTTCGCAGGTAGACTTAGTAACGCCGCGACATCTTGTAGCTCTGTCGCCGCGCCACTGACGCTTCGAGGGTCTTCCTTAAGGAAAACAGTTTGGGTGTTACTCCGTCAAGTTTTGATAACTTAGCAGCTATAAGGGATCGCTTACATAATTGTAGGGATAATCACTTACCATCAAGCCTCTGAAGCAAAGTGCTTGATTAATTTGCTTCGCTTGTTATTCGCTTTAATTATAAAACGTAATTTGAGCTTCATTTTAGTACGAGTACATTTTCAAGGTATTTGACGTGATATGTCATACTTACCATACTTTTATGCTGGACTGGGAGTGATAATAAAGATAGAATGCGTCCAGCTGCTTCTCTTCGCGAACATGTCGTAAAAGTCGATTAAGGGATAGTATCCTCCAACATGATGGGTCGTCTATATGGGCGATAGGAGTATGAAAGGAGATAACGCACTTTAAATCCTTTCTGTACACTGGTTCGAAAGTTCTAGTGACACGAGTATGCTTCAGCCAAACTGGAGATACAATTTATGTAGACAAACCGCTCATATTTAACCTAAAACTTAGTTTTTCATTACATGTTTATGGAACTTTTAAGTAGTACTAATAGTTAAATTAAGGTGTAAAAACTTATGTTGCGAGATTTATTTGCGGCCTCGGTGGCGTGGTGGGCGATTGCTCGGCAGAGACGCAAGAGGCGCGGCTTCGATTCCCGCTGCGGAAGAAATGTTTGCATGTTCTGCAAATATTTCTTCGGGGTCTGGGTGTTGTGGTGCCATGGTACTCGTAGTTTCTGGTACCCACGACTGTTGGGTGTTATTTAATTTAATTTATTTATCTAAAACTAAAGCGATTTCATCGCAATCAAAAATATGCGACGGTTTGTATATTAGGCTGAAGTATAGATATACAAAGTGTCTAAGATGCAAAGGGAAAAGGGGAAGGCCTTGTTCACAGTTGCATTTAAATATTACCACTTAAATAAAACCGGTCAAGTGCGAGTCTAATTCGCGCACGAAGGGTTCCGTACCATTGTACATTAAAAAAATATCTTCTTTTATGGAGCCCCCTTTTATTGTTTTATTTTATTTGTTTTTGTAGCGGCAATAGAATTACAAACTCTGTGAAAATTTTACTCTCTACCTATTACGATTCATGAGATACAGCCCGCTGACCAAGGGACGGAAGGACCGCGGAGGCTTAATAATAGGGTCCCGTTGGTACCTTTCGAGTATGGAACCCTAAAAAACAACCTAATCTGCTCAGTTGGCGTTTGGTAGGTATATGTTATTTCCCCATTGCTTGACGTTCTAAACCACAAATAGAGGAAACCTATAAATAAGTATATTGAACTAGCTATCATTATCCTATCTACGCTTTAAGCTGACATAAATAGTTATTTTTTTTATAAATCATGCTTTTGCTTGCATTTGACACATGTTTTTCGAACTTTTTAGGTTCTACGATATGCCGGTTTCCTTCACCGTTTGAGAGTACTGCTATAGCGCTTATAAATTTTTCGAACATAAAATTCCATCGATGCTCGACTGGATTTGAAAACGTGACCTTTAGATCGGAAGGAGGGGTCGATATAGACCATCAGTGCTCACATAGTAAACGCGAAAAGTTTGTTTGTGTATGTTTTTGTTCTAAATTATATCCATAACGGCTGAACAAATTTGACTTAAACATGGAATACTTATTGTTTATGTGATAAGTAAGTTCGTATGAGCTAGTGGCCAGCTCTTGTGACGGAGTTTTTAGGCCGCCTAAAGCCCTCAGTCATGGCTTAACGGTGCCCTCCGAAGCACGGAAACGCTCAGCTCGTAATGCCAGTTGCGGTCACCCATCCCAATTGTGACTGCGCACAACGTTGCTTAACTTCAACGATTAATCAAGATCTAAGCAAGCTACGGCATGAGCGCTTCGTTTATGTTATGATCCAGCATAACTATTACGCTTCTTTTTATTCACACGAGCGAAGCGATGTTGTATGCTAGTTGTAAATAAAAAAGTCAAACATGAAATTACTCAATTTGTTGTAATTGCTAGAAGTGTAGGTATAGTTTAGTGTATTGGACAATTCTAGCACTTTAATAGTTAACAATAATTGTAGTCAGTGGGTGCGGTTAGGTCCAAACAGTTCATTTAATGTTGGTAGAATGAAAGTTATCAAAGTAATTAAACTTTTATGTCTTTGTGTCCAGTATAACTGGACCCGCTATACAGAAGCGCGAAAACAACAAACTCTTTCGTAGCAGGAGTACTCTTGAATTACCTCTTAGCTCGCTACGGATCTGCTACGTCGTAGTCTCGTAGCGGTGTTGTAGACCTTTAATTTTTTCAGGTGAACAGTCGAGTAGGCACTACATTTTTTTACTCGAAAAGAATCGTTATCTGCTTTACACATAATATAGATTGGTGTAGAATATAGAAAATGTCTCTCCTGTGGACAAGGCCGACTAAGCTGAGAGGATGTAATAGTTGCTGGGCAAGCCTACTTCATCTTTATTCGTAACGGGCACTACAGCGTCCCGTTTGTGAATGTAAAAAGTTGCCTCCTGACGCTGTATACATCATCTACTATAGATAGTAAAATGCCTTAGTTTAGTTTCGAATAAATAACAATGTGAATATAGTCCTATAAGTAATTTCAACTATTTTATTATTTCCCTGTAGGCAGGTCAATGATGAATGACAAAGTTATAAGTGATTTTGACATGGGCTTGATAATAAAAAGTGCGGTGGAAAAATCTGCGGAAACGAAAGGCATGCGTTACAACAAAACATGAAACTAAAAAGTATAGTGAGTGTATCAATACATAGTTGGTCCCAAAGACAATATCCCGATAATCCGTTGTTCTTCTAATAGGGTTGTTTTTGTTTTATAATACCCACAAAACAAGGGGCAGTTCGCTAAGTAACAATTAATTAGAGTTCGGAAACTTCTGAGGTCCACTTACAAGTCCAAATCCAGTTAGGCCGTTGGATGTTGTGCCAGAAATTAAATTAACTCCACGAACATCCTCATAACGCTATTATTATGTACATATGCTTGGCAATTCCTCATAGAATTAAATTACCTCGCTACGAACTACTACGACCTTGCTACGAAACTGCTACGTCGTAGCGGCGTAGGCCTAGGTTTACCATTTCCTGACTGGCGATGGAACTGATACCGTGCCAAGCGATATTGAAACTAATATTAATATGTCACTTTCATATACAATTGTATACTTTTATACATGCTGACCTGATAAATCAACGTCAAGTCGCAAACGGATCAACGGCTAAGTAATATCAGACCAAAATTAAAAAATAAAAGTTCTACTTTTAAAGAAAATATCTCATTATTAGGGTTCCGTACTCGAAGGGTGCCAAAGAACCTTATTACTAAACCTTTGCTGTCCGTCCGTATGCCTGTATGTCCTTTTATCCGTATCGATAAAACGTAATAGGTAATGTTGATATTTTCACAGAGTATGTATTTCTATTGCCGCTATAGCAAAACCTAATAACAATAAAACATAAAAGGGAGCTCCATACAATAAACATTTATGTACATGTACGATGGTTCGGAACCCTTCGTGTGCGAATTCGACTTGTACTTGACCAGTTTTTTTTTGGCCAAAGATGTACTCATAATTACATCTTACCATCATCATTTTCCTGCCCTTATCCCACTAGGTGGGGTCGGCACGCCATGTTCCCCTTTTCCATTTTCTCCTATCACTCGTCATCTCCGCACTCACTCCTTTCACACGCATATCCTCTTTCATATAATCCATCCATCTTTTCCTTGGCCTTCCTCTAGCACTATATCCATCCACATTCATATTTATCACTTGCCTTGTAACATGACTAACTTCTCTCCGCATAACATGCCCATACTACGCTAGCCTATTACTCCTCATCTTCTCTGTCACTGGCGCTATTTTCAAACACTTCATAATTACACCTTACCTTAGTCGAACTTTAGAGGCGTTTACAGAAAAATAAGTACTTACGAAGATTTATTATATATTTTTGGAAACTGTCATTACTAAGCCCATCAAGCCGCTTATCGTTCATTTCTGGGACATCCTGTAACAAGTACATTGAAAGCGCAAAAACCAGTATAAGTTATATTTTTAGAACGTATTTGTCAAGCCTTTCCATTTGACACCAAACCAACACAATGTGTTTTTTTGTGGGAATCTCTTATTTATTTCCCGTAATACTTGATGATGACTGACGTCATACAGCCTATGCCACTTTAACTTCTGAGACGCATCGTTTGTCAAAATCCGCCCAATTCTATATATATGAAACAGTAAGCATTTTTCAGCAATCAACGTACAAAACGAAAAGGACGAAATACGAAATTTGAAAAGTATCCTTTTATAGCAATACTATATATTAAAACTAAGGCGGGATTTTTAGATATTCATCCACTAAAGGAGTGAAAAAGGGTGAAACGCGTTATGAGATTTACTTGAAATTCGGTTGGATACTATAAATATGCAAAATAAATGGACACATGTTTCAGGATTTTTCAAAACAACCCTAAAAAGGGGTAAAAGGGTGTGTCAAAGTTTGTCTGGGAACTTTTTAACGGTTAACAATTGGTTTGAAACTCAGTTTGTGTACCTTAAATAAAAAATAAATGGAGACCTATTGCAGAGTTTTTCAAAATAGCCCTCAAAAAGGGGTGAAAAATTTAAACTACGCGAGCGAAGCCGCGCGTTTAAGCTAGTACTTTATAAGCTACGAGAGCAAAGATGAACATAATTACATTATGTACATACTTATTAGCATGCCCGTATCTCTAATGGGGTAGGCAGGGCTATAAGAGTAATCATAGGAAAACTTGCAGCCACTCCTGATTCAAAGTCCCAAGATGGATATTGTGAACCATGGTGACAGATAATCAGCCCAACGCCCATATTGATGGTTAGTGAGGATACTATCCCTCATTCGACTTTTGCGACATGCTCGGCGATAGAAGCAGCTTGACACAGTCTGCTTTTTCTTTACTCCCAGTCCAGCGAAGAAGTTACTTACCATAAACTGTTAAATTCAAAACCCTCTTTTTGCCTCGCGTAGTTGAGCAAAAAGTACCTAACATACGAGCAAGATGTAGGCGGTGCTCTGCGTAATACAGAAATAGGTCTGCAGTGAATTACCATCTGTGCCATCCACCGCAGAGGAGAGAAAGTAATTAAATTATTAATCACTGAGTCAATGGTTTTGCCGACTAAATATGTATGAATTAATATTAATTAAATAAGTACGTAAATGTATTACAATGGCATCAAACGCGTTATATGAATTGACGCAAATGCCTGTGGTTTGTGAAAGGAAAGATAAATAATTATTTTAATTATACCCTTCCCTATAGCGCCAATTGAGGAGAGACTTGTAGGTGATTTGTGCAAATTCGTCATATTTGAAGGTAGATTCGAACACCATTTAGGACGTTTCAAAGTGAAATAGATGTGATTTTAGTGAATGAATTATATTTAATTAATAATTCTCTCTACGGGGATCGAATCCGCGCTTCTGGCAATTTTGGCATAGTAAATTGCATATAATTCCATCAATTTCATCATAATTTTTCGACCAAGCGTGAGTTGGCAACAAGCTTTAAATGGGTGTTCTAAAAAGAAGAAAATAAAGAAACTAAATCAAACCCATTAATTGATTACATTACACCACTTACCCATAAATGCTTTTAAAAATATAACGCTCTATTAGTAAAGGTCTTAGTTTATATCTACGCTTGCTCACATGTTTCAATGCAGAAAGACACAGAAACTAGGCGTGGGAACCGCGGATCCTGATCGGACGTTGGTTCAAACAAAATAAACTAATCTCTTGTAAACTGGCCTCGTTCTAAGCCTGCGTTAAATATGTGCAAAGTAAACTATTCAGATAATCGACCATCGGGAGTGTGAAGCGTAAGTGAATTTATGGGATGAATTTACGTACCTACGTCACACGCTTTTGTTTAGGGGGCGTCCATTAATTACAAGGAGAGGGGGTGGGGGTCTCGGCTAATACCACGTAATTTTTTTCAGCAAGAAACAGTGTAAAATTGTGAATAACCTGGGTTATGTCATAGAACCTTAAAAATAGTTCGAAAACTATCAAGTGTAGGTACGAAAGGATCCTGTTTGAAGCGCTCTTTAATCCTTTTAAAACAGCAATAGTTTTAAAATTAGTGACAGTAAGTGTACAAAATAGCCCTACCTAATTACTAATGTTGCAACAGTTTTGAATTTATAGAAATTTTTATGTATTTCTTCCGAATGCTTGTTAAGATTAATGACCTTAAATCTTAACAAACATTCGGAAAGATTGACAACGTATGCTGTTTCGTTCCCGACGATCGCTTGTCTATAAAATACCGCTGCCAGGCGTCTAACCCATAACTCAACTATCTACATTGGGCAAATTAAACTTTACTGGTGGTTTAATGGTGCAATATACGTTTTATAACGTGGCGAGGCGATACAGAACAGTTGGCTCGAACTATTGTTTATTCAGGTCTTCTATCGGATGGTTCTGACAGAATAATCATTCGTTTTGTGAAACGGGAACTTTCTCGTACAGATTTACGTTCGACTAGATGGCAGCACAGGTAAAGATAGCACACGCTATCGTTGCGTTTTGAACTTTACGCCGGTAATTTCAAGCAAACTAAAGCTTTTCAATTTTTTATAATATAAGTAAAGTAGCGCTAGTGACAGAGAAAGAAAGAAAGAAATAAATAAATTTTATTTTATTTTTATTTTATTTTTATTTTGTGATGAACCAAAAGGCCCTGCCTCAGCATTATGTTGCTCAGCAAGAAGCTGATGCAACGCTGGTTTTAAGAGCTGGTTTTAGCAGACAGAGGAGTTGTGGAGTTGGGTTAGGAGCGTGGTACGTATCATATGATAAGACTTGATGCCTGTGTATGAGGATGGAGTCACAGCTAGAGGAAGGCCAACGAATTGATGGATGGATTGTGTGTAAAAGAACATCATCATCATCTTCCTGACCTTATCCCACTCTATGTGGGGTCGGCACAGCATGATCCTTGGACCGTGCTGTAAGAGTTCTGGCGGAGATTTTTTCTAGGTTCTTCCGGACGGATGGAAGAACGGACAGCGGAGGTTTAGAAATAGGGTCCCGTTGGCACGCTTCGGGTACGGAACTCTAAAAAAGGCAGGTAAATGATGACATACATACATAATAGTCTAGCTTCCGGCCGTGGCTTCGCTCGCGCTGTACCTGTATAAAAAGTAGTTTAAAATGTTATTTTATGTAGTCATAAATAAACCATTAGCTGATTATTCTGATATTCGTTGGTAGTCCGCGACCGTGACACCACAGTCCGATTCGGTCGATTCACATTTTCATGTTTTGCAGCAGTCATTTAGTAAGTTGGCATGAACTAGAACCTTTTTCACAATACAACTATTTTGCTGATAAATATACAATATGTTACTTCTTCGCTGGACTGGGAGTAAAGAAAAAACATAGAATGCGTCCAGCTTCTCTCCCCGAGCATGTTGTTAAAGTCGACTAAGGGACAGTATCCTCTCCAACATGATGAGATACAATAAGCAAGTATTCCCAAGGAGGGTTGACGTCAGGCAGGCGGCCGGTCATAAAACACCTTAGCCAAAACTCTTACAGCGTGATCAAAGGATCATTCTGTGCCGACCCCACATAGAGTGGGATGAGGGCAGGAAGATGATAAAACATACAATATGTAAGGAAATAATACGTTTAAAAACTAAAAACAAGGATGCCCCCAGATTACAGAGAGATTCTGACGCGGAACTAATTGAAGAAGTTGAGCCTGTTTGACGTGCTTTAATCTTTTCACCACACTGGTTCGAAATAACTAGTAGTAGGAAGTCAATAACCACTTTATGGTGCAGAGTAGCACTGACTAATTATCCATCTTGGGACTTTGAATCGGGAGAGGCTGCAAGTTTTTTTATGATTACTTGTGACTCCGCCCACCCCATTACGGATATAGGCGTGATAATTTGTATTTATGTATGTAGTAGCACTGACGTGTGATGATCGTATTAAACTTATCGCTCAGGAATTTTATCTGTACCTACTCGAATGCTAAATATTAACAAAGTGCTTTAAATGAAAGTAGATGCCTAAATTAATTTATGTTATACTAGTGGAACGCCCTGCGACATTGACCGCGTTGAATTTTTTCATACAAGCTTCATTTTTAGGGTTCCGTACCCGAACCAACGGCACCCTATTACTAAGCCTCCGCTGTCCGTCCGTCCGTCCGTCTGTCAGGGGGCTGTATCTCATGAACCGTAATAGGTAGAGGGTTGAAATTTTTACAGAATGTGTATTTCGAACGTACGATGGTACGGAACCCTTCGTGTGCGAAATCGACTCGCACTTGACCGGTTTTATTCCACTGCGTCTTCTTTAATTTCGGTAATACCTTGTACACCACAAGATGAATATGCCCTCTAAGTTGAATAGTTTCTAGGACTTTTGGTTAGGGTTAAGCGGTGATTGTCAGTCAGTCAGTAAGTAGCGTAAGAGTTTTATATATTTAGATATGAGAATATGTTGCCACGCGCCGGCTGTCACGTGAGTAATAACTTAAAGCCATTTGTTCTAATTTTCGTGGCCCACTTTTGAAGCGACTAAATGTGCTTCATTCTGCTTTATTTACCAACTTAATGAATAAGGGTTGGGCGGACTGTGAGCGTGCATCAGCACTCTGCTTGATTGTGCATGTTTTTATATGGAGTTTAACCTCTTTTTATTGCCCAATGCACTTGTATTGGCCTTGCCCTTAGAGTGCAAATGTACAAACGATAGAACGAAATTTTGTAGTCGTGTGTCAAGAGCACGAAATTTGACTTTATAAAACACATGTTAATCCTATGGCTTTGATTGGCCTCATAGCGCCTCACAGTGGGCGGGCTCTGCCTTCTGTACTTTAGGTTGTAGGTACGATTCCTACCCAGGACAAACATTTACTGTGATGAATATAGGTGTTTATGCTGTGTCTAAAAATACATTATGTATTCCATCAGCCATACAGTTCCCATAGTTAGTTGATAACAACGGCTATACTCTGAACGTCACTATGAATATGTATTAAATAAGTACATTGAAATATATGACGTGTAAGTTGTTTATTTAATAGACGATAAATATTTAATAGTTTCTAAATAACAATTTCAAATCAGAATATTTTCTTGTTTCATATTTTTTAGAGTGTGATTTTTCAGTAGTCGGTTTTTAGTTTTTGAGCTTACATTTTGGGAAATCACATCTGGGACGTGATTTTAGAAATTATTCTTAATTATTGAGTGCATAAATACTCAAAGCAATACCGCGAGCCACAGTTATATATATTATTTAAAATGTGCTAGTTAAGCCCTTACATTTGATACCAAATACGGCATCATTAAAAAAAATGTTTTATTTCATAACTTGATATGTTTTAAAGGGCGCCATATTCAGTTTAATGTGACGTCACATAGCCTATAACCAGCGGATGATAAAGATACTTCCAACGTTACCTCATTTGTCAAATTATGATAAGTAGTTTAGGAAGTTATGAGGGAACATATGAACATACATACATATATAAATACCGGTCAAAATTATAACCCTCCTTTTTGTTTCGACAAAGTCGGGTAAAAAACAAAAACACCTGAATTATCTGTTTCAGTTATCGAGAGTAGTATTTTCAGTATACACAAAGTGAATAAAAGAACTTTGAAAAGTTAACTAGTTCACATTCAGATGATTGAGCATGTCAGTGATTGAAGCTCCATGAATTTTCTTTATAACTCATTCGTTATTTCGATTAAAAGTTTTATTCAATCATCGATTCCAGCAATGCTTAATGTTGTGTCTACCAGTTTTGTGGTCCAATATAAATACCTTCTATTTCATTATAAATGTATATATGTTTCCGTCTGGAAACAAACAGATAAACATGTCATTTCCTCCAACGACCTCAGTGGCGCATGGCGCGGCAGGCATGCACCCGATTAAGAAGAGGTGTGTATGTATGTTCGTATGTGCTAGTGGCAAACTCTAGTGACGGAGTTTTTAGGCCGCCTAAAGGCCTCCGTCATGGCTTAATTGCACCAATGCACATAGGAAATCGCGTCGGGGCGCGCCGCAACACAATAATTGAATCAGTCAGCCGTTGGCAGGCCAAAGCCTGGATAGTTCTGGCGTCCGTTAATTGCGCCTTCCAACGCACACTCAGGTGGGCCACATAAAATAAGCCTAACAAAATCTCCGAGTGCGTTGCGATGCGGCCCAGTGCGGCCCGCCTGTTATAGTGTGCGATAGTTCATATAAAATGTACAAAAGTGATTTATTTATTATTAGGCAACGCCAACAGAACACATAATAATACACTGTTGATGTAGGAATATTTTTGTTATGCGATGCGGTGCGGTGCGGCCATAATGTGCGCGAGCCTTTACTCATAGTTTCCGATAGTAACACACTGAATTCTAGATTCAGAACTATCTCACTGATTTTATTATAAAGATTGTCGATAATTTTGTCTCGCCAAACATCCAATAGACATACTTACGTGCCTAAAGTTAATTTTACCTGTCACCATGAAAAAGGCCATAAACTTATAGTTGGGTTACACCTACTCCACTCACCGTTATTAAGGTTTTTGTTATTTTTGCAGTACTTTACGAGCGGCCGTAATATTATTATGGCATCACAAAGATATTAAGTGTTGAAAGCCAGCGTATGTTTCTAGTACTGTCGCCAACAGAATGCTTCACAAAATGTATGTTTTTGATTCGACATTTCTATTGCTGGACAAGTTTCAGTTTTGACATTTTTAGGGTTCCGTAGGTACCCGAAGAGTGCCAACGGGAGAGAAGCAGCTGAACGCATTCTATGTTTTTTCTTTACTCCCAGTCCTGCATAGAAGTACTTAAGTGTGAAAAGTTATTATGTAAAGCTTGGGATAATCTCCCGCAAGGCCTTACAACGTAATTTAAATATTTAAAATGAAAAAGATTATAAGAACGTTTCATACAGCTTCAAAAGTTTTATGGGTTAATTAATTGGAGATTCGCAGTTGACAATGTTCCTCTTACAATTATGAGAGGAGAGGTGCGTATTCTATTCCCGCGATGGAAGAAATAATTCCATGCAAATTATATATCTTCTGGGATTGGGTATTGTGGTACCATGGGACACGTAATTCCTTGTACCCACAGGGAGTTCTTGTCAGAACGATGTATAAAGATTTATTATTTACATCCAATTTTCGGCTGAATCCGTTCAGGCGTTACAGAAATGAGTACACTAATACAAACTTTCGCATTTATATTTATTATATGTGATCTATTGGCACTTTTTTTGTGACACTATACCTTAATCAGGTTTGTGAACTACTTGGAAAAGAAAAATGACCATGGCTTAAAAAACGTCCACCCAGAAAAATGACAAACTTGTCCAACTATAGAAATGTCGATACAAAAACGTGAATAACTAGCTTACACGCGCAACTTCACTCGCGTAGTGTAAATTTTGACACCCCATTTTACCCTTTTGTGAGGGTACTTTTGAAAAATCCTGAAATTCGTGTCCATTCATTTTGCGCTTATAGTATCCAGACTGAGTTTCAATTAAGTCGCACTATGCGTTAATAAGTTTCATACAAAATTTAACACCCCATTTTACCCCCTTTTATGGGTTGAATTTCGTAAAATTCTGCCTTAGTGGGGTGGGTTTTTCTATAAAAAGAAGCTACCTTCCAAATTTTTGACATAGTGATATATTACATAGATTTAATAATAATTAAAGAACATCAGTTCTACCGTAATAATAAACTCGAAATTCATGGTAAATAATACATACATATCACACCCATATCCCTAATGTGGTAAATCATGGTAAATATCCTTATTTAATTGCTAATAACTGTACATATTATATTCAACTGTAGAAAGATTTCATTATAAAAATGACCAATTGTAGAAACAAGCAGTGCCGTTATTAGCAGAGAAACTGAAAGAAAGGTTCACAATTTCTCATTTCTACACAATAGGTCAATTTAGTGCAAAGGTTTCCCGAGAACAATTGACTGTGACTGTACGTCCATACAATGACGTTATACTGTTACTTGTTCAGTAATAAAACCGACGACGGCACGCGCCATGAGATTCCGAAGGTGTTGAGACGGAGCGATATTTAATTTACTTCTTTGTTATGGAAAGGGGATCGGAATAAAACATTATTATGAAGGTTATTCATCAACTATGAAACGTTCCCGGGAACTACAACCCGTATTTGGGCAGATAGTGAGTTTTATATACATACATTACATAGAATAGAATAGAATAGAATTTATTAATACGACACGAAAAAGATTTAGTAACAACAGATAGGTAGTAGGTACTTAAAATTAAATAATAAATCATAATAAGAAAAAAAACCGATTCGGTAGGCAGTTCAGAGTAGGTAGGTACCCACCTACTAGAGAAACGATATTTGCATTTACCTAATAGGCACAAGTAGCATAATCGGTAGGTATAGGGTACCTAACTTCACATCATAACCATACATACACATTATCACGCCCGTATCCGGGGTGGGCAGAGCCACAAGTAATAGAAAACTGCAGCCTGATTCAAGAGTCCCGAGAAGCATGTCGTGAACCATAGTGAGAGAAAGTAAGAAGACATTATTATGCCCAATTCAGATAAGGTATTTCGTTACTTATCGTATCTTTTTCGTCCGGCAGAGAGATGGACAGATGACATTGTATTGGGCAGTAAATGGGTTAGATTAGCACAGGATCGAGCTGGATGGCACTTTATGGCCGCTATAAACAGAACTAGCTGACTTTTTCACCAGCGTGCTTGGGCGTTCTTAATTGATCGTTAAAGTTAAGCAACGATATGCGCAGTCACAATTTCGGATGGGTGACCGCAAGTGGCATTACGAGCTGAGCGCTTCCGTGCTTCGGAGGGCACGTTAAACAGTCGGTCCCGGCTTTTAAGCCGTTAAGCCATGTCGGAGGCCCTTAGGCGGCCTAAAAACTCCGTCACTAGAGTTGGCCACTCACTAGCTCATACGAACATACATACATAACATACCAGCTTACTAACCTAGAAATAAAGCTAGTTCTGTATACACGAAGCCATAGCTTGGAAAACTAGCTCGTGTATCTCGGCCATAAGGGAAGCCTATTAATTCATCCAGCAGTGGTTCAAGTCGGTCTGTGGATGATGATTTATCTATCTTATACTTTGGAATTTAGAACCTTCTTGGAAATCGTTGTGGGAATTGAAGGCTGATTGAAAATGATAATTGAATTACTTGTTATCACTTTACAATTACGATTTTAATATCTTTAGACACAGTTTTACCCATTGTATTTAAAGTAACCTTAATTACTGTTATTATTTAATTAGTTAGGTATTATCCTTTATCCTTTTAAATGGGCTTTACGCCTTATTTATGCCTTATTTCAACGGCATAAGAGGTTTTTTTTATTGACAGTTGTCATACACAATGATTTAACTGTGTGTCCTTAGTACGACTTGAAAGATCGTGTTATTCCGTTTTCCTAATCAAGATTTCACGAGCATCCGATAAGAAAATAGAGCAATTTGCACATTCTAGTTTAATGTTCAAACAGACGAGCGATATTCTGGGAAATGTTTTTAAACTGTTTTCCTGAACGAATGACTAGAGTTCCTTTGAAACACGGCTTGAAGTGGGAATGGACGTCACGGAACGCGTAATTGTGACGAGATAGGGTCCAACGTGCTTGTTATCACGCTAGCGCCTAAGAACCCTTGGCGTAACATCTCAGGGCCTTCGTTTTTCACTGCTCATGGCACCTGTCATTAGAAAGGTTACTCCACAAAAGTTTTTCTTCTCTGAAAGTGAATGGAAGCTGCTTTGAATTGTGGATAAAGGTCACGAAACACGTATTTGTGACGTCGGCAAGAGAGATGAAAACACATTAAGGTTGAGATTTTACAGATGCTCGTGGCGTTCATTGAAAAGGTTACGCCCAAGAGTTTCAACCTCAATCTTATAACATTGAAAGAGAGACAAATAAGGCAATTCAGCCTACAAAAGCTCCACAATTGGGTGATGTTTAAGGCACGTCTAATGAAATCGTGTCTAACACACGTACTGGGTACCCCGTCGGCATGTCATTTTCCAAAGCCGACGTTATACGTTTTTGGTAGCGAAAATGATGACACTTTTCGTTGGTAAAATTGTCCAGGCGACAAGTAAATCTCCTCTGTAATTTACGCGTGACGAAATACGTCCCCCAGTGTCCTCTTTCGGCTCTGCATAGTTATGATTTATTTTGTTAATCCTTCCTGTACTGGCTTTTGCCCGGGGCTCCACAGGAATACAAAACATTGGGCCAAACATGCCGTACCTTGTTCCCTAGCGGAAAATTGTGTGCGAAAACCTGTAACTTTTTAACCGACTTCATAAAAAGGAGGAGGTTCTATGTTCGACTGTATGTATTTTTTAATAAAGTAAGTATACAAACAGATTCTAATGATGACAGATCTAATTCTAACAGATTCATAAACGATTGTAATGATTTTAAATAAATACATATTATCACGCCCGTATTCCTAATGGCGTAGGCAGAGCCACAAGGTAAGAAAACTTGCAGCCACAACTGATTTAAAGTGTAAGATATGGTGAATCATGGTGACATGTGATCAGCCCATTACCCATATAGATGTTCCATCATGTTGGAGAGGATAGCCGCTTAGTCGGCTTTTACGACATGCTCGGGGGAAGAAGCTGCTGGACATCTAATGATTTTATGGAATCAAATATGTTGATTTTGCTAGGTGAACCACCACGTTGGTTACTTGGTTCTTACTCATCATCACATCCATACCTCAAACTTGTTGAAGGGAACAATGCAAAACGTTGAACGATCAACTTCAGAAAAGGTCGTAGAAAGATATTCATAACTATTACTAAGATAGCGATCCTGTCTTCTCTCGTCTATTGATTCATCCATCAGGGCACATAGTTTATGCAATAAACGTTTCCCCGATAATTCAACTTCAATATTGATAAAACTCGCACAGGCAAAGAGGGCCGACCGGTAATCTGTCACGTCTCGCTCTATTGATCGATGATGTTGTGTTTATAAAGGTGAGGGCTGAAAATTTTTATAATAAGAAAAGTGGATCAGTCCAGCTTGTTCTATTATTCATAAATGTACAGGTTAATATCAAATTTTATCCAGTTCGTTACCGTTTTAATAGGTCTCTTGAATAAATGAAAAATATATACTCGTGTACGGGTTAATGGAAACCTGTTTCCACAAAATGAAGTCAAATTGTTATTTTCCGAGCTACGCCATTTCATTGCTCATTTTCGTTTCAATAAATACGAAATAGCAATTTGTAGGAAGATCCCTGTCTGACATAAAACGTGTAGGTTATTGATATAATATCGTGCCAATAAGGTTGTGGAGTGAGAAAGTGTTGTTAGGAAACCCCCCACCTATCCCCTCTCGCCTTCCCCGAGCCTTCCTCCTCTGTACCTAATCTCCCTCACCTCTGTCTACAAGAACTTTCAAGTTTAATTATGTGGTTGTCGAGTTGTAACGCTTGAAATAAATTCTCATTAAGCTCAAGTGGGACTGGGCTGGTCATGTTTGCCGCATGTCGGGGACGAGCGGACGAAACTGACTGGGTAATGACCTGACAGGGTGTGACGTCATCACAGCAAACCGCGAACTAGATGGAGGGACGAGTTCTCCTAATTTTGCTCCTGCTACACCATCTTACTTAGTAAAGAAGAGGGATGAATGGTGAGAACGGGGAAGGCATTTGCCTGATAATTAAATAGGTTTTCATGTATTCAACTCGATACTACAACAGACGAGGATATTTAAATAAAAATCATTCGTGAAATGGAGAGTGATATGAAAAAGGTTTCAGGCCCTGCATAAAATATTTTCCTGTTTCCGCCATCCTTTTAATAAAAATCCTCTGTAAACATTAAAGTTAAACTTTCCTTTCTTTGCTGGTATATGACAAAATAGATGAATATAGATAATCGACTGACCTAATTTAAGTAATCTCAACTTCAAACTTTGTTTCACAATTGGCAGTTTGTTTAAATCTTTTGTAGCGTACAACTAAATAATATTTCTAATAAATGTTTCACAATATACTCCTACACTGTGTGGATGAACCTGTCAGAGGTATTCAAGAACAATGTTGAATAACTTTGTATGAACTCCAGCATCGATTTTTTGACGCTTGAGCATTTTTCCTGAATTCGGTTTCTTGAAAGTGTCTCAAAATAGCGCTCTCCTCTCCTTAAATTAATTATTATTATATATTATATACTATATAAAGCTCGATTACCACTGACTCACTGATTCATTGACAGAATTGTTCTCCCAGAAGGAGTGGAGATGGGTGAACATGATGTATGGGGGAAGTGTTCAGGATGTGTCAGTGAGTATGGGAAAAATCCGAAAACCCCCATTTTCCTCCCCCCTCGCCCCCCCCCACGTTCGGTGTCCCGATTCTTCCCGACGAGGGCATGTTTTTTTTGTAGATTCGGATAGAGGGTGCTCGAAGGAATACAACTTTTTATTCAACCCCCCCCTTTCAACCCCCCTTTGACCCCCCTTCTATTGGTTCTCCGAAATGACTCGTGAAATGGGATTTTTTCAATTGGATTCGTGTAGATAATAGGATGGCGAGTAAAGTTGAATAAAAATTTCCCCCCCTCCCCCCCAATTTTCACCCCCTCTTGCTTGTATCTCCGAAACGGTAAGTCCGATTGGGCTGAAATTTTGGTTCCAAGGGTTTTGAGGGTCACCTCAAAGAAACAACCTCCTCGCGGGCTGCTTGCAGCCCGCGCCCGCAAGCGAAAATACTAGTTATACTATATACAGCTCGATTACCACTGACTGACTCACTGACTGACTCATTGACATCATTGTTCTCCCGGAAGGAGTCGAGATGGACGATGATGATGTATGGAGGAAATGTTCGGGGAGTCCCGGTGAGTGGGGGAAAAATCCGAAAACCCCCATTTTCCTCCCCCCTCGCCCTCCCCACGTTCGGTGTCCCGATTCTTCCCGACGAGGGCATGTTTTTTTTATAGATTCGGATGGAGGGTGCTCGAAGGAATACATTTTTTTTACTCCCCCCCCTTTCGACCCCCCTTTGACCCCCCCTTCAACTGGTTCTCCGAAACGATTTGAGAAATGGGATTTTTTCAAGTGGATTCGTATAGAGGATAGGATGGCGAGTAAAGTAAAATAAAAATTCCCCCCCCTCCCCCCAATTTTCACCCCCTCTTGCTTGTATCTCCGAAATTACCCACGATTCGAGATCGCGGTTCGTCGATTCGTATAGAGAATGGGATGGTGAGTAAAATTTCATAAAAAAATCCCCCCTCCCCCCCAATTTTCACCCCCTCTTGCTTGTATCTCCGGAACGGTTTGTCCGATTGGGCTGAAATTTTGGTTCCAAGGGTTTTGAGGGTCGCTGATGCCACTCGCGGGCTGCTTGCAGCCCGCGCCCCCACGCGACCTCCAAAAAACAACACCCTTGCAGGCTGCTTGCAGCCCGCGCCCCCACGCGACCTCTAAGAAACGATATCCTCGCGGGCTGCTTGCAGCCCGCGCCCCCACGCGACCTTCAAGAAACAATACCCTCGCGGGCTGCTTGCAGCCCGCGCCCCCACGCGGCCTCTAAGAAACGATATCCTCGCGGGCTGCTTGCAGCCCGCGCCCCCACGCGACCTCCAAGAAACGATATCCTCGCGGGCTGCTTGCAGCCCGCGCCCACACGCGACCTCCAAGAAACAATACCCTCGCGGGCTGCTTGCAGCCCGCGCCCCCACGCGACCTCTAAGAAACGATACCCTCGCGGGCTGCTTGCAGCCCGCGCCCCCACGCGACCTCAAAGAAACAACCTCCTCGCGGGCTGCTTGCAGCCCGCGCCCCACGCGGTCCACTAGTTATACTATATAAAGCTCGATTACCACTGACTCACTGACTGACTCATTGACATCATTGTTCTCCCGGAAGGAGTCGAGATGGACGATGATGATGTATGGGGGAAATGTTCGGGGAGTCCCGGTGAGTGGGGGAAAAATCCGAAAACCCCCATTTTCCTCCCCCCTCGCCCCCCCCACGTTCGGTGTCCCGATTCTTCCCGACGAGGGCATGTTTTTTTTATAGATTCGGATGGAGGGTGCTCGAAGGAATACATTTTTTTTACTCCCCCCCCTTTCGACCCCCCTTTGACCCCCCCTTCAACTGGTTCTCCGAAATGACTCGTGAAATGGGATTTTTTCAAGTGGATTCGTATAGATAATAGGATGGCGAGTAAAGTTAAATAAAAATTTGACCCCCCTCCCCCCCAATTTTCACCCCCTCTTGCTTGTATCTCCGAAATTACCCACGATTCGAGATCGCGGTTGGTCGATTCGTATAGAGAATGGGATGGCGAGTAAAATTCCATAAAAAATTCCCCCCTCCCCCCCAATTTTCACCCCCTCTTGCTTGTATCTCCGAAACGGTTCGTCCGATTGGGCTGAGGGTCTCCTCTAAGAAACAACATCCTCGCGGGCTGCTTGCAGCCCGCGCCCGCAAGCGACCTCCAAGAAACGACATCCTCGCGGGCTGCTTGCAGCCCGCGCCCCCACGCGACCTCTAAGAAACGATATCCTCGCGGGCTGCTTGCAGCCCGCGCCCCCACACTACCTCCAAGAAACAATACCCTCGCGGGCTGCTTGCAGCCCGCGCCCCCACACTACCTCCAAGAAACAATACCCTCGCGGGCTGCTTGCAGCCCGCGCCCGCAAGCAAAATACTAGTTATACTATATAAAGCTCGATTACCACTGACTCACTGACTCATTGACATCATTGTTCTCCCAGAAAGAGTCGAAACCGGTGATGATGATGTATGGGGGAAATGTTCGGGGAGTTCCAGTGAGTGGGGGAAAAATCCGAAAACCCCCATTTTCTTCCCCCCTCGCCCCCCCCACGTTCGGTGTCCCGATTCTTCCCGACGAGGGCATGTTTTTTTTACAGATTCGGATAGAAGGTGCTCGAAGGAATACAGCTTTTTTTGGATCCCCCCCTTTTGCCCCCCCCTTTGACCCCCCCTTCTATCGGTTCTCCGAAATGACTCGTGAAATGGGATTTTTTCAAGTGGATTCGTATAGAGAATAGGATGGCGAGTAAAGTTAAATAAAAATTTCCCCCCCCCTCCCTCCAATTTTCACCCCCTCTTGCTTGTATCTCCGAAACGGTTCGTCCGATTGGGCTGAAATTTTGGTTCAGCCTCTAAGAAGCAACATCCTCGCGGGCTGCTTGCAGCCCGCGCCCGCAAGCGAAAATACTAGTTTCTTTATATGCTTGATAACAAAGTGCGGTGAGCGTGTAGTTTCAAAGGGAAAGATCTCTAATGAGTTCTATGAATCTTTCACAACTCTTGTATCAAATAGCCAAACAAAAATGAGACCATTGTAGGAACATGACGAACACCACAACACCATCATACGTTTACCTATCCATTGAGATCCTATCCTATTGAGATAGAGTCAGTGCAGAAAAATCAAATCATTTCGAATTTTTTTTGTATAAGTTCTGCCACAAATTCTGCAATAGTCGTAATAGGAGCTATTGGACCAAACTTCAATCAAGACGTGGAGTAGGGTGACGCCTAATTCAGCAAAGTGGGATAACTATACAGGAAAGCCGACAGGGACCGTCATTTAAGAGGAAAATTAGTGTATTACGCTAGAACACAATAGCTGAAATCCAAAACAATATTTCCTGTTTAGCACGTAATTTATCAATGAAACATGATAGCCTGCACCGAATTAACATTGAATCTGACTAAGTCGCTAGATGCTACGTGCAAAAAATGTATAAGATTGATGTCATAACGTTATACTCTTATTATTAAAAGTGAAATAAACATGGTAAACATACAATGGAGTAAAATAGTTTACTGTGTAGTATCTACTTTTGGCAAAGAAAAATAACTTAGACAATAAAATAGAATTGATATGAAATCTGACATTTGTACGATATCAATTGGGAAAATGATTGAAAACAAACGCTGATCGATTCCTGTAATATAATTTACGAACCGCGTTCAGCCCGACGTGATGTGAGTTCGGATGTTGTTATTACTCAATCACACATGAAAAACACAGGACCACTTCTTTTGCCGGTCCAAGCGTAACTGTCCCACCGGATGCGTCAGATAATATTATGTAGATTGTAGACTTGTCTGACAAAACCCTCGACAATAGTACATAGCTATCCTGTTTGGACGAACGGACGGCGATCCGATTATACGATCCCTCGTCCGAAGCCGGATCTCGGTAATCAGCTCCGTCGATTCGCACCAAACACTTCTCATCGTGCTGATTGACAGCTCTATCGTAATAGTCCTATCATTCACTTATTTCTTCTTTCCTTGCGATGGCTGGCTGATAAGTTACTCCATTGGACAAATTGGCGAACCATTACATAACGAGATTGACCCAATGACACCTCTGGAGACGAATGATTATGAGAGCCGACCCATAATAAAATTGGGACAAGGCTTAAAGAAGGAGACCGTGCCGTCATACTAAATTCTTCTACAATACTTGTCTTTTTATAGGTCATGTCACAGCTTTTCACTGATCACGAAAGGCCGTGTGTTTTCAGACAATTCGGTTCCAAGTTCCGGTTTTAATTTAGATTGTTGCCAGTCTCTTCAGTTGTACTTCTTCGCGGATTGGGATTAAAGAAAAAACATAAAATGCGTCCAGCTGCTTCTCTCCCCGAGCATGTCGTTAAAGTCGAGTAAGGGACACTATCCTCTCCAAAATGATGGACTATATATAAGGGCGATGGGCTGTTAACCTGGTTCACCATATCCATCTTGGGACTCTTGGATCAGGAGTGGTTGCAAGTTTTCTTATGATTACTGTTGCCAGTCTTGACAATAGTTCTAGAGTCAGATCAATACTGGATTAGAATTGACGTCTAAATTAATCAAATATTTGTCACTATTTAAACAAAAAATATCATACTGATTTGAAGAAAAGAAAATCCTGCGCGGTTAGCTTCAATCCTTTCACTTGGCATTAACTGAACAAAGTCTGTAATGAGTTTTCCTAATGGCTCAAAGAAGCTTGTTTTGGAGCAGCAATCGTAACAATGGGTGAGCGAAAAGTTCATAACAGCCGAACTCTCTTCGCAACAACTGTATTTCCTCTAGAATGAATCGTAATATTTGAAAACATTGTGAATGTACGAAATCCTTTAAGTTAAATTAACTTACGGCTCCATTCGACGTGAAGGCCGAGCAGGTGGTGTGTGTATTTCCTCAAGAAGAAAACTGGGACCATCATGAGGGTTGAGAAGCTAAACTCTCATTATAATGTGAGCTTTAATTCGTTTATGGTGAGAGTTCCCACAAATCGCTTAGAAACTTTCGTGAATGAAGAGATTTGACCGAGAGGTGTCAAGTTCCGACGATTCATGGGCCGGCCGCTTGCAACGTGACCCATCGGCAGCTTGAAACATCACGAGTGCGTCACACGTCGCCGACACTACATTACGTGTATCTAGATTAAGTTCGAGTTATATCTTGTAACTTTTTCTAATGTAGTCTGAAATAAAGATTTCTATTCTATTCTATTCTACCCATTACTTGAAGAAATAAAAATGTTATTCCATATCCTAACAAAAGTGCAATTTACTTGCAAATTAGGTTCGGTCAAAGGAAAATGCATAAGAAATGTTTACTTCCCTGTAGAAAGTACCTAAAGAGTACCTAAGAAATAAAACCTAGTGCAGTCTACATTACCCTGCGGCGGATCCATTTCGATCAATCCGGCGAACCGATACTCCGGATGAAATCCAATACTTACGCTACTTTCAGCGCTGCGTTAGTTTGAGAAACTCAATTGATTCACTTGCCGAAGGTACTTTATTCTACTAACTTTGACTTCGGTTCTAAAAGTCCCTTTATAAAACCATACTCAAACAAAAATTCATTGAAATCACAAAGATCGTTTTGAATCTTCTATGAAATTTAATTTACCTATCTCTGTTTTTAGGGCCACTAAAATATCAGGCCACTTGAATGTCTTAAACTAATTTCTTGGAGTGCCTATCATAAAATTATATTTTAAATTCATAATGGATGCCATTGTAAGTTCTAAATTCATCAAATGTCTAAAATTCCTAAAATAACATGCCACCTACTATATGGATAAGAATTTAAATTTAAACAAGTTCTAGTAAGGTTTCATTAGATTGATAAAGAATTTAATCTATTTTTCATGCTACGTCCAAGCTGACGCGACCGTTCTAATTTGAGGTATGCTTGTTCCAGGGCGGCGTGGCTGCGCAGCAGTGAAGCACACGCTGGAGCCAACCAGGTCTCCATGTAAGTTATCAAAGAACTGTCACGAATTTTACGGTTATCTCTTAGCGCTGATCACCAGTCACCATGGTTCACCATATCCATCTTGGGACTTTGAATCAGGAGTGGCTGCAAGTTTTCTTATGACTACTTGTGGCTCTGCCCACCCCATTAGGGATACGGGCGTGATAATATACATACTCTTAACTCTTTGATTGATGCCCTGTTCATTACTGTTTCTTTGTTTAATCCTCCAACAATTCTGGCTCTTATCAAAATCAAGTATTGATCAGAATTCTAACACTGAGATTATCATCAACTCTGTGACCTTATCCTACTCCTGTCAGGCTACTGGTTCTTTACATCCATTCCCTGTTATTATCAGTCGTCAATTTGTCATTACATTGTTTACTTTCTTCCTGCGCGTGTCATCTTCATAAATATTTATTATTGCAACATTTCTCAAATGTACATTGGCAGGTACCATTGATTTTAGTTTAACAGAAGTAAATATATCCCAATTCAAATGGGAAATATTTGCTTCTGAAAAAATCACTACAATAATATATCAATATAAAATCACACATTACATTATCCCTTGACGTTTAGAAAAGTTTGGTATGGACAATATTGGCTTCCAACGTACTTGTGGTTGTCAAAAACCGAACCCAACCCATCAAAGGGATGATGCGGGTGTGATGGCCTGTGTGAGATTGTAATTTTTGTACCTTTACGCCATTTACTTCGCTAATTCGTTTAGAAATTTGGCATATTTTTTTATTTGCGGAGATACACAGTCATACATTACAATATTTGCATTTACATTAGCAGATCAAACGAAAGTGCCATATCATAATGCTGCAAAACTCATCGTTCGTGGCCTATTATAGGTTTTTCTGAAAAAAAAAAATGCATTTAATAGTAGATTTATTCATCTGAGTGAAGGCCGGGAAGGTCGTTCAAATAAAATTTTGAGCATCCATTAATTGGACGTTGAAAGTCCCTTAATTTGCAAATTTTAACGCCAAGTTGAGATTAGGCATTCCTTTGATATTAAATTCGAAGAATCAGAAATACGAACACAGTACTTTAATTATAGTACCAATATAATTTTATGTAGGTCTTAAACATTTGAAGCATAGTAACTGAAATCTTTGAGTCGATTCGCTTTTATTCAGCTGACAGTACGGCAGTTATAGGGGTCTTAAGCTGGTATCGGACTATTAGGTATTGATTTGGGTATTGGCTATGCCGAGAATATTATGCAAATGGCCGTTTAAATGGAAAAGCGGGCAACGAGATGAATTTGCGAATTCCGATACTATCGGCTCGCGAAGATACGTTATAATTATAATCCCGGCCGTTGAATAAACTGTTCGGCATTATTATCTTTCTTTATGTAGGGGGGTTTCAAGTGAAAATACAATCTGTGTTTGCTGACATATTTAAACGAGATACAGCTCTGTGTGAACGTAATTTCTTTTGTATCTCATTCTATCCGATGATTCTCAGTTCCAGTACTCAGAGTTCCAACATAATTAGGGATAATTTTATTTGACTGTGGGTACGTGAGATAATTTTACTTTATGAAATAACCCGTTGTATTGCACGGTTGCCAGTTCGCTCTTGAATTAAATTAGTCCTATACGCTTCACGAACACAGTTGAAACAAAAAGTTACTAGATACTAAAAGTGTTTGCTATAAATTACGTGTACTTAAAGAAGTTTTGGCGTTGAACCGGTTACGTCCTACTCGCTTCCTTATGCGGCTTTGCTCATGTGATGCCCAAATATAATAAAAAATAGCCAAGGTAAAATCACGCGCTGTCTATTTGAAGTCCTGTACAAATAGATTCAGCCGTTTGAGAAAGATTCAATCAAAAACATACTTTAAAAAAACCTTATTAAATTACATAACTACAAAATTTGTAGCATTCCTTGGATACAAACAGATCAATACATAGTCGAAAAAAAATTGGCTTAAAACATAAGGATTATTTTGAAAGCATTATGAATATTATTGTTTCAGTGGTGTGGAGGGCGAGGCGGCAAGATGGACGACGCCGGCAGCAACAAGCAACGGCAGGCTACCAGGGTATTCAAGAAAAGCTCTCCGAATGGCAAGGTATGTCTGGGTCTTGCAAGACAACAGCAGATCGAATCAGTATTTGCAGATCATGCAAACATTTCTCGAGTGCTCGCAACGCCCTAGATGTCAAATACATCAGTCGGGAGCAAAAATTCCGAGTCATCTATAAAAACTTGAATATCATGGAAACCATGCTTCTAGCTTAATTAAATAAATTGTGTTTGACAGACAATTAAATACTCCTTAAATAAAAGTAATAAACATTCACTTAAGAAAAAATATCTTCTTATCTTAAAGCAAAAAAGGAGGCAACACGAAGTAAGAAAATTTTCTGAAAATTTAGCGCCCCTTCGTGTTGCCAATACTGTGGTCATGTGGTTTGGCATGCTGTACAAGTGTACATCAAGTTTCTGATCCGACGTTGGGGAATATTCTCCTATTCCTCATAACAGCGCAATTTTAAGTTCTTGAAGCGTAATCGGAGAGAGGTTCCGTTGTTTCAATCATGGTTTCATTCAAGTTTTTTTTAGATGTCTCGGAATTTTTGCTCTCGAGTGTATCTAGAACTCACAAGATACCGACAGACTTTGGGCTGTCTGAATTTTTAAATCAATTTAATTCCTAAAAATAAATTATTATGAGTGATAGCACCCACGCTACAATATCTAGACAAGAAAACCGTGCCTGCTCGGTAAACAAACTGCCAAACAAGACATTGATTTATCTATAGTTGAAATTATTTGAAGGAAGAACATTAACAATGTGTTCTTTGGTTTCAGATCACAGTATACTTAGGGAAAAGAGATTTCGTAGACCACATCACTCATGTAGACCCGATCGGTGAGCATAATTTATGTTTCTTACAATGATGAATGAAAGAAGATTAACGAAACGGGTATTTGAGGCGTGTCTGAATGGTACCGTTGGAAGGGGAAAACCGTACGTACCTGGATCAAATCCGTGACGTTTTAGAAAAGCCACGTCAAGATGGCTTGCTGAAAAATGCTTTTATAGCATAAATTAATATTTTGACTACAAAATTTAGTTTGTGTTATTTATTTTAAGACAGAATTTATATATCTACTTTTTTACCTACCCTATTTTTATTAATTTTATTTTTTAATATTAAACTGTGACGTTTTTTGTTGACTATGGTGCTTTACATTTTGACGTTTACAATTTGAATTAATTTACTTATTTTTCTCTTAAAATATTTCATTTATTCTAAATGTTTTATATTCATACGCCTGTAAAGGCAGGTTTTGTCTGAGCAAATAGTCTTTAAGATCGTTTGTATGTACCTGAAATTATGAATAAATGATTATGATTATGATTAAGTGTACCCTAAAAACAAACAAGCATGCATCAAGAATGTGATGAGAGAGAATAAAGCGAGAGTAGTATGTCAGGACCGTAGGAAATAGAGATCTGTGGTCTCTGCCCACACCTATGAAACAGACGAGATATTACGGTCGGCCAATGCGGTCTGCCACCCTAATGTTGGAAATTCATTTGCAAGTCATATAACAACAAGGATGATTTTCTCTTGCATTCATATTGTCAGTTACTAATATATTGTCTTAGGTTTTGTCTAAACTGGTTGACCACTTTCTTGATCCACCGTATATATGTATAGGTTCGTCATCTTGAGGTCGGTTGTCGCTAGCACTAGTGTAAGAATCAAGTATGGTTTTAATTCAGTAAAACATACTATTCTACTATCATTATGTATGTATGATACACGATAAATTGTCAAACAACTTTGATGCGCGTCAATTGGAAACTTGTTGTCGAGCAGTTAAACATAATTTTCTATGCAACAGTTTGTTCTGTGCCTTAGATTCAAAAGGTATCATGTCTCGCCACACGTCAAACGAATCAATTTAAAAACTAACGAACCTTTTCATTCCGCCACTACACATAGCCTCAAAGCCTCTGCCGTTCAATACCTTTAGTCATATTTAGAAGCAGACATCCTAATTTAAACTCTCGAGTCTATCGTCGATTGACCTAGATTTGTTGCAGTTTCGAACACAAATGCCAGCCCGCGTTCAAATAATATGAACCTTTAGAACATAAACCTGTACTAACTACTATATTAACGAAGCTGAGCGCTTCCGTGCTTCGGAGGGCACGTTAAACAGTCGGTCCCGGCTTTTAAGTCGTTAAGCCATGACGGAGGCCTTTAGGCGGCCTAAAAACTCCGTCACTAGAGTTGGCTACTAGCTCATACGAACATACATACATACATACTACTATATTCACGTGGCTTCGGTCACGTGGTACGTAAATAAAAAGTAGCTTATTTACTGTCCTAATCCAAACTTCCATACTAATATTATACTCGTAAATGCGAAAGTAACCTTTTTACGCCAAAACTGCTGAACACATTTTGATGAATTTTGGCAAGGAATGTATACTTCAATTTCAGATGGGGTGGTACTAATCGACCCAGAATACGTGAAAGAGAGGAAGGTGTTTGGCCACGTGCTTGCCGCTTTCAGATACGGTCGCGAAGACCTGGACGTGCTCGGACTAACCTTCCGGAAGGACCTGTATCTGGCCGCTGAACAGGTAACGAAAAAAACGGTAATTGTACTCACAATTGTTTGGGTAGATATTTTCTTTAGGAAAAAAATAGCCTAGCTTTCGTCCCGAGCTTTGTGGCGTACCCGGATAAAAAAGCCTATGTCATTCTCCAGCCCATAAGCTATCTATGCAAACAATCATGTAGCCCCCGAATACTCAAACGCGACTCAGAGTTGAGCATGTCTCAACTCACGGTTTTTTGACAGTTTCTTATGAAAATCTGTCAAAAATCGTCATTTGAGATGTGCTCAAATTTTTGAGCGTTTGAGTATTCGGGGGTTAATCTGTTGTTTCGTTACGTCAAAGAAGGACAAACGTACAAATACTTCGACTTTTACAAAATTAGTAAGGAGGGAAAAAATTATGAGGAATGTGACATTGGAAGGTAGTACTGATGTACTTTCCAGTATTCTTATAAGCTCTGTTTCAGTTACCATAAGTTCACATAATAATTTAGTAATCAATACTAGCTGACCCCGCGAACGTCGTACCGCCTAACAATTAATAATGCAAATTTCAAATGAATTATTAGGTAGTTATTCTGCTATTCGGGGACAGATCTAACAAATCAAAAATCATGAAATCGATCCAGCTAGAGGCCCTTACTCGCTGTAGATAAGGGCCTGCAAGAAAAAGAGAGCTGCTGACGACCCGATTGATACTAGTATGAATGACATTGTCAATTATCAAAATTTAATAAATGTCGAATTACTTTTTAGCAGTTACGTGAAAAGGTAACAGACAGACAGCCAAAGTTACTTTCGCATTTGCTTGTCAATTGGGCGCGAACAGCGGCCACACCTGAAACATTTTAATTTCAATACTAACGTAAATCCGACCGATTGTTGTTTTTCAATGTTTAAAAAGTAAAATTAAAAACTACATAAAACTTTATTACAACCTCACTCCTCAGGTTCAGCTAAATTAATTTAGAGGTTCCTTTTGATGTCATAACCACTGTCTACTGGTCTGGCAATTTAATTTTGTTCAACTTTTCCTCAAATCTTTAAATTTCACGCTTTATTTAACACCTTAATATTATCAGTTCAGTTCAGACTCGCTTGTCTCTTCGCGGCTTTTACATTAATCCCGGTTTACTGGTTTCGGATAAGTCGTAAAATCCAAGATTAGGCATTTGAGTTTTCTTGATATAACAATGAGATCATCTGTGCGTGCAGTTCGCTCGTCTAGTTTTGGGATAAAATAGAGTTTTAAAAACTATTCTACAAAACAAGTTACTATTTAAAAGAACAAAAAACCCGACTGTGTAGAATTTTTTAGACACATTATAAACGAATTTATACCATTTCGGTTTCAGTTTTATTTTATTTGAAAAAGCCTTCATAAAGCCGCCGTATTGTATTTTTTCACACTTTAGTGTTAAAAAAGTGTCACTGGCTGTATTTATGAAGCTCTCGTTATCTAGGAAAATCCAACGACATCTCATTTGTCAAAATCCGTCCAGCCGTTTGGTCTACAGCTTCAGTCAAAGGAATGCACATACCCAAACACACCCCAAACACAATACCTTCCTTCTTCGCAGTCGAGTAAAAAACACAATACTTGTGCTTTTAAGTTTTGCCATTTGTGCGTTAACAATAAAATTAACTGAACTTAATTGTCTTTAAAAGAGTATCGACGCGTTTTTCGTGATAAAAATCTTCCACGCATGGTTGCATCAGCGGCGTAAATTCAAAAACTTTGGTCATCAAATACAACTTCAACCGCTGCTGGGTACACCACCAGTTGCGGTTGATGATAACAATGACGAAGAAAATTTGTCTTTGAAAGATTTACCGTTCACACTGACTGTTTACAGCACCATGTTTCAACCAAGCCAGACCCAACTGACCTCCCATATCCTTGCCACCAGATCTACCCGGTGACGGGTCCGCCGAAGCGGCCGCTGACCCGACTCCAGGAGCGGCTAGTCCGCAAGCTTGGCCCGGCCGCGCACCCGTTCTACTTTGAGCTACCTCCGCACTGCCCCGCCTCGGTGACGCTTCAGCCCGCGCCAGGGGACACTGGCAAACCATGCGGGGTGGATTACGAGCTGAAGGCGTTTGTCGCCGACTCTCAGGATGACAAGCCGCACAAACGGTTAGTCTAAGCTAAGCCCTACATGAATGACAACTCCGTAGACTTTAAGCCACCCCACCTGAGTGACATTTCCCGGGAGACACTGGCAAACCATGCGGGGTGAATTACGAGCTAAAGGCTTTTGTCGCTGACTCCCAGGATGACAAGCCGCACTAACGGTTAGTCTAAGCTAAGACATGAATGACAACTCTGTAGACTTTAAGCCACCCCACCTGAGTGACACGTCTCGGGAGACATTGGCAAACCAGCCGGGTGAACTGAATATGAGAGAATATGAGTTGAAGGCGTTTGTCGCTGACTCCCAGGATGACAAGCCGCACAAAAGGTTAGACAGGTCATTTACGTCCGGTTTCTTTATACGACAAGAGAACGGCACTAAGAACGCTACTGCTCGGTTAGCAATGGACCGTCACCAGGCAAAAAAGCAAAGAAAAAAATTTACAAGCATACTTTTGACAGAACTTTGTTTTGCTTTGGACCTGGGAGCCTGAGAGTGGACCTAGGGGATCCTTTATTTGATTCTAATACAGGCCAGTCCTTATTAACTAGTTATTTCTTTTTATTTCAGAAATTCGGTACGCCTTGCGATCAGGAAGATAATGTACGCACCCAGCAAGCAGGGTGAACAGCCATCCGTTGAAGTCTCGAAGGAGTTTATGATGAGCCCCAACAAGATGTACCTGGAAGCTTCCTTAGATAAGGTATGCGCTTTCTATCTCATTCACTCTCATCGTTTCTCTTTTTAACCAATATCAAAAAAGAGGAGGTACTTAATTCAGCATTTTTTTTTAATATGTCACATGCTCTTAGCCAATTGTTAACCGTTTTATCGAATTAATAGCAGCCTTTACGGCGTGTTTGAACCACAAACATACAACAAGCATTTGGGTGTGAAATACTGGTACAATTGATGTATTTCAATAGAAATAAAAACCGGTCAAGTTCCGTACCATCGTACATGTACAGTCAGCGTCAAATTGTGTGAGCGTCTAGAGTAGTCATGAGCAGTCAGGGTGTTCAAAATTATCTTGGCAAACAAAGCTTTCAAAGTTATTTCAAGTATTCACTCAAAAGAGTTTTCATACTACCTTTGAGAGCTTGTTTGCTAAGATAATTTTAAACACCCTGACTGCTCATATAAATATGAAACAATGCGTAGTAAGATATTTTGAACACCTTGGGTGCTAACAACAATATGATCATTCAAACTGCATATATCAAATTGCTTTTATGTTTTTCAGATCATTTTGACTACTCTAGACGCTCACATCAATTTGAAGCTGACTGTACATCAATTAATATAAATAGTACGTGTGCTGGATTAACATTATACCACGCGAGCGAAGCCGCGGGCGGCAGTTGGTGCTTCCATATTTTGTTGCTTTTTACAGGAGTTATACCATCACGGCGAGAATATAGCAGTGAACGTGCACATAGCGAACAATTCCAACCGGTCAGTGAAGCGCATCAAGGTGTCAGTCCGTCAGTTCGCGGACATCTGTCTCTTCTCCACCGCGCAGTACAAATGCACCGTCGCCGAGGCAGAGAGCGAGTTAGTACACCTTCTGTATTTTATATCATACTAGATGGCAGCACAGGTAAAGTTAGTACGCGCTATCGTTGCGTTTTGAGCCTTACACTGGTAATTTCAAGCAAACTAAATCTATTCAATCACTATCTTACTTATATTATAAATGCGAAAGTTTGTGAGTTTGGATGTTTGTGCCTCAATCACGCCTAAACGGCTGAACGGATTTGAATGAAACTTGGAATATACATAGTACATGTGCTGGATTAACTATTTTTATAAAATATAGGCTATTTTTTATCCAGGTACCCCGCGAGCGAAGCCGTGGGCGGCAGCTAGTATAGTATAAAACAAAGTTGCTATGAAATGAATACTTAGATCTTTAAAACTACGCAACGGATTTTGATGCGTTTTTTTAATTATGTATAATACGTACATAATATAGTAGAGAAACACAGATCATTTTAGAGGTTTCTAATGTGATGTCGTAAATAAACAAAAACATTTTTTTGCGCTTATATTCCAAACGCTGGCTGAACCCTACGAGATAGATCAAAATAATGTACTACAGTATTGTACACCATACAAAGGTCTACAAAAAAGTCCGCGATGGTATATTATGTCTATCCCCGTGCGAAGCTGGGGCGAGTCGCTAGTTTATAATATAAGTAAGATTGTATTATTGTATTACTAAGTGTTGCACGGGACTTCAGCGTGGAATTCTTAAAAACAAGTGAGTGCAAAAAGTCAACATCACGGGGTGTTCCCACGCGGTTACCCATCCAAGTACTGACCGCGCCCGGCGCCGCTTAACATTCGGGTTCCCCATACAAACTTTCATCCAGAACTGCCATGAACTACAAGAATTCAAACATAATCTAGTTGTAACATAGTTAAGTGATCACCCTTCTGGTTATTCTAATTTTAGTATATCTGTTATTTTTGACAATAGCTGTCACTTTTGACATCTGCTGTCATTCTAAAGAAAACTTTTGAATATTTGGTTTTCTTAAATAAGGTGAATCTAGCAATGTGGAAATTATACATTTGGGAATATTTAATATGCGAATTCAACATTATGGGAAATATAGATCATGCCAATAAAACATTTTAGGTATTCAACATTTTGGGAAGTTAACTTTATGGTCATAAAGGTCTTTAAGTAAATTATTCAAAATTTTCAGATACTTTTCTGACAAACCTAAAAATTGTTGTTATTTGTCTGAATTTCTATACATATATTTTCTATATATCTTCATATACTATATTCTATGTATATGGGGTTTTTATACCATGTTCAGTTTCATTCATAGTTTTATTCATGCCTACGAAGTTTTGTGTGACTTTTCCGTATTATTCTTATTCTGTATTTGTGCTGCCATCTAGTGACGTAACGTCGGTATGGAATAACTGTGGAATCATCAGATTTTTTGTAAAATGATATGTGAACTAACAATGGCGTATTCTGGTTTCTTGGACAGGAAGCGAATAATGAAGAAGAATTTATTTGAGTTGCCATTTTTTGGGATGTTCACTAAGAAATTAAAAAGTCAGTATAAGATGTAAGTCGTTTGGTAGAGTGATGTGCATGATTTTACCTCACTGCGAAGAAGGGAGGGTAATGTTTTTGAATTTACAGTTTTACCTGTTGTACAGCCTTTATTGTATTGATTGACTGAAAGTTTTCACAAAAATATAATTAATTATATCAAGACTCACACTAATACAGAATTGGTTTTTACTTTTTTTTCGATTGAAAACTTACTAGTAACTAACTTCAAGAGTGATCCATGAAATGACATGACCCATAAAGATAATTTTTATTTATTTCATCGCACACTCTGATTTATCCTATGGAATGATAACTGAAAATCTAAGGCGCTTTCTGGAAAACTGATAACCTCCTAGACTCATAGATTCCTTTCCAAGATTTCCAATCGAGAGGTTGCCCGCGCTTGATATTGGAGCTTTTTTCAAGTCCGGCTAATATGTGTGGTTAAACATATTTATTTCTCAAAGAATTAAGTTCATTTACAGTAAATAATTATATTAAAAGTATTATTATTATAGCAAGTATACCTAAGGCAGGTTGACGTCAGGCAGGCGGCCGGTCATAAAACACATTAGCCAAAACTCTTATCCTTGGATCATGCTGTGCCGACCCCACATAGAGTGGAATAAGGGCAGGAAGATGATGATGATCATGACAGAGAATAATTATAGTTAGCGAAAGTATGTACATATTGTACATAGTGTTCTGGTTGTAGGTAGCCAGTAACAGTAGACAAATAACAAGATATAGTTCTAATAGTATAAATCCGAATATTTGTGAGGATGTTGTGTGTTTGTGCCTCAATCACGGCGTAACGACTGCACTGATTTGAATAAAACTTGGAATATAAATAGTACGTGACTTAAAATAACATATAGGCTACTTCTTATCTACTATTTACCTATTACGATTCATGAGATACAGCCCGCTGACTTAGTAATAGGGTCCCGTTGGCACCTTCCGGGTGCGGATCCTTAAAAAATAACTAGAATACTAGTTGAAAATACCATGTTTTTTCAGAGAGGGTTGCCCCGTCGGTCCAGGCTTCACACTCAGCAAGGTGTTCACGCTGACGCCGCTCCTGGCCAACAACAAGGACAAGTGGGGTTTGGCCCTAGACGGACAGCTCAAGCATGAAGACACCAATCTAGCGTCCAGCACACTGTAAGTATTATCAACCTTATCTCTTTAGTATTAGAGTCCTTTTTAGGAAGTCTGATGGTGTCAGCTCCGTTTTGAACCTAATGAGAAACCTATGGCCTTTTACCATCTATAGATGATTTATACAGCGTCAGGAGGCAACTTTTACCTTCACGAACGGGACGCTGTAGTGCCCGGGACGAATTAAGATGGAGTAGGCCTGCCCAGCACCTATTCCATCCTCTTAGCTTAGTCGGCCTTGTCCACAGGAAAGACATGGTCAATGCGTGCGGAGCTGACTAAGCCGCGGGTTTCCTCACGATGTTTTTCTTCGACGTCTATGAGAAACCTAGTCTTATAAAAATCTCCTAGAATACTTAGGTTTTAGTTGAATACGATTAATACTAAGTACTGTTGTGTTCTGAAGGCGGGCGTTGACTCTGCTACACAGTATTTACTTTTGCAGTTGTAAACGTGTCATTTGTTTTTGTGCTAAAAAATAAAATATTGTATTTTTTTTTAATGTTTCCCACAAAATTCGACCTTGACTTCGTGTTAGTTCAGTTGGTTAGATGGCGTTGAAGCCGTGCTTGTAGGTTCAAGACTAGTCCAGAAATATTTTGTGGAGTGATTAAAAATGATGAGAGAACTGATTCAAAGAGGTTTTTTTGCAGAATCGCGGATCCATCGCAGCGTGAAAATTTAGGAATCATAGTGCAATACAAAGTCAAAGTAAAACTGTGCCTGGGACCACTCGGCGGGTAAGAAAGGGCTTTTATTTTGATAGTCAAGTCGTCTATAGATGTTGGTTCGTCAATATTATTTGCTATCGAATTTGGTTAGAGTATAGATTGAATAAGGATCATTCATAAAAAAACAATTCGCGATCACTTCTTAGATGGCGTTTTACTGGAAACCCTAAGAGCCATATAGAGCTAACGGGTCTTGTAGTTTCGCATATTCTGTGAGATCTTTGACTGACAGCCTTTGCTTTTCAGGGTTTAGGGTGTCAACGGGACCCTATTACTAAGCCTCCGCTGTCCGTCCGTTTATCCGTCCGTCTGACCGTCCGTCTGCCAGCGGGGTGTGTCTCATGAACCGTAATAGGTATAGATTTGAAAATTTCACAGAGTGTGTATTTCTATTGCCGCTACAACAACAAATTGTAAAAATAAAGGGCATATACAAGAAACACATATGCACATGTACGATGGTACGGAACCCTTCGTGTGCGTATTCGACTCGCACTTGACCGGTTCTATAATCTCTATGCAGCTGCTCCCCTTTGCGACGCCCTTGCCTAGCGCCATCTAGGATGCCTTGAGGTAAACGTGGGGTTAAAGTTGAGGGTTGTGTTTGCAGCGACCTGAGTGCCGAGCTGCCGTTCATCCTGATGCACCCGAAGCCGGAGGAGGAGATGCCGCGCCTGCTGGCCGAGCCGCCGCGCGCCGACCACGACCTCATCCAGCTCGACCCGCACCCGTACGTAACGCACGCGAGCCCCCCCCCGCCCACCATCCTAATAACATACATCTTACTTATATTATAAATGTGAAAGTTTGTGAGTTTGGATGTTTGGATGTTTGTGCCTCAATCACACCTAAACGGCTGAACGGATTTGAATGAAGCTTGCAATATACATAGTACATGTACTGGATTAACATATAGGCTATTTTTTATCCGGGTACCAAGCGCGCGAAGCCGCGGGCGGCAGCTAGTAATTATTAAATAAATAAATATTTGTGGACATTTCACGCAGCGCCATCTAGCCCCAAACTAAGCAAAGCTTGTACTATGGGAACCAGATAGCTGATAGAATACTTATATACTTTTTTTTTGTAAATACATACTTATAATACATAATACTACAACACCCAGACCCGGAAGAAATATTTGCAGAACATACAAACATTTCTCCCGTGGCGGGAATCGAACCCGCGCCTCTTGCGTCTTAGCCAAGCACTCGCCCGCCACGCCACCGAGGTCGTCATATCAATTGTCATATTATCACGCCTGTATCCCCAACTGGGTGAGCAGAGCCACAAGTAAACATGAGAAAACTTGCAGTTACTTCTGATCTAGTCCTAAGATGGACATGGTATGTATGTATGTATGTTCGTATGAGGTAGTGGCCAACTCTAGTGACGGAGTTTTTAGGCCGCCTAAAGGCCTCCGTCATGGCTTAACGACTTTAAAACCGGGACCGACTATGTATAGAAAAAATTGCCTCCTTTCCGAGTGACAGCTATCAATATTAATAATGCTATCTGATTGCGTTTTAATCATTTTACGTTTTATTTCAGGGATGAGAACGGCCAAGAAAATGACGACGACATAATTTTCGAAGACTTCGCTCGCCTCAGACTCAAGGGTGCCGACGCCGAATAATAAAGCCTTGAATTACCAAGGTAATTCAATTGAAAATTAACCTTAGGGTAGATATAACCTTACGGTAAATCAATATTCTATGGCGATATACAAACCGGACTCGTGAATTATGGAGACAGACATCCTGTTGAAAATACAAGCTTGTAGAATGAGTCACGAAAGCCGCACGCGAAATGAGGTTGGAACTTTATTCGTGTGACAAGGATAGCTATATCTTTCTCTAGGGGATAGAAAGAGAGACAATACTCTATGCATTTGTGCTCAATTGAAGTTATATGAGCTTGTATTGAAATAGGGCCAAAACGATGACGGCTTGTTAATAGAAAGCATGAGTAGCTGTTTGTTCGAACGTAGATCTATGTTTGTGAGAGTTTTAATAGTGAAACCCAGCCATATATCTTCAATTTCAGTGAAATCAACTTTATATTTTGATTTTTAGGTCTTTCTATGAAAAATCTAAATCAAAAATACTTACTTTATTCCTTAAAATCGCTGAGATCATTTGGACACGTCTTAAATCTACGCTGAATTTACACCAGGCCCCTTATTCTCTATTACCAAACGAAACTTGACAGCTCGAAACTGGTTTGTAACGCACCTTGTCGCGTTTTTGCAATACAAAATTGTCATATAGAATACGATAACGCGGGCATGTTTGTGGAATCACCGTTTCCACAAACGTGCCCGCGTTAAGTTTTGTTTGGTCATAGTGAATAAGGCCCCTGTTCGTAACGCGACCAAGCATGGAAGGTACAAGCAAGAAACCACGCTTGGCTATTTGGCTTAGTGTATGACTTTGTATTAAATAGTTATTTTTATTTCAAGGTAGAATTGAAACTCAACTCAACCATAGAACTACGTTTGTAGGGCTATGTGAGATAGCTAACATCGCCGGCAGCTGAATCAATGTGTGAGTGTAACGTACAATGAAATACAATAAGCAACCCAGCCTAAACATAACTAAACGTGATTTTTTACGCCGCGATTAATATTAAGATGTAAATGTATTAATTTTCCTATCAAGTCAGTGTATTTTTAACCTTATTTGTATGTAGTTATGTATTTATTTAGGTATCATGTTGTTTTACAAGATTAACGAATGGAAATCGACACTGTCCATTTTCTGTACAGTGTATGTATAAAAGAGGGTTTTTTTAAAAGCGCGTTTAAGAGTTTTGAAGCGCTCGTGGCGTAGCTTGCTTAGACGTTCTTGATTGATCGTTGAAGTTAAGCAACGTTGTGTGCGTACACAATTTGGATGGGTGACCGCAAGTGGCATTACGAGCTGAGCGCTTCCGTGCTTCGGAGGGCACGTTAAACAGTCGGTCCCGGCTTTTAAGTCGTTAAGCCATGACGGAGGCCTTTAGGCGGCCTAAAAACTCCGTCACAAGAGTTGGCCACTAGCTCATACGAACTTACTTACTTATTAAAAATAAATACTTGCACATATTTGAGCCGATTGGGAGGTTTCGTTAATTTGTTTCGGAACGCGAGTCTTCCAAGCAATCTATACGTAAGAGAGAGACAGGTAGATGACAATTTGTTTTCTGTCTCTCTTTTACGTTTCGCGCATTTTTTATTTTGCGTGTGTAAGATCAAACAAAATAACACTATAAAAACAAATATTATGAGTTCTACGCTATGTAATTTACCACGTAGATCATTAGGAGAGTACAATTTTTATTATTACAATTTAGCGTTCATTGTCATCTATTTTATTAATTAAATACATACTGATCATGTACTTTTTAGCATAGTAGTACAATGATTACATGCATTTAATAGAGTATATTTTTTTTTGTATTTCTATATTTCATGTCGATAGTTTCAAAAGTTGATGTTATTCGTAATTTATGAATGGATGGAAAAACTATGAGTCTGTGATTATTTGAACGCTGTCCAAACTTGGCATTCTTATTAATATTGTAAATGCGAAGGTTTGTCAGAATGTTTGTGCCAATCACACCATAACGGTCAAATGTATGTATGGAATTCATACATATGGAATGACATGCTACTTTTTCACCGGGTGCCACGCGCGCGAAACTGCGGGCAGAAGCTAATATATTAATACTTTTTAACACTTATATGATTCATTTTTATATGTGGACTAAAACAGCACTCGAAATCGTATTGTTTGTTTAGTGTAAACTAAAATTAGTATCATAATAATGTAAGTACAGTAGTACCACAAATATTGTGCGCCTCGTCAAACTTCGTGCTTTGTATGAAAACCGAATTTGTCCAAATATGCGACACTAATTGATTTGATGTATCTACGTAATTATTGTAACATCTCTATATTACATATCATCATCGCGTTAGTTCGTATTTCAGAAGCTAGACGAAAATTGCCGAGGCACACAATATTTGTGGTACTACTGTAAAAATGTATACTTTAAGTGTAAATGCAATAATTTGTTAGCTATGAGAGCCAAATGGCAATCCTCTACGGGGCATTCTCATTTTTTTATGATCAGTTACAGCCGTATTTGTCACTACCGCCGATCTAAAAATACTCTAATATAAAAAAAAACACTAATGTTATAATGAATTTACTTATATTTATAACTTCGTAACATCATATTTTTTTAAATATTAGAAAGAGAAAGTATAAATAGATCCACGGTAGTGACATTGACGGCTGTAATTATTGATCATAAAAAAATGAGAATGTCCACTACATCCTTAGTCTCCGCCTATCCCGTTCCATAGATGGGCCGATACAAATAAGTATAGTAGAATAGTAGAGGATACTTTTAGCTGAAATAATCCTTCCAGTTTAAAACGAACCCCATAATAACGTGTCTACTCAACGGACAATACTTTTAATTTTGTCCATATAAAAGCTAATTCACCATCACTCTCTAGCATACGATTTTGACAGTTTGTTAGACAGTGACAAGAATAGTTTTCAGACCTGCGCCACGAATGAAAAACCGCGGGAAAAAGTTTGAACATGAATATTTTTTTCTCACTAAAGTGTTTGTTTCGTACACATAGCACCTGAATTAAAGGAATGGGAAGTTTTTCCTGCCCTTTATATTCTGTGGCGCGATCTATACCAGGATTTAATATATTATACGTTGGAATAAGCCGCAAGTGGCCTTCCTAACAGAATTTACATGATACCGTAGTCTTAAAGGTTTATAAAATAGTCATAGTGCCGCGAACTTATTGAATAAATGTACTACCATAGAGTTACCTGTTCAAGTGTACTTACTCTGTTTTCAATTTACCACTTTTGATACTAACTAAAGAAACGCTTCGAAGCATATCTCCATTATTTAAATGAGAAACGAATGTATGTGGAGTAACAGTATGTATAAAAATATCCTTTTAATATAAAATTATATTATCGGTACTGTTGCATAATTTTTAAAATGATTTTATTGAAGGCACTTATGAAGTTATAATATGACTGCATTGTAACCATTGATATATTTTCAGTTACATAAATATATTCGTGTTTTTTATTAATACTTAAAATATAAAAATAATAATACATCTTCAATGGTTTTAATGCAGCCTAAGCTTTATAAGTGTCGTTATGTTACAGATAAATTAATAGACTCTATTCTAAGTGATAGAATTTACGAAATCATTCGCTAAGATATTACACGCCTTACAAGAGCTACATGCCGTTTCACGGTCCGGTTGAAAAGGGCCCATAATCGTTTATACAATATTAATGTGTGTTTTTTAAATGATAATAGTTTATTATTGCTTGACTCCGTCTTTACTCGATCATGTTTAATGTGCATGAATCCACTAAGATGAGCTTTGATAAAAATTATGTTATGTAGCATGAAGTTGAAAAATTACAAACAAAAATTGTGGTGAACTAAGTAAGGGCTTCGGCATCAATAAATAGATGCTTTATACAGCGTCAGGAGGCAACTTTTACCTACAACAACGGGGCTGGTAGGGCCTGACACGTTTTAGTGGAGCTTATTTTAGTGGATTTTGATTTAACATACAATCTTATGATATTCGTTAACCTGTACATTAGCTTATTGTACAGTTATTAATTGTGTAATATTATGTGGTGTCGATTGTCGATTGAAATGTGTATTTATTTAGTTTTAACCAAGCACAAAAAAATTATCATACACTATAATATAGGTTTACCGTTGAAGTTAATGCAACAGTATACATGCAACTGTATAATAAGATAATAATTAATAGAGAAATCGCGTTCAACTTTTGTATACCTACTTTCGATGTAATAGATTTTGTATTCTGGAAAGTTTCAGGTGTGTTTGACAGATTATTTTTGCAGTTTGCGTCCAGCGCCTGGCAACATTCTATATTCTTGAGTGTGCCATGCATTTGACGTAAAAAAAAACATTAATTACACAGATTAATGATTAAGAATCTAGAACATTCATCCGTGTAATTGATAGATTTGTAGACCAATTTATTCGATCATTTTTATTTTTAATACAATATAGATTAATAGACAAATTATTATCCTCATTATTAGAACATGTAGCAATTCATGTTGATTTGATTTTGTTATTCTTAAATTAAGTTATTAGAGAGTATACAGATGCTTAAGTTTACAGCCAATAGGTGTCTGCATAAGTACAATTATTTACTTCTTTCGTTCAACTTTAAGCTGACACAAAAAATACAAGTAATAGGAGCTGTAAAACCAAATAATATGTTTATTATTTGATTTATTCTGTTACAACTTAAAAAGGCTGTACATCAAAAACGATCAAGTATTGTAAATTTAAGTATTATTTTATCTTAACTGTCGTTCTTAGGGTTGCACATTAATGCACATGTACTCAATGAAATTGCTAAGTATGTTTATGATATAGATGTGCACGTGGAACCCTAAAATTGTACACTACTTTATTACAATAAAGAAATGAGACGTTGTATATTCAAATAAAAATGAAGGTTTTATAATAAAAATCACTTTTGTCTGTCTATTTAGGTTTGATAAGTACATTTTCTATGCTGAATGTTTAGATAAAAATCATACAATGTTTCCCCATACTTCGATACAATTCGCACCATACCTACATTCTTGAATTTTTTAATTTTACATCGAAATGTTTTTGATGTATACTTTTTGAATAAATAATGTGTAATCAAAATTGAGTTTTTTTTATTCCTCTATCACAACCGGCATGAGGGCAGAATTAATTTAGATGAAAATAATATACTTACCTAAAGTAGGTACCTATCTACATAGTTCATGACGGTATAGGTACCTAACTTAACGAAATTGATTTGCTGTTCTGAGGGTAACTTAATTTAGTACAGTAGTACCACAAATATTGTGCGCCTGTATTATGTTTAAATCTTACATAATACCATGTGAGCGAAGCTAAGCATCAATAAGGTTGTTATGGCCTTTAGTGAGAGGCGGTAGGTACTACTAGTTAAAACAGCCATACTCAACCTTTTTTATTGGACCCACAAACATGTTTCTGTCATGGTGTTGTGGGCCAAAAGATAAAAATATTAAGGCGTTGACAAAAACGTAAACTTAATTCATAACGATGCTTGTTCCGATCAGTGACATCGTTACTCGGAAGTTCCGAGTAACGATGATTTTAAGGACAAAAGTAAAGGTCACTGTATAACTAGGTAACAACTAAAATGATCTTTTTTTGGAAACAACGGCAACGATTCAACTGACAACGATGAATGCTACACTGACTAGGCTACACACAGAATACTATTATGTACTCCTAGCGAATGATGCTACAACAACTATCGATTTACTCGAATAGATGATTTAAAACTAGGTACGACGTACGACAAAGGATTGTAGTATCTCGGAATTTCGAGGGTAGTATGATCAAAGAACACACTGGTGGCACGTCACTTCTGTCATTATCAGTGTCACTTAATTGTTTGCATCTTTCAGTTTTTAGGTTAGTTAGACGATATAGCAAATCGATGTTGTGTTGTGTTGTGTTGTTTTGTCTTGGCTTGTTTTCTACATTTTATTCAAAAACAGAAGAGCAAATCAAGACTTTCATTGTTGTAATCAATCAATAGGTTTACTTACTCTGCAATGTTATTGTTTAGTGGACAGAACTTTGTTTCTGACTCTCCAGGATCAAAAACCTATCCTGTATAAAACTTAGAATTTTAATGCATTTAGGTACTGTAGTTCTATCAGGATGAGTTCTAGAGGGTTATCTAAGAGGGAGCAAGAAGAACTCCGCAAGAAGGAAGAGGAAGAGGCTGCCGCTCATGTGAGTTACAAACAATTTGATAATAAAAAAATGTAGCGAAACAGTTACAATATGCATGATCTATTCTATGCTATCTTACTTTCTAATATAGTATTAATTCGTTGAAAATTGTTCTAAATGGCTGAACAGATTTGGATGAAAAAAGGAATACACACTTTGTAAAATATAGATATATTCTGACACATATTTTTATTTGCTGCTTTTAAGTCAGCTTCTATAAATATCTTGCATGCTAAGTAAACCTTAACATTCCAGGTATTCAAAGAGTTTGTAGAGACATTCCAAGATGTACCCAGCACTGCAAGCAAGGTGTGGGTCAAAGCCGGCACCTACGATGCAGGGGCAAGAAGTAAGAACATTTTACTTCAACTTGTGGAACAAACTGTTCTTTTAAAGCTCATTTGCTTTATCTAGTCCCAACAAACAACCTCTTCCAAGTAAGAACCTCTGAAAACCAGTTCATGAACATGAATGTTGCCTTGACTTTGACCCAGATTGCAGCACCCTTACCCCCGAATACTCAAATGCATCTCAAAGTAGAGCATGTCTCAAAAGACGATCATCAGAAACTGTCAAAAAACCGAGAGTTGAGACGTGCGCAACTCTGAGTCGCATTTGAGTATTCAGGGGTTAAACTGTTTTTTTTTCTGAGTTCATCTGCGATCAGTCTCTAGGTGAGCAGATTTGGTGTAGGTAGAGGTTTTAGTGAGGTTTTAGTTATTATGGTTAATGTGACTGTACATGATTAATGTGATTGACGTTTGGTCGCGTCATGAACAGGTGTAAATGCAAAGTAGATTAAAGACAAGTCCAAATGATTCTCGTGATTTTAAGAAATACTTTTTTTTACTTTGATTTCAAGCTTCACTGTCCTACTTTCAGGCTCTCTGTCTCGCTGTCTTGCAGTGAAGAAAAAAATGTTAATAACACTTCAGTGTTGCATTATTAAAATTACCAAGACCAATATCAACAAGCAATCATGTAATGAGTTACATTCCTATTTTCTACTTGAAAACTAGACCCGATGCTTTAAAATTGATTATTGAATACTGTTTTAGACGTATAAAAGATGATGTTAATTATATTATTTGTCGGTCAATTACATTATTTTCTTTTACAGAGGAAGACACATCAGAAAGAGGCAAACTCTACAAGCCAACCTCCCGCTTTGACGACAAACGCGGAGGCTCCGATGCGGATATTATCCGCAACCTCGTGCCCAAACAGGAGCCGCTCAGCAGGCTCAGGTCTAAGCAGAAGGGGCAGGATAAGAAGAAAAGTAATCTCGAGCTGTTCAAAGAAGAACTGAGGCAGTAAGTTGAGAGTGAATTTACCTGCAATAGAATAAAAAATTGTAGGTATATAACCTACCTAGGTAGTACCTACGCCTCTCTATCGCTCTCTGTCTATCGGTTCTCGTTCATAATTTTATGAGATAGACAGAGTGGATTCACACACAATTATTAACTTGATCTTTTAATATTTTTTTCACATGATTAATTTATTTTAATTGATTTCATGTCATAAATATTCTTGAATAGGTAAACATAGTTAACACCATTGAAGTTTGTTGATTCAATTCAAATTCTTCCTGTATAATATCATGCCTGTTTCCCATAGGGGTAAGCAGAGACCATAGATCTCAATGCTATAGTCCTGACCTCAGAACAGCAAACCAACTTCATTTACTATGGTCCTAACATAATACTCTTCTTTCATTAACTCTGCAGGATCCAAGAAGAGCGATCAGAACGCCATAAGTACAAGAATGTGCTTCGAGACCGCACTTCGGTTGGGGCAGAACCGGTTATGGATATACCCGACATTGGTTCCTATGACACGGGGGACCCTAACACTACCAATCTGTATCTGGGGAACTTGAATCCTAAGGTAAGTTAATGCTAATCGAATATATTTGTCACTATTTGTACCTTCTGTGACGTTTTTTGTTATCTGTGGATTCTCTTTAACTTATTATTTAGTGCCTGGTAGTTTGTGTGTACTACTATTACTGCTATTAGTCCATATGGTCCATATGGTCCATATCCCCCCCCTACCCATTCCACGTGTGTGCTAATTAAACTTATATTCTATTGGCTTCCGCGGTTTTGCGTGATATCCGGAAAAAAATATGCTATTCTGTTACCCATGTCATAAATTAGGGTATTCTATGTTTTTTCTTATTATGAAACGGTATGATACTAATATTATAAGTCCCGACGCACGTTTTTTTTCACGCCCGCTTTTGTAGAGCGTGAAAAAAACGCACGTTATTAAATTTTATATTCTCTATTTTATATTTCAGATAACAGAACAGCAGCTAATGGAGATATTCGGTCGTCACGGCCCTCTGGCCAGCATCAAAATAATGTGGCCTCGATCAGATGAAGAGAAGGCTCGCGGCAGGAACTGTGGGTTTGTCGCTTTCATGTCGAGGAAGGACGGCGAACGAGCGCTTAGGAATATTAACGGTACAATCACTGCTCATGCCTTTTTTATAACATACAATATATATAGTCATATACAAAATATTCTTAGTTAATTGTTAATCACTCTTGTGTGAAACTAATTTAGCTATTTAAGTTCTCTGTGTACCACACTTCAAGCAAATAAATTATTTCATTTCATTGATTCGGATGTGGCGCTTTGAATGTAAATTCTTAGATAATATTTAGTACATAACTAAATTTTAAAATAAATGTCTATTACTTACTGCTTCTCAAAAGTTCAGCAATATGTAATCTGTTTCATATGACACCCCACTCAACATTAACTTAGCAGCCCGTTTTAACCCAGTTTCATATAGATTGGATTGACAGGTAGAAAGTTAAGCTCTAACAAACGTATCCACAAACATAAGTTGCCACTGAGATATTCGATTGCTTCGCTCGCTCGATCAAAAATCACGCCTGTTTAGTACTGGAGTAGGTAAAAACTACGAATCTTGGTTGCTACGGTTCTGTCACACATTTTCAATGTTCAATTTCTGTATCAGGTAAAGAGATACTAAACTACGAGATGAAGCTAGGCTGGGGTAAGGCTGTTGTCATCCCTCCGGTTCCGATCTACATCCCGCCCGCCCTGCAGCAGCCGAGCAAGCCGCCGCCGCCCTCCGGCCTGCCCTTCAACGCGCAGCCGCCCAAACATCTCATCAACAGGGTGAGCAAACCGCATTAAACTTCGTGCTTGTTTACGTCAACTCGCGGGTTCGGTGACAGGCGCGGTTACGACATCAAACATCTGTTTGAGGCATCGTTGAATTTATCTTCAAATACAAATCAATTTATTGACATAATAAGTATGTTACAAAATAAATTAATCTTGGCTTCTCCCATGAGTTATGACAATATTATTATGTCGACAATATACATATATATGTATATATTTATAAGATTCTTTTTTTCTATATTTCATTCTTTTTTTTATATGATATTAAAATTCGGTCGTGCACCAATGCATTTTTCTGTTCCATGTATTCCCTAAGCCGACTAAGCTGAGAGGATGGAATAGGTGCTGAACAAGCCTACTCTATAATGTATATTCGTCCCGGTCACTACAGCGTCCCATTTGTGCATGCATAAAAAGAAAAAATCCTCCTGATGCTGTATAAATCATCTAACAGGGATTACAAAGGCCTCAGTAGACTATGTTACAATAATTCTACACAGTTGGTTTGTTTTTTTGTACTTGTACTAATAAATACTTGTTGATTCCATTTAGATACCACGCGTGCGACCCGGCGACCACTACCCGAACGACCCTGAAGATCGACAGATTTATGAAACGGTAAATAACTTTGAATAAATGTTAGTAACATTATAATCATGTCATGCATGTCATAAGGAGGGGTAGCGCTCGTGGCTTAGCTTGCTTAGACGTTCTTGATTGATCGTTGAAGTTAAGCAACGTTGTGTGCGTACACAATTTGGATGGGTGACTGCAAGTGGCATTATGCTGAGCGCTTCCATGCTTCAAATTAGAGGGCACGTCAAATTGTCGGTCCAGGCTTTTAAGTCGTTAAGCCATGACGGAGGACTTTAGGCGGCCTAAAAACTCCGTCAAAAGAGTTCAACTTACTTACTTATGAGGAGGGATGACTGTCATGTTGCGAGGAAATGTATGAATATGAATGTGGATGGATTCAGTAGTTATAGGTGTGATGATGTTAGCATAATATAATAAATAATTTTCTTTAAGAATGGTAAGGATTTCACTACACTTTCTGTTTGCAGATTTTATCCCAGTCAATAGTCAAAGTGGTTATGCCCACGGAAAGGTTTGCCAATTTATTTATTTAATAAGTATAGTAATTTATTTTTATCCAGCCGTTAAGTTATCTTACTTCTGGGCAAATGCTTCCCCCGTCTCCTTTCATGCATAAAGCAAAATTAAATGTTCTTGTGCTTTGTTTTATGATTATTATTATTTTATTTATAAAACTGCCCTAGTGAAGAACGCAGTAACTGACATTTTTAGCAAAAAATTGTTAGATACATTCGAAATCGCCTAACAAAATACAACATTCTGTTCTCATTTTTCTTCAAAACATGTTTGGCATAGTTACTGCGTTCTTTGCTAGGAGGGCAGAAATCTTCATAATAAGTGGTTTATTTGTTAGTGAATGCTATGTTTTGTATAAATTCGAACTTTTTCGATTTCACAATTCATGGTAGAATGCTCTATATCTTTGCTGTTTTCAGGAACATCTTAATGCTGATCCATCGTATGATAGAGTTCGTGATACGTGAAGGGCCCATGTTCGAAGCTATCATTATGAATAAAGAAATGAACAATCCATTCTTCAGGTGTGATTCAAGTGTCTTCATTAACATAGTCTGCTTAAAGCATACATATGGAGTTCTGCCACAAAAGAGCTAACCCCAAAATAAACTTGCTTATAATAGCTAGATTGATTGCAAATACATCCTGAAAAAAAAAAACAAAACATTTAGACACAATAGAATCCTCTCCAACATGATGGACCATCTATATGGGCGATGGGCTGATCACCTGTCATTATGGTTCACTATATCCATCTTAGGACTAAATCAGAAGTGGCTGCAAGTTTTCTTATGTTTACTTATGACTCTGCCCACCCCATTAGGGATACGGGCGTGATAATTATGTATGTAAACAACGTTTGTATATCAGGTTCTTGTTCGAGAATCAGTCGCCTGCGCATGTCTACTACCGATGGAAACTATACTCGATGCTGCAGGGAGACTCACCTAAAGTCTGGTCTCTCGAGGACTTCAGGATGTTTGCAGGTATATTTTACACAACTTTACTCTTTAAGGTAGACTTTTGGAGCAAGCGTCAGTGACGCAGCGTTGGTGACGCCGCGAAAGAGCTACTACGAAAATGTGTGGAGCGTCATTCAAGCGCAGTGTTAACGATGCGGCGAATGACGTTCCAAACATTTCCGCTTTAAACAGCAATTAATTTTCACATAAAGCTTTGTCTTTCTTCTTTCTTTCTATTTCAGGTGGTTCTGTGTGGCGGCCGCCCGTCATGAATATGTATACGTCGGGCATGCCCGATGAACTCGTGGACGAGGAAGACGCCAAGGACAACATACGAGGAACTCTATCCAACAGGTACGTCCAAACATCTTCCCTGACTTGAAAAAAGACTCTTAAGGGCGGGAAGGAACGTCGGTGACTGGTTTTTCTACAACATGCTGTACATTTTTTTACAAACAAAGCAATTAAACGCCCATACGATGACTTCTATCCAACCGATTACTAAATTTTAATTTGTCAGGGTCGTGTTAAATGGATATCTGTGATCTCTGCCTACCTACGCAAAAGTTGCTTCCTGACGCTGTATAAATCATTATAGATGGTAAAAGGCCTTAATTTTTTTTTTCTTGCAGCCAACGCGATCGTCTGGAGGAGCTCATCCGTTCTCTGAGCCCGTCGCGACCTTCTATAGCTGCGGCCATGGCGTGGTGCCTCGAACACGCGGAGGCGGCGGGCGAGGTGGCCGCCTGCCTCGCCGAGGCACTCTCGGGCGAGACAACGCCGCCCAACAAGAGGATCGCGCGTCTCTACCTCCTGTCTGATATCCTGCACAACGCTCAGGCGAAGCTGACCAACGCCAGTGCCTTCCGCGGCGCGTGAGTCTCATCTCTCCTTATTTTATTTATTTATTACGGAACAACAAACAGCTACATTATATGGCTTAAGTAAGGTCCTTATAGATACATTCTGCGAATGCAGATTAACTTGAATAATAATGTAGCCCACGGCGTTATCCACAGATTAAATAAATACTATTAAAATAATATTAAATAATTATCTATAGACATAAAAACTAAGGCCTTTTACCATCTATAATAGATGATTTATACAGCGTCAGGAGGCTTCACTAACGGGCCGCTGTAGTGCCCGGGACGAATTAAGAAGGAGTAGGCTTGCCCAGCACTTATTACATCCTCTCAGCTCAGTCGGCCTTGTCCACAGAAAAGCTATAGACACAGCATACACAGATAAACATATGGAACTATGTTTATCTGTGTATGGCTGTGACTGGCTAAATTCTCTGTTTGCCAAATGTACTTAACTGATTCTGTACATAGGTATTGTATTCAATTTTGTTACACTTGAAGTTCTTCCAAAATTCTCAAGGTCAGATCCCTCGCCAAGCGTACTTATCAATTGATTCTGTCCTCATTGAATTCAATTTTGTAGTATTTATTATTTACTCCATGATATTCTCGTCCCGAGCATGTTGTAAAAGTCGACTGAGGGTTAGTCTAATATCCTCTCTTAAATGGATTACCTATGTGGGCTTATCACCTGTCACCATGGTTTATGATATCCATCGTGGGACGTGGCTGCAAGTTTACTTGAGGCTCTGTACATCTGTCCATATATGTATGTATTTCTAGGATCCAATCTCTCGCCAAACGAACTTATCAATTCTGTTCGCATTGAGCCCAATTGTGCAGTGCTTAAAGGTGTTCATAATCCCCCAGGATCCAATCCCGTCTGATGGAGATAATGCGTCACTGCTACCTAGCGTGGTCCGGTCTGGGTTCGCGGCTGCAGCAGGAGGGGTTCCGCGCGCGGGTGACACGCGTGTTGCAGGCCTGGGCCGACTGGGCTGTCTACCCGCAGGACTTCCTTATGCAGCTTAACGACGTCTTCTTGGGTCACGACAAGGTATGAACGCCGATTTAATGCTATGTATGGTCTCACTAATGTGCACGGTATAAGCAACCGTGCATCTGCCTGGCTTAGCATGACCTGGCTTAAATTATCATCAAATCAATTCGGTCTGCAGCCACCAAGGGCGCGCATTCTTGCCATCATCACCATCATTTGTGGAACATTGCATTCGTTAACCGTTTTTGTAATACAACTCTTATTACCATACAACCGCTTCTTCATTAAATAACTATAGCTGTATAGGTTAGCAAAAATCGTACAGTACTGATTCATAAATAAATTAAACGCAGCCTCATGTATTGGGTTGCGTCTATAGACAATGCCAAGTTGGCGCAGCCTGCCGGATTTTTCTTTGTCATTTTCTGAAAGTTAGCTTGCTTGTCCAGCAGGAGCAAGAGCAAGGGCAGCCGGAGTTGGAACCGGAGCCGGAGGCTGCATCTCCCGCGCGCTCCTCCACCTCAGAGGAGTCCTGGGAGGGAGGTGCTAGAGGTCCACTAGACGGCGCCGCCCTACGACGCCTCGCGGCCACGCGTCGGATAGAGACCAAACCGTCGATTGACATTGATGGCGTGCCGCGTAAGTACATCCGGCTAATATTTAAAATGAAAATGTTTGACGTATGTCGCAATCTCTGTCACACTGTGTTTCAATTGTGTGTAAAATTTGTAAATTGTGAAGGTAAAATATATTATTCTCTTTCGGCGATCGGGCTTGCTTTTTACTATAGCACTTTGTATTTTACTATAGCAAAATATGTTTTATTAGTTTCTATTGACCATAACTTTAGCTCATTATCCTCCTCTCATTCGCACACTTCATACATACATACATATTATTCCTAATGGAGTGGGCAGAGCTACAAGTAAACATAAGAAAACTGCAGCCACTCCTGATTCAAAGTTCCAAGATGGATTTGGTGAACCATGGTTACAGGTGATCAGCCCATCGCCCATATAGATAATCCATCATGTCGCGTTTCATTCGTACAATAATTTATTTGTTTGTTCCAGTGGACGAGGACATAGACGGCGTGCCGATGGAGGCTGACGCGGGCGAGGCGGGCGAGGCTGGGGAGGGGGGTGGGGGTGCCGCGGGGGGGTTCATCCCCTCGCGCTGGGAGAGCGTGGACGCGGCTGACACGCCGCCCTCCCCTCCCCCGCAGCCCCGCGCGCCCCTCGCCCAAGCACAGCCCCCCACACCGTGAGTTAATAACATTTCATTAATTAGCTGGCCTGTAGTTAAACGAGACATTGTCCATGTGTGCTGCTAAATGACAAGGGGGTGGACGTGAAAGCCGAGCAGGCGGTGGTAAACACATACTTATAATATTAAAACACCCAGACCCGGAAGAAATATTTACAGATCATGCAAACATTTCTTCCGCAGCGGGAATCGAACGCGCACCTCTTGCGTCTCAGCCGAGCTCTCACCCGCCACGCCACCGAGGTCGTCGAATACGTCCACACATCCTTACATCCTCACAAACTTTCGCATTTATAATATAAGTAGGATTCTCATCTTAAAGGCCCCAGATAAAGCCGACGAAGGCGATGAGCGCGTCGGAGGAGCGGCTGCTGACGCGCGCGCGGCTGCGCGACATCGAGGTGAAGGTGCTGCAGTACGCGGACGAACTGGAGGCGGGGCGCCGCGCGCCGCGCGCCGGCCTCGCGCCCGCGCAGCAGCTGCAGCACTACAGGCGGAAACTCATCAAGAAGGTACACCATCTCTAGTACACGATTTACCATCTATAGTAGACGATTTACCATCTATTGTAGACGATTTACCATCTATAGCAGACGATTTACCATCTAAAGTAGACGATTTACCATCTATAGCAGACGATTTACCATCTATTGTAGACGATTTACTATCTATAGTAGACGATTTACCTTCTATAGTAGACAATTCACCATCTATAGTAGACGATTTACCATCTATAGCAGACGATTTACCATCTATTGTAGACGATTTACCATCTATAGCAGACGATTTACCATCTAAAGTAGACGATTTACCACGATAGCAGACGATTTACCATCTATTGTAGACGATTTACCATCACTAGTAGACGATTTATACGGGCACTACAACGTCCCGTTTGTGAAGGTAAAAGTTGCCTCCTGACGTTGTATAAACCATCTACTATAGATGGTAAAAGGCCTTAGTTAGTTAGTTATTATTATTTCTTTATTCCATTAGGCGCTGCGGGAGACCAAGGAGAGTACCGAGGAGGTGGCTGAGTCTCCTGACTTGAGGAAACGCACACCGCCGGAGGAGGACACCTACTCGTATGTACTCCATTTCCCTCCCCCTTTTCTCTGTGCCAGTAGAGCACTCGCACTACACGTCATCGATCCGGAAAGACTAGGGGTATATGCATGTTATTCAAATGAGCGTAAAATGTACTTTTTGACTAGCTTCCGCCCGCGGCTTCGCTCGCGTGATACCAGAATAAAAAGTTGCCTGTGCGTTATTCCAGCACACATACTGTGTATGTTCCAAGTTTTATTCTAATCCGTTCAGCCGTTACGGCGTGATTGAGGCATGGCACAAACATGCATCCTCAGATTATGGCATCCTCACAAACTTTAGCATTTATAATATTAGTAGGATAAACTTTATTACATCAGAATTATACCTCCATCAATATTTTGTAATTATTTCATTTTTCAAAGTACAAAATAACTGGGAAATTCAAATATTTGAAACGCGACGTCATTGGTCAGAGCGTATATGCAGACTATTACGTCACTTAATAGCCTATCCCCCGAATACTCAATCTATTCACTTGAGACGTGCTCAACTTTGAGATGCGTTTGAGTATTCGGGGGTATGACAGTTAAATTGTGTTGTGAATGGCACCGAGTGTGTAGTTGTTTGGTGTTTTGTCTGTGAATGATAGACGATGACGTCACACCACGCGCGCCAAAATGGCAGGCGTTTAAAGTGCCCGTGTCGGTTGGCTATTTTTAACTTGTTTTTTAAATACCTTAAATTACTTAAAAAAATACATGCTAATTCCCTATTGTAATGGATAGAGAGTTTTTATCTGTTTGCATCCAGCCAGGATTGGATAAGTTTTGTGCTCAAAAAAGCACCAGGTGTGTACTGTTTTAAGACTTCTTTTTAGAATTTCTTTTTTACAGGACAACATCTAAGAAATCCAAGAAGTCCAGAGAACCCACCCTGTCACCCCCGCCGAAACGATCACGCCACGCGTAAGTAACTATCTACATTATATGTGTGTGTAACCACCGAATACTCAAACCCATCTCAAAGTTGAGCACGTCTCAAGTGACGAATTTTTGACAGATTTTCATCAGAAACTGTCACGAAACCGTGAGTTGAGACATGCTCAGCTCTGAGTCGCGTTTGAGTATTCGGGGGTTAGTCGACTAAGGGATATGCCTCTCCAAAATGATGGACCATCTATATGGGCGATGGGCTGATCACCTGCCACCATGGTTCACCATATTAGGACTTTAAATCAGAAGTGGCTGCAAGTTTTCTTATGTTTACTTGTGGCTCTGCCCACCCCATTTGGGAAACGGGTGTGATAATAATTATGTATGTATGTGTTGAACTCTCTTATAAAAACGCTACTGTGGCGAGTCTGTCGGAAAGGATCATTCAGGGGCCTGTTTCCCTATGTTCTTATTCAAACAAAACGTAACGAGGGCACGTTTGTGGAATCACCGTGTTATCGTATTCTATATATGACAATTTTAATATTTAGAAACGCGACGCGGCGCGATACAAGCAAGTTATGAGCTGTCACGTTTCGTTTGGTTTAAGAGAATAAGGGGCCAGACAGACGTTTACAGACGATGGGTGCTAATAGCATCATAAGCGGAGACAAATCCAACAAATCAAAAATCAAAATCAGTCCAGCTAGAGGCCCTTACCCACAGTCCTGCAAGAAACAGGGAGCCGTCAGCTCGATTGATATGTCATTGTCAGCTATAAAAATTTTATAAATGTCAAATTAACCATCTTAATGTCTAAGAAGTATTTATGCGCTATCCTGGTTATCTTTTTTCAATTTTAGGATCGTTTTACAGGATAAATAGCCTATGTCCTTCCCCGGGGTGGAATCTATCTCCTTGCCAAATGTCATTAAAATCTGTTCAGCAGTTTAGGCGTGAAAAGGTAACAGACAGACAGAGTTATGTACTTTCGCATATTATTAGTAAGGATGAAGCATTTATAAGCGGAAATCGAATAAGCTGCTAACTACCACTAATCCGTCTCTTTCAGATGTTTATGGCAAAAGGACTAAAGTGCGCCTCAGATAGGCTCATTTCGTCTACTTGACACGTCTTGGATTTTTTTTAGGTTCTACGACATGCCGATTTCCTTACTCAACATACATTACCCATGTAGTTGAAAAATTGTGTGTGTAATTAAAAAATTAATAGACTCTTATAATCTTTACTCTCCTTTCTCATCTAGAAAGTCCTTGAAACGGTGAAAAATATAATATTATCTCTCTTTCAGTAAATCAAGATCGCGCTCTCGATCTAGAGAGCGGGAGAGAGAACGAGAGAGGGAGCGAGAACGATCCCGCGAGAAGGAACGGGAGAGAGAGAGGGAGAGAGAACGAGACAGGGAGAGAGATAGAAGGCGCCGCTCGCCCGCCACGCCGCCGGCACACCATAGGAAACATAGCAAACACGCAAAGTACAAATACTGAATAGAACTAATCAGACTTCGAATTAGTTGTATAAACATTGCCCTCCCACTAAAATACAAAGCAAAGTTCCACAATCCTACTAATATTACAAGCTATTATCTACAATGTAGATTGTGCATAATTATTATAACATCTCTGTATTACAAATCATCGCGTTAGTTCGTATTTCTGAAGCTAGGCGGAAATTGTCGAGGCTCACAATATTTGTGGTACTTGTATGTAGTATGGATATAATGAAATAGGCTATGCGTGGTTTGAAACTAGAAGTAATATAATTTCTGTTTTTAACGTGATCTGTTATTTTGAGCTATGCAGTGATAATTTAGATGTAATCCTGTTATAAAGTTTTTTGTATGGATTGGACTCATGTATTAAGTATAATGCAATATATTATGATAATATAGTAAAATATTTGTTTGATTTATTTACTACGTTCTGTATCAGCATCATCTTCCTGATCTTATCCCACTAGCAAATTTGTACGTCGCCGACATTTCGGCTCAATTGCGGTCGTCATATTGCTTTTAGTGACGTCTTGACGTCAGGCAGGCGGCCGGTCATAAAACACCTTTGCCAAAACTCTTAGCATGATCCTTGGATCATGCTGTGCCGACCCCACATAGAGTGGGATAAGGGCAGGAAGATGATATTCCTTTTAGTATTATAAACAAAACCGCGCCGAACGCGATGCTTATTTATTACATTATTTGTTGTTATAGCGGCAATCAAATAAAGCTAAAGATACAGCCCTCTGACAGACGGACGGAGCGGAGGCTTAGTGATAGGGTTCCGTTGGTATCTTTAGGGAACGGTAATTTATCATTCATTATCACAACACAATATTATGCACCCATTGGTGGGTATACCAGACATTCTCTTTGTTTGTTCTTATAATCTTACTTCTTACTTATATTATAAATGCGAAAGTTTGCGAGTTTGGCTGTTTGTGCCTCAATCACGCCTAAACGGCTGAACGGATTTGAATGAAACTTGGAATATACATAGTACATGTACTGGATTAACGTATAGGCTATTTTTTATCCGGATACCACGCGAGCGAAGCCGCGGGCGGCAGCTAGTTTGTTATAAAACATTTTTCTCGGGTCAATAGAATCCAGAAAATCCATAATTTAGAGGTAGATAATAATTGTGTACAGAGAAATATAAAAAATATCAAACTTGTTCCTGGTCAACGTAATCAATCAAATTAAAAACAACAAATTCAATGTTAAAACATACTTTATTCATTCTAAAAAATCGTAACTCATACACATAATATGCAGATCTAAATAAAATCATTGTATACCAATAGACATGATCCAAACAATTCAACACAAAAAAAATGTTCCTAAAAAAATTTGAATTCGTATATTTTTCTGACCTTGTAGAGAGCTACTCCTTGTGAATACACCCAGAATTACAACACATAATACGTTTCCATTTTGCTACATTGCTAATACTATACGGACCAAATTGTAAGAACATGGCGTATTCACAAAGAATTCATTTAAAATAAAAAGAAATCACACTCCATTAAATGACTAGCTAAGCCCTTCATAACCTTGCCCTGGTAATACCAACATTTATTCTACTAAACCAGCTATGCCTTAGTATATCTTTGTTAATAAAGCTTCCAGCTGTGTTATAGCCTCGCAAGAATACTATTGATTGGCTATGGCACAGAGCGTGACCATTGTCCTAGGTGAGCGCTGCGCAAGGTCGACAGCAGGTCGACAAGAAGGTCGACAAGAAGCAAAGCGACGCGATCCGATTTGCACGTTAATTAGGCCAAGTGTGTTTGATATTTTAGAAGTGCGTCGCGTTTCAGCTTTTGTCCCTCACTTTAGTGGTCTTTAGACAATGCCTGATAGCGCGGCGGAAGGACCGCCATGTGCCATAGCGTTTAAAAGCTAGGGTCACTCTGCTTACAAATAAAAAAAGAAGAATATAAAAAGGTATGGAAAGTTTGAACAGACGACACGGTAAGAATAGAAGATATAATGTAACAGATGTACGTGACCCCACTTATTTAAGAAAACTCTTAAAAGGTAAACTAATGCGATAATACTGAAATAAACATTGATTTGACAACAAAATAACATCAAATAAAAGTCTGTAAATGAGTAAAAATTCATAGCCCACACGTTGGTACTAAACTAATAGTTATTTGGACATTATTTATACATTATAAAATTATTTTTAAATAATTTGACTGTTACTCGTATTCTATTGTGATTCAGATTCAAATATACCTAGACAAGAGGGACTCGAAAACGAAAAGCGTTAAGCAAGCGTAAAATACAGTGTGTCTTGCGGTCTTTAATGATTTAGCTATAGGTTCATTTCCGTATTCGACTGCCTCTTGCATAGTGGCAGGATCGTCGCTAACTCTACCCGTAGCTCAGGAATGTATAAAAATATAATAATTATTCGATTAATCACAGATTATCATAATTGTATTAGTTCTAATAGTGCAGCTATAATGTATTCTATTCATAGTACTAATTAAATAAAACATAAAATCCAGCATTAAGAAATGATTAAAATCCTCTATTTCTTCAATAAATCAAAATAATTGTTGATATTTTTGAAATGAGGGTAATGTGCGTTTGGCAATAAGGCGCAGTCTACACAATGGTATTTTTTCTAACACTTACAACTACGTGTTGTCTTTCTATAAATCACAAATGGTTTCAGCTAAGCTAAGGCTGCCTCTATAAAGGTACATAATTTGTATTTATCGCGTCTTAAGTTTTTTTGTATTTCACGGGTATTTATCGCGTATTATCATAACTTCGTGTAAACAAATGTTTAAACGAAGATAAATATGACTTGAAAACTTGTCGGGAAAAATAAAAGCATAAATTGTAAGTACCAAATTACCCGTGGAATACAAAATAACAAGTTTCATAGAACGTTTTAAAAAGTGCCACATCATTGCACTTTGGCACTTATGAGTGTGGCAGTAAGGTCTTTTTTGCAAGTCTTAAACTCGCCTCACGACATATAAGTCTAACAAGAATGTTTTAGAACAAATTCTGATAAAACTTTTATCAATAGTCAACGAAGGCCATTTGTTTAACTAGCGGTCTCACTATTCCATGATTATTCATCGATTTTCACTAAAAACTTAATTATTTCTACGCTTAAAAACATTCAATACATTGTTTACTTACTACAGAGTAAAATTACACTTATAGAAATGATTTTCATATGTTTGAGATGAGAATATTACAGCTGATGCCATCCATATTGTCATCAAAATCTTCGTTCCTATAAGTTAGGCCTAAATTATTTATTATATAATAACATTTACCTTATAAATTATATAATTGATTATATGTATACATTGAAGCTACATCACATACATTCTACAAGATTCTACCACATCTACAATTACTAAAACTTTACGTCTCAATTTGTGACGAGATCAAAGGACATTATAGCTAGGAAAATAGCTTAGAGGGTCATTGAATCTGTAGATTATTGCTCATACATTGTTTTAGTCCTATTTTAAAATATTATTCCAATGTAAGGTGTGAATGTATACCTAGGGGTAACCATTGACATCTCGCCAGCCGATTTTCCTGACAGGAGACAGGCGGTCAATTTATATTTGAAACTATCATGCGACGGCCACTTAGGCAGCAAAGTTGGTTACATTTGACGGTTTCAAATATAAATCCGAAACTAAAGTTACATATCAGCCCCAAGACTTTTGGTAGCATGTATTATATGTGACCGTAAATTGTATATCCCGTTAGATTAAAATCTATCCCGCGAGATTGTAAACTGTCGAAAGATTATGAACCGTAACATACCTACAGCTTACAATTTATCTGCTTTTTTCTGGTAGTTTTTCACTAACTAACCTACTAATTTCGATCTACAATCTCGCGAGATTATAATCTAACGGTATTTACAATTTATGGTGACTATTATATTTATTAAGAATAAGTATAGTTTCGATATGTGGAGTAACCCATTGCCCTGGGTGAGCGACGGAAAGCGACATGTCGCTACGCAACGTATGGAACTCATAATCATGCATCAAACTGCAAACTGATTAGCGCGACAATATAGGCCACTTGTATTGCCAGATACTATTTGAGATCGGTGAAATCGCGTCACGTCGCGTTTGTCGCTCACATGGTTCAAAAAAATGTGCCAAATCGTATGCCACTTGTAGAGACAGCTACTATTTGAGATTTACGTAAAATCGCGTCACGTTGTTTATAGCTAACGTAGGGCAATGGGTAAGGGTTTGAAGAGTAAGTGTGGTGTCACCTCCAGACGCGGCGCGGGGTGCGGGGCGCGGGGGGCGCGGCCGCGGGTCACCTCGTCTTACGCACGCGCCAGCAGCGGACGCGACCGTCACTGATTAAGACAAAACTTATCATAAATAAATAAATGTGAAATTTTACACAGCGCCATCTAGCTCCAAACCGAGCAAAGCTTGTACTATGGGAGCCAGATGGTTGATAAAATATTTAGGTAGGTATGTTATTCTTTTTTATACAAACACAAGCTTCCACCAGCGGTTATGTTCGCGTTGTGTAATTATAATATTTATAAGCATGTGTATTCCGGTTCAGCAGTAATGGCGATTGCATCAGAAACTTTAATAAAATAATGATTTAATTAAATGCCATCTTGGCTTGACAGAAAAGTCTTTAGTTATAGTTTTCTGTTTATAGTTAAAGTAATAGACGGAATATTATGAAAACATCAATATTTTTATAAAAAATGATGCTAATAATAATTAAAGTGAATAACATCGAGAAGCAGTAGAGAACAGTGATACGGTTAGTACAATGAAAGCTAAGGGTTAGTAACAATGAAATAAGGAAAATACAGAAAATGCGTGAAGTGAAGCGGCGGCGACGTGTTGCTCACACAGTGCGACAAACGGACAATCATTATATATACGGATCTAATATATACATACATATGGATCTAATAATTTATATTAAATCACAATTTGAGAAAAAATTTGCGTGTGCCAGGTCTGATAAATCCAACGTGACAAAAATTTAAGTAGATTTAGGAAATCTTACTCACGCGTTATAAATCCGTTAGTTTGTCAGAAAATTTGAACCGTGGCTTAAATACGGGCGCTTGAGAAACCCTTAACGACGCTCTGTAGTTGCTAATCTAAATGAAATATTATTTTATTTTTGCGAAAAGCTGTAAAAATGGAACGGTAGACAGATAATGATGTTGATTCTATTGTACTAAATCATGTGTTAAAGGGACAACTACATTTTTACGACTCAATTTAGGTTTAGCTGAGTATTTTGTAAGAATCAACACCATTTTAGATAGACTCCCTGAATCAATACTATCTCATAAAAAAATATACCCACGTAAAAGAAGAAATTTTATAGAAGAATAAATTTACCAGAAAGCCCCATGCTTTAAAAAAACCTTAAGTAAATTTTCTCGGTCCAACGTTAAGCTACAAACTAGCTGTGACGTTCTACGGATGAAGGGTTAGCATAGCAAAGTGCACCTTGTGTACATACGGTACAAAGTGCACATACGGTCGATAATGGTTTGCAGTGAAGGATAGCAATGTTACAGGAGTTTGCACCTCACGGTTCACTGGTCGAGGATCCGCCAGGCTCGCACGTCGCCGCCGCTGCAACATACTCGGCATTCAACAACAGAATACACGGTAGAAAAGGACAGGTAATACAGTTTCAAATGGTTAAGGATATGGGAGAAATTAAGACCTTTCACCATCTATAGTAGATGATTTTTACAGCGTCATGAGACAACTTTTACCTTCACTAACGGGACGCTGTAATGCCCGGGTCGAATAAGATGGAGTGGCTTGCCCAGCACCTATTCCATCCTCTCAGCTTAGTCAGCCTTGTCCACAGGAAAGATATAGTCAATACGTGCGGAGCTAAGCCGCGGGTTTCCTCACGATGTTTTCCTTCACCGTTTGAGAGTATTAATATAGCGCATATAGATTTTTAGATTTGAGCCCACCTTAGGATCGGAAGGCGGGGTCACTACTAACTAGACCACCAGTGCTCTTACTTAAGTTTAACGTACTTAAATACTAAGGTTTCAAATGAAATATTTTCAAATTTCAAACAGGGCTACGGTCTCACTCAATACCCATTTGGATTCCAAACTATATAGCCACTTAGCGGGAAGAATTATTTATTTAATTTCTCTCACAAAGGTTTCATATCCCCGAATACTCAAACGCATCTTAGAGTTGAGCACGTTTCAAGTGACGAGTTTTTGACAGATTTTCATCAAAAACTGTTAAAAAACCGTGACTTGAGCCGTGCTCAACTCTGAGTCGCGTTTGAGTATTCTGGGGTTAGAGTAGGAAAACCTGTTTTGTGAGAAACTCAAGACTTTTGGTTCCTTCCATCCATTCCATACATCATACTCACTTGCCAGCCGTATACAGGACGGGTATGTTCGAAGACGGCAGTGCGGCTAAAGCATGTGCGGCGTCGGGCAACCGCGCAGGCGTCGCCGCAGGTCTTAGGGCTCCGGACCAGGCGCGCAGGGCTCCGTCGCGGCCGCAGCTAGCGACCAATTCCTCGCCGCCATTGCTGACCACCACCACACCTGTCACCCAGCCCTTGTGCGCGTTCATTACGCTCTGGAAATACAAGTTTCAAGTTTAAAATATTTGTCTTCTAGCCCATATGCCTTGGTGGCTGACCTTTCATGGATCCGCAACTGGTAAATTCTCTTGGCTGATCTTTAATGTTTTTCCTTCAGTTTACAGATGGTTCAGGCTATACTTTTGTATAAATAACCTGTGCCTCACCTCCAGCATGGCTTTAGATAGATAGATAGTACTTTGTTTACCACACAACATTAAACTTACAAAAATAGACAAAAAGAATGGTAAAAACAATGGGCGGCCTTATCGCTAAAAGCGACCTCTGCCAGGCAACCCAGGATGGATTGGATGGAACAAAAACATAGAACATGGCTTTCATCTAGGACATTTCCCATGGATATCTGTCTCATCTTTTCTTTCTCTGCTGGACTGGGAGTAAAGAAAAAAAAATAGAATGCGTCCACCTGCTTCTCTCTCCGAACATGTCGTAAAAGTCGACTAATGAGTATCTAGTATCCTCTCCAACTTGATGGACCTATATGGGCGATGGGCTGATCACCTGTCACCATGGTTCACCTGTCACCTGTCACATATCCATCTTGGGAGTCTCGGATCAGAAGTGGATGCAAGTTTTCTTATGATTACTTGTGTTTCTGCCCACCCTATTAGGGATACGGGCGTGATAATAATGTATGTATGTATCTGTCTTATCTCCTATAGTTGTTACTCCATATATCTGTGCCACTTACACGTGTGAGCGTGTTGTAAGTGAGCGTGGTTGTGTATGACTCCTTATATCTGTGCCACTTACATGTGTGAGCGTGTTGTAAGTGAGCGTGGTTGTGTGTGACTCCTTATATCTGTGCCACTTACATGTGTGAGCGTGTTGTGAGTGAGCGACCATCGCTTGAGGCTGGAGTCCCTCGAGGCGGAGTAGAGCGCGTCTCCGCTGCGCATCGCGAGCGCCTGCACGCCGTCGTAGTGCGGCGGCTCCAGGAGTCGCCTGTTGCTGGCTTCCCAGGCATCTGTTACACATGAATAAATAAATAAAATGTTGTTGTAGATAAGATAAGATAAGATAAGATAAGATAAGATAAGATAAGATAAGATAAGATCATTTATTTGTCTTGAATATGGTCATAATTTTACATTTTTGTTATTTATAATGTCAATGGAGTCCAGCATATTCAGTCATAATATTATGACATACAAATACTTTTACATAGGAACTAAAATTAAATTAAAAAATATATATATAATGAAAAAAAAAACAATGTCAAAACTTAATAAAATAAAAAAAAAACAAATCAAGAAAACTAAATTACAGTCAAATCATGATAAAATAGAATATAAAATTAAATTAAGAGTCAAAAAATTCTTCAATTGTGTAAAAACAGTTCAATGCCAACCATTCTTTTAGTGCTTTGTCAAAAATAATGTCTCCTTTTTCTAGTAAGAAATTAGGCAATTTATTATAAATTTTGCATGTCATGTAAGCGCAGTTTCGTTTAAAGAGTTCCAGTCTCGGTGTGGGCATTACTAAGGGTTTTTGCGTTACCGTTCTCCGATTAGTATTATTTCGTTGTTCAAACAGTTCAGGATGACTTCTGACAAATGTAGCTGATTCCAATATATATAAGGAAGGAAGAGTTAATATTTTATGTTTCTTAAATAAAGGTTTACACGATTCTGTTTGTTCTATTTCCCATATTGCTCGAATGCATTTCTTCTGCGCAACGAAAGCCCTATGTACATCAGTTGAGTTGCCCCACAGCAAAATACCATATCTGATGATGGATCCTATATAGCTATGATACACTACGATCGCAGTCTTTATTGACGTTACTTTCTTTATAGTCCTCAGAGCATAAACAAATTTATTTATTTTAGAGCATACTACATTAATTTGCGACTTCCAATCAATATGTGCATCTAGATTTAGTCCCAAAAACCTTACATTACTTGTTTGATCAATTTTGTCATTATTATGTGTAATATTTAATATTTTTTCTTTTTTTTGTACTGTCCTAAATTGTATAAATTTTGTTTTATTAGTATTTAATTTTAAATTATTATTACCTAACCACTCAATTGTGTCACCTAATGCATTGTTTATGTCTTTTTCAAAAGTATTAACATCATTTCCGTCCACTATTATAGTCGTATCGTCAGCGAATAAAACACATTCATGATTTATTGCTGACGGTAAGTCATTTATGTATACTAAAAATAACAGTGGCCCCAAAATACTACCCTGTGGCACGCCATATCTATTTATCCTTACCTCTGAGTCAAAATTTTCTATTGTGTTATTTATTTCTGATAACTGTTTTATCGTAGTTGCTATGTTTCGGACACCATGTATAATAACTGAATTAGTCAACGAAACTCCTCTTGGCCACAAAACTACATCAATGGTGCTTAAAAGAGAGGATACTTACTAGAGTCCTGCTGAGTGATGTCCAGTGTCCGTACGTAGTGGTCCTTCGAGCCGGTGGCGACTAGATCCCCCGTCTCCCCCGGGCTCAGGGCGAGGCACATCACCGCGGCTGCGTGACCCGACCACACTTTGCAAACACACTCTAACCTAAAACATTTACAGAGTGGATCAGTGTTCAGTTTAAGTTTTATCATCATTATTAATATTAAAAAGCTTTCTTTAAATATCATTAGCCAATGTTGTCCGGTTCCTCTATTCAACTAACGGACAGGTTTTCTATTTACGGCGAAACGCCGTTCGCTTTGAGAGGTGAAATCGGTCTTTAGACACGCTACACTTGGCCAGCCATGTGGTAACATTGCGAGCGTATAGCTCAGCATAATTTGTAATCATAGCTTAGAACATTAGCATATTACAGAGGAGATATAGGAAAATTGTTTTAAGAACCATTTTGCTCTTTTTTGTGAAAACAATTTTGGCATAGTACATTTATTGGCTATGCGCGCGTTGGCCATGAAAATGGGTTATCATTTGAAGAAAAATATCTGAACAGCAGAATGACCAACTGGTCATTTGAACAACCGAAACCATCTGGTTTCGAATTTCCCGCTACAACCCCTGTGCTTGTATCATGATTTCCGCTTTAGCATAATTGTACCAAGCAAAAAAGCAGGACACGTTCTAACAAGTAGACTCACATCCTGAGGTCCCAGAGGCGAAGCTTGTCTCCAGCGGCGGTGTAGAGGCGGTGGGAGTCTGCCAGCGCCAGCGCCGTGACCGCCACCTCGCCGCCGATGCCGCGGTTGCTGGGGCACGGGCCCGTGGCGCCAGACGACCTGCAAGTAAACATCGACAATTCTATATGTTTCTGATTTGCTATCGAATACAGCGGCCCCCACGGCGGCTAATAGTACACGCCCCCCTCCAACCCCCTCCCAACGATCCAGAAATAAGTTCCACTATACGTACCATAGCGTAGTTAGCGGTGTCCGTGACCTGGTGTCGAAAACTCTCACAGCGGCCCCGGCTGCCGCTAGTAACACGCGTCCCTCCCCGCGGCCCGCGCCCTCCCCCGCGGCTAGGGCACCCACCGCCCCGCCGCACCAGCCGCGCCAAGCCTCGCGTCCCACGTTAACGTCCCAGCCGCGGACTGTGCGGTCTGGAAACAAATCTTTTGTTAGTTCGAAGCGCATTTATTCCAAACAGTCATAAACCTACACTAGGATTCCATGCCATAGGAATCCTAGTGTAGCGCTAGTGTGGCGCAGCCCTAAAGCTTAATAAACATCAGCTGTAAATACCAGTCATATAACCTACACTAGGATTCCGTACCGGCTGCGCCAGTTTTGACTGCTTAACTTTGCGCTGTAAAACCCTAGAAGCAACTCACCGACCCCGCCGCTGTAAAGTAGATGCTCGGTAGCGTACAGCGCTAGCGCCGCGCCCGCGTGGCCCTCCGCCACGTGTGTGCATTGTATCCACGTAGATGTCGCCGCGTTCCCGCCGCTGATGCGCTACAATTGATAATCCATTGAACTTTATACACAATCTGGTAAACTAATTATAGAAAAAGAGTATTACTAGTATTATAAAAGAGAACGTTTGTATGTTTGTTTTTTAATTACATTTAACTGCTAAACTAAACGGATTGAGAGCCTGGGAAATAAATAGATAAACTTGGAAAAGGCTACTGGCTATCCTGCTTGTCTTAGAGAGAGTTTGGAAAGTGCGTTTGAATTTCTGTTAAACTTTGAATGAACAGAAAACGGCATACATAGGCGGGCTACCAGCCAGTCATACTGAAGCATCAAGTGGTCTATATAAATTTTCACCTGCTCCCATGTCTAATCCTATCGAGTCACGGCTAAAAAATGTTACCTTTTGCACCATTTCTTTGACGACGCCCTGAGGCGAATTGTCCTGGTAGGCGCCAGCCAGCCGGAGGAACACGTCGTCGTCCCGCGCGCGCCGCGTCGCGCCGGGCGAGGCAGGCGGCGTGACTGCGCCGCTCTCTCTGCGTTAGTTCACGCGTTAGGAAGCATGGCTTATGACGTGTTAGTAGTAGTAGTTAGAAAGGCTGCGCCAACGACATGAGGAGTTGGTATGCTATCGGGAACATTCTAAAAAACGAGTTTTATTTCCGTAATGTGCTGGTATAGTGGTAGAATCATTTTGGAATTGAACGAAACTAGACAGGAACTCACATGAATTATGCATGATCTAGCAACGGCGCTAGCGATTGAGAAATACTTTTTTTAGAATGTTCTTTATCGCTAGAGATTTTTAAGGATACGTTGAATGAAACGCGTTCATGCGATTGTAACCAATTAACTGCATAGGTAACTAACTACTAAAATATGGGATGCTCTGTGGTGCGTAACTTTCAATTACTAGTGGTTAAATCGAAGTAAAAGTAAAAACAAAGCAAAATTTTGTTTTATCTTCTGCCTAATGACCTAAAAACATTGTTAGCTAACATTTGTGGAAACAGGGTAGATGTGGAAGTGACTTGTTTATTATTATACCGTATTTCAAGTTTATTATGAAGTGTGGCTAGGTCCATGTGTATGACAAAACAATGATTCGTTTTTATGACCAAGTCCCTGATATAATAAGCGTTTGGTGACTAAAATGGTTTAATGAGGTCACTCGAAATGGCCTATGTTTGTAATAGCCAATAAGCAGTCGGTGATATAACTCAAAGCTGGTACTCACATACACTAAAATTACACAAACATATTGCACTAAAACACAATGCCTGTTACCTACATTTTAACAAGAGTTTTCTTTAAAACAATATAAAAAAATACCACTTGAAAGTGGACCCATAGATTTATACATAGTTTGTACCTACTCTATTTAGTGACAAATAATGGCACCTACTTGATTGTCTATTCAAAAATGGTCAAACTAAAACAAAAGTAGAACTAGTTAAATGCAAACACAGTGGGTGCATCATGCGGGTAGCAAACAAACACAAGCTCAGTTCAAACTATTTATTCATCTACATTATATACAAATACCTTACATAAACATATATTAGCTGCCGATAACCGAGTTAAAGCTTAAGTTACAATTGTGACGTTATTTACTTACTGCTAAAATAAGAGGCAGCGAAAATAAAAATGGGTGATTGCAGAAATGCCTTAAATAAAATGCATTCTGTAAGCTCATAGCAATTCACTTTGGAATAAATCGATGTCTGCATAAAAATATTATAAATCGTAAATTCTAAAGCATTATTTAACTAATTAAAATAATAGTCCATGATTTAATTTATTGGCATTTCAATCGTTGTCTTTTGTCCCAACACCATTTGTGTTATTGACTGTTTTATTTTATCGAGTGTTAGTCACTGGCGAATATCCAAAGTGGGTGCCCAGGTACAGTTCTGCCGATATTGTACCGTAGAAATTATCCACAAGGCTGCGCCAGTACTATTTTGATCAGTGTAAAATTATTACATAGTCAATAAAGACGCGTGACAAGGGTAGCCATAAAATTTCAAGCTATATAGACAGAGAGGCAACGATATTTGCCATAACTCGATTTTAGTAGTATTCTGAAAATGTGGCGCAGCTTTGCGGATAACTTCTATATAGTCTTTGGGGCAGAACTATAATTAATACATTGAGCTAGTTCCTCTTGTTGTAGCTTCAGTCCTCCACAATTCTGAGGTCGGTCAGCAGGCTGCAAGCAACCAAGTACCTACCGTGAGCCCCGTGTTACTAGCTACTTTGGGGTCCTATAGTCTTGTATCTCACTATCTTACACATCTCAGATAACACGATTCGTCATATAAAAAGAAAACTTGTCATTTCTGACACATGTTTTTTATAATATTAAATAATAATATTTTTTTTCGACTGAAATTGCTCTATTAGGCCTTTCAAGCCATCGGTTCTAGCATTCTAGTTGAATGATGCTGAATTCATACAAGACTGTAAGATCCCAACTAGAATTGCCGTACACAAATATTTCCCAGACTTGTGCAAAGACTACACAAAATATTATGCAACAATACGACAAGTCCATTGATAAAGTCATCAAAGGTGGATTTCTTTTGACAAAAGATGTAACAAGCTTGATATTTGATAGACTTTGCTAGCGAATATAACAGCTGCAATGTGTAAACGAAATAAGACTTTATAGTAAAATAGACTGACAGTACATGATAAGTGTTAAAATAAAATAGTTATAATGTGTGCATATAATTTTGTGAGCAATGCATTACATAGCGCATAATATAGACCAGCCAAAGTCATGCAGACGGTAAGATAGCTAGCATTTGGCAGCAATATTCTAACTACTGAAGCGTACAACTACTAAATAATACTAATATAAGATACGCCTGTATTCCAAAACTCAAGTGGCTAAGAGTAATAGCTGAGAAATAATTGTAAAAAGTTTGGTAGTATTTTGGAATACAGTCGTAAAAATGATGATAAAGTATTCTGTTAGACTGAATTCAAAAGTGATTAGTAACTTTTATAAATGAATTATTTTATTATTCGATGAGAAACATCAGTTTACATATTAAGACACAAGTTATTTTAAGACTTTTTACATGATTCTAAGTCAATAACATTTTTAATCAGACAGATTCATATTGGCCTTACTTAAAGGTCTTTGTTGTGGATTATCATTCCAATGTTCAACTTAAATCTCTATTAGTATAAAATCATTTTGCTATTCAACTTTAGACCTACAGTTTATAAATATAAAGATGTCAATCAGGGAAAATTTTGGGTCGTGGTCGTTAAACCAGGGCATTTAACCTCTCCGTCAATGCTATTAGATTCAATTCACTTTGTTTTAAGCTGATTTATAGCTGCTAAGGAACTTTGATCTATAAACCTTCATCCCTAAAGTCCATAATCAGTTTTGCATTCAATCTATGCGCAGTACGACGTCGAAAGGCGATGATACGTACAAGGAGTTTGGTTTGGCCAGCGTGTGTCGGCGCGGCGGCCGCGGGCTTTCCGGCGCGCGCCGCGGGGCCAGAGGAGAGGAAACCGGCTGTAGACCCCTGGAATGGTACAGTGTGGGGTGAGTGACAGCTCTAGTTATATTGGCTTCTTGAGATGGACTTAGTGGCTATAGGTAGACCCCTGGAATGGTACAGCGTGGGGTGAGTGACAGCTCTAGTTATATTGGCCTTTGAGATGGACTTAGTGACTATAGGTAGACCCCTGGAATGGTACAGTGTGGGGTGAGTGACTGCTCTAGTTATATTGGATTCTTGAGATGGACTTAGTGACTATAGGTAGACCCTTGGAACGGTACAGTGTGGCGTGGCGGGCGATTGCTCGGCAGAGACGCAAGAAGCACGGGTTCGATTCCCGCTGCGGAAGAAATGTTTGCATGATCTGTAAATATTTCTTCCGGGTCTGGGTGTTGTGGTACCATGGTACTCGTAGTTTCTGATACCCACGACAAACAGGGAATCCTAGTGTGGGGTCAGGGCTATGTATGTGACTGTTGGGTGTTATTTATTTATACTCCGGGAGGAGGAGCGTTTCACCATCGACTGCGTCATTAAAAAAAAAAATATGTGGACATTTCACACAGCGCCATCTAGCCCCAAACTAAGCAAAGCTTGTACTATGGACACCAGATGGCTGACAGAATACTTATACTTTTTTTGTAAATACATACTAATCTTACTTATATTATAAATGCGAAAGTTTTTGAGTTTGGATGTTTGTGCCTCAATCACGCCTAAACGGCTGAACGGATTTGAATGAAACTTGGAATATACATAGTACATGGATTAACATATAGGCTATTTTTTATCCAGGTACCAAGCGAGCGAAGCCGCGGGCGGCAGCTAGTAATATATATTTAGATGAACCTGAGACTGCCAGGAGCGCTGGGCACGCGGCTCAGCGGGATCATACTCCGGGGGGAGGAGGGTTCCACCATGGACTGCGTCATCACATCTGCTCCATTCTCCTCAGCCTGGCTTTCTCTCCCGTAAACGCCAAGGTCTCGCAAACGCACGGACCCACGACGAGCTCTAGTAAAAATACAAAATGTAATGACAATAAATTTGGAGTAAATTCATCATCATCATCTTCCTGCCCTTATCCCACTCTATGTGGGGTCGGCACAGTAAGAGTACTGTAAGAGTTTTGGCTAAGGTGTTTTATGACCGGCCGCCTGCCTGACATCAACCCTCCTTGGGAATACTTGCTTATTGTATCTCATCATGTTGGAGAGGATACTATCCCTTAGTCGACTTTCATATCACAATAACTGCTTGTAATAAATCTAAAGGCTGTGCTCACGTGTTTCTTTGGAAAGGCGACGGTGTGACGTCATCGGGCGGCGACGCCGGCGCCGTCAGCGATTCGCGGACGCCATTCGCATGCGGACGGCTCTCGAACGAACTGTAAAAGAAAATAATTATTATAACATTTAATTCAGTTCCTTTTTTACGTTTCCGTACCCGCTATCGGGACTCTTTAATAAGCCTTCGCTGTCCGCCCGTCCGTCTGTCAGCGGGGTAGAGAGTTGAAATTATTTATTTATTTATTTATTTATTTATTTATAGGAAGACTAACAACTTCAGTAACAAATTAAATACACTTATAAAAAAACAGAAAGCCAATAACAGGTTTTCACGTCTAAAAATATTCTACGATACAAAACTTTCATGAACAATTACGCTAAAGAAGAACAATATTATAAGATGTATAAATGTACAAAAACAAAGAGAAAAGCAAGCTTCTAATTCATAAGGCATTACCTACAAAAAACTCTGCTCAACCGCTGTCTATTATCCCAGTGTGTATTTATATTGCCGCTATAACAACAAATAATACATACAAGAAACATTTTTTGACGTTCGTAATCAATCATCGAAGCTACCTATTTAAAAAGTACAATAGAGTAAGTCATATTAAAAGGTACATGTACGATGGTACGGAACCATTCGTGTACGAATTAGACTCGCACTTGTACACCGGTTTTTTGTTCAGTACCAAATGGAGATCCGATCTCTGCCTGTCCCTAATAAGGGGACCGAAATGTTTTAAACCTCAAATTAAATGTTAGTCAATTTTAAACGTCTGATGAGCTGGATCAGGTGAGCTATCTATAGACCGTTTTTTTTTTTTTTTTTTTTTTTATTAATATTTGTTCCTCTGACATATTGGATCAGAGCCTGTGTTTGCCGTTTTAATTATTTACTTTTGTTTATTTAGATTGAGTTTTTATAATAGGGATTAGGGGAAGTTTGTTGCTTTTTATATATTAATATCATATTATTCTATTTACTTTTTCAGTTTATTCTTTCTTTTCTTATATTTTTATCTGACCACTCTTTTATTGCACATTTATTATATTTACTGTTTATACGCTTATTGGAGTATTTATCTGTTATTTTTGTTTACTTTATCTTATTTTCTTATCTAATCACTATTTTATTGAACACTTTGTATTTTGCTATTTACGTTTATGGAGTATTTATCTATTTTGTTAATTTATAGTTTACATTATTTGTTTATTCTATTTTAATTATTGACTGGTTAAAATATATTACTTAGTATATATTTTGAACAAGTTTTATATATGGACTGTACTTTCTTACTGCTTTTTTCGGCTGTGCACTCCGGTCTTTGCTGCTTTCCGTTTCGTCACTCAGGGGCAAACGGTGGGTCAAGATGTTAATCTTGCCCCGTTCCGTTTGCTTGGCCAACTACTTTGCTACTGCTGGTTACCGGAGTGTTCGCCTTAGCAGTAAGATATGGTGGCCCTGGCTAGGGCGTCCCATTTGCGCCGAATTGTGCACTCCTGGCTGAACGCGTTGTGCGCTGTGTTGGCCATTTTTGCGAGTGCACAATTACAGCACGAAGGGGGCGCTCCAGCCAGCATCTCGGGGCACGCCGCCCTCATGTGGGGACCCCCACAGTGGCTGCACTTCTCCAGTGTCTCTTTGCAAAAGCGACGGCCGTGGCCGTAGCCAAGGCAAAGAGAACACTGGATCAGTGGGCTCTGGTCAGCCACCCGTATGCGCTGGAGGTCAATGCGGACGGAACCTGAGTCGACCATCCGCTGCCATACGTTGGGGGCCACCCTTACTACGACGTGGTTGGTGTGGGGGTTCCTCGTCTTCTTCCTATAAGTGACCTCGAAGTTCTTTGTGGTCAGATCGACGTTGGCGAAGGTGTCTTTGTTTTGTTTGGTGAGCGAGCTTACGATGTCTTCATCGCTGTTGTAGGAGAAGACATCTCTCAGTATGACGAGCGGGTTTTTATTAATCATGTCGTCTACTGTGAGGAACTCCTTAGCTCCTTTGAGTTTATCTTTAAACTTTTGCCTATCCTCTTCGGTTTTGCAGCTTACTATAATTTTCCTGTCTTTCGCCTTTCTTACCCTCTCCACAGCAACTCCTCCCTCCTTCGCATTCACCACCTTCCTGATCCTTTCCAATACTTCTTCACCTGTCTCCATTTCATCTTTTGCCGTCACCGCTACGGAGTGTAGCGCGGTCTGTACTACCGGATTTCTCCTTGTAGACGCCGCTGCTACACTATCTATAGACCGTTTGCAACGGCCTTTAGATAGCCCGACTGTTTCTTTTGTATTTTGTAAATTATATTTGTAATAGTTGTAAGTTTCTTTCTGGCAATAAAGTTATTTAAATTAAGTTATAAACTTCGTCCCTGTATTATAGAGTACCTTTCGACAGGAGACACGCAGCGCGTTGAACTGCCGGAGGAGACGCGGGCCAGTAGGGCTGCGAGGGCCGGAGCGCCCCACGCTAGGGCTTCGCCCCCACCGCTCTCCGCCACCGCGCGAGCCGCCTCCGCCGCGTGGTCCCTACTCTCTTCCAACTGAAATAACAAAATCATTTTCATATTTTTTTTATCGAATCAACTTATTTACAAAGACAAACTACAATAACATAAAAAAAAACTTTTCATAAATAAGTATTTATTGAAATAAATAATTGATCTGACTGTATAGGTAACATAATACAGCCGGCCGTTGATTAGTTTTCATTTTATCGAAACGCTAAAATGTCTTCTAGCCGCCATCTTGGATTATTATTTGACACTTCATATCCTATACATTACTTCTCTGCTAGACTGGGATTAAAGAAAGAACATAGAATGCATCCGGCTGTTTCTCTCCCCGAGCATGTCGTAAAAATCGACTAAGGGATAGTATCCTCTCCAACATGATGGACCAATATGGGGGATGGGCTGATCACCTGTCACCATGGTTCACCATATCCCTCTTGGAGCTTTGAATCAGGAGTGGCTGCAAGTTTTCTTATGATAACTGGTGGCTCTGCTCATCCCGTTAGCGATACGGGTGTGATAATATGTATGTATGTATGCCATGTCCTATAAAAAAATATCCAAGCATACTAGCGCGCGCGCCTTAACGTTAGCGCCGTCAAAAAGACGTCGCGTCTAGAAATATTCTGTAGTAGATGTTATATATGTGGTATGGATTGTACTGACGTGTTTGAGCTGCGCACGCGTCGCTTCTAGTGCGCTAGCGCGCCTCGCCGCCTCTTGCGCGTGCTGCAGCGCCATCAGAGACATGCGCTCTAGTGCAAACTTGCTCGCCTCCAGCGATAGTATCTGGTCTAGGATGCGGGGGAGTTCAGTTTCGTCGTTCTCCTCCTGAAAAACAAACAACTTATTATTTGATGGCGACGTCCTCGATGACGAGGCGGGCGAGTGCTCGGCTGAGACGCGGATTCGATTCCCGCTGCAGGAGAAATATTTGCATGTTCTGCAAATATTTCTCCCAGGTCTGGGTGACGTGATATAATGTATTATAAGTATGTATCATCATCATCATCTTCCTGCCCTTATCCCACTCTATGTGGGGTGGGGTGGTAAGAGTTTTGGCTAAGGTGTTTTATGACCGGCCGCCTGCCTGACGTCAACCCTCATTGGGAATACTTGCTTTTTGTATCTTTTTGTATTTTTTATAAGTATGCATATACAAAAAGTGAATGTGTGTGGGTGTGTGTGTGTGTGTGTGTGTGTGTGTGTGTGTGAGAGAGAGAGTGAAGATTTACCTCAATCTGCATAATCTGTGTCTGAGTATCAGCAATGGCATCCCTCAGGTAGTCCAACATGTGTTGCGCGTCCGGGTCGCCCTCAGCCTGCTTCCTCGCCGCCTCCCTCTGCTTGAGTTGTCGCTCGAGCGCGGCCTCCAGGTCGGCGAGCGTGGTGCGCGCGGCGCAGGCGCGCGACACCCAGCACTGCAGCCGCGACCAGGCCTCGCGACACGCCGCGCGCCCGCTGGGCCTAGCGCGCTCTGAAATAACAATTCGCAGTTTGAGACACACCTTCCATCATTGAATACCATCTCAGAAACGGTTCTAGTTAGTCAATCACAATTTTCTTTTTTTTCAATCAAATCACAAGAATCATATTGGAACCGTATTCGTGACGGTTGAAATTGCCTCTTTAATTTAGTATGAATTATGAAGGTTGCCTATATCTTTACTTCGATACTACAAAATGTGTCACTGATTCCAGAAGAGGGTAATAAAAGAATTTAAATATGCCAAAGGTGCTTGTTTAGTGCCATTTAAACTTGGGTTTACACTCGATATTAATCTCTGCAACACGCCAATTTCCCCACGATGTTTTCTTCACCTTAGAAGTATACATGTCGTAAAAGTCGACTAAGGGATAGACCTCTCCAAAATGATGGACCATCTATATAGGCGATGGGCTGATCACCTATCACCATGGTTCACCATATCCATCTTGGGACTTTAAATCAGAAGTGGCTGCAAGTTTTCTTATGTTTACTTGTGGCTCTGCCCACACCATTAGGGATACGGCGTAATAATATGTATGTGTGTAGAAGTATACAAATTAAGAATGAAAAGCTTCCTAAAATATTTACCATGTAATCTGCCAGCAGCGCGACTGCTCAGCTTATCTCTGTGACCTTTTCTTAGTAGAGATACCTCTTCTTGTTTTCGCCTTAACACCTAAAATAGTCAAAAAGATTAAAAACGAACTTAAATATCAGTGCTTCAAATATTGTATTCATATAAAAAGAAAATTGTAATAACAAAAAGCCCAGTTTACCTGCTCTTTGAGTTTCGTTTCTGCTTCTAATGACCTAATGATGTTGGCGTTCTTTCGAGATTCTTTCCTTAACTGTGCAACCTGAAAAGGGAATATAATGCTTTAAAAATGTATCTATGTCAATTTACTTTAAAAATGTATGTACGCTACACCAATGCGCTCAAGGTTAGTCAGCTGGATTAAAAAGGCCACTTTATCTGATCTACTACTGAATTGAAATGCGATTTACTAAAATTCTTCATAATTTCGGATTTGACCATGCACGCCCACTTGAAAAACTCACCCTGTATATACAAATACAATACTAAATCAAATCATTGACATAATAAGTATATTACAAAATATATTAACCCTTATGCTCCTGAACTAGTAAAAAACTTTTTTTCAGGAGCCAATGGATTCTCCCATGAGTTATGAAAATATTATTATGTCAATAATTTAAGTTGAAGTTGATATAAATAAATAAATATTTGAGGACATGTCACACAGCACCATCTAGCCCCAAACTAAGCAAAGCTTGTACTATGGGAACCAGATGGCTGATAGAATACTTTTATACTTTTTTTGTAAATACATAATACTACAACACCCAGACCTCACCAAATGTCATAAATTAACTACTTTATGGGAATAAATCACACGCCACGAGTGCTGGTTTAAAAAAAATACAGTACATAGGGGCTCATTAGTGTAGGCAAGAGTTGCCTCCTGAAGTATAAAACATCTAGTATAAGACGGTTATAGGCTTTAGTTTTTTTTTTAAATGCTACAACACCCATATCCGGAAGAAATATTTGCAGAGCAAACATTTCTCCCGCAGCGGGTATCGAACCCGCGCCTCTTGCGTCTCAGCCGAGCTCTCGCCCGCCTCGCCACAGAGGTCGTCAAATAGATAATATAGATTAACAGATGGTTTAGTTTTGATATAAAATACCTCCTTTGCTCTCTGGGCCTCTGCCTGAGCGTGTCTCTTAGCCTCAGTCCGCATTCTTTGCACGAGTTTCACTTTGTCTCTCTTCATATTATGCAGTTCGGAGCGTAATGTCTGCAGCTGCGTAGCGGTGGCTTGCTGAGCACGCTGGAGACGAGTGTGCTCTTTTTGAGCAGCCTGTGGAAGTAAAATTCAATACGCTTGGTCGCGTTACATTGCTTAACCTCGGTAGTAATAGGTTCCCCATACAAACTTTCATCCCTTATGTCACCTTTCAGGATTATTTTTGCAAAAAATGGTAGCCCATGTCCTTTCACAGGATGCAATCTATTTTCTTGCCAAATTTCATCAAAATAGGTTCAGCAGTTTATACGTGAAAAGGTAACAGACAGACAGAGTTACTTCAACATTTATAATATTTAGATTGGATGGATTTTTCTGTGCGAAAAATTTATGTGCGCTAATACCAGTACTCTCAAACGGTGAAGGAAAACATCGTGAGGAAGCCCGCGGCTTAGTCAGCTCCGCACGTACTGAGCATGTCTTTCCTGTGAGGAGGGCCGACTAAGCTGAGAGGATGGAATAGGTGCTGGGCAAGCCTACTCCATCTTAATTCGTCCCGAGCGTAGTGTCCTGTTAGTGAAGGTAAAAGTTGCCTCCTGACGCTGTATAAATCATCTACTATAGATGGTAAAAGGCCTTAGTATAATATTAGTATGGATTTGAAACTGGAATATAATGTACAGCAGTAAAATGGTGTCTTTACCTGCAACCTGCGCAGTTCACGTGACATGCCCGATACGCGGCGTTCGTATTCCTCTCGCACGCGTTTCAGCTTCTCGCTGGGGGGCGATGATTGAGCGGCTAGAAGACAAGGGTTTCATTAATAGCTAGTTGTTTGATCTGGAAAGTATTTTTATTATATTGTGTAAACGTCACTGTCAAAAACTATGAGGTTAGTCGCCTAATAAATTCCGAAACAATACATGTCCGCCTTGTGCGAAACGCACAAAAGAAAGAACTTTTATTTTAGGTAAAAATGGTTTATTTTGGGAACCTTAATGTCGTCGTTCTCATTATTCTTAACATAACCTCCAAAGTTGTGTGTTGCCATATTGCAACTTATTCTTATGTTGGTATTGAACATATATTGGGGCCCGGACTAAAATTACATACCGGATACCTTATAACTAATAAGTCACAAACATAATGACAAACAATGTTACTAAATCTTAATTTAAAAATAAAAATTAAATTAACTTAATTATTACTGATCATCATTAGAAAATTTGTTTTTATTTTAATCTGCTAGTATGGCACAACTTGGCTACTAGTTTTAACTTACATCTAAACACAAACTTAATACTAATCATTATCAAGTGGTAAAGGACACACTTTCATGATACTTGTTGTTATAATAAAACCCTTAGCAGTCTTAACATTAAGTGCACGCACTTTACCGTCCCTGCCTGGCATGACTGAAACAATTCTACCCATAGGCCATTTCAAGGGAGATACATTGTCATCTTTGATTATAACCAATGTTCCTGTTTTTAGGTTTGGTTGGACACCTTTCCATTTGGGTCTGTTTTGCAGCATTACTAAATATTGCTTGTGCCACTGATGCCAAAAACTTTGTTGCATTTGCACACATTGTTTCCAAAAGGAAAGTTTTCCAACATTTTCACCAACCAAGTTAATCTCTGGATAAGAAGTTAAAGTAGAGCCTGTCAAGAAATGAGCAGGTGATAGGTAAGACATGTCTTCAGGATCAGCTGACATAGGCGTCAGAGGTCTGGAATTTAAGATTCCTTCTATTTGAACCAGTACTGTATTCAGTTCCTCATAGGTAAGGACAGCATGACCAACCACACGCTTTATATGGTATTTAACGCTCTTAATACCAGCTTCCCACAAGCCGCCAAATACTGGTGAATACGACGGAATGAAATTAAAAGATATTCCTTCAGTATTGCAGAAATCATGTACCGCATTTTGATGGCTTGTAGAATTCTGTAATTTATACAAATCATTTAGTATATTATTTGCTCCTTTATAATAGGCTGCATTGTCACAATGTATTTTTGTTGGCTTATTTCTGCGGGAGATAAACCGTTTTAAACAAGCTATGAATGTGTTTGTTGTCATATCAGAAGCTAATTCAATATGTATTGCTTTAGTCACAAAACATACAAATATTACAATATATGCCTTTGTAATCACTGGCTTTCTAATCCTAGATTGCTTTACATTAAATGGCCCTCCATAGTCTGTACCGACTATTTGAAATGGCCGCGAAACATTTACACGGTCTGATGGGAGGGAACCCATGAGTTGAGTTGTGGCCTTAGCTTTAAGTTTAAAACAAATGATACATTTGTGTATAACTGATTTTATCTCTCTACTGGCATTTATTATCCAATATTGCTCACTTAAGCTACTTAAAATTAACTTCTGACCTGCATGTTTAAGGCGCGAATGTTCCTTTTGAATAATTAGCTTTGTGATGTTTGAACACTTAGGTAAAATAATTGGATGTCTCTGAGAATAAGAGAGACTGGCGTTCTGCAATCGCCCACCAATTCGTAGCATAGATCTAGAGTCAAGAAACGGGGTTAAATTACTCAAGTTACTTTTTAATTTAGACAATTCACCATGCTCTTTTAAATGATTTATTTCGTTTTTAAAATGTCTTTCCTGGTCGATTTTAATTATAACATGCAAAGCAGATGTCAATTCCTCAGGGCACAGTTTTCCTTCTTTTTTGGTATTATCTTTTTTACAATTATGTATGAATCTTTTCACATAGGACATTATTCTTGTTAGTTTTTCAATACTGGAATATTTATCAAACACAGAGGTAAGATCATTTATTTTATTGCATGTATTACATGCTTTAATTTCCGGTTTTAATTCGGGAATATTGTTCACATTAACTTTATCTTCACTTTTAAGATGTGTGTACATAGCACTTTTTAAATACTCAGGTCCATGAAACCACAATCTGCCTACCTCTGTCTCCAATAATTTTGGTGACAATCCACGGGACAAACAATCTGCTGGATTCTCACTAGATTTGACATAGTTCCATTGAAATTGCGCTGACAATTGGTTGACTTTCTCGACTCTATTAGCTACATATACACTTAGTCGCACAGGCGCAATGTTTAACCAACAAAGCACAATTTGTGAATCCAGATATAAAAATGTTTTTACCGCATATTTTAGGGACAGTGTGTCGTGAACCTTTTTAGCCAACATGGCCAATAATAAGGCGCTGTTAAGTTCAAGTCGTGGTGTGGTTAGTTGTTTATTTTTAGGATTTATTCGTGACCTAGAACATAATAGGTTTACCTGAGGGACATTGTTCGCATTAAATGATCTTAAGTATAGGCAACAGCCATAAGCAATGTTAGATGCATCAGCATAACCAACAAGTTCTAATGTGTTGGATGATTGGTCATTGATATTCCGTGGTATCGAAATACATGACATTTGTACCAATTCGTTAGCAAATTCAACCCACTGCATATTGAGATCCTCAGGCAAAGCATCATCCCATTTTATATCCGCGAACCACACCTGTTGCATTAAATACTTAGCTTGAACTAACAACGGACCTACAAGACCCAAAGGGTCAAAGAACTTGCTTATGAAGCTCAGCATTTGTCTTTTAGTGTAAACTTTCAACACTAGTTTTTCAGGACATTGCATTTTCAATGTGTCACACCCTACATCATAGGTGAGCCCTAATGTTTTCATAAACATGCTATTTTTATCAAAATCTACATTTCCGAAATATTGTAAATTAGAAGGTATATCTTTTAAAATATTCCTTTCATTTGAACACCATTTGTGTAGCGAAAAACTTGCTTCTTTCATTATTGCAATTAATTCTAATTTGGTTGCTTCTAACTCATTTAAATTATTGCTTCCACATTGTACATCATCAACATAAGTTGAATATTTGAGAGCTGCCGCAGCCAGAGGATATTTTTCACCATAGATCTTAGTAAGTTCTAACAAACAGCGAGTCGCAAGGAAAGCTGAACTTTTTACCCCATATGTGACCGTTTGCAACTGTAGGCACTTCACAGAATCATGCGTGGAATCCCGCCACAAAATGTTTTGCAAACAGCAGAATTCTTGGTCTACTAAAATACCCCTGTACATAGCCTTAATGTCACAAAGTAGGACATATTTAAACGTTCGAAAAAGCGTCAATATATCAAACAGCTCACTTTGTACAACGGGACCGTTGAGCAACACGTCATTCAAGCACAAACCGTTTTTAGTTTTCATGCTCGCGTCAAACACCGCACGAACAGGTGTAGTTTTGCTATTCGGATTAAATACCGGGTGATGTGGAAGAAAATATACTTGACCACTATCACAATTATAATTCTGTATATCAAAATACTTAGCATGCCCTTGATCAATATAATCATGAATAAAATCTTTATATTTTTGAGACAGTACCTCATCCCTAGCGAAACGCTTCTCAAGGTTATAAAACCTTTGTAATGCACAGGAAAAAGAATCACCTAGCTGCACATTTTCTAGCTCAAGCTTTAAAGGCAAACCAACAGAAAACTTTTGATTGTCTAACTTGACTGAAGACTGAAAATATTCTTCAGCTAATTGTTGCTCACTAGTGCCCTCTTTATCTACAGTGGGTACCTTTTCACATTCCCATAATTTGGAAATGGTTTCCCTAATTTCGTGCAGTTCAGGGTCCTTGTCCTTCACATTGTGTGGAAAATTATTAACTTTGTTACCTTGAACGTAGAGGCATAAATTAGAAGCAAAAACCTTGCCAGCTGAGACGGGCAGGCTGCCTGCAATGACATATCCAAGTGCAGTGCTAATCAGGTACGGGCCGGCCGGCGTAACGGGCAGCGTTTCACGCTGTAAGACCTGGAAAAATATGTCACAACCCAATAGGAGATCTATTTTTCCTGATTTATTATAATTCTCATCCGCTAACTTGATGTGCGGTGGAATGTTGAATTTGGATATATCAAAGCTTTGCTGAGGCAGGTTGCAGGTTATATGCTTGACCACACACCATGAAACTTCAGTGAAATATTTTGTCACTAAAGAGTGAATGGTCAATTTTGTTTGCTTTGAAACTTTGTGAGCACCATCTAATATTCCCAGAATTTGCTGGTTAGAAGCATGGAGACTACATCCAATATTATTTGCTAAGCTTTCAGTTATGAATGAAATTTGTGACCCGCTGTCCAGCAATGCCCTAGCATTTATTATTTTACCATTCTTACCTTTAATTTGGACGATTGCTGTTGGCAACAGGACATCTTTGGCATGCAAAATGTTAGTCATATTGACCACAGCATGCTTTGCACCAGTAGCGTTGTGGGACACTGATGGGGAATCAGCATTTCCTTTATTAGATGGTGAATCGGTATGCACAAGAGTATTATGTTTCCCTTGGCACACAGCACATTTAAGGCGCAACATGCATTTGCCACGATGCTCATTTAAGCATATTTTGCATAAGTTTAGACTTTTTATAAAGCCACACCTTTCTTTTTCAGGTGCCATTTTGAATTTTTTACACTCATATAATTTATGAGAATCTGTGCAATACTTACATGTCTTGGAAGCTGTTGCTGCTACTGCGCTGAGTGGCTCTTTCTTAGGAGCCCTCGTTGAGCTTGAGTGGAATGCTTGCTCTTCTTCTCCGGAGCTCTCTAGAGCAATGGCTCTTTTTTCTAAGAAAGAAAGATAGTCAGAAAGAGTTGGAACCTCCTTTGAGTTTCTTTCAAGATGAAAGCCCCTGTTTGTGTAATTGTCCACTTTCCTTGCTAGAATATTGATAAGCAGAGTGTCCCAATGCTGCACAGGCTGTTCTAGATTTTTTAATGCTGCTAAGTGCATGCTAACATTGCTTATAATTGATCGCAGGTTTTTTGCAGTGCATTTTGTGAAAGTGGGCAAGTCAAGCATGCTATTTACATGAAAGTTTACAATTTTGGAAGTGTTTGCATATCTATTATCTAATAGAATTAAGGCCTCCTCATAGCTTGCATCATTGAGAGTTAGGTTTTTTATTATATCCAAAGCCTCCCCACTAAGCAAAGAGCGCAGATAGTACAGCTTCTCACAAGCACTCAGTTTTTTATCTGAGTGAATTATTGACTTAAATAAGTTTATGAATGGGTAGTAATCCACTACATTTTTTCCATCATAACCTGAAATAGCAATTTTGGGCAATTTTTTAAACTCACCAGTACATGTTTCTTTGCAACCGTCATATACGGGTTTGTCCTCGCGAAGAGCTTTTAGTCGACTATCCAATGTCGCGACACTTTTGTAATACCTGTCCTCGACCTCGGCATATTCTTCTTGGTCTCCTGGATCTTGGCTGAGAATCGACATATTCCACTGCTCATAATTTTTGAATGCAGCTGCGAGTCGACTTCGTTTCTCTTGCAGAAGTTCGTACGAGCACTGTTTAACATTATCAGACTCGCAGAACTTCGCGATACGAGAAATAGATCCCTTCACGTACCCACGATTTGCTACTAATTCTTTTAGAGACATAGTGTACTACGACCTACGCCTTTACGACCTATGTCTTGAAAATATATTTAAAAGTATTATCTTTTATGTCACACACACCGTCCCTAAAATATGCAATAAGCCTGGGTACAATGCGGAAAAAATATGGCATAAAATAAACTTATATCTAAGTATTACATTTACAACAAAGGAATATGGCGGTTCCTCAGTGTGACAATTTCACCACAGAGGAATTTTATAACCTATAAGTACGGAAACGGAAATCACTTCACTTTAAAATCACACCGACGATAAATGTCTATGTAATACGCCTTTCCGGATCGCACTAATATTCCGTTTGATGATTTAAATTTTCTTGGTTTTTCTTTCTGCGAAGTTAGGCAGATTGTTTTTCCAAGCTGAAGTACCGCATGGGTGGAATAGACGCACACCACGTAAGGGGTAATATTTGCTTCAGGATTACTTTTCCGCAGGATGATGAAATATCCACCTTCCTGGTTTAGCTTTGTTTAGGCAGGCTGTTGCAATTTTTCCAAACTGAAGTACCGCATGGGTGGAATAGTCACACGCCACGTGAGGGGTAATATTTCTTCAGGGATTACTTTTCCGCAGGATGATGAAATATCTACCTTCCTGGTTTAGCTGGCCTCTGGTCGGAGTTTTGTTTAGGCAGGCTGTTGCAATTTTTCCAAACTGAAGTACCGCATGGGTGGAATAGTCACACGCCACGTGAGGGGTAATATTTCTTCAGCGGTGCACTACCAATTACTTTATTTTAAACTCACAACCACTTTATTTATTAAACTCGAAGGACCATTTTCCTTATGTGCGAAACGCACAAAAGAAAGAACTTTTATTTTAGGTAAAAATGGTTTATTTTGGGAACCTTAATGTCGTCGTTCTCATTATTCTTAACATAACCTCCAAAGTTGTGTGTTGCCATATTGCAACTTATTCTTATGTTGGTATTGAACACGCCTTTGACTTTGACATCACCTTATTTTACTATTGCGCCTATTATTACTTTTTTTTGACATTGTATAAAACTACATTATTAGGTTATATTATAGGTTACTGTAACATTTGCATACTAATCTTAGTAGAACATGATTGAGACCAAAATAGTTATAACATCTGTGTAACCTACATTGTGTTCAAGTAAATAAAATGTCTTTATCTTTATCTTTGATATTATATTTTGTAGAATTAGCAAACGACAGAGCAGTGCACAATAAGTAACTACACCCACCACTAGTTAAGTCCATGGCTTAGCTTGCGTGGTACCCGAACAAGTAACCTATATGATAACCTATAGGATATTCCGGATCACATTATATGTAATACTTCAACCCTGGGCTTGATAACATAAATGACTTATATATATAGCAAAGCAAGCCATTCAGAGAGTGACAAAAGGATAAAAAGTAGTTTATATCTGATATGCGCAAGCAAAGCGAGCCACGCAAATTTAGAACATTAAACCAAGGTAGACTTAAAATACCTATACTTAAAAGTCGTCCCTGTGAGGTAAAATCATGTAGCGAGGAAAGTTATGAGCATGAATGTGGATGGATTGTGTGAAAGAGGACATGGGTAAGAAAGGAGTGAGTACGGAGATGACGGCTGACAGAAGGGAATGGAAGAAGAGAACATGCTGTGCCGACCTAATAGAGTGGGATAAGGGCAGGAAGATAAAAAATTAAATAAATATTTGTGACATTTCACACAGCGCCATAAACTGAGCAAAGCTTGTACTATGGGCACCAGATGGCTGATAGAATACTTATATCCTTTTTTTTGTAAATACATACTTATAATACATAATACTACAACACCCAGACCCGGAAGAAATATTTGCAGAACATACAAACATTTCGCCCGCCGCCGAGGTCGTCGAATAGATGATGAAACTCACCGAGCGAAGCGAGAACTTTGTCGCGCTCCTCTCCAGTGGCCTTGATCTGGTGATGGAGGGTGTTGAGCCGCTGTTCGTAATGCTGCCTCAGCGACGCCAGGCGTCTCTGTGAGGCTTCTAGCTGTTCTACTAGGCGAGCTTTAGTGTCGATGTCGGTGCTCAGGGCCGCCAGTTGCGCGGATAACACGCGTTGACCTGGAATGGATAAGCTGGGTTAGATTTGGACAATGGATGCGTGTTTGAACAACAAACTTCGTAATTAAGTAAGTAAGTAACACCCAACAGTCACATACATAGTTCTGACCCCACACTAGGATTCCCTGTGTCGTGGGTATCAGAAACTACGAGTACCATGGTCCCACAACACCCAGACCCGGAAGAAATATTTACAGATCATGCAAACATTTCTTCCGCAGCGGGAATCGAACCCGCGCCTCTTGGTTCTCTGCCGAGCAATCGCCCGCCACGCCACCGAGGCTGTCTTAAAGCTTAAGCCTGCGCTGCCTGAAAAATAACACGTTACCATAGTATTCGCAGTTTCTGATACAGGTAGTCCTAGAGTGGGGTCAGAACTATGTATGTAAAAAAAATTTACAATACAAAATTTTTTCTCTTAAAAAAAGAGCACATGGCTTCTGAAATCGTTTTCCTGTATTTCTTTTGATTTCGGATTTCCTGATACTGTCCCAGTTAAAAAAAAACAATGTATAATATCGGTAATACTACTACTACTGGTCGTATGTACGTACACGTACAACCAGTGGGGTGAAAGGAGTTAAGTGCGCCTCAAAGAGGCTCTATTCGTGCACTTGTTTTATTAGCAATATTGGTACCTTTTGCCTCAGAGTCTTCGTCCGAGTCGTCATCATCATCATCAGTGGAATCGGAGTCGTCTGCGCTCTCCCCCTCTGCCCGCTCTCTCTCCCCGATGATGTCTGCGGCGCTGGTGATACTATCACTCATGTTCAACTTCCTCTGGAACTCCAGCTCGCCCATGCTTCGGGCCAGGAGCTCTTTTTCCTGAAAAAAGTTTCATTATAGAACTTTGCGATCATTGTGGTGGATTGGAGGGTGGCGAGATTTTATTATTTGTTATTATGGCAGTAAATTTTAGCTCTACGTATTACGGTTAATGAGATGCAGCCCACTGACGAATGGACGGACGGACACGGAGGCTTTGTAATGGGGTCCCGTTGGCACCCTTCGGGTACGGAACCCTAAAAGGACATTTCTCATAAAAAATAACTCCTTATGAAGTAAGTTCGTATGAGCTGGTAGCCAGCTCTTATGACGGAGTTTTTTTTTTTAACTCATTAAATGAATAGGCTTACAGAGTCACTCTGACCCTATAACTCTTAAATAGTCATTTTATACAGAAAAAAATGTTACTATCACTCTCAAAACTTTGATATTCTCCTATGTGAGAAAAGGACAGACATACCTTGTACAGTTCCCGCTTAGCGTCGTCTATGATCGCCATGGGGTCGCTGAGCGAGTCGTGTCTCGTTCTAGCCACGACTTGCTCCCTCTTTCTAGTCGCCTCGTACATCGCGTTCGCCTCCATCAGCTGCGCGCGGAGCTCTTCTATCTCGCTCACATAGCCCTGTTGGAGTGGGGAAGAACGAGATAGCAATTGTTTCACAGTTTACTTTTTATGCTAAGCATTATTTTGCTCTGTCTAACATCGAAAGATCGAGTCCGTAAGTTGAAATGATCGAACTTAACAACACAATACGCTCTAATTAATTTTTCACTAGTCTGAACAGTTTATTGTTATTTTTATAATTATTTGTTGTTATAGCGGCAATAGAAATACAAACTCTGTGAAAATTTCAACTCTATACCTAATTATGGTTCATGAGATGCAGCCCTCTGACAGACAGACGGACAGCGGAGGCTTTGTAATAGGGTCCCGTTGGCACCTTTTGGGTACGGAACTCTATAATGACAATATAGTGTATTTGATCTCTTTCATTAAACTATATCCAGTTATGATAAACGAATATGGTTATGATTACCTGTACAAGAGACGTCAGGGAGCACTCGTTACTATCTGGGCTGGTGTCTTTAGGCGCCCAGGTGGCCAGCGCCTTCTCAGCCAGCAGCTCGCTGTTCCTAGCTGACAGCTGTTCAATAGTGCCCTGCATGGCCTTCACGCGTCTCCTGAGGGATTCCACCTCGGAGTTCAGTATGGCGTTCTCCTGTACCACGTCGCTCCAGCCTTCCTCGCCGTTTTCTGATATTACTCGTTTACCCTGAAGGACAAAATAAATAGTGTAAATTAGTAAATTTTCTAACACTATTCTGTCTAAGGGTAAAGTTGCAAAAAGTCGCATATGCCTCGAAGAGAACGCCAACTGCAAGTGAGCACCCGGACCCAGAGGAGAATACCTTGACACCTGCAGGACCCTGAAGACCTGTGGTAATCACACCGCGTCGCGCCCTGGCTGATGCCGCGCCGCCAGCCAACTAGGCTATAGGCTATAGTACCAGGCGACACCCAGTGACCCGGGAGCAGTTGCCCCCGGTGTTGAAGCCCGGGTAAAGTTTGGAAATGAGGCCCGTTCCTGTATCCTCACCCGGGGATCAGAAAACACAACGACGACGACGACGGGAGCTGAGATCCTGGTTCACCAAACAACGGTTCTAGATGTGTGTTCAGTTTTCGTATTTGAGCGTGTTCAGAGTATTTGAGCAAGTTCAGATCTCACCTGTTTGTACTCGGCCAGTTCGAGCTGCAGTCTCGCTACCTCCGCCCTCAGCTGGTGTATAGTGCGAGAGCTGAGGTCTTGGTTGACCACGCAACGGGTCTTGATGTTGCGCGTTCAGTTAGCGTATTTGAGCGTGTTTAGAGTTAAATTTGAGCAAGTTTAGATCTCACCTGTTTGTACTCGGCTAGTTCGAGCTGCAGTCTCGCTACCTCCGCCCTCAGCTGGTGTATAGTGCGAGAGCTGAGGTCCTGGTTGACGACGCAACGGTTCTTGATATTGCGCGCTCGGTTCGCGTATTTGAGCGTGTTTAGAGTTAAATTTGAGCAAGTTTAGATCTCACCTGTTTGTACTCGGCTAGTTCGAGCTGCAGTCTCGCTACCTCCGCCCTCAGCTGGTGTATAGTGCGAGAGCTGAGGTCCTGGTTGACCACGCAACGGTTCTTGATATTGCGCGCTCGGTTCGCGTATTTGAGCGTGTTTAGAGTCTCCATGAAGTCACGGTCGCTTGGCGATACGCACGCTATCATCACTGTGTTGCTGTTGCCTGAAAAAGAACACATAAATAAGGGTGAAATGAAAAGTTCTGAAAGTTTATTTACTAAGCACGATTAAAAATTTATCAATGCAATTTGTAAAATTGATTCAATAACTTTATCTCAAGTTTTCTTATGATTACTTGTGGTTCTACCCGCCCTATCAGGTATGAAATAAAACAACTTGGCTACTACTAGTCGTGTCACACGACCACGACACACGACCGGGTTTGAACCCACGGAAGGCGGGGCCCCTACCACTAGACCGCCAGTGCTCTTACGGTGGGTGTGTAAGATCGCATGTGGATTCTTCGATTAACATTGTTCCTACAATAAATGTAAGGCACTTACCCCCTAGCGAATCCTGCAATAGCCTGGTGAGCTTGGAGTCTCTGTAGGGTACGTGTAGAACTTTCCTGGACTTGTCCCCTAGCGCCGATATGACGTTGCCTAGCGCTAGTAGGCCGCAGTTTATAGATATGCCTTCTCTAGCTCGCTCTCCTGTCGCACCTGGAACAAATCAAAGGATTTGGAGGACTTCTGGACTGAAGAAAAGAAAATGCATAGAATGCGTCCAGCTGCTTCTCTCCCCGAGCATGTCGTAAAAGTTGACTAAGGGATAGTATCTTCTCTAACATGGTGGACCATCTATATGGGCAATGGGCTGATCACCTGTCACCATCGTCCACCATATCCATCTTAGGATTTTAAATCAGAAGTGGCCGCAAGTTTTCTTATGTTTACTTGTGGCTCTGCCCATCCCATTAAGGATACGGGCTTGATAATAAATGTATGTATGTCTGATGACCTCAGTTGCCTGGCGGGCGAGTGCTCGGCTGAGATGCAAGACGCGCGGGTTCGATTCAGGAGAAATGTTTGTATGTTCTGCAAATATTTCTTTCGGGTCTGGGTGTTGGGAGGTGCCTTTCACAACACTGGTTCAAGTGCGCTTCAAAGGTTCATTTCAAGAAAAGGGTGTTTTCCTTTACCGTTTGAGAATACTGGTATAGAGCACATGATTTTTTCGAACAGAAAAATTCATTGGTGAACAACCGGTTTAAGAATCAGGGTACCTCCCAACATGATTCTCTCGCAACGAAGAGGATTCTCTGGGTCCGTTTGAGGCATTTTTAGGTCCAAACTTACCAATTTCCCTAAAGTAATTGAAAATACACAGGGAAATGGGAATAAGCGGCCCTGTTCCACTCCAATTTAGAGAAAAATCCATGGATTTGAGTCCACATTTTATTCCAGCCTAATCTATCGCCTGGGGAGATGAAACCTACCTGTCCGTTTCAGCCGCTCCGAGCCCGCCAGATCAACGAAGTGGAACTTGGCAGTCAGCGTTTCGTACTGCTCGGGTTGTTCCGTCTCCTCTCTCTCTGCCTCCAGATCCGCCAGCCGTCTTTGCCGCAACAGCAGCGTGAAGACGGCGTGTGAGCGTGACGATGAGGAGTTCATGTTTGTGGCGGCTGTGGTGCGGGCCAGCGCCCCCGCACGAAGGGCACTTAGCGCTTCTTGTATACCTAAAAAGTGAAAAACTATTGTAAAGTTCATAGTAACATAGTCTACGAACTAACGGCACCCGCATATTCACTCGGAATCATCAATAATTTCGTTTTGTACTCTTCAGCTTTAGATTTATGTGAAAGGTGTACATGGGTGTACGTACTTTTGATAACTAAATCATTGGACATACTTAGTTTAAAAAAAAATTTAAACCTCTACAATAAAAAACCGATCAAGTGCGAGTCGAATTCGCACCCGAAGGGTTCCGTACCATCGTAAATTAAAAAAATGTTTCTTGTATGTCTCCCCTTTTATTATTTTACTTTTATAGCTGAAAATACAAACTAGAAATACAAACTGTGAAAATGTCAACTCTCTACCTATTACGGTTCAAGAGATGCAGCCCGCTGACAGACGGACAGACAGCGGAAGCTTAGTAATAGGGTCCCGTTGGCACGCTTCGGGACCCTATTACTAAATTTACGCTCCGTAAGGAACTCTAAAAAAGACCGTGTTAAAAAAGCCACTCTAGAATAAGTTCTGTTACCGCTTGAATTTGCGATCATTGGTGAAAGGTCGCGGGTTCAAGCACCGAGCGGGATTAGAATAGCTGAAATGCTCAGGTGTTTAAATAGCATCGTCCGAGTAAAAAAAAAACAAAAAACTCTCACCTCTAACGGGCCGCATGGACGCACCGACTATTTTTACCCCGCCGCATCCGTCTTCTGTTATCCTGAGAGCGCCCTAGAAACGCATTGGAATATTACGCAACACACCAAGAGGAAAACATGGCTTTTCTTTTAGTATTCGTGCATTCTAGGAACTTCTCTGCTGGACTGGGAGTAAAGAAAAAACAGAATGCGTCCAGCTGCTTCTCTCCCCGAGCATGTCGTAAAAGTCGACTAAGGGATATTATCCTCCAACATGATGAGATACAATAAGCAAGTATTCCCAAGGAGGGTTGACGTCAGGCAGGCGGCCGGTCATAAAACACCTTAGCCAAAACTCTTACAGCATGATCCAAGGGTCATGCTGTGCCGACCCCACATAGAGTGGGATAAGGGCAGGAAGATGATGATTCGTGCATTTTAGGCTAGGTGAGTGGCCAGGTAGAGGTATCGTGGCCTCGAAAAGAAACTTGTGACATGTGTACATGGTTCTGAGATGGTACGAGGAGCATTACAGTAAGAGGAATTATCGTTCACATCATCGTGACATTTTATAATTTATCCAACTTTGGTAATTTTTACTTGATTTTATTGTTTTCTTTTTTTTTGTCTATACTGTAACTTGCTCTAACCCTAATAGCAAGCTGTCTGTCTCCTACAATTATCATGACACTTGACATGTTTAAGCTTTTATGTTTTTTTTTTTAATTAATGAATCGTTGTACATAATGGGTGATACTGAATTAAATAAATAAAGTAATGTGATTTTGAAGGGACTTCTACACTTTTGTATTGGTTTGTGACTAGATCCCTACGCTCACCATTAGGCATGAGTTATGCAGTGTGGTAGATGATGACGATAACTTAAAAGCTTACCTTAGCAAAAGGATCTTTAGCCGGATCGAGTAAATCCACTATATCTTCATTATACAGCTCTATGAATTGCGCTTGGACGGAGAACTCCGGTGGTAGCTGGCCCTGTTCCCTCGCCATCTCTGCGCGCTGGTCAGCGCCGGAGAATAGGTCTTTGATGGCGCGGGGGATGATCCCTCCCCGCTCCTCATCGCCGTCCCCCTCGCCCTCCCAGCCGCTGCCCATTGTGTATGTTTTACCGGAGCCAGTCTGCAAAGGGGAAATGGGATTTTAGGAGTAAAAGATACGTCCTAACAATAGTAAAAGACCAGACGGAGATCCTAACAAGACGGAAGTTAAAGACGTTTTAGTAGGTCAAAATCATCGCGAAAAAGATCGTTGGGATGTTTGAAGAAGGTACTTATATACGAGTGTTATAGAGGTAATTCCATCAATTCCTACGGTGCATTTCTATCAGCAACCGTCAATCAGTGTGGACGCATGATTGATCAAGTTAATTGTAGAATAGCGCTTCTACTCGGAACTGCAAACGATGGCATGGTTACACATCACGCTTATGAAACACGCAGTAAAGTAGGTACTCATGATGGTACCTAGGATTGATGGTAACTTTTGGAATAAAAACCAGTGTTGATAGGACCAAGGAAAGAGTCAAAAATGTTCCACTCGTACACAAATCAATTGTTGTAACAGCTGTTCTGAAAGACACGATTACACTACAAAGAGACAAGGACACGAAATGTTCCTCGAAGATCAACTATTCATGAATCGGACAGTTCAAAGTTCCAAGTCACACCGATCGATAACTTATTTATACAAATTAATGCCACAGACATTTTGTCATTCCCAACGACAATCAACACAAAAGCTGCCAATAATCCGCGATTACAATTACAATCCAACAACCAGTTGAATACGAATCGCTTTATTAAGTTCTTTGTAACTATCGTCAGCTGTTGAACATTCACTTTCTTAGCGGAAGAAGGTAATGTATTAATTACCAAGACATTACAGAGTCCAGTGGGGGGCGTGTCGACAAATTGTTCCCACGGTCACGCTGGCCGATCACTAAACGTACTTTCTAGCTCGCTAAGGTTTCTTGATCGGTTTGTATAAGGCCTTTAACCATCTATAGTAGATGATTTATACAGCGTCAGAAGGCAACTTTTACCTTCAGTAACGGGACGCTGTAGTGCCCGAGACGAATTAAGATGGAGTAGGCTTGCCCAGCACGTATTACTTCCTCTCAGCTTAGTCGACCTTGTCCACAGGAAAGACATAGTCAATACGTGCGGAGCTGACTAAGCCGCGAGTTTCCTCACGATGTGTTCCTTCACCGTTTGAGAGTACTGGTATAGCGCACATAAATTTTTCGCACAGAAAAAATCCTTTGGATTTGAACCCACCATCTTAGGATCGGAAGGCGGGGTCACTACCAACTAGACCACCTATGGTCTCAGATACTGCCTAAAGTGCAGCTGGACTGCTGTTGCATAGATTTTATTTTTTAAATGATGGCCATACGTTAGTGGTTTTTATTTTATACAAATACTCGCATTTGACATTTACACTTTCGATTTCACCAATCGTACTCAATTGCTACTTGAATCTTTGTTGTTTTAGTTTACTTTTGAAATGTTGTATCACGATGAAATCGCAAGTGTACTCCCAAATGCCAAGAAATAAAAGTTATGTGTTTACTTACGTCATGTATACGCATATTTGAGAATGATGAATAAAGTTACGAAGCGGAAGGAAAATATTTGAACAAGTTATTATACGACTGATTGAGATATTCGTGATTATCGCGTATTACTTATTCTCACAATATATTATGTCTATAAATGTTAAAGTACCTACTCGTTATGTGACGTAAATTGGAAATAAATTCCTCAAACCGGATTCATAGTTCCCCTATAAGGCCGAAACAAACAATTGGTCCGAAGACGCTTATCGGACCCACCACATACACTGTTCTATATCAATTGTATTGAAACATCAATGCAAAATGTATGAGCGGCGTCCGACTGTCTGCCATTGCCAGAGGTAGCACGTGCCGCCAATGTTTAATGTAGTTCGTGACAGCAGACTGACTAACAATAGATACTCTTACTAAACCAGAAAAACATGTGCCCGGTTAATAGTTTGAATCTAGAACCGAGGCATGAGAGAAAGTACGCCGGCGTTGATAATGATACGTTGGTTCACTGTTCATTGTAGAAAATATTCAGCTAGTACCTTCCGCCTGCGGCTTCTCTCGGTATAAAAGTATGCTACTTAGTACTTAGCTACTTACTAGTTTGGTAGACATCATACCCCATATCTCTAGATAAAGGAATAATGTTTTTGAGAGTCGCCTGCGGCCTTAAAGCTGTTCAAGATCTCAAACACTGTTTATTTCGCGTCTCATTTAAATCGCTTTAGACGCTACGACTTGATCGAGATAAACATAAAACGTGCTCGCAAACTTGCTATTTTATTCTATAAGTATGATTCTGAAACATTGTAAGGCAACTATTGCAATGTAGGAAGAAAGTCCGGAACTGAACACAGTAATTGAAGATTTTATCACTGATTAATACCGTATTGCTCGCAGTTAGAGAATATTTTATCTTTTAATAGCAAAAAGAATAGAGCAGTCACTATAAAAACAACTTATGTATATCCTACTAATATTATAAATGCGAAAGTTTGTGAGGATGTGAGGATGTATGCTTGTGCCTCAATCACGCCGTAACGGTTGAACGGATTTAAATGAAACTTGTAATATACATAATATGTGTGCTAGAATAACATATAGGCTACTTTTTGTCCGGATACCACGCGAGCGAAGCAGCAGGCGATAGCTAGTTATGTAATAAAATAGTAAATAGAATTGTGATTGGAGTCCGAGAGTCAAATAATAAATAAACCGTTAAAAGTTATAAAACGTTGGAACCGAGGTGACGTCAACGGAAGCTGATCATAAATTTCAAGTGGTATTAGACACCACCGCATTTTATCAATCAAGAATTGTACAAAATTAGCTTCCTTCTGTGAATTTGCAAGCGTGGGACCTAAATAAGATATAACATTTAATGTTATTTCAGTATAAATAAGAATATTCTGGGTTTCATTTTGTATAGCTTTTACGTCGTGTTAGAGTCAGAAACATTTTAACATCATCACAAACTTTTGCATAAAGGTATAACACTATAGTAGGTAGCTCTAAGGATGAGTTTAGTTAGTAAGAGGCTGTCGACTTATCAAAACATCACTATGTATGTTCGGATGTGCTAGTGGCCAACTCTAGAGACGAAGTTTTTAGGCCGCCTAAAGGCCTCCGTCATGGCTTAACGACTTAAAAGCCGGGACTGCCTGTTTAACGTGCCCTCCAAAACACGGAAGCGCTCAGCTCGTAATGCCACTTGCGGTCACCTATCCCAATTGTAACCGAGCACAACGTTGAAAAAAAACATCACTGATTATGTGAATCTTGAAGTAATGTTAGAACATAAAAGTTTCTTTATCCATCATCGAGCGGGTACTCAAATCGTGAATGTAAGAGTAAATACTTACAAGGCCGTTTTGAACACCTACACAGTAGCGTTGTGCAGCAAATCAAACATAGGTCATGACATGAAGTTGACATGTGCGAATATTCAATAGATTTCCTCATAAATCGGCATTCCTTGGCGAACTTTGCAATAGAGTAGGTAACTTTTTACTCAATTCGTTTACGAAATGGAAATTCACAGGTAGTTGCGAATTAATCATCTCTATGGCATCACGTGTCGATATATCTAAAACTTAGCTTAGAATAAGCAAGTTGATGTGGCAATAGGCAGCTCACACAGCTCGAAAAATGGATATTCGGGAGGTAAAAGTATTGACCATGTCTTTCCTGTGGACAAGGCCGACTAAGCTGAGAGGATGGAATAAGTGCTGGGCAAATCTACTCCATCTTAATTTGTCCCGGGCACTACAGCGTCCCGTTAGTGAATGTAAAAACTTGCCTCCTGACGCTGTATAAATCATTTATTTATTGAGGACACCCAACGAAGAAATCACATTAAAAGTATGAATTAGGTAAGGAAATAAATCCTCCAATCTCAGGATACCACAGCATGCGTTAGAATTAAAAAGGTTACAATTGTACCACGGTACTCGTAGTTTCTGATGTCCACGACACAGAGAATCCTAGTGTGGGGTCAGAACTACGCATGTGACTGTTGGGTGTTATTTTTTTTTTTGATTTTTTTTTTAATTAACAATTAACTCCGTAAAAATATCTTATAATTAAAAACCTTAAAAAATTAAAATTATCATCTACTGGCAAAAGGCCTTTATTTATTTTAAAAGTTTTCAACGGCGGCTACGGTTCGGGAAACGAAGTGTCGTGCTTCCATCCCCATGGACCGATGACGTTTAAGATTGCCACTGGGTGAAGACAGGACATATACCTGCTAATAAACATTCAGATGGAACGATTTTGTTCCATCTGAATGTTTATTAGCAGGTATATGTCCAGCAGAGGACCTCTATTGGCTGATAGCATCAACAATGTAAAGTTAACATGAACTATTTTAAGATAAAACTGATGCAAACAAACCGTTACCATTTCTGTCTGTCTGTCACGCACCATCAGCCATTACAAGGTACTTGCGCACGCGCACCTTGTACATTCTGATGTCATCTGTGTGCGAAATAAGGCGCTATGTCATATACCACGGAAAAGGCCTTGGTTTTATACGGGTATTCTGAGATCTAGGCGTATTTGCTTTATGACGTGCCCTTTATGCGTTAAAAACATTGATGTTTATAGGTTTAGTTGATAGCTTGTTTTCAGGGTTCCGTACCCGAAGGGTGCCAACGGGACCCTATTACTAAGCGTCTGCTGTCCGTCCGTCATTTTGCCAGCGGGCTGTATTTCATGAAGCATATATGGGTAGAGCAATTTTTACAGTGTGTATTTCTATTGCCGCTATAAAAATAAAATAACAAAAAGGGAGCCCCATACATACAAGAAACATTAATATACATGTACCATGGTACGGTACCTTGGACGAACCCTTTGTGTGCGAATTGGACTCTCACTTGACCAGTTTTTTTGCGTACATGTTGTTACGTGGTTTTCTATTAAGTACCTATATCAGTAACATAGAAAGATAACATACATACATGTTATCACGCCCGTAATCCAATGAGGTGGGCAGAGCCACAAGTGATAATAAGAAAACTTGCAGCCACTCCTGATTAAGCAGAAAGAAAATATATGCTGCGGCAATCTCCCAAGTTTGGTAGACATCTTAGATCTCTAGGTGAAATAATGAATATTTGAAAAATAGGTTCACTAAGTTTCATCCAATTCCGTTGAGCGATTTGGCAGTTCAAATACAAATAAATATCTTTCGCATTTATTAGAACAAGCTTCCGATCGCAGCTCACGTTTTACCCGTATAAAAAGAAGCCCACGAGTATATGTTATTCCATGAATAAGTTCAATTCAAATCCGTTTAGTCATTACGTCATGATTGAGACAAAAACATCCTTACATTCTTAATACTCGAATAATATAAGTTAGATTATTACTATACTAGCTGCCACCTGCGGCTTCACTCGCGTTGTACCCGGATAAAAGTGGCCTAATGTTATTCCAGCACACATACTATGTATATTCCAAGTTTCATTAAATTCCGTTCAGCGGTGTGATTTAGGCACAAACATACATCGTTACATCCACACATCCTCACAAATTTTCGCACTTATAATATTAGTAGGATTAGTTAGATACAAATAAATCACAAGCTATATGTACCTGCTTGTTATTTATTTCTATAGTATAACTATAATCACAACCTGCTTTAGTGATCTTTGTAGAATTAGCTTTATGTTCAGGTGTTACGGTCATTGAGTCGGATGCTCCGGCGCCACGCTCTGATAACATCATCGTGAGGACTAATCCTTGCCCAGATTAGAAAAACATGAGTAGATAACAGTGCACAAAGAGATAGGAATACTGATAACGTTGACCAATACGAATTTATAGAGTACTCGCTGTTGCCCGCGACTTCGTACGCGTGTAGTACATTATTTTGTTCTACAATCAATAGTTTTCGCAGCGCACGCAGAAAACTATTTCGGGTTTTCTACCTTGGGTTACAATATTGCAATTTTCTTACGGATCCCTAATTTTTTTGAAAATATATTATAGCCTATACTGGTCCCTGTTAATGTAGCTTTCTATTGGTAAAAGAGTTTTTGAAATCGGTCCAGTAGTTTCGGAGCCTATTTGTTACAAAGAAACAAAAAATCTTTCCTCTTTATAATATTAGTATGACTAGCTATCGCCCGCGGCTTCGCTCGTGTGATACCCCGATAAAGAGTACCTAGGGTATGTTATTTAGATTTCAAGTTTTATTTAAATCAGCCGCTACGTCGCGATTGAGGCACAAATATACAAACATCGTCACTAATATTACTGAGATTTATAAAATTAGTTTTTAGAACTTTATGCCAGAAGATTGCTGGGCATTACAGTATAATTACACCGTCGTTTTACGAGAATTCAACAACTTCAAGTAAATTACAACAATTAAGTACAATATTGCAATGCTGAATTTAGTTGAGATTATAAAACTCCATGAGCAGGTAATAATGTCTAATACCCAACGAATAATGCCCCATGAATATTATCCTAGTAGCGTAACGGACAATTTTGATTGAAAACAATGTTACTATGGAGATCTAACTACCTTAGGATATCTGCTAGTTGAATATAGGAAGGAACTGGGTATAGCTTACGACATAGTTTCGTCTGTACATGTGATTGTTTTTAACCGACTTCAAAAGAAAAAGAGGAGGTTCTCTAATCGGTTGTGTTTTTTTATGTTTGGTACATTAAGCCAAATGGAACTCGTCATTCGTGAAGTTAGCCGTTTCGATGCGCAGTAAACAATTTAGTATGAAAAAGCTGCATTGCGCGTGACAAACGGCTAACTTCACGAATGCCAAGTTCCGTTGGGCGTACTGTACCTCAGAACTGCGTCATTTATAACCGCGGTTATCCTCTGACTACATAACAATTCCAGATAATTAAGATAGAATATATATCCAGATAAGAGTGTTTTTTTGTTTCATACCTTTGAGAGCGTGATTTTTCGGGTTTTAGCTTTGAACTTACTTTTTATTTATTTTCAAGCTCTATAGTAAAAGTACATATCTGTACCTCATGATTTACTACGAATGTATATTTATGAAGGCTGTTCACATGCACATCGTTTATCGTACGTTTACCTCTGCTGTTGACATTTAATGCAATTACTACTGCCTGCCGCTTTGAGGTGTTATGTAAACTTCCCTTTTGGGACAATAAAGTTCATCTTTAATTTTTCTTTAGTACGATTTAAAATGGCCCTTATCGGGATCGCATTGAATAAAACGAAAGTAGAAACTTTCCGATTAGATTTTAATATTACTGGTGGTATGTTTTTAAGAATATACAAGCGTTTTTTTTTTTATGTACATACATACTTAATGTATATACAACTTCTCTGCTGGACTGGGAGTAAAGAAAAAACATAGAATGCGTCCAGCTGCTTCTCTCCCCGAGCATGTCGTAAAAGTCGACTAAGGGATAGTATCCTCCAACATGATGAGATACAATAAGCAAGTATTACCAAGGAGGGTTGACGTCGGGCAGGCGGCCGGTCATAAAACACCTTAGCCAAAACTCTTACAGCATGATCCAAGGTTCATGCTGTGCCGACGCCACATAGAGTGGGATAAGGGCAGGAAGATGATGATGATGATGATGATACATACTTAATGTATTTATAACTTGTTCACTGCACACAGTTTTAAATACGTTTTAATATTAATTTTTAAAAAGCTTTAATATAGAGCTATACAGCTATAACTACAAACAAATTATGAAAAGTTAACATTTTTGAAAAATATTGACTCTGTAGGATTAGTCCCATCGGTCCCGGCGGCAACGGCCCATTTCCGTACTGGGGCAGATGAGAAAAAAAAATGAACACTTTGAATATGCATATGCATCTTGGTAATTATTACGGCTACCCGCTGTCGCTAGCGTGTCCGTAAAAGGGCCGACGCGGCGCGCGTCTCTGATCTATATCTGCGCTCGCGCATACGCATACAAAACGCAGTGACATGCTCTTAATGAGACAAATTAGTAACGCAAGCGGAAGTGTATGAGTTTGTATTTGGGTATGTTTGAATTCGATTAATTTATTCGATAGTTTGTTTAGGATTTTGTTTCCAATGTGCGTCGGATTACACATTTCCAGTTTATACATATGACATTATTAACGAATGTAGATTATCTGTGAGGGTGAGTTTATAGAAGGCGCTTGTAGTTATGAGAAAATGTTTAAATGAGTTCCTGTACCTACTGTCTTGAAAAATCATCCTGTGCTATCCAACACAGACCTGTCTACCTTGAGTTTTCACAGACTATACTCGCAAATATGTATTCAAATGTGAACAGCGCCAGAATTCAAAATGGACATGGACACTGAACCTCGCCTGATCCTGATACCTTCCCCACAATTTCGTTGAACGTTCGTAGGACAAATCTTCGTATTACTAGGAGTATAATAGTTTGGGAAAACGCACGTTAGAGCCGCTGTATTCAATGAATAACAGCACAATATTGCGCAATGGCATGTCGTAAATGGAAGTAAGTTAGAGACATAATTCCTAGTGTTTATGTTGATTTACGTACACAATGCAACCAAAGACTGCGTCGAGACCGGTTGCCTTTTCAGGCCGTGCTCTTTGTCCGCCGGCGACAAAACAGACACAAGTATGCGGCTAGAATTGCGTAGCTGTTTTCTAACCGGTGACAAAACTATTCATAACAACCAGCATAATTCACCTAGCAACAAAAGCAAGTTCATTTTATACGCTTATACTTCTCTGCTGGACTGGGAGTAAAAAGAAAAAAACATAGAATGCGTCCAGCTGCTTCTCTCCCCGAGCATGTCGTTAAAGTCGACTAAGTCGTATTCTTTCCAACATGATGGACTATCTATATAGGCAATGGGCTGATCACCTGTCACCATCGTTCTCCATATCCATTTTGGGGCTATGAATTGGGGGGAGGAGTGGCTGCTAGTTTTCTTATGATTACTTGTGGTTCTGCCCACTCCATTAGGGATGCGGGCGTGATAATATTATGTAAGTATGTAATTTTATACAGATGCTTGACATATTGAATTTAGAAGTAGCTAAGCATACTACAGAAGCGAAGCGGTCAGAGGAAACTAATGAATTAGCCAGCCAATTTAATAATATTATCACACTCAACGGTCTAGACTAGGATTGCTAGCGCTCGTCTCGTCTTAGTACTAAATATTGCAAGGACTATGATCTCTAGACTAGACTTTAATACAACAACAAATATCTTCAGATTATAAAGAAAAACGTGTCCCTACAGCTTGGACGGATAACTCCAGCCATCTAGTCGCCGTTTCATATCCAAGTTATATTATAAATACGAAAAATTAAAAATGTTTGCAATTCAATTGGCAAAACATACAGTCATTATACATACAAATAACTGGAATGTTATTACTGTAACATGTCATTTTAACTCCATATAATTATAGTCATATATACGGCCACTATCCAATGCAAAGCATATTATGTATTCGAAAGATAACAAAAGTGTATTTCAATGTTTACCTTATAATCTCTGCGATATACATATTGATAAGATAATTAAAATGACTACTAGTTTATAGAAAGTTACAAAATGGGCGTGTTATGTAATTACTTGTACTGTGTTTTTTTTATTTATTATTTTATTTTTTTATTAAATTTCTAGGAGGAGTGCTAATGAATTTATTTTATTTATTTGGGAAACAAACAGAATATTGATACTCAAACAGTTAAAAACTAGAAGATCTAAATTATGATCTAATCTAAAGAACAGTTCTAAACAATTGGAAAGTTAAGCTAGTTTTAAGCTTTAGTAATAGCGAAGTAGAGGCCCTCCTAAGGTCGTGTTAACATTAGGCGTAAAGCCATCAGTTAGCGTCTTGTAGAACTTTGCAAAGAGCGTTCGCATTACGCGTTCAGTACGCAGTCAGCGGCTGTCAGAACAACTGACATTTGGGTAACTGTAAAGGCGCACAATGATCGGCTGCTCACTGTGCGCCTAATATGAGAACGACCTTATTCTAATCTATACTTATCAGCGGAAATAAGGTGGGAAACAGACGTAGCCCTTTGTGCAAGGGGAAATTAGTCATAACATGAGTACAACAGCAATTTACTTCATTATTAGAAACCACTATGTACGTATTTCTGTCAACCACCATACGTCATAATGATTTTGAAAATGTCCTAGTGGTAATAAACAATGCATGAATACATAAATTACGCCTGTTTCCCATAGGGGTAAGCAGAGACCACGGATTTCCATTTGCTGGTCCTGATATAGTAATTACTATCTCACTTCATTTACTCTCATCACAATATTTAGCATGCTCATCTGTTTAGTTATATTTGGCTTGAAAAACCTCTTCATGCATAGACGGAGAGTATTTTCAATTTTAAATTATGATCACTATTATTAAGACAGATATTGACCTCAAGATCGTATTCGTGGGTTATTGCCCTGTTAGCCTTCGATGGCTTGCTCAACACAGCCAATTTGCAAGAGACCGTTAAATTACTTATTATTATTTTATCTCCGGTATTAGTATCACGTTTTGATCAATAACAATTATGAAAAACGTGACATAACCAGACAGGATTCAATAAGGATTAAATAATTTTGAATCATCTCTCATGAGGTTTTTTCAATGCAAATGTGAAGATATGTATATTTGTAGCATTATGAATTCTATGAACGATGTCCAATGCTATGGTCTGTTGAATCTGTCAGTCCAGCAGAGAAGTATCTACCTATATATAATTATATTATAATCGATTTTATACGTCTAGTTGGATTATAATTTTTTTTTGTCTATTTTGTAAGTTCAATGTGTGGTAGGCAATAAAGTGTTATCTATCTATAGGCACTAAAAACGTTATCATATAAAAGCTAGAAGCAATGTTCAAACTTGCACATAAATTGTTTAGGATACCACATGGGCATATCACCATATGGTACCCTAAACAATTTATGATTCTTCTGTATTTTGCATGCAAACGATCCATGATATGTTTTTTTATTGAAGACTGTTTTTACAAAGTTCAGTGAATAGTCGAAACTGCTGTGCTTTAGAGCTGTCCTTGTTATTTTGATCTACAAACCGACGAGCATGCATAAATAATGTGATTAGAGTGCATGAAGGGAGTAGTATGTCAAAACCGTAGCAAATGAAGATCAATGGTATCTCCCTACTAAGGCATTTTACCGTCAGGAAGCAACTTTTAACTACACAAAAAAGACGCTATAGTGCTCAGCCGGATTTGAATCCGCGACCCTAGGGTCGGAAGGCGGGGTCACTACCAACTAGACCACCAGTGCTCTCTGGTATCTGCCTACTCCTATTGGTAACAGGCGTGATATTAGGTAGGTAAAGAAGTGAAAGCAATATTTTTAGACTGTCAAATAAAGTTTATTTAGTAAAACGAATAAGAATGTCGACGTCAGTGTCGAAGCCTTCAAAGTAATGTAAAAGTTAACAAACTAAGACCTTCCGTCTTCAATTTCGTACTTTGTTGGCGCTCAATGGAGCTGATTAAAACATTTATTGGGTCGTAAAAAACGGTTTTGTTATAAATCCATCAAGTCTGTCGCGGTGCTCCATGTGGGCTTAGGGGCCGCCCGCGCCCGAATTATGATATAATAATAGCTTTTGGAAAATACGGGTAATAAGCAACATAATTATAGGCCTTATGTTTATTGATAATCAACGCAGTAGTGGTAGTTATCAGATATAACAACCCAAAATAGGGCTTGCTTGTAAGGAAACAATATTACTAGATAATTTTTCTACTGCCCGTGCTCATTACCAGAGCTATTTTACGCAAAGCCAGCCAAAACATGCTACCAAAAAGTGGGTGTAGCCTAGCTGTTTGGTCAAACAAAAGTACGCAAACATGTTATCCAGGAAATACCTCGTACTTAGCACCGAATTTCAAAACTCCCGTCTTTCAACATTGTTGACCCAGCATGTCTGTAAAAATCCCACACCCGCTTTCAGACATTTCGGATTACCTACTACCTATTACCTTCCATTAATATCTATAATGAAAAGGAAGTGTCTAACACAAAGCCCTAAACAAGTCTATTACTTCGCGCTGTCACATCACGCTAATCGTTCGTTCACGATTGTCTTCGTACCCTGGTACGGAAGACCACGTGGGCGCAAGGACCGCCCGCGCACTTCAACCGTTCAAGACCCTGCTTCACCAACATAACAGGCGGTTACCGTGATCTCAGGTCAAAACGACCGGAGTTGATATACACAAACCAACTAAGACCCTGCTTCACCAACAGAATAGGCGGTACTGTGATCTAGGATCACAGATGACAGGAATTAATCAGAGAAGAGACAAATTGAAACACTGCAAGTGTTGGTTACGGGTCCGGGTGTTGTTGCAAAATGTTATTTTTTGACAATTACTACAAAGGGTGATACGGAGTCCGGACTCAGGAATAATATCAACACATTTAGACAGACTTAAAAGACTTGGATATCATTCGAGAAAAAAACATTCAGTTAGGCAAATATTTAATGTCTGATTATTTTGCCGTGCGTACTTTCAAGTTATTTAAGTTATTTTGCTTCTGAGTGGAGTGAATCTGCAATCGATTTTTTGTTTATGGTGAGAAAGCCTGCTGATAAAAATACACCATCTTTTTCTTCCAGCTCGCAAGTACCTAACTTTTACTTACAGATCGTCCGTTAAAAGGCTGGTTGAAGCATATGCTCATCAACATCGGCTGTATTGTTGCTAAGCGACTTCATAATCGCGCTGTCATTGAATGTTTTTGTAATAATTAAGAGTGGGCGCTGGTATTTGAATGATGTCCTGAGTCACGGACGTATTAAGCAGCAGGGGCAGGTCAGTATCCTTTGAGGATATAAACCAAACCCACTGTCTTTCATTGAGCTAGAGACTACTCTAGTTTCATCGTAAGTCTTTGCGATGTGAAGTCGCAGGACTGCCGAGATATCAAATTCGGTCGGCACTTTACAGTCATTTTAGATCGCCAGTTAGTCTGATCCAAAGCACATTTTTGGGATATGTTTAGAGTTTGGTGATTTGAGGTACTCCATATTGCGGAACACAGAAAGGAAACGTAGAAATGAATTACTTAAAATTAATGCCCCCGAATACTCAAACGCGACTCAGATTTGAGCACGTCTCAAGTCACGGTTTTTTGACAGTTTGATGAAAATCTGTCAAAAACTCGTCACTTGAGACGTGCTCAACTCTGAGATGCGTTTGAGTATTCGGGGGATATCATCTAATTTAATGTTACTTCACAATGTGATGTTTTGCTCGGCGAATACAGTTGTGAGACTAGTATACCTAATACCATAAACAGACAGATAAATCTAAATCAAAGTGTAGTTTGCTGCCCGCCCCTGCAGAGCCATTGTACTGAAGAAACTCCTTAACAAGATAGGTTATCTAGATTCACATCAGCAATTTGAATAAAGGTAATGTTCACAGCTTGTAAGGCTTTGTGGGAATCTTGTTAATGGCGTTAATATGCACAAGATTACGTTTTGCATGTCATTGGAGCTGTTTTGGACGAGAGCGATTGATTGAGTATTGTTTGGAATGATGTCAGACGAAGCTTAATCGTTGGTACACGCTTATGTTCAGGCACGTTTCTCTTAGTGATGGGACTCGAATCACATTTGATTCGAATGATTCGAATGATGACAGTTAAAACTCAATTCGAATGAGATTTTATGTTGATTCGAATCAATGTCTTTCTTTTATCTGTTACGCGAGTAGTACGCCTAGCGATGGTTGTAATTGGAGAGACCTACGTCCTGCAGTGGACTGTTATAGGCTGATGATGATGATTCGAAGATGTATCTAAGTGTATTTTTATTTATTTATAAGTATCTATTGTTCAAATCATCGTATTGATTCGAATCATTATATCGATTCGAATCATCAATCAATTCGAATCAAGGGTTAATTCGAGTCATAATTCGATTTTTTTTCCGGATGATTCGAGTTGATTCGAATATTCATTTTCGATTCGAGTCCCATCACTAATTTCTCTATTCATTTACTTAATGGATTTTCCTGTATGCAATGTGAGACTTCCATGATGAGACAGTAGGCAAGACGACTTCAATATTTACAAAACATCGCATCAGTAACTATGCTACCATTAAGCGTGGGTGCTGACGCAAAACGAGTTTACGCAATCATTTCGATTCATTCAATAAAATAAGCCTCCATTGAAAGGTGCGACTCAAGAGTATTTATAAGAAAGCTATGGAGTAACATCACTTCCAATGTAAGCAGATTTCCGTCAGCTGTGTCCACTTGGAACGAACTAATGTTCATACTCTTGGTTCTCTATATTGCTTTTACTCCTTTAGAAGGCTCTACGATGTCGTAAGTGCCGAACAATAATACGAATGAGAATTTAATCCGCGAGACAAAGTGGGCGGTAAATGTATCTTTCAGTGCTATTGTGTAAGTGTAATGGCCGAGTAAGATCTGAGACTAATTGGTGTGACACGACAAAGATCAAAGTCATTAAAATTGGTGAGAAAAGATGAGAAAAACGAAACGATGAGAATAGGCCTTGTAGAGCATACATACATAATATCACGCCTGTTTCCAATAGAGGCAGGCAGAGATCACGGATCCATTTGCTACGATCCTGACATACTTCTTTCGCTTCATTCACTCTCATAACATTCTTCATGCGTGCTCGTCGGTTTAGGGTACTCTCTACCTTGTAGAGATAAACGCATAATGTAAAAAATATATTCTGTGTAAGTAACGGCACATGTTTTAAATAAAAACTTTAAAACATTTGGGAGCCATCAGATAATTACGCTCACTAATTTATTATTGTAGTAGATTGTAGTTATAACTTATGATATTTTTTTAGTATGATGCATAACTAACTCATCGCCATTGATGACAAAATCGTTAAATAATGCATAAAAACGTCGGCGTATACATATTTAACACACTCTAGTAAACCCAACGGCCTCCAACGAAATTGAGAGAATCCGGATTTTCGAGATTCCTAGAAAAACCCAAAATATTGACTATTAATACTTCTTTCTTGGAGAACACTGTTTGAAACTACATGATTTTATTGCATCTTAGGATATTCTAACTATTATTTTTTAGTCATTATTACAACATACATGGATACAAATATACCTAGTATTTTGATTGGCGATCGCTCAACAAGGAATGAACTTTGATCTACGGCTAGGCATTAACAACTGATTGTTTTTTTTGTTCAAAGGATACGCGAGTCAAACTCTTTTTTGATTTGATTTGATTACTCGACGCCTGCTCTTCAAGCCATGACGTGAGCCTCTGGCCTGTAACTTAAATTAGCAGGACTGGCTACTTACTAGCACATACAAATTACGAACTTACAATTTGCGTCATTAGACAGATCAATATCACGATGATAAAACAGTTGTTCGGAACAAGTTATGAGTGAGCGATTAAGTTTTATTTCGTCGAAGAAACACGCAAAGTTTCGGCTACAAATTGGCATTATTATCTGTTATTAGCATGCTTATTTTATGGTAAAAGTTTTGACATGAGTCTAGGAATAAATAGTATTTATGTTCTAAACTAGTGACTCTAGTTTTATGAACAGAATATTAATTATATTATCATCATTCTGACAGCACTGGCGATCTGTGGTAGCGGCCCCGCCTTCCGATCCTATGGTCGTGGGTTCAGATCCAGTTACGCACTAATAGATATTCTATTTAAAAAAAATATATGCGCTATACCAGCTACTCTCAAACGGTGAAGGAAAACCTCTTTCACCACACAGGTACGAAATAATTAGTGACACGACTAGTAATCAGTCATTCTTAGCCCGTATCACATTTTGTAGGCTCACCCATTTTGTGCCATACATATCTGTATTCGGCCGATCGTATCCAGGACTTTCCCCCTACCCTCTGTATGTCGTCGATCCGTCTCTCGAGAGAGGATATGTATAGAATCTATAAATTGATTTTAATTTTTAGCGAAAAGTCTTAGAAACAGTCTTAAGCCAATCGTTAATAAAACGTGTTGACACTCAAACACATTGAATCTAGCAGCGTCATAATAATTACGTGTTGTGAATGCAGAAGGTATCCTTCGTGCGCTTTCAATTACAAACTTAGCTATAAACCACGAAGTTAAGTATCCAGACCTACGTATTACATGATTACGTGTATGTTTGTTTGTGTGTGTGAAGGTGTGCACGTGTAATGAGTGTCGACTGTCGGCCTTCACGGTGTTTTATTTAATAGAACTGTTGGCGTAATTTGATATGAGCCCTACACTGCCCTGCTTTTGAAGGCGTGTGTTTTCATTGTGATTTTAAGTTTACTGACGTAATCTGTAGAGGCAAGTAACTCTACTAGAGATGTACCGACTATGACTTTGGCCGACTAGCCGATTAATCGGTTGTAAAGAGGCCGAATAATCGGTCAAGTCGATAACGGTTTCGGGGGTATTCGGCAACTTCCCTGACGCTTCGTTTACAGCTATTTCTTGTTTTTGTGTAAAAAATAAAGACAATACTGTTATTGTTCATTAAAGTGAAATGGCTCAATTGAAATTTAATCATGTCAAAAAGAAAGTCTCGTTTACTTATGGATTTTTTAGATCAATTTGACAATGATTAACAATCAAGGTATTTATGTAATGCAGTTCTTTATTGAGAAATACATATAAAGTAAGAAGCCGGATAGTCGGCGCTCTTTGCCGAAAATTCGCCGACTACGAAAGTGGCCGGATAGCCGGCTTTACCGACTAGTCGGAACATCTCTAAACTCTACTAATTAATGAGTTTAGTTTACTAGTGAGTATTCGTTTTCGAAGAAGGTAAGGTCTATTTGGTAAAGTGCTCAACACACCTTGAGTTATAACTTCAGGTCTTAACAGAGTCAATAGAATTTAATTCTTCGAAATCACAAGGACATTTTAGAATGGGTACAGTACACCTCATAGGCTCCTGCCTATTGACGACCTCGGGGCGTGGCGGGCGAGTTCTCGGCTGAGATGCAAGAGGCGTGGGTTCGATTCCCGCTATGGGAGAAATGTTTGTACGTTCTGCAAATATCTCTGGGTGTTCTAATATTATGTATTATTTATTACTATGTGCTAAAAAAAGTATATAAAGTGTTCTATCAGCCATCTGGTATCCATAGTACAAGTTTTGCTTAGTTTGGGGCTCAAAATAAATAGTGACACGAGTAATAGAGATATTTTATTCACTGTTTTACCGTCTTCTATCATTGCAAGTCATATTTCAATAACATAAGATTATAAACACACGAGTTATTGCGCAAATCTTACAATAAGTGGTAGCACAAACGTTGCTTTTCAAATAGGATTGCATTCACTGCGACCAAAACAAAGGCACACGATTTCACGTTTCAAGCCGTGCTAAGTTCTGAATGTAGTGGCTTCCCTTGACGGTTTAAAAATACGTGAGATGCAGTATGGCTAGGCTAGACTTGTTCCGTCGCATTTTTAGAGCAATTAGGTCAATAGTTTGAGCTGTTTTGTGTGCTAGCTTGCGTAACAGATGGCATGCTTGATGTCATGAGACTGATATAAGGTCCTGGGACAGATCATTTAGGATCATAAATAAATAAATAAATAACACCCAATAGAGTCCTGACCCCACACTAGGATTCCCTGTGTCGTGGGTATCAGAAACTACGAGTACCATGGTACCACAACACCCAGACCCGGAAGAAATATTAGCAGAACATGCAAAAATTTCTTCAGCAGCGGGAATTGAACCCGCGCCTCTCGCGTCTCTGCCGAGCAATCGCCGGCCACGCCACCGAGGCCGTCTATTATACAGATATACTGACCTGTCCATACGCGAGCACAGTGGCATTGTAGCCATCGAGCGCCGCCTCCACCAGCTTGCGCACGCAGGTGTCGTAGACCTCCTGCTGCGAGGCCGACGGCTCGAAGGCGTAGTCGAAGGTGAAGGCGCGCTCCGTGCCCAGAGCCACGCCCCCCTCCCCCGCCACCCCGCCGGCGCGCGCGCAGATGCCGCATCCTTCAACCAGCTCGCCTGGTGTCTGCGGACGGATCCTGGGAACGGAAGAGAATATCTATGAGGAAATCATGTACAGAGGAATTTACATACATACGAGTACATATACATTTATTATCACACCCGTATCCTTAATGGGTAGTAAACATAAGAAAATTTGCAGCCACTTCTGATTTAAAGTCTTTAGATGGATATGGTGAACCATGGTGACAGGTGATCAGCCCATCGCCCATATAGATTGTCCATCATATTAGAGGATACTATCCCTTAGTCGACTTTTACGACATGATCGGGGAGAGCAGCTGGACGTATTCTATGCTTTTCTTTACTTCCAGGTCCAACAGAGAAGTGGAATTTACATATGTATAGAAGGATATTATGATTTATGGGTAGAGAAAGGCTAAAAAAAAGATAGATCGGCTTTGTGAAAGATTACATGAGTAAGAAAGAAGTAAGCGTTGAGATTACTTCTAACATAAAGTAATGGAAGAATATGCCAACCCCACATAAAGTGGGAAAGGGCAGGGAAAGGATGATGATGATGGATATCCTCAAGATCTGCAGCTCTTCTGATATCGACTATAATCGGCTAAAGTTTAGAATTAATGTTATGGCTTAATGGATCTCTTCAAAGTTATTCTATCTCCTGCGATTATCCAAGAGCAAGTTATTCAACCGATCTTATCATGATGGATTTCCTCATGATAGTCGAACGCAATTTTTATGTTACAATAAAAGCAACACAGCTGCGCTCAAACCTATCAAGCAACTCTGAAGCAGGAGCAACTGCCAGCCATGTCTGAAACCATTCTAATTCGTTTTACGTCGCGCACAGTATAGCATACTGACAAAACTTGGTACATACTGAATAAAACGCACCCTTGCTACCTATTTAATCTAGGCTAAATTATCTTCTACACTAATATTATAAAGAGGAAAGATTTTTTTGTTTGTAACGGATAGGCTCCAAAACTACTGAACCGATTTAAAAAATTCTTTCACCAGTAGATAGCTACATTATTACGGAATAACATAGGCTATAATTTATTTGCAAAAAAATTAGGTATCCTTACTAAAACTCATATAATGTAACCTGAGGTGTAAAAAAATCCTAATTTGTTAAATACCCGTGCGAAGCCAGGGCGGGCTGCTAGTCAATAATAAACAGATTGCTTTCGTATTTAGCCGTCTGTTCTTCCTATCCCCTAAGGCGCTCCCTACAATATCGTAACGTAAACGTTCCGTGCAGTCGGCGTAGTTTTAGTGGATCCTAACAAAAAACATTCGTAAAACAACTGAATTGGAAACACTTGCAGAACAAACTTCCTCAGCAGCACAGAAAAACATGATTGTTTATCAATCAGTCTCACCCTGCGTGACCTCTGAGCAATCAAATCGTAGAGAAAAAACTGTCTACAAGACTTCATTATCTCGGATACAATGCACAATAGAATTGACAGCAAGTTGAAGTACTTTAATGCATCACAGTTACCTGTAACTAGTGTATCTATGTAGTGGAGAGTACGTATTGTACAATACAACTGATTCATCATTTTAACCCTAACATTTGTTATCAATCTTCAAACAGAACGGCCTAGTTAATTACAAAACTTTCTCCGAGCACTAGGATTCATCAAAGCAAGTCTAGTTCATTTTATGGCGGATACCTTTATGATCATATTTTTACTCATGTAAATGAAAAAGAAAAGTACCTATACGTTTGAAAGAATTTGAACAGGCTTTTTATGCGAACTTGTAAAACAAAGATAAACCCAGACAATTTCCTATTTCAACGGCACAAGAATCACCAGCTCAAAATAGCAAAGTGATTGTGTGGTAAAAGTAACTGCTCATTGTTTCCCGGCGATGTGTTATAGTTCCATTATTGTGGCCGCCATGCAGGGAACACCGCATTTCAATGAACAACGGATGTTCCAATTACCATTTCGAAGGGTGCACTATGGCAACCACCATGAGGATGGTGCGCAATGAATATTGAATCAAGAGTGTGAACAGGTCCTTCGAACCGGATCACTAAAAAGGATGTTCTTTTTCAACTAGCAAAAAGAACTGGTAGATCGCTTCATCTACTGGGAACGACAAAAAAAGATTGAAGCGGGAAAACCCAGTAAGTGTGACAATTGAACGTGAAAGTACATTTATCTTCACGAATTATGTCTGAGATGTCTGAGTGGATATCTCGACTCCGGAAGGCTAAAAGATTATCTCGACAGGACTTGACCCAAATTCATTATTCAACAATCTTCTCTCAACATCCATCAAGACAAGTGCCATTTCTACAGGTCAAACAGTATTGAATAGTTCCATAGTTGCAATAAGGAAAGGTAAATTACGCAAACGCCGATTTCCCCTAGTCGAACAAAGAATATGCGTTCGTTGACCTGCATGAACTGCAAATTACAAGTGCAGTTTGTGTAGAAACTGTTAGCCTTTCTGTGGCGGGTATTGCGGCGCGACTGCGGCTCATGAAGGTAATTTTTGTAAGTGCACGGGCTTGGTGTGGCGTGTTGTTTTAGGAACACAATAGGCACGAACAGTGTGGAACCGTGGATTTAATGAGAAACATAGAAAGAAAACACAGTCGCTTCTTAGATGACCTTTTACCGGAGACTCAGAGAGCCACAGAGAGCACACGATAATTTGATTGGTCCGATTGAACCACAGAGTTTTACTGTACACAAACATTTGCTTATATTAACCAATCATAAAAAGTTCAACTTAAACAGCGAGTGGTTCTGGTTACACAGAAAAAACCACATCCTACCATGTCTCTGGCAAGTTCAGTTTTTAAGAATTATTACTGCCTGTGTAAGAATTATTAATGCAAACTACCACAAACAGTATTTTTTAAGTTATCAATCATTAATCTTTCTTTGCAAGTAATAGATAACGGTCTTCGCTTGTGATTATCGACGAGTGATACGATGAATCAAACCACCCAGTTACAAAACTCACAATGTGCACCCCAGTTCAATTAGATCCTGTAATTCCACATAAAACAGATTGGAATGTCAGAAAAAGGTCCGTACGCTCTATTTCCCAAGAAAACCTCGCTATTTTCCGTATAGGTGACTAGGTAGGACCAGTTCAAGTACAGTTGTTTCGTCGCTTCTTTACCTTTCGTTTCCACAACGTGTGCCGCACCTTGGAGTATCTTGTTATGTACGAGGCTCTTTACAAGCAGTTCTAGCGTCAAGACGAAAGTGTGGTAGCTTTTATGTTTTGCCGATCCGGGTCTGAATTTCATTATTGTGTAAGGTTTGTTTGGGAACATCTCTTGAGACTAATCAAAATTCTATACTTACTAGCGAAAACTAGGCTTGGTACTAAAAAAAGTGGCGTGTATGCTATTTCAAATCACGTACTAAATCCATTTTTTGGTCTTTGAACGTATTTTTAAACCTCGACCAAAAAGAGGGGTGTTATAAGTTTGTAGTGTTTATCTGTCTGTGGCATCGTAGCTCCCAAAGGAATGGACCGATTTTGATGCGGTATTTTCTGTTCGAAAGCTAATGTGATAGAGATAGTTCTTAGCCATAGTTTATGAAGATCTGTTGAAGCGTTTGGAGATCATCAGTTCATTTCCTACTTGACAAAAGGATCTTTCCAACTTTCACAGGTTCGATTGATTTGTGATATTCTGGTCGGGGGTTATTTAAATGTTTAATTTAATAGCTAGTTGATTAAACCTCTGACTAATTCTATACCTACGTATTAATTAAGGATAATCCGTCTTAGTTGTTTTTGGAAAGGTGACAAAAGTATTATTTTAAGCTTCTAAAGATGTGTAGTCACCCCCTTAGCGCCATACAATAGGACACCTTGAACGATTTTCAAGGAATGAAGAGTCATTGGCAACAATAGCATACGATGATATTCGCCGGATATTAAAGCAAATTGTGTCACACTCGCACAAAAATAGCTTATTGTGTGCCCATAACTTAATAATCGTTTGAATGGCGTAGCACATATCATGAGGATTGCCCAAGGCGATTCCATCGAACATCACTTTTCCATCAGAAACATACCTATCTATGGAGAGTACCCCAAACCGACAAGCACTCGTGAAGAATGTTATGAGAGTGAATGAAGCAAGAGTAATATGGTCAGGACCGTAGCAAATAGAGATCCGTGGTCTCTGCTTGTATGTATGTACATCATCATCATCTTCCTGCCCTTATCCCACTCTATATGGGGTCGGCACAGCATGATCTAAGGATCATGCTGTAAGAGTTTTGGCTAAGGTGTTTTATGACCGGCCGCTTGCCTGACGTCAACCCTCCTTGGAAATACTTGCTTATTGTATCTCATCATGTTGGAGAGGATACTATCCCTTAGTCGACTTTTACGACATACTCGGGGAGTACATACATACTTGTATATATTTGAAATGGATTCTACATTTCATCAAAACTTGGACCCGAGTTTTATTTCCTGCAAAAATATGCAGTAACTACCAGTCCACATAGATGCATTGTTGAGTTTCTCATTATGTTGTTTACCAAGATGCAGCTAGAACTTATTCTTATTTACATAACAGTAACCAATAGGTACTTAAACCGACGACTCGAATGACGACTTGACGACCTCGGTAGCGTGGCGGGCGAGTGCTCGGCTGAGACGCAAGAGGCGCGGGTTCGATTCCTGCTACGGGAGAAATCTTCGTATGTTCTGCAAATATTTCTTCCGGGTCCAGATCCAGGGACAACCAGGTGTTGTAGTATATAAGTATGTATTTACAAAAAAAGTATATAAGTATTCTATCTGCCATCTGGTGCCCATAGTACAAGCTTTGCTTAGTTTGGGGCTAGATGGCGTTGTGTGAAATATCAACAAATATAAAAAAACACATTGTAGAAATAGCAATTCAACAGATATTGTCGATTCGAACGAGCCTTCAAATACTACTGTCTTTATAAAGGAGGGGCCTAAGTGCGCATATTGGCATGTTCATAACAGTATCTAGAACACGCGTAGGCAGAACCTTAAAATATTTTGCCAGATCGCCCACAGCTCATTGCCGCCAAAAACATAGTGGGTAGAGATAGAAAACTAACCTTTGCATAGCATTTCCTCTCAAACCACATTCAGCGGACGGAAAAGGACAAATGCAAATATTATTACACCAGTTTTGATATTAATTCTCTAGATGGCACATGTTAAGATCCATTGAGTTTTCTGAACTAATATAGAAAACCAAAAAAACCTGAGAGGTTTTATTATTTTGTAAATGTATAAAAAGTTTAAAACAAAAAACTTTGCAATATCTAGGTGAATGATGAATTTGGCACAAAACAGTACCTAAAGATTAGAAAACATGTAAAAAATGCCATAGTCATAAATCATAATGTCGTTGAATGAAAACCCAGATTGCCTCACAAATGAAGCAATCCAATTTTACGACAAGTTAATTAAATATCGAAGTGACACTGTTTCTGTCGACATTGAAAATATGTGCGTGAGCGGATGAATTTGCATAACTAATGCACTTCGCTGCTTCATTTATAAGCCGAATTGTATAGCCATATCCTTTTACGATCTATTGCGAAGTACTTTAGGCATATAAACGTTTTCTATATTATATGAACTGCATGAATATAGCATACGACCTACATTCAAAGAACATTCAAAGGGAAAGAGCTAAAAGCAAGTTAAATATCCAGTATTCCGCTATGTGTGTACTTGGATAGAGGCCCATAGTTACCGTATCCGAAGTAAAAAGCATTTTTGAAGCAATTTGGTATGCACATGGCGCCCCAAATGCATAAACTCTTTGAAGAAAGCTAGGCCCACCGAGCCATTGTAATTTGGGGTTTGTTTACTAGTAAGAAGGAAGTTTAGAATATTTTCGACTGCATTATTAAGTTTGTAAACTAGCGCCGGAAAAGCAATAAACATGTCGGAGTTATTGTTGAAGCGCTGTGTTGTACAATCGACGGATATCTATGGATTGCGGGACGCACACGAATCGACGAATTAACGGTGCAGTTAAAAGGTATGATAATTTTGATGGCAGATTCATTCATGTATTACAGTACTACATCAACAATTCTACTACCTAACTAATAGGAGGTTTGGACTGTATTTAGTGTAATAATAAGGCCTTTTACCATCTATAGTAGATGATTTACACAACGTCAGGAGGCAACTTTTACCTTCACAAACGGGACGCTGGCTGTAGTGCCCGGGACGAATTAAGATGGAGTAGTCTTGCCCAGCACCTATTCCATCCTCTCAGCTAAGTCGGCCTTGTCCACAGGAAAGACATGGTCCATACGTGCGGAGCTGACTAAGCCGCGGGTTTCCCCACGATGTTATCCTTCACCGTTTGAGAGTACTGGTATAGCGCACATAAATTTTTCGAATAGAAAAATCCATTGGTTCCCGACCGGGTTTGAACCCACGACCATAGGATCGGAAGGCGGGGTCACTACCAATTAAACCACCAGTGCTCTATCACATAAATGTTTCTTTTTATCTGGGAAGTTAGTTATACATAGTTTCACTTACGTCAAATGAGTGAACACCGTGCTCACCAAGCATTATGTCTTTATATGCAAGCAATTCACATACAAATGCACTTATATGGGGTCAGGTAATCACGGAATCGATTATATTATCAATCATTTGCATAATTACAGTCATACAGTCCATTATGCCGTTTGCCTTCACGAATCAATAAACGGATGATACAAAACAGTCGATCATAATAAAATACATACATAATATTACTAAATTAATTCAATCCAAATATAGAACCATAATACCGTGTTTTGTATTGTCTGGAAATAAGAAACGCTATAAACTGCTATAAATATAAGATCTTTGGCAATATTGAACCTATATAGCGATCTCAACCTCCTTAAAATTTAACTAAGAATAACAACAAAAAATAGAATAATAATAAACATAATCCTACGAATATTATAAATGCGAAAGTTTGTGAGGATGTTTGAGCCTCGATCACGCCAAAACGACTGAACGGATTTGAATGTAACTTGGAATATACGTAATACGTGTGCAGGAATAACATATAGGCTACTTTTTATCCGGGTACAACCCGAGCGAAGCCGCGGGCCTCAGCAAGTTAATCATAATTATATATCATACATACTTCAGACGTTCAATACAAAAACATTATTTATTTAGTAAGGACGACTGAGCTAGTTCTATATTTGACTTTTACGTAGGCAGGGCAGGTAGGACAATCAATATGACTGTAGGTCATCTGACTTATGATTTATTTTTTAAAGGTACCCGTTTTATTCGGCAATAAAAATGTCGTTGACTGTGCTTGTGTATTGACTATGATAAGCTTAGATGGATAATTTTAACAATAAATAAATAAATGAATATTTGTGGACATGTCACACAGCGCCATCTAGCCCCAAACTAAGCAAAGTTTGTACTATGGACACCAAATGGCGGATAGAATACTGAAACACTTTTTTGTAAATACATACATACTTATAATACATTAGTTTTCGCCCGCAGCTTTGCTCGCGTGGTATCCGGACAAAAACCGCCTTTGTTATTCAAAGTTTCATTCAAATCTGTTCAACCGTTTCGGCATGATTGAGGCACAAGCATACACCGTCACATCCAGACATACTTACATCTTCACAAACTTTCGCATTTATAATATTAGCAGGATAGGATAATACTACAACACTTAGACCCGGAAGTTGCAGAACATGCAAACATTTCTCAAGTAGCGGGAATCGAACCCGCGCCTCTTGCGTCTCAGCCGAGTACTCGTCCGCCACGCCACCGAGGCCGTCAAATTATTAGGTAGTTATTAGATGAGGTATTTTCAGCATGTAGTCTTTATCCTTAAATCTCGCCAGTTATGCGACAAAAAGTAGTTCTACTCCGATTTTGAAGGTCATTCCTGGGCGTGTTGAGTTTTTGGCAGCATGGAAGCAATTACGCACTGCGGGACGCTATCGATGTAGGCATTTTCATTCACAACATTACTCAGTACCCGAGCTTTTAGAAGAGGTTTTAGAACATCAAACAAATTGAAAATTATTTAATTTTAAACCATGAATGAGGATAAGATAAGGATTTATATCTTGTGGCTGATAAGTTGAGGAGCAATCGGTTAGCGTGGTATGACATATATCACTATGTCATGAGAAGGGAAGAATGTCATGTGGCGAGAAGAGTGTTAGATATGAATGGAAGGATATGTGGATAGAGCTAAAGAAAGATGGAAGTACTGTTTGAAAGGACCATCTATATGGACGATGGGCTGATCCCCTGTCATCATGGTTCACCATATCCATCTTGAGACTCTTTAATCAGGAGTGGCTGCAAGTTTTATTATTATTACTTGGGGCACTACCCAGCTACCCACCCTGTTAGGGATACATGCGTGATAATAATGTATGTGTGTCTGTGTACTAAACTCTACCAAAATGTTTGCACGCACTAGCTTTGTTTTGAGATTAGTTTATATCAGTGTTCACAGTGCGCTAAGATCTGCTATCAACATGACTCATATAAGGAGATTCCGTAACGTATTCATTCTCGTACATATTGAATAGGCAATTAATATTTGACGCTCAACTGAGCGTTGCTCTTTATCTGAGTGGCTATCGCGGTCATGTGTTATCTTTGTTGTGAATTCTGAAATGAAGCCTAATTTGTGTAATATAAAACTGAGACAATTATAAACAGAAGATGAAGAGATAGTATGGTAGAGCAGGCTAGAATTCACTTAATATATTTCTTCGCGAATAGGAGTAGAGAACAAAACGAGAGAACGGGATTTCAAAATTCAAAGACTTACCCCCGTTTACTCAAACGCATCTCAAAGTTGAGCACGTATCAAATGACGATTTTTTGACAGATTTTCATCAGAAACTATCAAAAAACCGTGATTTGAGACATGCTCAACTCTGAGTCGCGTTTGAGTATTCGGGGGTTAATTTAGCTTCTAAACTAAGTTCAAGCTTTGCGCTAACAGAGTTTTCATACAATTTGATAGCAAAAGTAATATGAACGCAATTTCAAACCTTCTCTTTCTGTCCTTTATTGTACATACAGTCTTATAACATAAGGCTGGTCTACTAGGCAAGATAGCTCTGTCGCTCTATCCAGTTAGAAAGTAAAAAGACGAAGCAAAAAAATACTTCCATCGCAAATGTACTAAAATGCCAACAAATTGACGGAATAATAGCATGAAAAGTATGACTGTCGAAGGGACGGCCGACTTTGGGGAGCCATCGATCGACCTCGCCCTCCATCAGGGTATCAAAGGGTGAGTGAATCTAATAAATTCAATAAACTCCTTTTACTACTTACTAGCTGACCCCGCGAACTTCGTACCGCCTTAGATTTAATAATGGTATTCTGAGTGGAGACAAATCTAACAAATTAAAAATCATGAAATTGGTTCAGCTAGAGGCACCCACAGCAAAAAAAGAGTGCTGCTGACGACCCGATTGATATGAATGACATTGTCATTTACAAAATTATACATTTTTTTATCAATGTTAAATTAATTGTCTTGTCATAACTTAACGGTACCATTCACAGTCGATTGGTCCTTTTTCGATGCGGTAAATGTGGATATAGCAATAGACGAGACTGAGTTACAAATTGCAGGTAAGATTCATATAAATAGTCTAAATGGAGTCAAGGATGTGTCGTGCGCAGAATATTTACAAATCTCTTTGTTCAAAATTTAATACGGTATTCTTTCAAACACTATTGTAAATGACACTTAATTCAAATTCTCTGAGAAATATTGAGAAGTTATGTCGTAAATACAACTTATGAAGTGACCACAAAATTGGTCTCGCCAACGGAACGATTAACGCCATAACATCACCAAAGCACAAGTCATCGATCATTGAATAGGACTTAGATAAACCCACGCAGGTAAACAAGCAAAAACCATTACACAGAAGCGTTCAGGTGAAGACATTTTGATCAGTAACTTCAGATCAACATCATTAATCACGTACATAATCTACCTAGGATTAAAATTTAACATTTATTTCGAAGCTAATATTCCAGGCTCCACTACCAATCTAATATGTAGTTACCTAGGTTAAAATGTTTGTGTTTACTAACCGAATGCGTCAATTCTTTTTTTTTGTTCCAACTTGGTTTTAACACTTGAAAACACTGACACGATGGATGGCGGACTTTGAAGGGGATTGGCAGGAGTTGGTATAAGAAAAGGATGCGTGTAGAAGTCCTTTGCCCAGAAGAAGGACAGCAAGCTAAAAAATAGATTTTGATACACAACAGGTTTATAGCAGCAGGTGGTGCACTGGTGGTCTAGTGGTAGCGGCCCCGCCTTCTAATCTTAAGGT